>CM029652.1:12189580-12789580 GCA_017311315.1 Dendrocalamus latiflorus | reverse complement strand
AGGCGCGGGAGCTTCAACGGATCAATGACTTGCTCGAGAACCCGACTCAAGAGCTTACTCGAGCACCGGGCTACGACCGCTTCGCTGAAGATATTGCGCGAAGGCTTCACGATGTGATGGCCCGACTTGAGTATCCTCGTCAACGTCCCTTCGAGAGTCGACAAGGTACAAGTGTATTCAGTCATTAACCAAACTTGCCTCGCAGGAGTCATTATGGTGACGGGGCATGTCGCACTCTCAATCGCAATACCAGCTGGAGGAGGGTGCCCCAGACTACTTCAGATTAGCAAGTCGACGCTCAATCACCACATCGAGTAAGAAACATGTAGCAATAGATGGGCTATGAGTGTCAACGCCGAGTTGATGAGACCTAGTACAGGTCTGGTCCGCCTACCGTCGGGCATCACCAAGTGCGTTCGACTGGCGATGGTAACTATCCATTTCCCTATAGGAGACGATTGCTCGAGCTCCGAGTAGTGTGCTGGTCGCTGCAATTTCAACCAGTGAGAATGGAGAAATTTGACGGATCTCAGAATCCCATCGAGTTCCTCCAGATTTACATGACCACGTTTCGGGCAGCAGGAGGAGGCAAGCACGTCATGACCAACTATCTTTCAATGGTGCTCGAAGGGTCTGCTCGATCTGGTTGCTTAACTAGCCTTTTGAGTCGATCTACTTGTGGCAGCACCTCTACGACCTTCTGATAGCCAACTTCCAGGGTACATACAATTCACTCTGAGAAGGAGGTCGACCTGCACCGAATGCACCAAGGCAGCGACGAGACCCTACGACAATAAATTTGGCATTTCAGTCAGGTTTGAAACTCTATTCTAGAGGCCTCTGACGCTTCTGTTATTAGAGCATTCAGACAGGGAGTGCGTAATCGGAGGTTCACAAAGGACATTGCCCTGAACCCTCCAACCACCGTCGTTAAGCTCTTTGAGATGGCAGGTCGGTATTCAATAGCTGCCAAGCAGTCAAATGGACCAGGACCATCGACCAGCCCGGCCGCCATTCCAAGGAGCAACGTGATGGCGGCAATAGGAAGGGGAATGCCAAGAAATACAGAGACAAGGCCAAGAGCCACAAGCCTCCCACTACAGGATCGAAGGAGGTCCTAGCTATGGGCGATAAGGAGCCACGTGACTCCAAATAATACTCCAACTAGGACAAAGGCAAAGCACCCTCGAGAAGGGAAAACAAGCCTAGATGGTGTCCTCTTCACAAGAAAGAGGGGCACGATCTTCGTAACTATTGAGTTTTCTAGCAGAAACTCTAGAATTATTACTCCGGCAAGGGTCCGCTCCCAACAATTGAGGAGTTAGGGCAGTCAAGTAGTCGAAAGCACTCGGACGAGGATGAGGACATGCCATTCCAGGACCCGAAGCACACTATCAAGCATATATATGGAGGTTCGTCCATGTACGAGTCCAAGCGACAGTATAAGGCTATCGAGAACGAGGTAAACTCTATCAATCCTTCCCTTGTCAATAATTTACATAAGTGGTCGGAAGTCACCATCTTTTTTGAGAAGGGTGATAGTCCGATGCCTACGACTTGACCTGGTCGGTTTTCGATCGTGGTCGAGCCCACCATCAACAACTGTCGAGTAAATCGCGTGTTGATTGATGGTGGCAGTTCTTTAAATATTTTATTTGTTAGTGCCCTGGATGAGATGCAAATTCCTCATACTAGAATAAAGCCTGAACGATATTCATTTTATAGAATCATACCGGGTTCCTCGGCCAAGCCCATTGGCCAGTTCTCTCTGCCTGTTACATTCAATTCTCCGAGCAACTTCAGGACGGAGAAACTCTCCTTTGATGTGGTTGATTTCAACTCGGCATATGATGCCATACTCGGACGACCAACTCTGACATAATTTCTGATAGTCATTCATTATGCCTATCAATGTCTTAAGTTGCAAGTCCCAAGGGAGTTATCACAGTCCACTGTGATAAGAAGATGGCACTAACGTGCGATCGCAAGTCCCTCGAGATGATCGGACAGTTACCAACTCGAGAAGCCACTAAGGTGCGTCCTTCGAGCAAGCAATCGAAACTTAAAGCTGCGCTGAAGCTGAACGAAGAAGTCAAAAAAGTCCCTCTGGACCCAGAGGAACCTTCGAAGATAATTCACATTGGGGTCACGTACGACCTTGCATAGGAAGATACCCTCATCGCTTTCCTCCAGGCAAAGGCAGATGTGTTCATGTTGCAGCCATCCGACATGCCTGAGCTCCCCAGGGAAGTGATCAAGCACAGGCTAGCTCTACGGCTTGATAAGAAGCTCGTAAAACAAAAATTACAGAGATTCGCACCAGATCGACGAGAATGCAAGGCGACAACGTGGTCGAAAATGTGACAACGTGGCCAAAAAATTTTCAGCCGACCATGATGACACACAACATGGTCATAAGAGGTAGTCGCAATGTGGTCGTAACTGGTCTGCCGACCACTCGCTAGGGCTTACGACTTTGCAGAGACAGCACAAACTAAACTTAATCTTTCTAAATAAGGGTCAATTACTCATCACAAATTTGAGATCACCTCCACATGGTCTCTCACTACGATTTTACACAATCCAAGGAGGAGATAGGACAAGAAGAGGGGCAACAACTAGCTGTTACCTTCACAGGAGTAGGACCTTGTGGCGAGTGACTAAGCGGTGAGGAGAAGATGAAATATGGTGGCGAAGGGCCTCCAATGACGAGGGGCAGAGGAACTCCAGCGGTGAGGACTGCTGACTACTTGCAAAAATGTAGATCTGCGCGGCGGCCGTGAGGACATGGGAGGTGAAGGGGAGGGCTGGCCGGTCGTCATAGTGGAGGTGAGGGACTCCGACAGTGATGTCTTATGGCGGTGAGGGTGTGAGGGATCGATGACAAGGTGCCTCGGACTAGCGGCGAGGAGATCTGAAGTGGCGGCGGCTAGGGTTCGAAGCGACCGATCGAGAGGGCAAGCAAGGGATCCGGCGGAGAGGGTTATGAACCGATGGCGAGGAATCCGGGAGCGCGAGTCTTCGAGGAGGGCATCAGGGTGAGAGAAGTAGGGGCGAGTGGGGTAGCGGAGGGCAGCGGGGCAAGAAAAGGGGGAGAGTGGGGAGGGGCAAGAGGGAGGCGAGTGCGTGGGCGTGACCGGGTGAGATGGTGTGGAGGAGGGTAGGTGAGTGACATTTGCGGGTAATTTTGTTGAACTTCGATGGGCAAGTTTGGTTTCGGTGGTATGCCTCCCCATAAGAATTCACCTAGAGTTTGCTTCTCGTTGCTAATTCATTTTCAACTCTATTTCTTGCGAGAATTAGAATCTAGTCATTTTAGGAAGTTGAGTATTTGGCATAGCTCCACAAGATTTGAAGAAGTTAGGAGTAAGAGTTACACTAAACACCCATATATGTTCCAGAAGGCAACACTAGCTGTAGATAGTTTTGTTTTCTTCTTGAGTAGTTCATCGTTTTCAAAGGTCTAAAAGGGTTGGAGTAGAGATTGTAAATGACAAGTTAATTAACTCAGAGTTGACACCCGTACAAAACGGTACTACATGTGTGTAAGTGGACTACATGCACATTCCATGCCGTTTAGGTCATTTGAGCTTATGTTTTTAGTTTTTGAGTTTATATGGTACTGTTTAAGTTTTTTTACTGTAGTTGCTATAAATTTTTTAATCTAATTAAAATTTAAAAAGTTCAAAATAGAAAAAATATATTCCCTCGTCACTGATCATACAAAAGAATACGGAAAAAAAAGAAAAAACAAAAAGCCTTAAAAAACTAAAAAAAAAGAGAAAAAGACAAAATTAAAAAGGTAGAAACTAACAACCAAAAGCATAAACCAATTTAAGCAGGATCTTATATAACGAGCCGTATAGGTTCTCATGGTCATGTTAACACTCGTAACTATAAGTGACCGGTTTATGTTATGAAAATAGTGAAAAAAAAACCGCACGAATAATCAACTGGTGGTTGGAGTAGAGCTATCAAACGATTGACACGACAGTTGTTAACCAACATGCCATCGTGTTTATAGTACTGTACTTAAGGAAAAATAAGTGACGAGTTGTGAGGTTGCGCTCACATTCCTACTTGAAATGCAAAACGCATGCTTGATTTGTTCAAATGTTCACGACACGCATGGTCGAGACTTCCATGAGTTGCATTTACCTTTTCACATGCTTATTTGTTGTTTGCATGAAGGCTACATAATTTAAATGTTTGGGTCTTTGGGATCATACATACGGGATTTTCTTGCTTTTTTTTTTGGTATGTTCTAGTCACCGTCCTCTTCATTTGCGATATTTTCCCTTCATAAATTTCTTGTTCGCAAAAAAAAAAAACCACCTACCTATATCAATCATATTTAAAAAAGCAAGAAGGCGAAACCATCTTATCGCGCGCAATAGTCGAGGACGCAAGCTGGCCAGTTTGATGGTGACACGAAGAAGAGAAATTAATAACAAATTTAATGCCAATGTATCTTTTCTGAACCAGACGATGGTTCGAATGTAACCTCACAAGAATAGTCAACTCCACATCAAAAGTAATGCTGTATCGACGGTTTGCCTCTGTAAAAAGGTTTATGTGAGAGCCACGTGTCAGTAGATATAAAGTGGTAAATTCTTAAGTGAGCATTGTTACGGTGATATATCTTTAAAGACAGTGTTTTTTTAGCTGTGATTTATTATTTATGGTTTAATTTTTTGAATTCTAACTGTTTGCGAGAGATAGTATACAGAGAAAAATAGTCACATATGATTTTGGCCGGTATAACTAAACCCAGTACACTTTTTACTAAATCTTTCTGTTGACCTGGCCTTAAAATATATTATTTAAAAACTAGTTACTGTATTATAAGCTATCAATTATAAGTCACAAATGAAAAAAAAACTCAGTCAAAATCACCTTCTTACTGCTCAATTTTCTTAGTCGACTAGATGCACGCACATCACGACACACACTCCACTTATAGTCTAGAAAACACTCCACTTGCACACGTTTCAAATGGTGATACCTAATCCGTGACCACATGGAGCGTGGATACACATAATTCCATACAAGTGCACTCATATGTTCATATACTTTTATCAGTCACAAATATGTATCATTTTAGATATTATGATGGCTCTTAAAACATAATTTTGATCATTAATTTATATTATGATATATTTTAAAACTAATAAAATTGTAATATTACGAGAGTACTTTTTGAGACAAATTTGTACTATGATTTTTAAATATACAATCTAAATATTTAAAAAATATCGATAATTAAAATTTTAAAAATTTAGCCGCATACACTCTAAAACATCATATATTTGTGTGTGAAGGGAGTACTACGTAAGTCCCATCCCATAAGGGTGACTTTGTGATAATACAGGGTAATGCCAATCTCTCAGTCCCATCCCATTAATTTTGTTATAATATATTGCTAATAAACACAAAATTACGATGATATTTATGAAACTAACTGTATCATTTTACGTTACATATTGTTAAACTAATTATTAACCAAATATTATGAAGTTGACTCCATGCACAACTTAGAAAAACAGTCTTACAAAAAAAATAATCTCCACTTCTATGTTTAATAAGCACGTGAAATAGCGTGTCTAGTTACCAATTCTATTGCTATATTGTTTGTCTGGCCCCCACATAGATTCCTCACGTAAATTTATGTAGCCAATGGGTAAATGCTACACTCTCTCCTCACAAATACATATTTTTTTGGATAATGACATGGTCTCTAAAACACAATTTTGATCACCAATTTATATTATAATATACTTATAAAACCTAATAAAATTATAATAATATGAAAGTAATTTTCAAGATAAATCTACACATATTTTTTTATGTATCTAAGTTAAATATTAAAAAGATGTGGATAGTTAAAATTTTGAAAGTTTGACTATATCTATATCTAAAATTAAATGTATTTGTACTTGGGTGGAGTAAATAGACAGAGAGTTGGTGGAGCACGTGAATGTTTGAAAACCAGGTTGTTTGGACGCGATTCGTCTAAAGAAAAGGTTTCGACATGGTTAGTTTTCTCTAGCCATGACCGTGAACGCATGAGTAAAAATTATAGGACCAATTCACCACGTAAATATGTATGTTTGGGGAGTGGTTCTTATGTTAGCTCAATTGGTGCACTGCGTCAAAAGATCTATTAATTATGTAATTAGATGACAAGCTCAAAAGAACTATGATAGGGAAAAGACATATTTGCACTCACTATTGCAGACTCTAATAGGGGCATTTATATAAGCAACTTCTTCATGGTTATAAATATGATCTTTAGGGCGCCATGGAGAGGGATTCATTTTTTAGAGAAAGGATTATGCAGTACCACTAGTATAGCACATACATTTTCTACATTCACTTTATACTATGAGTTTCAAGCTCTGGGCAGCCCATTTGTGGCCTCCTTGTAGCCCCTATTATTCATTACTTGGTCTATAACCACAATAGTTGGCGCTGATCGTGGGGAGCGACTTAGAAGCTATAAGTCAAGGTGAGGACGTTGGGGGCGCGATGGCGCCAAGGAAGACGAGAACGTCGACCTCTAAGCAGAACAAAAGTACTACGATTGAGACTGCCATGACGAGAGCACGGGAGTCAATGGTTGAAGGCCATCTGCCCCCGTGGCAGCGGCGCACTGGGACGGCAGCGTCTAGGGCCACGATAGGTAACGAAGGTGGCTCCTCGGCAGCTATGTCAACGATGGAGCAGGAGGCGTCGTGGATGGAGGACCAGGCCGCAGCACCCCTCGACAACACCAGGATACGTACCACTCAAGCAGTGGCCTCCACCAGCCATGGCACCGTTGCCATTACCACGCGGAGAATGGAGCGCGTCTCGATCCCTACGTCGGATGCGAGCGGAGGTGCCCTAGAGGCGATTTGCGGAACATTGCAGTGGGAGTTGGTGGACCTACGAAGGGTCATACGTGAGATGCAGGAGAGTCGGAGTCAGCCAACTTCGACCATGGCAGTAGCGGAGATAGCTGCAGAAAGGACAAAGAGTCACAAAGCCAACACTGGAGCCCGTAGCGCCTCTCGACGGCTGGACTCCGAGTCCCCCTCTATGTAGGCTTGCAGTAGAGCGCTTGATCAGAGGACTTCAAGATGGCCACGGTGGAGCCATATATGGGCAACACAGACCATTGCAAGTTCCTGCGTGTCTACGAGATGGCCATCGAAGTTGTGGGGGAGGGAGAGAAGACTCGACGAAGGCAAAGGTCTGTTGCTAGATAAAGGAAGTCAACAAGACGACCATCATCAACACCGCTATCCGTGGCCTCTAGAAGGGCCCTCTCGCAAAATATAACACACAAAAGCCTATAAGAATGATGACTAAGCTCTTCGACAAAATAGAGGAGTAAGTAAGGGCAGAAGAGGATGCGATGCAGCATGAGATAGAGACTGCGCCGTCCACCCTTGAAGCTAGGCATGCTCCAATGGCTTCAAAGGAGGGCTCTAGCTACAAGCAATGGAGGGGCCTCGGGCCAGGTACGTCCTCGGTATTGAAAGGGGCGCTGAGGAGAACACTACCCCTGAAGTTGTGGTCACAGCCAAAGGGGTCCATGATGCGTCTGGTGAAGCGAAGGCTGTTCCTGTGCTCGATCTTGTGGTAAAACCACCTTTGGAGCCAGTGAGACTCCCACTTCATCTGTGTAGAATTCGAAGGGAAGACCTTTGAGCAGCCACCCCGAAGTTGGAAGCTGACGCTGCATAGGTTTGAGTACTGCCCCTTGCCAAGTTGCTTCTATTGGCATCGCATGTCGTGCAGAGAGGCAAAGGCCAGCACGTTGGGAATGACACCCTTTGAATGGGCCTTCCAGGAGAAGGCAGTAAGACACGTGATGGCGTTCAGCGTAAGTTGTGAGAGCTCCAGTTCGTATAGATGAAGAAGATTACCCACAAAGCACGCGGTAGGGATGCAAAGCCCAGCATCGAAGCAGGCCGCAAAAACCACCGTCTCGCCCTCCCACAGCTGTAGGATGACCTCACCATCTGTGGGAGGCTAACAAGTTTGCAGGCAAGCACCTTGTCGTTGTGCACGAGTGCATTTAGCAACTCGTCCGTTATAATGGACTGCCTGGGTGTGTTCATGCACACACCGAACATCTTCTCCGACGCCTTATATCTCTTACCGGTGGTGGGCTCGGGACGCTCATCTTCACCACCATGACTGCTTGAGGCAGTCGACGTGCCACCACGACCTCCGTGATCACTTCCATGGCCTATCCTAAACGGCAAAACTGCGACGAGGAAAGGGCAATGGTGAGCAAAGCAACTACAATCGACGATGGGCAAGTATGAGAAAGAAGAAGCAAATGGCCAAAACCCAAAAGGCATGATGCTTAAGTACCAGCGTGACATGCTCAATTAATAATGGTAGGGTGGGCGCGCCTTTTTCAGGGGACATGCACGCCCTCCGTAACCGGCGCATTGACCCACGTCGCACGAGCAATAACAAGACGGTTGCCACATGTACCCTGCTCATACCATCACGTGCGCCCACGATATGGATCGAAAAATGCAGGGGAAACCGAAGAGAACCATCTAGGGTGTGTTTGGTTGAGTAGATGGGATGAGATGATCCAAAATTTGGTAGGATGGGATGAGATGATCCAATAGCCTATTTGGTTGGATGGATGGGATGAACCAATTTTATGTTTGATTGGGTGGATGAGGATGGATGGGATGAGCCAATTTTATGTTTAGTTGGGTGAATGAGAGTGGATGAGATGGCTTGAGGTTACCCCCAGTAAGAATAAACTCCATTTCATTTTATTTGAGTTTATTTTCTTTTTCTTCTTTCCTATTTTTCCTTCTTTCATATTTTTCTTTATTTTTTCCTTTTTCATTTTCTTTCTTCTTTTCTCCTCCTCTCTTTCCTTTTCTCCCCTATCTTTTCTTTTTCTCTCACTTAGCCAACTGTTCCTTCTTCCTCATTCCCACCGATGCCTTCAGTTCTACATGTCACCGCCCCTCTCCAGTCCGAAGTGCCACCGCCCCTCTCCGGTTTTCCATGTCGTCGCCCCTCTCCAATTCTCCACGCCACCAAAGCGTCGCCGCCACTCTCCAATTCTCCACATCATCGAGGTCGACCTGCCAAAGCGCTGTCGATGTCTCCTCTCATCCCTTCTTCCTCATCCTCGCCTCCTCTCGATCTGGATCTCCAACGGCGACGGTAGTAGAAACCGCGTCGTGGGGGCCCTTAGGGCGGACCTTGCCGTGGTTTGTCATGGATGCCGCTGGCTTGCCCCCCACCCTTCACTTTCGGAATTGAGCGGAACGACAACATGAGTGTGTTGGGTGTTGGATGGCCTTGTCCGAAGAATTTCGCCGCATTGCTCTATCCAGCATCCGAAGATAATATTCGCTCCTTATGGATCACCTCATTCGAGATGGCTTCATCCGACCCAGCCAACCAAACACTAGGACAACACAAAAAGTTAGGTGGAATCATCCCATCCACCCCTCCATTCATAGAACCAAACACACCCCTAGTGAGCCAAAGGGACGGAGGGGGCTAAGGAGCGAGCAACACGATTTTAGTCCGCGAGTAACGAAGTCTTTTATCATGAGAGGCTACTTTTGGGGGAGTGACCCCCCCTTGGCCCAATCGGCCCACTGCGATGCAAACCCACAAGGGTTAGGATAGAGGAAAAGATATATTTATCCTCATTATTATGGAATAAGAGAATTTATATAAGTAACTTCTTCATAGCTATAAATACGATCCTTAGAGCGTCATGGAATTTGTGGTCTCTCTGTAGCTCATATTATCTATTATTTTGTATGTAACTATAACAATGTATATAAGTAATTGATATCCTATGGCTGATTTGGAGGTGAGTACAAGGTTTCATACCGCGGCTAAGTTTGGATATGACCTAGTTGCAATGCACCATGTGTTGTATAAGCAACCCACAATATGTAGTAATGTAAAAGTCACTTCTTAGGTCCGAATGCCCGATCAAATCTATAGACAAAGGAATTATAAAAAAGTATTAAAGTACCTAAGGATGCCTCGTAATATGACTAATCATGTTATCTAACATAATTAGATGAATAAGTCTATTTAAAAATTATCCTTAAGCTACAGTTGGTTCGGCGCTAAGAGGTGGGCTACGGGTTCAGGAAAGCCAAACACCCGTACATTAGGGTGGTTAGCTTAACCTGGTTAATGGCTTTTAATCCCTAACGTAAGATTAAGTTAACCTATTAAAAGTGTAATAAGCTAACAAACCATATTAATCCTTCTATGTTCTACTGTTTTTATTGACCCAACAAATCTATCTAATCTAGTCAAACTACATTTTAGACTAACAAGTCTGTTGCTAAACATAAAAATTAGGTTAAGATAATTTACCTGAGTGGAGGTTATCTAACCTAGTTATTTTAACCTAAACCAAATGCAACCCTAAGAGCAAAAATACTCTCTGTAGACTTTTATAAGGCCTATTTGGTTTGTATTCTTGTTAAAAATTATAAAGTGTGCATATATCTTCAATGTTATCTCCTGTCTTTTACCCTTATTTATCTCTTTCTATTTCTTAAGCATTCATGCACGACTAATCACAGAAACTAGACTCTCAATAGTATTTTCAAAGCCCTTGACAAAATGATACTCTAGTCATTCTCTTTGGTGACTTTCTCAGTCTTAAAGCTTCCTTAATCTATATATCCAGTCAAGATACGCTCTGTAAAAATCAACGGAGAGTATAATACATTAATTCAATAAGTAGTAGTAGTACTTTGTTGTAGAACGGCGACCACTGGCAAGAATGCTGAGAGGGAGACCCAGCCAGCCAACATTCTTTGGAGGTGGGAGACCTCCCATTAACTCAATCAAACCAAGAGTCCGTAGCAATTAGGGAGAGAGGAGTCCCAGTCAAACTTATCAACAATAAATAAACTAGTTATATGCCTATATGTTGCAACATAATTTATTATATGTACAGAGATTTATGTATGGAAGATGGTTGGTCTGGTCAGTTGAAAAGTGAAGAATGGTAAGAAATAGAAGGAATGAGGCAATTAGAGAAGAATAGACGTATATCCATCGACTCATTCTTTTATAATAGTAATGATAATGATATATAGAGAATTATGTATAGAAAATGATTGGTCTGATTGGTTGAAAAGTGAAAAATAGTAAGAAATAGAAGGAATAAGGTGATTAGAGGAGAAGAGATGTACAACCACCAACTCATTCTTTTATATAGTAATAATGATAAATAAATAAATAAATAATGAAATGAAACAGCAGGGAGGGAGGGAGGGAGGGAGAGAGGAGATCCAATCCCAGGCGCACGGAGACGAGCGCACGTCGTCGTCCTCCCTTCTCCGGTTCTCCCTTGTAGAAGGCAACAGGAATAGTGCGTGCCGCCTGGGCCTCTCGCTCCCGCAACCGCCTGCCCCCCAACCCGATCCAACACCTCACATTATCCGCGTGCGCGCGAGCGTTTCGCTGCCTCGCCCTCCCGCGTGGCCGGCCGGGGCGTCGCCGTGCGGTGGTGGTGGTGTGCCGCCGCGGAGTCGAGGCCGGCGATGGCGATCCGCGGCCCGGAGGCGGCCTCCTCCTCCCCCCTCGCGCTCCTCTTCTCCCTCGCCTTCGTCTGCGCCCGCTTCCTCCTCGACCGACTCGTCTACAAGGTACCGAATCGGCTGCTCCTCTTCCCGCCCTGCCCCGCCCCACCCCGCCAGATTCGCGTTGGGTTCCGCGAGATCTCTCGCCTCCTTGGCTCCCCCGGTGCTCTCCGCGGTGACGCGGGCGCTAGGTGGTGCCTGCTGCTCGTTGATGTTCCTGCGAGCCTGTAATCGACCAATTTGATCTGGCTAATTTGACGAATCATCCGTGCGCATGTGATGCAATGCGGCCGACTGTCTCCGGAATGGAAACTGGTCATTAATCACCTTACTTATGGCTTCTGTTTAGGATCAATGTGGTTGGCCTTTGCCTGTACCACCACAACTGCTAAATACTAGTGACCTGAGCTTGCGTGTTTGTTCTCATGCCTTCCGGTGGTTCACGTACTCTGTGGTAAACAAATGTTTGGATCAGCGATTTGATGATTATATATGGCTTGTACATGATGCATCACTGCACTTAATTGTTACCATCAGTTCTGGATCCAGAGTGTAAAATCCATATGCAGTATGGCTGACCTATTGGTTTCTCATTTCTGCGAACCTCTGCAAGTCTGATTGCATGTTCATAGCTAAAAAGTTGGACCAAATCGAGGAGATGTTAACAAGGTGAAAAGCCCAGGGTGGCGATGGGTGCATGTGCAGGGCAGGGTGGGCGGAGGCACGAGGAGAGTGGCGTTGGACGTTCTGCCTGGAACTATTGACATGACATTGTGGGCTAATAAATAATAAAAGTGTAGAACTATTTTTTTTATATATTATTCCCTCCGTTCTTTTTTAAGTAATATTTTTTTTACTTTTCATGGTCTTCAAGATGTGACTGACTGTTATTTTTTTAACTTTATATTATGATATACTAATAAGATTATAATGTTATGAAAGTATTTTTAACGAGAAATATAATGATATAGTTTTCATGTAGTCAATTTAGATAGTTTTAAACATATTGATGGTCAAACTTTAGAAAGTTTGACGGCACGGATTCTAGGGTATCACTTTAGAAAGAACGGAGGGGGTGGATAACTTTGCCCTGTATATAAAGTGATGGTCTAGCTAGACCCCTAGGTAATCTCTGCTTTATTTCTGCATATGCTTTTTTTTGTTTCTTTCCAGAATTTTCCGAAATGTCAGGATGACCAATATTTGTACATTCCTGAATAGCTCTCAGTTTAACCTTCCCATCTTATTATGTTTGGCCTTATGCATATTTCAGCCATTGGCAATGTACCTTTTCAATAGCAAGGATTCTAAGTTGATGAACGATGAGGCCAGGCAAGCAAAGATTGTCAAGTTCTCAGAGTCCATTTGGAAACTGACATACTATGCTTCTGTTCAAGTATGGGTCCTCTTGATAATAAAGCAGGAACCATGGTCGTTGGATACGATGCAATACTTTGATGGCTGGCCGAATCAACCCGTCCCGTGAGTGCAAACTATTCATTAATAAATTCCTGATATCTATGGGCATACTTACATTCCATGGTTTCCCCAGTCTCATTGAAGTTGAATAGAACAAACTTTACTGTCTAGCAACCATGTGCTTTACTAAATCCAACTGTCCGTTTTCAACATGTGTTCTTATAATAGCTTTTGCATCAGGCTAGTGGAATCCTGTTTAATTTCATCATTACCAGCTGTAACCATAAACATTCATTGTTCCCTTATCCTGTCATCTAGTCTACTTCTGTCAACCATAGTTTTTCTAGGCATACCAGTGGTGAGGGCCTGAGGGGTTAACCTGGTATGACTTTCCATTAAAAGGGGAGAATGCAAACTTATGATCTTGAGACATTCAGTCATTGTTTGATCACCCGATGCTAGCAACACCAATTCCCCGTGTTCATTCCCACTCTGTTCAATGACTGAGATTGATGATAGCTCTCATTCTCCTATTTTAATTGAGCTCTCATGTGATACATTCCCAGGCATATTTGTTCGTAACCATTTAACCTGTTCTTTGGAGTGAAGTGATATTATTCCTTTTTTCTAATATATATGATGCCTTCTCCCTCACTCTCTCTCTCAGGTCCTCATTGATGCTTTTGTACATGTGCCAGTGTGGATTTTATATCTACAGCATTGGTGCTCTTATTGCTTGGGAAACCCGCAGAAAAGATTTCGCTGTAATGATGTCTCATCATATAATAACATCTATTCTGATCGGATATTCATATCTGACTGGGTAAATATATTTCAAGCCCCTTTAATGCATTTGCTGGGTTCACATTTGCACAACAACTTCTGTTATGTTCTGATGTTACCTATTTATGGTCAATTGGTCATTATGCATCTAGGAGGCAAAAAATCATCAATTACCCATCACTTACACAAGAATTCAAGGATTGTGCAGTGTGCACTGAACTTTGGCAATTACCCAGTGAGAGAATTTTCCTAGTGGTTTGATTCCTTGGGATAAATTGATGAACAATGGGATTATGTAAAGAAAACACATAAATAGAAAAGCAAAACTTATCATGACAATGAGAGATCAATATAACTCTTGCTGTTGAGTGATGTGAATTTCCAAGTAATCAGTCCTTAATTTAGCCTTTCTTTCTTGCAGCATAGCTATGTCATCTAACAGTAAATAGATGTTTCTGAAAATCATTGTGCTTTATTAGACATAGGGTACTAACTTTTTTCCTTTCACTTTTTTTTGTTACGAGTTTTCATAGGATATAGTTAACTTCTGTAGTACTAGTATCAGTTCAAGATCAACATTTCAACACAGCTCTAAGACAACCAAAGTTCTGTTTTCGTGCAGATTTTTCCGAATTGGGACTATTATTCTCGCTTTGCATGATGCGAGTGATGTGTTTCTTGAGACCGCCAAATTGTGCAAGTACACAGAAAAAGAATTAGGGGCTAGCTTGTTTTTTGGGCTTTTTGCTCTCTCCTGGCTCCTATTACGTCTGATTTACTTCCCATTTTGGATAATCAAAACCTCAAGGTTTGTATCTACTTCTGTACATAATATGTTGTGTTTCTTTTACCTTGTAAGGTTCAAACTTAGCATTCTTGTTCTTGCAATGCCAGCTATCAATCCATCATATTCTTCAGGAAGCTGGATAGGTTTCCAACAACTTTGTACTACGTTTTCAACACAATGCTTCTCACATTACTTGTGTTCCATATGTACTGGGGGAAACTCATATGTTTAATGATAATGAGACAACTGAATAATAAAGGACAAGTTGGAGAGGATGTTCGATCTGGTAAGAAAATTTTTCTTTGGTGCAATCACTTTTGTGGTTGATTTTCATTCAGCCTTTGCAGTTGTGGCTGTTCTTATTAGGACATCTACATACTTGTTTTCTTTATCTTTTACCCTTTTCCCTCCAGAGAATACAAGTTTTTGCCTTGTTGGCACTTTCTACATAAAACAGGAGACCCCTGCGTTTCAAATTTATTTTAGGGAAAACAGTAGGCAAGGCCTCTATGGCATACATTCTAGATTAATAAACCCTGCGTTTCAATGTTGACTAATTGCATGGATAGAACAGTCACAATATCGGATAAAAAATCATATATTGATCAAAATTGCCTTGTGGCAAATGGCTCTGGTACATATTTTTAGGAGCTCCCTTCCATCACAAGAAGATATGTATTTGAACTTTCATTGGACCAGAAATTCTAATAGCAACGGTATTTGCAATAGTTCTAATCAGTAAATTATTGAATTTTGTCATAATGCAGATTCGGAGGATGAAGAGTGATGGGGATATTCTTTGACGACAGTGATGCACCATTTCTTTGCTGATACTTTTAAGTGCTTGCTTTCCAGAGTAGATTGTTTTGGTTTTGGCAAGCTTGGGGTATGGATAAGAAAGTTTTATCTCTGTATATTGCCTTATGAATGATATCAAACATGGCTAGACCAAGAAACGGAGTAGGTTCTATACATAACGGGTATAGCTAGCAACTTACTTGAAGGTCCCTTCATAATTTTTGGTTCATCTTTCCTTGTTATTAGAAAAGGCATGAGAGGTCGTTTTCTGCAGCTTTTCCCAAAGCTTACAGACCCCTCTGTACCATGTTTTGTATACTTCGACTGTGAGTAGGTTTAGTTCTAATTCATGGGAATAAATTGATTTTTTTCTTAGGAGTAAATCTCACTTGTATCTTAATGATGTCATGTGATGTGCCAAGAGTTCCATGCAGCTATATATAATTTTCGACGGCATTGATTCATCTCAATTTTAGTGTTTGTATCTGTATACTTGATAACCAGTCCAATATACATATGTTCCTTTCTTTTGGGCGTTCCTTTTGGCTGCTGCTATTCTTTTGATGGAGCTGCAAATCTGCAGTGGAAATATGTAAAAATGGCCTTTGGACCACATTTTGGCCCTTATATTTGTTAATTTTAGAGATAAGAGAGAAATGGGAGCTCAATTATACGTTGTGTTGCAAGAGCCCCAAAGCCATATATAAATTTAGTATGCAAGAGAGCTAAACCCTAGGCTAGACTACGATACAACAATTATCCCTAACCTATATATGACACTACACTAGCAAGCCTGACACGTTACACTGTTACCCTTAACAACTAGCCCAACCTGTACATGATACTACATTAGTACCCTAACATATATATGATGCTACACTAGTAAGCCTGACACGTTACACTGTTACCCTTAACAACTACCCCAACCTGTACATGATACTACATTAGTGCCCTTGACACAGTACACTACTACCATTCAACAGTTTTGTGAAACTTCAACTGCTTGATGCTTGCCAAAAAGGAATGAGGCTTCCCTGTCCCCTCTTGGTGTTTCCCTTCGTGCCCCCTCAATCAAACGGCTAAGAAACGGCCACATGGCAAAAATAACAGCTCACATGATTTTTCTTCTCACTCTTGTGATCTTGTTTTGATTTTTTATTACTGTTAATAGGTTTTATTTATATATTTTAAAATAGTAATTAATTATATTGACTATTTTAAAATATATAAATAAAACTTATTAACAGTAATAAAAAATCAAAACAAGATCACAAGAGTGAGAAGAAAAATCATGTGAGCTGTTATTTTTATCACGTGGTTGTTTGCCAGCTGTTTGATTGAGGGGGACATGGAGAGAAACACCAAGCGTCATTTGCCAAAAAGTAGGTTATTTGAATTTTTCTTCTGGAGCAAACAGAAGACGTCATGCAGAAACATGGTTTGGGAATGTCACCTCCGAGCCTAGACAATTCAGGCCTTCAGGGGAAAAACTGCAATTGCATTGTCTGTCTAAATATATTTTCCCTATATTGAGCTACGGTGTTTTCGAAGTAGGAAGCGAAGGAAAAAGAGTGAAAAGAGACACCGAAGTGGGTCACATGCTGGATTTGATGCAGACTTGGACAGCATGGGACGTTTAGACACCAAACGCATTCCGACGAGAAAAAAAGGTATAAAGAGCAAGAATCTCTATAAACGCCTTGATAATGAATAATCCAAAGTCCAAAGCATGCACATCTAATTAGAAATTTGCTGCAGTAAATCTACCATAAATGGTAGTCTTTTCGATCTAGTGACATCTCATAGTGATCCATAGGTGCTACAGTTTGACAATAGATTGATGTATAAACACAGCAATACCTCGAACGATACTCAAGTGGTACATAAATTCTATCCTACATATATATCTCCATGCCAAGTATCTTCGAGGATTGGCACAGGGGGCAGAAGCTCAACTTGCTCTCGCACTCTTTGCATAGGCAGAGATGCCGACAAGGCAACAAGAGCATGCATGCCGCACTTGATTTACAGACCCAACAAGCCGTAGAATCCTTGGGGTGCCTGTTCTCCTTTGACATCAGTTGCAAATTGGCAGCCCCACCATTGCAACAGGATGCTGTGTCATCTACCTCGCTATCACCACAACCTTCTTTGAAATCCTTGCTCTGATGGGCACATACCTGTTCCAAGTTGTACTTGAGTGTGTTGATCATGCTCTCATTGTATTTGGCCCTTTGCTGCCATGCAACAACTTCCACTGCCAACTGTTTAATCTGGTCCTCAAGTTCAGAGTTCCTTTTGTTAATGCTCTCCACTTCTGCCTCTTTATCCCGTATTTTTCGGAGTATCTTGTCCTCAACAGAGGCCAGCGCTTCAAATTGCTTTGCCTGAACTTTCTCTAATATAGACTGCCTCAGCCGCTCACTCTGCCAGTTAAACAAATTTAGTTAGAACACTAAAATATTGAATACCAACCTTACTTTTTTGAACAGTAGTACAGTACTGATTTTAATGATATCACATCAGACATGGCTAATAATCTGAAAAGCATGGATACAAGTTATCCTAGAAAGGAAAGACAATTCCGAATCCACTTTGTCTATGAATAAGAGGTTCAACCCAAACCCATCCATGCATAGTCCATATCGGGAACAAACTGTAGCTGTTAGGGCTGAATGTACTTGTTTATCAGGGCCTGCAATACTTGCTCTGCCAAGTGTATCCTTTTCTTTTGGTGTTCCAGTGTTCCACTAACTCCTTTACTTTCTCTGGTTTCTTTTGGGGAATTGTAAATATTTCCTATTACCAACATCATTTCCATGGAATAAATGAAAGTACACAAATATTATTTACTTCACTAGGCGTCATCCTAACTGATATGCTCACTGGCTGGAGAAACTTTCTTTCGTCATGTAGACACAAACAGATTTTGTTGCTGCCAAATAGAAAGTTGACACCTCAGCTGAAGCACATGCAACAAAAGCTTCTCCTTTTTGCTATGTTTACAGACAATAGTACCCATACCCTCCTTTTCTTTTACAGACAATAGTACCCATACCCTCTTTTTCTTTCTTCCCTCCACTTTGATTATTAAAATATATGATGTGATCCTAAAATAAAAGCAAGCTCTACATTCCTATTACCTAGTGATTAATTGCATCAATTAGCTTAATATCCATGTATTTGATATGAGCTAAAAGATCCAATGCTCATGAAGGAATGCAATCTACGTAAATGAATAATCTGACGAATGTTGAAGATTGGGTCATATCTTTTTTGAAAATAATAAGATCGGATCATATCATCATTTGCATGTTAATCAATAACTTAAAAACTCCAAATTGAAGTAAATCAAGAATAAACAACCGAAATTTGTCTAGTAAACGGAAGAGAAAAATAAGAGTAGACTACAAATACAGCCAGTATACAGATAAGACCTTGGCTCTATAGTTATTTCATCAAATGAAAATGTGTTACAGTTTTGATCAAATGAAAATGTGTTGCAGTTTTGATCTTTGATCAAGGAGAGGGCCTACAGTAGTGTAACTGGCAGACCATGTAAGCTAAGACAAAAGATAACGAGCTTCATTTCTACCAGAAATTCTCTCTTTATGTTTCATTTTGCTTGATATCAAGCGGTCAAGCCCTGATGTCTTGTAACACCCCAGCCCATTAGTAGCAGCCCAAGTGCTCCATGTATGTAGTGGTAGTGGGTTAGCCCCACCTTGGAAAGTTAATGTGAATTGTACTAGCATATAATGCTTGAGGGTTCAAATGTAGACATGTAGTAACATCAAGGCAATCCTTTTGAGTGAAGCAAAACAAAAGCCCGAGTTGAGAGGCATGAGTAGGCCCATCCCACATGGTGGTGTAACCGTGTAAGGGCTGGGCTTTAGTGAATTTTGGGCCCTAGGGTGATGCTACATGCCTAAATCCAAGCATTTCATCCCTGGACAATGGTCTATCAGAAAGGCTAGTGTCTCTTGGGCATCAGGTTTGACCTGGTGCAAGATAGCAATTAGGGAAAGTGGATGCTAGATTGGACATAAAAATTACTTCAGTACTCCATCTCACAAAACTCGCCAAGATCTTAAAGCATAAATGGTTATTAGGAAGTAAGAGGAAAAATCTGCATTAGTCGTAATTAGTGAGGTTTCCATGGTTCCAAATCTGGCTCCAAAATCAACATGTTTATCCCTCTCTGACCAAGACATTGAAAAGGTAAAATCAGCGCTCCAACATGAAAGCACTGAAGATGTTTAATCAATTATCATTCCTGTCCTCCTAGTCCCTTAGATGTTTCATTGGTCAGTGAATATGTTCATCTATCAGGTACTGGCAGGAGGAAATAAGTGATAACCCATAATGATCGGCATGGTCAAATAGATTGTTCTCATAGCAGAAATAAAGGTTGATTATGTTGTGCTGTGGCCTTGTCATCAAGGAATGTCAAGCACTCAATCAAAAATCTGAAGGCGAAGAAGGAAAAGAGAGATGAGGTCTGTTTTCATAAGAAGAAATGTCCAAAGCGCCGTTAAACTAACTGTTAGAAGTAGTGTTCACCCTTTATTATCTTTAAAATTCGCAAAGTTTTCTTTAGGTGCAGTGGAGTACTGAAGCACTTCCTGAAAATGATCATTTGATTACGGAGACCTTCCACTCATCACGAACCGCATGGTCTTCATGACAAAGCCAGAAACGACCAGCATTAGCAAAAGTAGAGAGACTATCTATGTGCGTACTCGACCTGCACAACTATACGGCATGCAAACACTAAGGCTTCACTAATTTCCCCTACAAAACATAAGCAACTGATCGAAACGCATAGAATTGCACACCTACTACTATTACCGTATTACCAAATGTTAGAAAAAAAAAGGTTCAAGAGTGAGTGACCTGGGCCTTAATGAATCGGTCCATATCAGCATCAAGCCGCTGGACCTCACGGGAGATGTCATCATCCAGCATCGGTAGCAGGAGCAGCGGCGAATCGCCCGAGGAGTTCCCAGCCCCAGCCCCGCCGCGGCCGCCGCCGTGGCGCCGGTCCTCCAGAGAGAGCGCCAGGCCCGTCGACACCGCCGAGCCCGTCTGCAGGAAATCGATGGACGACATCTGCGAGTTCTCCCCCAGCAGCTCCTGCTCCCTCGGCTGCCTCCACCCCAGCCCCGCCGCGGCCGTCAGCCCCACCGCGTCCACCACTCCACACAACAGAGCAAAAGCTCTCCAAAATCAGCGTCAATTCAAGCGGGATTTCGAGAGGCGAAGAAGGGGGGATTCGCGAAGAAAGCTTACGCTGTGGCTGCGCGGGCTGGTCCGGGAAGGCCGGCGGCGGGTTGAAGAAGGCGAGAGGCGCCGGGATCTGTCCATCGACCGGTACTGGCAGCGCGTTCCTGCCAAAATTGCGGCATTAGGAAGGGAATTTTAGCGCGATTCTTACCATAGCAAGAGGTGTGGAAAGGCCGTGTGCAAACGGAATTGAGGTCGAGCAACTACCTGAAGGAGGGAGACACCGGCTGCGGCGTCGGCGCCGCCGCCGCGGGGTGCGGCTGCTGGAGATGATGGTGAGAGAAGAACGCCATGGCGAGGACGGGGAAGAAGGTGGAGAGAGGAGGGGGGAGAGGGGGGAGGGAGGAGAGAGAGCGAAATGGGGCTGGCTGCAGTAGAGGTGGCGAATAGATAGAGATACAGGTATTTGGCGTGGATCAGTGGTTAACATGTAGGGTCACGAGCCGTGGAGCCCATAAGTCAGTTCGAGATTGTTTATTGCTTGCGCTCTACGGGTTTTCGAGAGAATTTTTCTTAAGACCCCCTACACTTCTGTTTGCCCCTCATTTTTTAGGTTTTCTATGTAAACAGAGTTGGCCAAATGGATCTCTCCAGCATGATACGGTGCGGACCTACATAAGGTACGATATAATTAGATTTGTTATGATTGGTTGAATAAGTTACTGCATTATGTTATGTTGGTTTACGGGTTTACCCTCTAACTAGGCACGAAACGAAGAGAAGTCGGACATGCAGGGCACGTTTAGCCTAACAGACCACTGATAGCTTATTGAATATGACCGCAAGTATTTTACTGCCAATCATAATTAATTTTATTGCTAATAGTAAGTGATTTTACTATCAATTCACTTGTTCACGCTTAGAAGAGTGTAGTAACCCTAACACAATTATTTTACTGTCAAGTCACTCATCCACGCTCAGAAGAGTATAATAACCCTAACACAAGTAATTTTACTGTCAACCACGTGTAATTTTACAGCACTATTATGGAAGAGTTACTGCAATACTAGGGATATAAGAGTTATTATGCATGCCAAACCAGATCGACCCACCATGCTGAGGTGCCGCCTGAAGCACGGCACACCCAATCAGGCCGGGCTGACATGACCCATTTATTGTTCATATCATGTCGTGCCTAGGGTGGGCCAACAGTATCGTGCCTTGGATCGGCACAGTTGGCCTAACCTATTTTAGCCAAGTCTACCTGGAAACATTTTTTGAAAATTAAGTTATTACACTATCATAATCAGTGTTCTCAAACCGGTCCACTAGGCCATATACAAGTAATTGGTGCTCTTATATGTTAGCCAGTTATCTACATAATTGAATTGGTTATACCATATCATACGCCGATTATGCAAATAACCACTACTAGGTTGAGTGACCTTTTAAATACCAGTTACCGATTTTTAGAACCTTGATCATAATATCACCTTGTAATGTTTGTCTAGACGAGTAAAGATGCAATCTACATAAGGTTGCAATTTATGTTGCGTTTGGCTGGGCTCTGAAACCACGTTTTTCGGCTTTGAATCCTCTACTCCAACCATAACATTCCGGCTCCAAAGCCAGGCTCCAACGAACGGACGCAGGAGCAGAGCCCCATTTGGCTGTGCCGTGCGAAGCACCACATCTGAGGCTCCTGCGCCTGCACTTATGTAAATGGGAACCGATGCCCCTGCCCGTCCTCCTCCCAACACCGGCGCCCCTGTCTAGGCACACCCTCGATGACTAATGAAAGATCTTTTGTGTAAATTCTTGCAATACTAATGTAATGTAGTGCGAACTTTGCTAGTTCAGAGTTGATATGGTGGCTTCCTGCAAAATTTGTTGATATGAATGGACTCTGTGCTGATATGGTGCCTTCTGCAATTTTTGTTTGTATAGCTGATATTGTTATCCGCTGGTTGACTGTGTGCTACCAAAGTTCACCATCCAACTATAGTTATAACTTTTGTTGTTTAATCTTTACGGCTACTATTTGCAATCCATTCATGATATGCAGGTGAGGGATAAGGTAATGATATCCTATTAGTGCTCATTTCTCAGTTTGAGTAGTTTTCGGTTTTCAGTTCTTGAACAGTAATCTGCCGAACATGCATCAATTCAGTAGGACTGACTACACTACGCGTATTTTTCAGAGTATTCAGAAGAATTGGAGGAGCAAACCGGCAGGCTCAAGTATGTCCTTTTGTGCAATGTGTGAGTCCAGAGGACTTTGTGTCGCCTGATATACATACGGCGTAGCAATTGAGTAAAAGTTCTGATGTGTTCACGACTGATGCAGTGATTTGTCTAGGTGAGATTTCAGTGGCTGAAAGGTGAGGTTCCTGCAATTAAGTAAAATTTGTTGGCCTCTGCATTGTTTTGTTCTTTGCTTTCTTCGAATACATATGGTTGTGCTGGGATTATGTACATGACTTTTCAATTAGATGCCCAATGAGACATGTGAATAAAAAACATCTGATTGCAATAAGGCCTGCAACATATACCAATCAAAACGGGGCTAGTGTTGTGCTCATACTTCGTCTTTATTCTGTCTATTCTTCCATTGTTAGAGCTTGACATTTCACTACTACGCCTTCACTGTCTAGTTAAATTATCTGTTTTTGATGTACATGGTTAAACGGCCCTGCTTTTCTATTTGTGCGCAACATTTTTTTCCCTTCGAATTGATTCTTTAACAGCGTTGTCAATATGCACGCAAGTTGTTCCATGCTACATAATTTGCTGTTGATAAATGGAAATTACCAGTATATGTATATCCGAGTAGTATTCAGTGTGGCATATGGTATAGCTCTTTTTCATGAAGCATATGGTACAGCTCTTTCGTATTTTTCGTGTTCTTCGTATTATTATTTCTGCTATTCAACATGTGTCCAAGTTTTGATACTTCTGGAGTCATGGCAGGAAGTATTTGTTGGACCTGGAGGCAAATATCCACAGTATTTAACTGGGCATACATTCAACTAAAGGTATATCGCTATTTCCCCCAATGTAAGGGTAACATAGATATTTCATAAGCTATCAATGAAGCTAGAGCTTCGAAGCTGCAATTCAAGTCAAACACTCCAAACTCCAAATTACATGGCTCTAACTTCTCTGGGAGGCTTCAGAGCCAAAAATTGAAGTTGGAGCTAGACCAAACACGTCCTTACTAGTTGAGTAAGAGTTGAATCAACATATATAGCCTTTTTACCAAAATATGCTAGGGTAGAGATAAAATATCTATGTTTTGAATGTGTGTGTGTATATATCAATTTACGTGTATATCAGGGGCGGAGGGAGGGGGTGTTGGCAGGGGCCATGCTCTTCTCATGGTTTGATAAATCTGTATTATAGCTTTTTATATTTTAAGAAATTTCATTGTCGTTCATTCTATTTGGCCCTTTATCAAATGTAATTACACTGTATAGATTATTTGGCTCTCTTATTTTTAAATTCTGGCTGTATTTCTAATGTAAAATAGGTGTACATATTGTGGTGAGTGAGGCTCCCTGTAAGTTAGCGCGGATAAAATATTCCCGCAAGCATCTCTTACGGATTACCAGGGTGTGGGTCCCATTATCATCCATACGTGATTCATAAAGTCACACGTGACATGCTAGTTGGGCATCGTCAACCTGCGTGTTAGCGCTCTAGCCTCTAGGCCCGTGTGGTGTGTTTGGGACCTAAGTGGGCCATTTACAGTGTGTTTGGTTTATGGGACTATAGGGAATGGGATGGTGCGGTCCTCGTTCCAGAGCTGTTTGGTTCAGAGTCGAGTGGGATAGGCGATATCCCTCTAGGGAATATTCTGCGAATATACTCTCAAATTGGGGATGCCCCTGTCCCCCAGAAATGAGGGGATGGTAAGGGATGAGGTGGGACGAGTGGGCCCCACGAGCTGTTGCAATCCCAGAAAAGAGGCTGACAGGTAGACCCTGCATGTCAGATTTGTCATCCCAAACCTTTTGTCCCTAAACCAAACAGAAAACAGGGACCGTCCTATCCCTTGCAACCAAACACGAAACAGGGTCGGTTCTATCCCTAAAAAATGGGTTGGATCCATCCCGTCCCACCATGACTCTGAACCAAACACATTTTTAGTGTGTGGAGGCCTACTCGAGGCCTGGCCGCCTGCGACAAGTTTAGTGGCCTAAAGTGAAAATTCCCTAAAGTGCATCAAATCTGAAGTAAGGAAATAAATTAGAGTTTGTGAAAAATATAAGAGACTATTTTGCAAAAGATCATCTTTCAAGAATTGTTTGTAGAACTGAAAAAAAGTTCTTTGGTCCTGTTTTTTAGGGTTTTTTTTACCAGTTTTTGGCTTTTAACTTATCTCAACAATCTTAGTGTGTAGAGATTAATAAGTTGTAGTCAAAAAATCACAAATCACAACTCAAAAGAACATGCCATTTGAATTCCCAGTTTGCAACTCAGGTTGATAGAAAGAATGTTAGACCATTCTTTTATTTTGTTTAGATAATATCGTGAATTGTTAGAGCATTAGCAGACTGCCGAATACATTAAGCAGGTACATATTTTTTTTGGGGTACAATACGAGCTGGTTAGAGCACAAGCCACTTAAAAATATTAGTCCATTTCACCCTTGTAACTATTACGTTTATCGAAAATCAATCATCAACTATGAAATCCAGTAACTAACGTTCCAAAAGTTGTTAAAACAGTCTAACTTTCACTCTAAGGCTGATTTTAATAGTGGTTTTTGTCATATAGACACCACATTACTTATTTTTGAGTGACATGGCAACCCAATGAGAATCAGCAACCACATCATCTTGTTTGGCCACATTACCACAAATCTTTCTTCTACCCTCCATTCCATCGACCAACTTGTTCGTCGGCAGACGGAGCACGGACCGTGTCGCTGGAAGCAGGGGCGGAGCTGGGCCTCAGCCACAAGGCAATGGCCCGAGGTCCAGCTGAAAAAATCCAGCCTATTTTACTGTAGCTATCAATGGTGAAGACTTTGATATTTTTCTTTCAATGGGCTGGGCCTGAGGCTAGGTGTTAGACTGGCTAAGCCCCTGGCTAGAAGAGCACCTTGGCGCCAAACTGCTACAAGCAGCCCAGGCTCTGCGGCGCGTAGTGCCTGCCGAGGCTGCGTGCGAAGCTCCGGAGCAAGTGGCTGCCTAGGTTCTCCCGACACACCGAAGTACCAAACATTCAAGCGATTAGCTGGATCGATTTGCAGTTTTGCACAACTAGTGTCCGGCGCAAAGTCAATTAGATGTTTGTGTAAACCTATTCTGATTACATTGGGGATTAAACCTCGAATTCGGACAAGAGTCAAGCACGAAATTCACCAAATCAACTAGAGCATAGTGGACAATCTTGCGCAGACTAATCTGCACAAAATAGCACGATAGATCGAGCAGACAGATAAGAGTGCTAATGGGTTGGGTTCATATGAGTTAAACGGGATAGGTTTTTAATTGGGTTGGTTTGGATGGGTAAAAACGGGTTGGAAGAGTGAACATGTTAGGTTAGATTACCTCATAAAAAAGGTTGGATTGGGGTGGGATGGGTTTAGCAATTTCGGGTTAAGATCGAGTTGTGAACAGGTTTAACCCGTGCCGTGGCTTATTATCCATAGGTTTAGATTACCATACTTAGTTATAACTTTCTATAAAAGCATGTGAGAACTACATGTGCCTGCTAATTTGCACAGAGATCATTTGTAACAAACTTCAATCAATTTCATAAAACTTAGTAGTGTGAACGCGATGTTGAAATTTCAAGTACCGAAGTTTTATGAAAACTTCCTATAAAAGTATACAGGGCCCACCTATACGCCCAGCCTTACTAATCTGCATAGAGTAGTTCACCTACACACAGAATCATCTCCAATAAATTTTAATTGATTTCGAGAAACTTTTGTGATGTAAAAGCGAAGTTAAAATTCTAAATACCGAAGTTTTACCAAAACTTCCTATAAAAAAATGTAGAACCCACGTGTGCATCTACCTCTGTCAATTTTCACAAAGTAGTTTCCCTTCACACAGAATCATTTGCAACAAATTTCAATCGATTTTGTAAAACTTTTGCAGTGTGAACGCGAGCTTGAAATTTTTAAATATCGAACTTTTATGAAAACTTGCTATAAAAACATGTGGAACCCACGCGTACACCTAGCCCTACCAATTTGCATAAAGTAACTCCCCTATACGTATAATCATTTCCAATAAATTTTAATTGATTTAAAAAAAATTTATGGTGTGAATGCAAGGTTAAAATTCCAAATACCAAAGTTTTACGAAAACTTCCATAAAAACATGTGTGGCCATGTATGCGTCTAGCCTGCCAATAAAGTAACTTCTCTACACGCAGAATTATTTGCAATAAATTTCAATCGATTTCGTAAAAATTTTATAATGTGAACGCGAGGTTAAAATTTCAAATACCGAAGTTTTACGAATAAGTGGTTTGGTAAATGGGTTGGGAAGTGGGTTGAACCCATGGGTTCAGGTTGGGTTGGGTTTTAGTGGAAGGTGGTTTAGGTTGGGTTGATTTAAGTAGAAAGTGGTTTGGGTTGGTTGGGGTTGTGAAAAACAATTGTGGGTTGGATTGGAGTAGGAAGTTGGCTTTGTCTCATATGGGTTGGGTTGGTTTTTGGTTGGGTTTAAACCCATTAGCAGGCTATAGACAGACATACACATGTGTAAATCTGCTAGTAGCTAAACCTAGTTGCTACATCGCTTTCTCCCGAGTGCTGCCACGTGATGCCGTTCTGGCGCCAGCCACCATAAGGCGCCGACGCCAGTCTCCTACGCTACCATACCTTCCCGTACCGACTCGGTTCTCCCGCCTTGTCTACTTCAAGGAGGAGAAGGAGCAGTGCACTGAGTGCGATGGGGGTTGTGGTGGGGGTATTGACAACCTAACTTTACACAATGTGTGCCTCCACATGCTAAAAAATAGTGCCTTCATATGCTGAAAACTACATATATCTTACATTGTTCTAATGTTCTTAATGGATTGTTGACATTCTTTCTCGGAGGGATTCGGCCCAGCGGCCCAGGCCAGTGGACAGGCGAGGGCTTTCATTGGCAGTCGATTGAGGCATCGAGCATTCAAGCGTGGGCCACCAGCCAGTCTAGGCCTAAGGCAACGCCAGCCCCAAGCCAACTTAGCCTAGTAGCCAATGCCATCGATTGAGCGTGGGCAAAACGAGACGACGCCTTCCCTTCTCCTGTTTGCTTGTTCCCACGCCACGCACGCTCGATCGTTGCCGTTGTCTGGGAGCACACTGCACACCAGTGCCAACGAACATCGACTTGACCATGCTAAAGCACCCTCCACTCAGCGACGCCACACTCCTGCCACACCGCGTAGCCGCACTTGCGCCCATTGCAGAGTACACATGCCACATCGTCTCCTTGAGTAGTGCTCACCACTTCTCGCCTATGCATGCGTGCATCGGAATCGGATGGTTAGATTTCTCTCGTCGTGTTAATCTCACTATGCAAATGCAAATGGAGTAAATTTTGGTGTATGTATGCAGTATGGCTATGGCCAACGGCAGTAGCCAGTAGGTCATCCACAGTCCACTCGTCTCGACTCCTCAGCCCTGGCTTCAATAGTTCAATCTTCATAGTTCATAGCTAACAATCAACCAACCAAAATAGGTAATTGCTTCAATCTCATATGAGATTCTTCTGTTCCTCTCAATTCTACCTATTTTTTTCAAGGATAGGGACTAAATTTTGTGATTTAGATTTTAGGATTTCATTTCCATGATCTATAAAATATTTATGGGTTAGGGCTTTAATATTATACTGCTCTATTTTGATCTTTGCAACAATTGAGTTAGAGAATTTTTCAATATATTTCAATATCTAATTTAGTGTGTTATAACTATCAATGACAGTCTTCTCCCCATGGTTGGTAGTTTGTACACCATAGTGATGGAACGTTTTCTAAAAAGAAAGGCATCAGGTTCAAGTGCAAATGCTACGAATACAGAAAGTCCAGAAACTAATTGGAAAGAGGAGATTCAGTTTGATTCAGGGAAAAGAAAAAGAATAGATGACTATCTCCCCAATCAAAAAGATGTGGTAAAAAGAAAGTACTTGGATAATAGGCCATGCCAATCTCGCGCATATGATTTTTCATATACAATGTTTGGGAAGAAAAAGAGAAGATTTAACCCTGCATGGTTTGATCAGTATGACAATTGACTTGAGTAGCGAGTCCAAAGATAGATCTTATTGCTTCTGTTGTTACTTGTTTAGAGATATTAATAAGACCCAGTCTAGGCATAACACATTTGTGACAACAGGTTTTGCTAGTGGAATTAAACAGAGAGGCTAGCTCTTCATATAGGCGATGTTAATAGCACTCATCACCAAGCATTGAAAAATTGTGATGATTTGTTGACACAAGACCAGCACATTAATGTTGCTCTCAAAAGACAAAGTGATGCTGCTAGGATTGCCTATCATATTCGACTAAATACATCAGTTGATGTTGCTAACTTGTTATTGAAGTAAGGATTGTCTTTTCGAGGCCATGATGAGGCCGATGAATCTAATAATAGATGAAATTTTATGGCATTTCACAATTACACAACAAAGTAGAATGTGACAGTAGGCAAGGTTGTGGGCAAGAATGCTTCAAGAAATAGTTTGATGGTGTATCCAGGGTTCGGTTTCCCGGCGGTTACCGGCCGGTAACTGCCGGTAACCGGAAATCCCGGATGGAGCCGGGAGAAAAAATACCGCCCGAGTTTTGGAATTTGAGGCTGCAGCATGTAGAGTCCTTTGGGGATGGGAAAGTGATACTTTTCTGCATGTGGGGGAGAAAGGCTTGCTTTTCTATTGAGAGTAGCAGCAGCAGCAGCAAAAGAGCACAGCAGCAGCAGCAAAAGAGCACAGCAGCAGCAGCATTAAAGCAGCACAGCAGCAGCAGCTTTTGCTTTTGCTTTTGCTTGTGAAGTGTTGAATAGCAGAGCATCAAGCAGCAGCCAGCAAGCAGAGCAGCGCAGCAGCAGAGCAAGCAGCGCAGCTTTTGCTTTTGCTTTTGCCTTTGCTTGTGAAGTGTTGAATAGCAAAGCAGCAAGCAGCGCAGCAGCAGAGCAGCAGCTACTTCATTCCACCGGTTTTATCCGGTTTTCCACCGGTATTTCTGGTAACCGGCCGGTTACCGGTCCGGTTACCGGTCCCATCCCGCCCCGCCCAAATTTTTCATTTGACAAAATTCAACCGGTTTTTATCCGGGATTTCCGGTAACCGGCCGGTTACCGGTACCGCCCGGCGGCCGGGATTTGCCCCGGTTCCGGTTTTTCGATCCTTGGGTGTATCCATGCATTTACAAGGATATAGCTCACTATTTTGCAAAGAAAATACTAAATTATATTCTCAAAGAGATTGGACATGATGTGTTTTGCTTGCTAGTTGATGAGTCTAAGGATGTCTCTTGCAAAGAACAAATAAGGGCGGTCTTGCGATATGTTAATAAATGTGGACGTGTAAAAGAGAGATTTGTTATCTTGTTCATGTGAAAGAGACAACTTTTTTCTATATCAAGTCTTCTATTGATTCTCTATTTACAGAATACGGCATAAGATTGAATCAAGTTAAAGGCCAAGGATATAATGGAGCTAGCAATATACGAGGTGGGTTCGATGGTTGTAATCATTGATTATGAGAGAAAGTATCTCAACATATTATGTCCACCGTTTTGCTCACCAACTTTAGTTAGCAGTTGTAAGAAAACATAAAGCTATTGGTAATTTTCTTTGATATGATTACTGTCTTGTTGAATGTGGTGGGTGGATCTTCCAAGAGAAGGGACATGGTTCGAGATATCAATCAAGGACAAGTGCAGGAGGCCTTAGGTTGTGGGCTACTTCAAACTGGGATAGGATTAAATCAAGAGCTATGCCTGCAAAGACTTGGAGACACTTGTTGGAGTTCTCATTATAAAACTCTTAAGAATTTGGTTAATATATTCCTAACAGTTGTCAGGGTGCTATAATTTGTGGAAGAAGATAGAGAACACAAATAGAAGTCAAGCATGTGGTCATCTTGTGTATTTTCAATCATTTGACTTTGTGTTTTATTTGCAGTCAATGCTGACTATCTTAATAATCACAAATATTTTGTCATTAACTCTACAATAGAAGGATCAAGATTTATGAATGCCATTAAATGTGTGAAATCAACCAAAAACCATTTGGATGAGCTTAGACAACATGAGTGGGAATATGTCCTAGGTGAAGTGTATGCCTTTTATGAGAAGCATGATATTTCGTAATTGGACATAGAAGAAGCGTATGTAAATCCAAGGAAGCCACGACAAAAAAATGGAATTACCAATGAGCGTCATTACAAGGAGGATTGCTTCAATGATGTTCCTGATTGGCTACTTCAAGAGTTCAATAGTCACTTTAATGACGTAACTTTTGAATTACTTGTTTGCTCAGCCGCTTTGAGTCTAAGAGGATCATTCTGTGATTTTAATTTGGACTATTTGATGAGGCTAACTAAGTTTTATCCAAATGATTTTAATTCTGAGGATTTGAGGGATCTCAACCATCATTTTTACCTCTACATTGCTGATGTGTGAGTAGATGATAGATTCTCCAACATGGATATCATTAATGAACTTTCTCATGTAATGGTTGAGATAAGAAAACACCTTTGCCATCCTTTTGTTTATCGACTTTCGAAGTTAGCACTAGTTTTGCCTATCGCCACTGCTACAATGAGAGATGCTTTTCAAACATAAAAATTATGAAAATAGCTTTACGCAACCGCATCGATGATCAATTCATGAGTGATAATCTTATTTACTATGTGGAAAAACATGAAATGGAGGGAGTTATCAATGATTCTATAATAGATCGCTTCCAGAACTTGAGAAGTTGTTGAAATAAACCAATTATAAAATATAATTTGCTTCACTCTATTCGATTATTTTGTAATTCTTTTACTTGAAATTTTACTTACGTATTATTTTTGTTATCTATTTTGTAGGCAATGCGGCAAGCTGTTTTTTTTTGCCGATGCTAGCCATTTTTTGTTTTTTGATTCACCTTACATCTTTTACTAATAGTGAGTTTCTTGATTTTGGTAAGTTGTCTGACAAATAGTTATTTACCATTGAACTTTATCATGAACTTAGTTAACATTACAAAATTTAAAAACATATTACTATCTACTACATTATTGATGGATAGTTAGTAAATACATGCATGGAGTCTTAGGCCTCCATATCATTTTTGTTCTAGATCTGTCACTGGGAGTAGATCTAGCCATCCGAGTTGAGGGAGGGACTGAGGATACTGTCAACGAGGTAGGTAGCGGGGTAGGGGTTGTAAAAAAAGTCGAACTTGATAAACTACTCAAACTTAACTAGATGAGCCTAATAAGCCAAGTTCGAATACTTTGGTGAGAGCTCGAAATTACTACTATCAAGCGCTGAATCAAGGTCCAAGCCGACTATCGTACCCCCAACTAGCAAGTAGTGACCACGGTCAACGAAGCCAAAACCTAGCGGCCACCATTCTTCAATCTCGTTCCAACTCCTCTCCTCTCAGTCTTCACGCTGTGTTGGCCATCGCCACTATAGCAAATGGCCCTTGCCTAATGCCTCCATCCCCTATCATCGGCCACCTTCTCCACCCTCACCCTGGCACCTCTATCTCCTCTGACCTGATGCCTCCATCTCCTCACTTGAGTCCTCGATGGCTCCATCGATCACCACCTCTTCCTCTCCACCCTCAGTAGGAGGCTGCCCCCACCACAGCAACGCATTGACGCCAACACTCCTCCCCAACCCGCCAACCCTCCTCCTATGCTGCCAGATCTAGTATGAGTTGATTCCTCTCACCCTTGTGCTCCTTTGTTGATATCAAGAATTGAAGATTTCTATTTACTAGTGTTTGTTGTGTTCAAAGTCTTCTTTTGTTTTATTACCGAGCTTATTCGAACCAAACTTAAGCCTACTTGAGCTTTGGCTGAGCCGAGCTCTAACCCAACTCCAAGCACAGACCCTAATCTAGGCTCACTCAAGCTCAGCTTAAACTTGTATCGAGCCTAGTCTGGCTTGCTCGAGCTCGTCTCATTTACAGCCCTAGTGTGGGAGGGGGAAGAAAGAGGAAAGGAAAGATGGATGTGGATGTGGCAAACATGTGGTATTTATGTCAGCGAAAGTTGGACATGTAGGTTCCACATAGGCTAAAATTATGGTGGTTTTGAATGAAGGGGGTATTCTGCACTGTTTTGACAATTGAATCGGTCGGTTGTCAAGTTTCATAGTTGATGGTTGATTTCTACACAAACACAATAATTGAGGGTGGTCAAATAAACTTATTTCTAAAAATTAATGAAATCAAATCCCATAAAACTAGTAAAATAACATGAAAAATAACATAGAACAATGTTGTTTAGAACGTTATAATTTCTTCCTCGCCTTACTTTTCATCGAGCAACTAGTGAACACATTCCGCTTCGTATCGTTTACCGTTTGGATGGCAGCCATATAGAATTTAAGTATGGGACTAATCATGGGTTCACGGTGCTTTTGGAGAGCAAAGAAGCATGTCCTATCTAGGGTTCATTTGTATTGTTTTTTGTTTTATGGTTTTTTACTATAGTTTTTAGTTTTTAGTTAAAAATAAATAGTAGTGACCAAAAGAATTAGCTTTAGAAGAGAGCGAGTTGTGAAAAGAAAATAAAGAACAGATGCATACGTGTAACAAGAACGAGAGAAGTGAAGTTCATAATACAACCGTGACCTCTGCTTCATCCCCGAAACGAGGCGGTAACGAAAAGAGTGAAAAAGTCACTTCGAGAAATTGAATGTTTATATTTAGCTTTTCTAAACAAAACCAATACGAACAGGATATTAACAAGCAGATTGTGATCGTTTTGGCTTCAGCTTTTAGCTTCCGACTTATTTTTCACTATTCATAAATTTTGCCTTTTTATGAACTTTTAGCTTTTTGTTGAGCTTTTTTGCCGGTTCTTTTTTTCCGTATTTGTTTCTTTTTTCCCGTATTTGTTTGTATTATATGTAATAGGCTAACATATTTTTTATTTTTTTAAATTTAATTATGCTAAATAAGCCCCTGTCAGCTAAAATGTTTTTTCAGCCAGCTACAGTGCTTTTCAACCATAAGCCACTAAAAAAAGCCCAAATAATCACCACCAAAACAGGTTTCTTTTCGCATTTCATTTAGCGCTGACCTTCAGATTTGATGTTATGTCCCACAATTCACATAGACAAAACAAATAATTGACTTAATTAAATGCAGGAAATGGGCATTGCCACCTTGTCGCTGAAAGACAACCTTCCGATATCCTGGTCGAGCTTAACCTGGAACGAGCCCCATAGCATTACAAACGGAGGATAGCAGAATGTGCAACAGTGCAACACCATCTCATATACCGGCATACGATTCATGATTTTATGCAGGACAATTCATTAAGCTGCATAAAATGTGCATACTGTATCACAAGCTAACGTGATCACATCAGAAACAAGGTACATAATATGTATTTGACTCTCAAAAAGGTCACAATGGTTTTACTCAGCTTAAAATGAAATATGTAACAAGAGCTATGATGTCCTTAACTAGCGAAGCATGATGTCCTTAACCAGCGAAGCATGTGTCCTTGTGATAAGCAGTCATAAAGATAGTCGTGCACACATTAGCCGCAGCAGGATCCACAAGCAGGGAGAGAACCTGAAATTAGTTAGTAGTTAGAAAACTTAATAATCCACCGTGCTGAAAAAGGACACTATAAATTAGTGATTTTGTGAATTTGAGTACTTACTGTGATCATTAGATCGGAGGTCAGTTAGTGTGCGAGGACCACGGGAGCCACCTCCGCCGCCGCCGCCGCCGCCACCCCCATATGGGCCCCGCCCAGAACCACCAGGACCTCCCCCACCAGGTCCACCATCCCATTTCTTACCAGCACCATACCCTTTCCTGTAGCTATCTGTTTTTTCCATCTGAAATAGAAAACACGGGAATTAAACTGTGATTGTCATTCCGGAAGCACATGGAACAAAAGGAGAACTTAGCGTAACAAATATAATTTGGGTAATTTAATTCGGGTTACTTACCGAGAACATTGTGAGAAAGAACACTCTGATGAAATTCACAATAGCCCTAAAGAAGTCAGAGATTATACTTAGTCGCCATATTGTCCGCTTGTCTTTCACAACACCTGAAAGATACATGAACAATAAAATGACCTTTCCTTTGATTGATGGTCAGTCCACTTGAATGAGACTCTACAGACGTTAACATGTACCAGCCTAAAACAGAAAAATGTAGCCACATAATTATAGAAAATTAATATTAGAAATGAATCAGAACAAATTCAACAACCCTGCAATTCTTCTACAAAAGAGTGTTATAACTTCGTGCAACATCCTTCATAAAAGTCAGCGTACCTCGTAAACCTTGACAATTTATCAGGAGTGTACAATGTTACAACTTACAAGCATCGAAATTTGATGCGATTAGAGAGTTTATATGAATAACTGCACAGTGTTAAAAATATGTTACAAACAAGTTAAAATATTGCAATCACTCAATGCTTCACCACAATGACTTGCTTTCTATAGCTTGAACAGTGACCAAGTAACTTCAATTTTGGTTTTGTCAAAGACACATAAACAGTGACCAAGTACCTTCAAAAATGCACCTCAAACTTTTCTTATACAAGACATGATCTTCAGGAGACTAAAGACTACTTCCGGAATTCAATTGTCATAGATTTTCGAATTCCAAGATATTTTTCTCTACATCTAAGAAATTATGTATCTTTCTTCCTTTCAGCTTCTTACAAATGGAGGTGTAAATGAATTATTAGGAAAGTACACAAACTCGAGAAACCCAGAAGTGAACAATGGGGCCATGAAGATGTTCCTTATAATTTATGAATTGAAATAAATAAAATATAATAGAACTTAAGACAACTATTGCTCACTTCCTTTGGCCTGTGGATAGCTATCCAGTCCCCTCTTAACTTGTGTAATCTCACTTCTCCTATTCTGTCATTAAGCCACAGCATGGCACTTGGAGATTCGATTCCATTGAAATAGAAAGCAATATGGGTGTGCTCCAAATACATAGGCACATACTTGTGCCGGTGAAGTGATCAGACCAGTTCAAGAAAAAAAAACTAATTTCACAATAGATTACTAACTATCACAGTTCAGACACGTTAGTTCTATCTTCATTCTTCCAACATTTCTGGCAAGGGAAAAACATGCATTTTCATCTAACTGAACATATAGAGCAGTCTTGAACTATTGATAAATGGACAATATGGGTCAATATTTCCTTAACCAACATCTAGTAGCCTGATTCCATCTCTTGAACTGGGCCTCAAGTTTATAAAGGAAAGAACTATAGTTTTTGTGGGTAAAACCTCAGTCTGGTACCACTGGGTCAATAAATCAGAACTATAGTTGTACTTTGCTCAAAGCATCTAGTACTAGAAGAGAATATTTTAACAATCCTGATACCCAAAATTTTCTTTGATCCAAAAAACCACTGATGTTATCCTGTTCCTACATTATCCGAAAGGACATCAAGGACCTCCTATCTACTTGAAGAGGTCCATGAAGTTAATGTAGATTGAGACCAGACAAATGATGAATCATTACACTATCCGCATATGGAAAATTGCAACACAGATTACTTTATTCACTGTATTTTTGCCAGTTGGAATAATCCTTCACACAATTAATTACACGCATTGCCTCTTTAACAGTTCGGTGGAACCTAGCTAACTTGTTGTGTACTATAGTACTTTGTGCTAATGACGAGTGCAACAATGCAATCGCTAATGCATTATCAGTCTATGGGCACGGTAGTTTACTGGCTACAGTTTGACGCTACCTGGATATCTCACGCAATTTCATTTCGCTCCCACTCCCCCAGTGAAAGCGAAGGATTGGTCATTGGGTAAGACCCCTGGCTGAGCATAATGGTCAAGCATTCAATTCTATGGCTAGGTTCCACCTAGGCATCTAAAAATTTGGCGTGTATGATGGTTGTCGAGAGGTACCACGACCACATATACTATTTGAAAGCTAGTAAAATGCGCCCCCTAAGGATGCGAGAACATTTTGGCCAGACAGTGAAAATGAATAAATGATATGATACCCTAAAATGGAGAAGGGTGCAAGAAAGATTAATACATGGCACTCCAGAACAGCCATAGATGTCTGGAATAAAGTTCTTGGGTCTACAGGTTTCAGGTCAATATTTTCCAAGTGATTCCTATAACAAACCACTAGCTGCGGATACTTGTCTAGAATACTGGAACACAACAGCATGATGTACCCGTTGCTCTAGCGTCCGAATCTACACGGCGATACGACCATACGAACCATCCATATATTGAAATATTTGACAAATTGGGCATCCGAACGAACATATGAGCACAAAACCACAGATCAAAACCTCCATGGCGAGAAGATATCAGGGGCAGATCTTACGGAAGCTACCGAATAGGAAGATCGGATTACCTCTCTCGACGTAAGCCATGGTGCCGGCCGGACCGCCCTTGCCGCCCTCTGCAATGGAAATTACGATCAGATTTTTGGCTCCGAGGAGAAGGATTAAGAAGAGGGTGCCGAAGGGAGAAGGGGATTCGCGAACCTTCTTCCTTCTTGCGCGTGAAGAGACCGGTGGGCTCGAGGGTCGCCGGCCTTGCGTCGTTTATTCGCTCGTGGACCGGAAGATTCGCGTGAGGTGTGGGGCCACATGTCAGTGGCTCCGTTGAAACCGTGTCGGTGAGGAAAGCACCATGCCAGGGTAGAAGGCGCCACGTCAATTGCGCCTTGTGAACCGTTCGATTGCGGATCTGTGGTTCGCTATGCGTTCAAAGAATTTTTTTTCCGTCTTGCGCTTCGGGCATGTCCAGATGGGGGGAGGTAGTCGTAAAATTTTTGTTTTTTAACCTAAAATTTGAAAAAAAAATTAGATATAGATATCTGAAGAAAAGATTTATAAAAATGGACTCTTAGCACGATACCAAAGGATATGACGCTCAGGGTACATAGCACGGCGCCATATGCTTTTGCGCCGTGAGTGGACACGTAGGAGCTACGGTGGCAAAGCACGACGCCAAAGCCCATGGCGCCGTGCTGTGCAAACACGACGCTAACGGGCGTGGCGCCGTGCTGTGGGACTTAACCCCGAGCACGGCCCCTGGCCCCCCACCCCCTCACTCCTTCGTTTGAACAGACACAGAGCAGCCCGCCGCCGCCCCTCTCTTCCCCCTCCAAATCCACTCCAATCTATTGCTGTTTCTTGCGATTTTGTTTCCAAACCGAGCAAGCAAGGTGGACTCCCTCCCCTCCCTTGATTTTTTCTAATAGATATGGATTATTTGAGGTACATTTCGTGGGGCAAGATTTGAAATCCTAGATGAAATTAGTTGAATTTGGCTCGGTTTTAGGTTGGATTTGCAATAGATATGCGTAATATAAGAGTAGTCATGGGTATAGATTCGTTTTTAGGGTTTGATTTGAGTGAGATTGATGAATGTTTAGAAATAGGTATGTTTTTAGGGTTTGTTTGCTTGTTTAGAAATAGGTATATTTGCTTGTTTAGAAATAGGTATAGGTGTAGATTCTTTTTGAGGTTTAAAAATAGAAAATATTGGTAAAAGCGATGAATGTTGGAGAGAAATTAGCGATTAATGATATTAGTAATTTAGTTTATCCAATATGGTATATCGGTTTTCGTTAATAGTTATAGCGTCGTTCCAGTCAGGTTAGCGACGTTAGGTCTAGAGAGCATAATTTTTAGATATTTTGTTATTCTTATCATTAACGTATTTGGTTATTCTTATCATTAACGTATTTTTGAATGCACAGGATGGCGAGGTACCGGCTGTTGGACGAGTTCTACGACAGGGAGCACCGCGGCAGGCTCACGGAGGACGGGCAGGTACGTGTGTTATCGAAATATACATGTGTTTTCATCACGCAGCTAACTTTTATAGCATTTTTCAGGAGATTCCCATACTTCGTCCGCGAACCCATGATGGTTCCAGTTGATGGTCTACGACGACCGCTACACCCCACTGCTTCGCCGTGCTAGCCTTCACACAGTTGCTAACCTACTACGGCGGGGCATGCCGGTCTTCAACCCCGCAGCTTTGACCGCACTTGTCGACAGGTGCATTTTCTCTATCGGGTCCGTTTGTTTTCATTTCTATATTCTTACATATGTAACTAATTGTTTTCTCTGTGTACTATTAACAGGTGGAGGCCAAAGACTCACACGTTCCACCTTCCCTATAGGGAGATGACCGTCACGCTGCAGGACGTGGCGATGATACTTGGACTTCCCATTAGGGGACCGCCGGTGGTCGGGCCGGTGGTGTCTGAGGGTTGGAGGGCACGTGTGGAGGCCTTCCTAGGCACGCCATTGCCTCCTGTCCCAGAAAATGCTATGCGAGGCTGTGTCTCGGGGGTCCACATTAGCTGGTTGCGGGCTACCTTTGGTATATGCCATGAGGACGCGGACGACGCCACAGTGACCTACTACTACCGAGCTTGGGTCCTCCACATGTTCGGGGCCGTACTTTTCTCGGACGCCACGGGGGACGCCGCTTCGTGGATGTACATCCACTGCCTCCAGGACTGGGTCGACGCTAGACAGTTCAGCTGGGGCTCAGCGGTCCTCGCGTTCCTCTACCGCCAGTTTTGCGAGGCCTGCAGACGCAAGGCGCCCACGTCGACGCTCGGTGGCTGCGTCTTCCTCCAGCAGGTGTGGATGTGGACACGCATTCCGATGTTGACTACGCGGACCTCGCTTTGTCCGAGGACGAGGACACTGCGTACGACAGGAGTGCGAGGGAGGGCACAGTGGTTGAGGCCGCTCCGATTCTCGATTGAGTGGTACGAAAATCATGATATTTGCAATACTTTGGTTCAATACGTTTATCTCACACTTACTTATGTTTTCTTATTTCTTTTGGGGACTTCTCTCCGAACCTCGGTGCACGAGATCGATGAGGCTCTCAGCTACCCAGTTGGCGGCCTGGATAGCGAGAGCCGCCTGAGGGACTTCCTGAAGGTACGAAAATAATTCGTTAAGTTAGATCCATTCAGCATGTATGTATACTATTATGACCTATCATTACTTGTAGAGACTTAAACGTCGCATCAGTCGGGCAGTAGCTCGTTGTGGTTGCCGTGCACGCTTGGATGTGATCATACCGGCGGCCTCCCAACGCTCGGGTGCCTCAGCTGCTGCAGCCTCGTCATCACACGTCGGCAGGCGCCAGTCCATTCGGAGCTCGTCACGCACTCCGACTTTTAGTCAGGGTGATGATGATGACGACGACGACGAGGCGGAGCAGGATAATGACGAGGAGGAGCACGAGGACGAGGAGGCATCTACCCACGACGAGATTGGGATGTCGTAGATGCCCGACGCACCATCTACTCAGGCTTCGCAGCGGCCTCGTTGTTCAACCCATCCCCCGAGCATGTATACTCTAGGGACTGATGCTCTGGCCAAGGGCAAGGGAAGGGCCAAGAGGCAGTGAGACTGACTATTTTGTGCGCTAAGAACTGTGTGATGTTTTGAGACTTATTGAGAGTTTTATATGTGAATGTATGTGTATGTGTGTTTTATGAGATGTATGTATATGCAGAAAAACCAGCAAACTTTGCTATTTTTTCTGTAGGTTTAGGTAGCACGTCACCAAAGAGTCTGGCACCGAGGTGTTGAACTACGGCACCAGGCCCTTTGGCGCCGTATGTGGCGCCAAAAACCTTGGTGCTGTATTTGAACACCTCGGCGCCATACTCTTTGGCACCATGCTATTTACATATGGCGCCAAGGTGTTTGGCGCCGTGGTAGCTAAATTTGCAGTAAAACTACAAGTTCGGCCAGTTCTTTCGTTCCATTCGCGCAAACAATACTAATTGACATTCCACCAAATGAATAAGCACGACACATAACATTACAACCCAATACAAACATACATACATAGCATTCGCGCCTGTCTGTGTTCGCTCGGGCTGAAGAGAGGAGTGAGGGGGTGGGGGGCCGTGCTCGGGCTTAAGTCCCAGAGCACGACGCCACGACCGTTAGCGCCGTAGGTACATAGTACGGCGCCATGGGCTTTGGCGCCGTGCTATGCCACCGTGGCTCCTACGTGTCCACGCACGGCGTCAAAGCATATGGCTCCATGCCATGTACCCTGGGCACCATATCCTTTGGCACTGTTCTAAGGGTCCATTTTTGTAAATCTTTTCCCCAGTGGTCTATATGTAAAAAACTTTCAAATTTTAGGCTAAAAAGCAAAAATTTTACGAGGTAGTCCACAACAGTTGTGTGCTGATGAGGAAGGCAAAAACGGTGAAGAAGGCAGGATGGCGGTAGAGAAGGTGGCGGCGGTGTCGGCGAGGGCTCATTAGATCTTGTTGGCGATGGCATGGTGGTAGGTGTAGGATCGATTATGGAGATTAGAAGGGGATTGATCTTTATTTTTTCACTTCAATAAAACTAACTCTCTTTGGTTTCTTCACTTAATTAGATATGAGAAGCTATTATCAGAAGCACAGGGAAAATAAGGATAAAATATTAGCCAATGAGTCAAGAGAATAGAAGAAACAATGAGCGAGCCAAAATCTTACCGTGCTGATCTGATTGTAGGTTTAAGACCGATTTGACCTCCGATCTAGAGCACCGGTGACCAGTCTGACTACAGGTCTAGGGCCGGTTTGATCGATCCTCTGTTTCTAGACTAAAGGGCCTCTCAAATCAAAACTCAAATCTCAAGAACTTGCTTCTATCTTATCCAAATATCCCTAAATTTTGTATGAGGCTTATTCAAGGTATTAGGAACATAAACTAATCAAGAATCATAAGGTTCTTGGACTCAGGTTCACTAATTTGAAGAAAATCAAATTTAGGTATAAGAACACCTAGCACTCTAAAATCCAAATTAGTTCTAACTCGAGGAGTTTCTAATCAAGAGTATGATCTAGATCTACTCTATATGTTATAGCAAGCTAATCTAAATATAGTTTTGGGATAAAACAATTTTGACCATGAAAACTCAAATTTGAGTCAAGAACGAGCAAAACGGGCTTGATCTCGAATCTTGTTATATGAGTGATCTAGATGGATGGATATTTATCAATAGACTCATCTTCTACCTCTTACTCATCATGGATCACAACGAGAAGGTGCGGCCTCCTTAAATAGGGGAGGGAAAGCCACGCAAAACTAAGAAATAAGGGGTAGTACTATTCATGGCGCTATTTACATGAACAGTACGGCTGTGAATAGTATGGGCCAAAACATGAGGCGCCTTCCACTTGGGTCCAAGCATTACAAAACCCAATTTGGCCCAAATAGGTGATGTAGTACCTTTTTTTATGATTACAGCATGCACAGAAGGAATTTGAAGGTGAGACTAAATTCGTTGGAAAGAGGATGAGAAAATATTTCCAACAAGTACTTGTGGACCTCAAACGGACTCCGTATGTGAATGTTATGCACATTTGAAGTTTGGCCTGTCAGACTAAATCCGAATTGATCTGGAGGCCGAATTGGATTCCAAAACATATCCAACTTGAACTCTTACTTTACTTGGATCAAAAGTGATATGGTGACCTTGAGAAAGAGTTGGGAAAGACGTCGACTTGGTCTTAATATGCTGGTTGGCTTCCCTTTAGGTGAACCCCAACCACAAGCTCATAGTGTTGATGCAATCCTTCTTGTATAGTTGCACAAATATACATTTTCATCATTAGGTAGCATCATATTCTCATTTAAAATATGTTAAAACTGAAGAAACAAATTCACCTTTAGTTCAATCTTAATATTGGGTGCTATGGTCATATGTGTTTGTGGCATGGTCACATCATTCGAAAACCGTCCTCAATTTTAACAATGTGTAGCCTCACGTGTTGCATAATCTTGATCATAAATCTTGGTACATGACAACAAATGCAACGAACTCTCATTATGTAATATCATAAGTTCTTTATCAAACAAAGTAAAACTTCTTTGAAATGAGCTTACCTGATAATTTAAGTGATGTGTAGGAGCTCTTATAATTGGAACAACAAGTATAACAAATATGGTTGTATGGCACGGTCGCATCAAGAAGAGTGATGGTGCTTCTTTGATGGCAATACTGACAAGTCCCTTCTTCTTAGGAGACTCATCCTCACTTGAGTTGGAGTCGGTGTACTCCTCATCGAAATCCCACTCTCCAATGTAGACTTCATTTTTGCCATCCTTTTAAAGCTTCTTGAAAGCTTATTTTTGCCATTGAAGTTCTTTTTCTTGGATGACTTCTCCTTGTCATCCTTCTTTGTAGGACATTGGGAGACAATATGCCCTTTCTCATCGCACTCATAACAACGGATGTTACTATAGCACTGGTTGTTGTTGTAGGAGCGCCCCTTCTTCACCTTTTCATGACTAGCGTTTTGGTATGAGCGCCTTTTCATGAATTTGTTCATTCTCTTCACAAGGAGAGCTAACTCCTCCTCAGAGTCCATCTCATCGTCATCGGACTCCACTTGACACCACTTTAGTCTTGAAAGTGGAGATCTTCTTGCCTTTGGAGGAGGATTGCTCCAAGGGCTCTTTCTTGTCCTTCTTGTACGACTCATTGGTTATGATGTTGCCCAAGAGTTGTGTTGGTGTCATCCTTACCAACTCAGGCGAGTTGAGAAAGAGTGTCACCAATGTCTCATATTTCTCTGGCAAGGCCCTAAGTATCTTCCTCATAATATCAACATCGGTTAATGTAGTGCCTAGGATTTTGAGCTCATTTACAATGTTGTTGATGCGAGAATATATTCCATTTATGTCCTCATGAGGCAACATTGTAAATATCTCATATTTGATTCGAAGTCTATGTAAGTTGGCTTTTTTGACCATGGATGTTCCCTCATAGATTTCTGAGAGGGTAGTCCAAATAGCATGAGTGGTTTCTAAAATGCTCACTCTATTAAACTTATCCGCGTTCAAAGCTCCAAATAGAGCATTCATAGCTTGAGCATTTAAATGAGCATTATGTCTATCTTATTTCATGGGATGTAGTGGATGAACAGGCATGACATAAACCTCATTTACAATTTTCCATATACTCAGACTCATGGCCTTAAGATAAATGGACAATCTAATTTTCCAATATAAATAGTTTGAGCCATCAAAAAGAGGTGCCTTTCCTATAGCGATCCCCTCACTAGCCATCATTTCTCTCTAGATGGTTAAGTCTAACAAATGAGAGACCAAGCTCTGATACCAATTATAGGATCAAGGGTAACTGACTAAAGGACGGTGAATAGGAGGTTAAAAAATTATCTTGCCTTCTAATAACAATTACCACAATTTGAGTATAGCATGATTCTAAAGCAATTGAAACTTATACAATTCTAGTATGTCTAAGGCACTACAAGCACAAGTTTTACACAAATAGTTTTAGCACAAATAAATATGACAACCATAATATACTAAAAATACAAGAGCAGAAGAAGAGACAAAGAAATAACCAATTTACACACGATGTTTTACCGTGGTGATTGAAAACTTGCCAGTTTCCACTAATCCATATTGAGAAAAGCCCAAGTGGCTTGGACCGGCTCCACTAATTAAGCCTCAACCCCTCAAACCACTAATGGTTGTCATTCCTCCGCTTTGAAGATAGTGGACACCAAACCACTCACAAGTTGGCATCGAGCTTCTTCACAACCTTCTTGAAGAAGTCACTGCGCAAGCTCCCACCAAGCCGTCTAGGTGCCGGCAAGTTCTAAGAGTAAAAATCACAGCTTCGCTTGACGGCAATCAAGTGCCAAAAGGATCAATCTAGAGATGAAATGCACTTGTTTTGGCTAACCCACGTTAAATAAATGCACAATGTGAAATTGAGGTGTGAAGTGAATGCTCAATACTCAAGAGTGTTCAATGGAGTCTCATACAATTGTCCTTGAGCAGATAGGAGAGTATTTATACCCTCACCAACCAAAACTAGCCATTATAGGACAATCCCTGAAAAAATCAGAGCGAGCGGAAGTATCACCGTTCATTGGCCGGTACTACCGCACCTATTCTGATACAGAAGTAATGGCTATTTCAGAGCTTCTGAACTAGCCGTTGGAAGTCGGTGTGGACTATCGCTGTTGTAATCTCGGCAGTTCCGATATTTGAAAAGTTCCAAAATTTCGATGTGGTACTTCCATTTGTTTCGAGGCCAAGAGTTGGCGCTCTCTGGAAAAAATGTTCCGCCCGGATTTTCGGAGCTTCCATGCTCCAGAAATACTGTTTAAGGTTGCGGTACTACCTCTCTATGGTAGCTTCGCCGTTGAAACTCCGGTACTTTCGTTTTTTGCAGAGACAAATTGGCCCCAAAGGTGCTCTTTAGAAAAAACGTTCTGCTCATTTTGACAAAACTTCCGGAAAGCGGAAGTACCGCCGTTTGCACTCCGGTACTTTTAATTGTCCGCAGAGACAAAGATTGGCTATCAATTTTAGTTTTAAGAGAATGCATGATCCTAAATTGATCCAAATTACACAAGAATATGATATCAAGTTACTATCCATGATCCCTCTTAATAGTACAACATTTATCCTACAATCCGGTCTTCCACCTTTTCTCTCAAGACCGGTACAAATGAAAAAGGGATCCTAGTATGTATATACCATTGTCTTGAGCCACTTTGATCTTCATGTTGACCCTTAGCATGCGTCTCATCATTATTTTACAGACTAAACTTTTTAAATACTCAATAAACATGTTAGTCTTATATTCACATAAATTCATTAATAACCAAAACCATTTTTAGGGGCCTAGATGCTTTTAGCTGGTCCTTCATCATTTTTTGTTAGATGGTACTATGACAGTATGCCAAGATGTATCACAAATTATTTTCTGGTTTGGGACAGGAAATGCAGAGAACCACATAGTCAAAGTTATAGTGATACCCAAATCACAAAATTTTTAGATTTTAAAACTTCTGATTGGAGCACAAAGATTTTCTGCACATTGTGGCAATGTATATCTAGAACATATGAAGTAAGACATAATGTATCTATATATACATCATGATTTCAACATTCCAATGCACAGTACCTGATTTATCTTTCGATGAACACCTCCTCCTGAACATGCATGCCCTGCATCTCCCCTCTCAATCTCCCAATGGACTAAACCACTTGTTCTCCCACAGCAGCTCTGTCATTAAACAAAACCACACATTGAAAAAATAATAAAACATGTTAAGTAATAAAATAATACAAACAAAAACCATCATGTGCAGTGGATTGTTCTAATCGTAAGCACAACTTATCCTAACAAAAATGACTCATAGTGGCTCCCCCCGCCCCTACTAACTACACATCCTGGATCTCTAAAATCACGTAGAAAAACATACTTCAGCTGCGGCGGCGATGAGAATAGCCCATCACCCTTGTGAATGCTACCCCCCACCGCCAACACACACAACCTTACTACCACCACCACCGTCACCCCATGTGCTTCCGACTGGCCTAAAAAATAGCATATCTTCATCTACCACCTCCACCACCCACCCAAAAATCGCTACCAAATCCTCACCTCATCTCCATTCCCCCACCACACTTGCACACTACCCCCCATTCCCCCTCCCCCCTCCAAAACACTAAATATATCGAGCTACTACCAACGAAAACACTACCAAAAATTCGACAAACAATACACACTTCCTTGGCGTGCTTTATTTTGCTTTTTGACCCAAATTGAGATCAGGCTATAGAAGTTCTTCGAGACTGTATTGAGCTTGATGGATTTTTAAATGTGCTTTTAAGAAAAGTGCTCCGTCTAGAAATAGCAAGTGCATGTGTACTCATCTCGCTGGATCTACAAGGCGATGCCTATGAGGAGTGTGGTGAGGTCTCCCGACACAGCCAGAGCAGCCCCCGTTGAGGTCGAACCTTCAACGTGGGCAGCACATAGAGGCAAAGTCGTGGGTCGGGCCGCCTCTCCGAGGTGATGCCTACAAGGAGGGCAGCAAAGTCCCACGTCGACGCCTTGAAGCATGCGCGCTCCGCCCCCCCATCGCTCGGACGGGCGTCGACGAAGTCGCGACCACGAGGTGGTCGTAGAATGCCTTAGGACTGTGTCGATCATGACAAGGTCGTGGGCGTTGATGAAGTCGTGACCATGAGGTGTCGTAGAATGTCTCACGACTACATCGATTATGAGGTGATTGTGGGCGTTGACGAAGTCACGACCATGAGGTGGTCGTAGAATGCCTCATGACTATGTCAATCACGACATGGTCGTGGGCGTCGATGAAGTTGCGACTATGAGATGGTCGCAGAATATCTCATGACTACGTCGATCACAACATGGTTGTGGGCAGAGGTAGGAAGGTCGGACCATCATTCTCATACATCAAAAGAGAGCGCTCGTGAAAGGCGAAGCTCGCGTAGGCTTAAAAGGGTGCTACATATGCGGTCGAATGCTATTCTCACTCAAGGGCAAAACTGTCGTTTGATGCCGTTAGCGTGGCGAACTCCCTGGTGGGACGTGTGAAGCGCACAAGGCTTACCGGGGTTATTGCTAGTGCAAGGGGCTCCTTGGTGGGAAGTGTGTGCAGCCATGCATGCTCCATCCCTGCGCCTCACATTCTTCGGAACTGAGTCGGCGAAGTAGGTTAGAGGGCTTTCTTCCTTGACAACCGAGCATGGCGGCAACGTCTGAGGAAAGGGGATACCTCCTCTAGTGCCTATACCACGCAATTTATTTATACTCTGTAGAGTGGCCTGGGACACACGAGGTTCTCGATGCTTTATACTCCGTAGAGTACGCTGGGGCCGAAGCCACTGTGCGATTTTTTATACTCCGTAGAGTGGCTCGGGACACATGAGGTTCCCATCGCTTTATACTCTATAGAGTACGCCGGGGCCGAAGCCATCGTGTGATTTTTTAAACTCCGTAGAGTTTCCTAGGACGGCTAAGTTCCTGGCACGTCATACTACGCAGAGTATGCCGGGGCTCGAGGCCATCGTGCAATTTTTTTATGCTCCGTACAGTTGCCTGGAATGACTAAGTTCTCAGCACTGTATACTTCGCAGAGTACGCCGAGACGTGAGACCACCATGTGATTTATTTATACTCTGTAGAGTACGCCGGGGCACGAGGGCACCGTGTGATTTGAGCACAAATCGTATCAAATAGTGGCCTGACAATAATGCTAAAGCCAACAAATGCCAAATATTATGTATGCATACTGCACGATCAGTTTGAAGTTTTTCTACCATCTTACCTTTGTAACGCTTTCTTTCCAGCCGATTAAAATCCAACGGATCTCCCTCATGGCGGCGACTCTTTCTCGCGCAACTTCTTGCGTGTTCCACACGGACGATGCCAACTGTTGTGGTATGAGCACAACTGATGGGAACGGGGTCCCGATCTTCCAACAGGTTCTGGATATGTTCGATTTGGTGGAGGCGCGACACAAATCGATCCGGCTTCCGAACAACACGTCCCGAACCCCGCAATCGCAGCACCACGTCTCCTCAGGTTATCAACCGTGCGCAGCCCGGTTGACCTCGCCAAGAAGGCTAATCCTCGCCTGCGAATCGAAGAACACAAGCAAGAACAACGAAGAACACAACTGAATTGCAGATGTATTGATTTAGCACTCGAAAGTTGGGGTCTCACAAACCGATGTACGGCGAAACTGTTCAAGACAGAATTAATCTAAGCAAAACCCAACCCTAATGGTAGGGGTGGCGGCTGGATATAAAGGAGTTAGGGGCGTGCAAAACCCCTGGACGCGCCCCTAATGGGCTCCAACACGATACAAAGCCGAACGGCCCAAAGACGGTGGCGCAGCACCCTGACAGATTCTGAATGCCCACCTATTTCGACGATTCCCGTTGACTCAGAAGGAATTTTGACATGGGACTAGAGCCATTGGAAAGGTAGTCTTCTCAGCTTTCCATACATATGTGGAACGTCCAAAACGGAGCCCGGATGCGATCTGGGCGTCCGTTTTAGTGCGGCCTGGTCCTGGACTCCGAATTGGATTCGAAGTCGGCTTGAGTTGGACCTCCATCATGATTCGACCACCCTTGCTGGACTTGTGCGCCTCGTAGCCCTTCTCCAAGTACTTCTAGGTCCTCTCCATGGTTCCTAATCATAATTAAATCATTAGGTAGCAATCGATTCTCAAATGAACAAAAAGAAGTACTTAGGAACGAGCTCACCTGTAAATTCAATTGTCGGGCGCGAGCTCTAGTGATTGGTCCTTGAATGTCAAGTGGAGGAGTGTTGTGTGTATCTGACGAAGTGATGTCCTCATCAACAACAATGGGTACAGTGTACCCATTTTCCCCTGGGGAGATAGACTAAGAGAGCTAGAGAGCCAACAGAGAAAGCTAGTGGGTAGTCCAAAATAAGTGGTCTGGCTATCTCATACCCCTCTTGAGGGTTTATATACATGAATAGGGTAAAATAGGAAATTCTTATCCTACTCCTTAATAATTACAAAAGGTGAAGGTAAATCAGTATATTTCCTCCTATACGCAGTAATATATTATTAGACTTGTTCCCAGACTTAGGACCTGTTTGGGACTGGTCTGCTCCAGTTTTTCCAGCTCTACTCCACCAACTCCACCATGGAGCAGCTCCACTGTGGAGTTCCTGGAGCAGGTGGTCCTGTTTGGCACGCAGCCTAGCTCCAGCTCCAGGAATATGAGGTTTCCCTGAGAAAGGTCCAATGTGCCCCTGAATGATATTTGGTGTATGTTTTGATGTCTGCGGAGCATATGTAACTGAATATTTTTTTGTTGCCAATTGAAATATGATGTAAAATATTATAATCGTAATTAATTTATTCAAGAAAACCATAATTTATCACATTGTTGTATCTTACACAAGACCCTGATTTATCGATTTACCAAACAATGTGACCGGCTTATTGTACTGTGTGAATCTCATTATGTGTGAGCCTAAAGAAAAGCCAAAGCCGCATTCCATCTAGCCTGCACATTTCTTCTCATAAGTCTGTCGGATTTGATCTATAGCCTGCATAGAACCAAATCATTTTAGCATTGATGTACAAATATGCAATACCTGACAGAACAAAACATCTTGTTTGAACATGTCAAGAGACTACGAAATAGAGTAATCCATGGCACAACAAGCAACACAAATTGACCATGATGCATGGGAAAAATAGCATATTGCTTTCAATTCTAAAATCATAGATAACATTATCAATAAGATCACCATGTCCAGAGCTCGCAAGGGAGATTTTAAAACTTAGCCTCGTTCACTAAAGACATGTGAACACGAAAATAACATGTAACTTGATTACAAGGTGGCGTCACTCCTGCTCAAATAACTGATTGCTTTAACCATCGATAGAACAACAGCAACTCTCTTGAAAAGAGATGAAGTCTTTCCTAAATATATATGCAGCCACATGAAACATCAACAGACTCCACTAGATACAGAAAAGCTAAAATCTCATGTAAATTCAAGGACACCACATGAGGCCAGGCTAAGGACTGCCAATGCTCCATAGAATACTTTCCACAAGCATCCCTTTTGTGATTGCAGGAGAACCTGATTTGTTTGTCTTGTAGACTAGTATCACAATAGACAAGATAAGGTGTAGTCAGTAGCCACTATGGACAATCTGCGTCAGTGTTTTGCCGCTGTGAGTAAGATTGCGAATTTGTGATGCTCTGAAATCTGCATGACTGCAATGTTCAGAAGGCAGGAACCAATCTGTGCACAATTTACTGAAATCCAAAGGAAGTTATGCAAGATTAATGAACTCCAATTCAATTTATGCAAGCTGTGGAAAGCTACCGAACTCCAATGGACATAGGGGATGTGCAGAACCTACTAAAAATCCAGGAAGAAAAACAAGGCAGATCACATGATGATGCAAGCAGCCGTTGGGTCCTCCTCGCTGAAGAGCTGGCAGCCCTTGTACGCGCCGCAGTAGGGCGCGCCGGCGCCGCCGTAGCACCCCGCCGGCGGCGCCGACGGCGTAGCCATACACTCTGCTGCAGTGGCAGCACCTGCAGCCCTCGTAGTACCCCTGGTAGCACGGGGCGGAGAGTCGGAGCGGCGCGGGAGGGGGGCGGAGAGTCGGAGCGGCGCGGGTGGGTGCGGAGAGTCGGAGCGGCGCGGGAGGGGGCGGAGAGGAGGAGCGGCGCGGGAGGGGGGCGGAGAGGAGGAGCGGCGCGGGAGGGGGCGGAGAGGAGGAGCGGCGCGGGAGGCGGGGCGGAGAGGAGTCGCGGGTGGGGGTCGGAGAAGAAAAGAAATCGAATCGGTATGGAGGAGCAGAACTGTGTAATGGCAGTGGTGGATAATTTTCTTCCAACTCCATGAGGAGATACAAAACTTCAGTTTCTGGAGTACCCCTTAAGGAGCTCCAGAAAAATGTGGAGTAGGCCTTCAACTTCATCTTTTTCTTGGAGCAGAGTTTTTAGAGTTGGACCCGTTTAGCTAGACAAGTGTGGAGCAGAGTTGAAAAAGCTGGAGTGGAGCAGTCCCAAAGGCCCTTAATAGCTAAACCTAAGAGACGTAGGGGCTAAACAACTTCACAGCAGTAGGCAAATTGACCTGCAGGCCGACAGGTGGGTGGCCTGGCAACATGATCACGGTGGCCTCCAGATCGGTGGCCAACCTGCAGCCTGCAGGACGGCGGGCGACCTACAACTAAAAGCAGAGGCCCAAAATGGATCAATGCCCATGCAAGTCTACAAGTTTCTACATGCTAGCCCCTATCAGAAGTTCGGAAAGTGTCTGCTTTGATAAGAAGTTCCGTGACCCTGATGAGGTGATTTTTATGATACCTGTGTTTTCCTTATCTGCTGGGCAGGATCACCAACGAACTCCGCTGGATGAATATCTGAATCAAGGAGCTAAAGCACTGCAAGAGGCTGCTCAGATTCACATCTGCCAAGTATTGTACAGCGTGTAATATTCAGATCACAAATTACAATCGAGTTGTACTGTACATGCACCGTTTTGTTTTACCTCAACACTTTCTACTGCTTAAGCCAATAACCAATTGAAGGAGACTAGGCACGAGAGTTAGCAACTCTCAACCTCTTGCAAAGTTGCAATTGTCAGTTTTGACAAACCAACGGAACTCCACTGACAAGTTAAAGCGACCAGCCATTTTTACATCTGAATATGTTCGACGACATCCGAGCTAAATCTGACTCGACCCAACTACGATCCAAGCAACCTGTTTCCAAAGTTCAGACTAGCGCATAAGCAGGCTCAAGGAACGAGTCCATGTAGTCAAACTCCATCCGGCCAAAGCCGCCGCTCTCAGACGCCATCCCCACGGGCTGGAACACTCCCTCCGGCGAAGGCGACGGCAAGGACAGTGGCGGCGGCGCCCACACGGACGCCGACAGCAGCCGCCGGGCCTTCCATCCGAGCACGATCTTGTTCAGCCCCGTCTCCTCCACCGTGTACCCGTCGTTGAACAGGCCGAGCAGCAGCCTGGCCTGGCTGTGGTTGAAGCAGCTGAGCGGCACGGCCTTGAACCCGCTCCCGCGCATCCACTCCCCCCACCCGCTTCTCCCCTCGCCGTCTCCGTCCACTCCCCGGTACGCGCGGCTCACGGCGCCGGCGATGTTCGGGCCGAGGATGACCCGCTCCACGAGGCCGCGCACGCGGCTCTGCGTCGGGAACCCGGCCTCCAGCGAGTCCCACACCGCCGAGTACCGGTGCAGCTCCGCCATGAACCGCCCCACGAAGCCGCCCGCCGCGGTGTCGCAGGCACCCTCGTCGTCCTTCTCGGCTTCCCCTTCCTCCTCCACCACCGTCACCACCTTGGCCCCGAGCGAGGCCACGCCGGTCAAGAAAGACGCCACCGAGCCGGCAGGGCGTCTGATGGTGGTCGTCGCCGCGGCTTGGTGGAGCACGCAGTTGGCGACGAGCGTCTCCCCCTTGACCATCCGGACCGTCGCCGGCCTGAACCTATCGTCCGAGTCCAGACGGCACTGTCCGAACGAGAAGGGCTGCCCGATGGACGCCGCAAAGGCTGCCAGGCGCCGGCCAGCCTCCTGGACGGCCCGGGATCCGCCGCCTCCCCCGCGGGAGACAGCGGTGATGCGCAGGTGGGGCGGCGGCACGCCGTCAGGGCGCGACGTCATAGCCTGCATCAGGGACGCCCACTGGATGCCCTCGGCGATGTCGTAGTCAACGACGTGCACGCGCAGGTCGCCCGCCACTGCCTCGAGTATCGCCTGGTTCGCGGTGAAGTGGCCGAACTTTATGTACGGCGACATGTCCTGCAGCATCTGGAATGCCGTGAGCACGTCTTTGGTGTGGTGGTGGGACGCAGCCACGGCGGCCTGCCTGCCGGCCCCGGTCACTGGGTGTGACCCGTCGAGCAGCCCCTGGAGCGCGTCGGTGAAGTGCGCGGCGAGGCGCTCCATGTTGGACGCGCCGGCGTTGGCGCCGGTGCTGGAAACCATCTCCTTGAGCCGAACCAATATCACCCGGGCCAGCTCCCGGCTCTTGTGCGGGCCGGAAAGCGCCTCGGCGGCCGCCATGAGCAGGTGCAGCAGCCGGAGGCCCTTCTCAGGGCAGTCCTGCGAGTCGTCGTACACGGGCGTGCCAGGGTTCGTCGTGGTGGTGCTGCCCGGGTTGGAGCCGTTGGAGTAGTACGGGTCGTCGGGGAACATGGCCGGGCGGAGGAGCGTGTCGTCGCAGAGCATGGACTCGATCAGGCCGTGCAGGTCCTGGTCGCTGTCGTCGGAGCAGAAGGGACCCCATTCGGCGACAGGGGAGAGGCCATTCCATGCGCACAGCCCCATGTCGTCGTCGAGGGAGGAGGAGGAGGGGGAGGTGGTCGTCGAGCTGCAGCCGGAGATCTCGAGCTCCCCGGCCACATCCTCCATGGTCAAGTCCATGGCCTTCCCTTGTCGCTCTGCCTTGCGCTTGCTCTCTTCCCGTAGGTTTGGTGTTACGAAATGTTTTGGCGCGTGGGAACAGGGAACAACGGTGGAGGGAGAGGGAGCAGAGATTTCCCAAGAACGGGAGGACACGGAAGCGGCTTATTTATACAGGGGAGTGGATCGGGGATGAGCCATTCTGGGTCAACATATCACTCGGATGTTTCCTTCTAATTATCATTTAAATTTATGATCTTTGGATTAGAGATCAAGAGGCTCTTTATTTTTTAATGGAGGAGATTTTTTTAAGAGGGAGGGGATAGAATTCAAGAGAGAGAGGAAAATTCATGAACATTGGATCTCTAATCCAATATTTTTAAATCTAGATAATAATTAAAAAGAAAATATTCAAATAATATTTAACAAAAACCCTTCTGGGTAGCAGACGCGCTGAAATGGGGAGCTTCTGGCACGCTCAAAACACCGGCAGCGCAATTGGGCCTAAAGTATTGGGTAAGACGGACGGATTTTGATTCTCTCATTATAAACCGTACAAATCGGCGATTTTTGTCCATTGCGCAGAAATTATCCACCTCTTCCTCTACCGTACATGGAATAATCCGCCACTTTTTTTAGTACACAAATTCCATGGAGTGCTGCTGGGAGTGTTGATTTGTGCGGCCAAACTTTCCAAAATTTCACTGTCAATTCGTTTAAAACTATTTATATTGGCTATATAAAACTATATCACTAGTGAACCACCTTTTGATGAGGTGGTGGAGTTGTTGATACATGACTTCACCTATTAAGGTTTAAACTTTGATATTCACCTTTATGCATATGCGAGTGCGGTTCAGTAAAAATTTTGCAAGGTTACAGATCTACCTAAGGTCTCTATTTTTCTAGGTGTGTGTTAAGGGGTACACTCACACGTGTAGTGGTGCGTGTGTGTTTTCCAAACTATATCACTAGATTCGTGGTTAAAAATAATTTCATAATTTTATGATTTTGTTCATTTATACTAATAAAAAAAATACAAAGGTGATGATCAAAGTCGTGTTAAAAGACTGTGAAAAGTCAGAAACTTCATTTAAAAAAGAATCTACATATTAAGCGCGGTAAGCAAGAAAATTTGCTAGATCAGAGTAAAAAACAGTTGAGTTGGCCGATTACCTTAGGCATGTTGAAGCACAGGGTTACCGATCTGTTTATGTTGTAATGTCCCGTCATTCTGTCAATGTCTAACTGTTCATACGATATATCCTTTTTTGGCATCCATCACTAAGCAATAAAAATGTAATATTTTTACCTTGTTTTTTGTTTCTGTTCATATTTCCTTTTCTTTTCTTGTCCTTACTGTTGGATAGAACCCCTAATTTGTTTGTTATGGTTTCTGGTTGCATCTGTGTACTGATGGGTTGTGGTTTACAATTGAACCAAAAAGATTCTCCCAACAAACTTAGTGAAGCCAGCTTTGTAAGTGGGCATTAATTTGTTTCTAGCGGTGTCTCACCTGCTGGATTGGGATTAGGCGGCCACACTAGCTTGGTGAGTGACTCAACTAAAAAAAAGAAAAGAAATACACTTTTTTTCAGAATTTGCGAAACGTTTAGAATTCTAGATCGTCGAAAATCCACTCGATCCAACGCATTTCAGTAGGGATTTGAGCTTGCCACGTATCGCATAATACCATTATGCTATTGCTATCACATGGAACTAAAAAATTAACCTAACTGCTAACTGCTATAAATCAGTTAGAAGAACTCTAAATAACCTGCAGGATGTAAATCAATTGACTCCACTGTCCATCCTGCAGGTTATTTAGAGTTGGAATGGAATGCAAGTATTTCTTCCCTCAGGGGTAATTGGGTGGTAGTGCGAGTGCCTAAACTCACCAACGTGCTAGTCCATACGGGCTGTATATATGTTTGTAGACACAGTCTTGGTTTTCAGTTAAACCTAACATTTGTACTGCATTTGATGATCTTATATATGCTTTCTTTACCTTTCTGAAAGACGAAAGAACACTGTAGAAAAATAGAATAGCGGAATAACTGTTGGATATATTCAGTGGACAGTGGTGGACTCAGAATTAAAATTTAGGGAGCTGATAAGACTTGCTCACCAATTTGCCAAGTTACCAGCCTACGATAGCCTGCCGCATTTCCTCCTTTTCGTTGCACACAGGAATTTGAGCGAGCACGTTATTGATTAAAATTTTTAGCACTCTATGGTACACTACTCATCAAACATGATCAGTTCTAATGCTCCTAAAAGAAGATAGCATCAGCTTAAATGCTTGACAAGCCACTATAAGTTAGTTATTGCAAATAATTAAACTAAATGGACTCATCCCTAAGTGTTCTTTTGTAAAATGAAAACTACAGTGCTCATTTAATGTGATAAGACTAAACACAAAGTAAAAAATCAAAGCACACACCTGAACAGAACCATATGGCAAGAGATATAAGAGAAACACATGATGAAAAGCAACTAGTTATTTGTTACCATGATCACATTCTTGTGATACAGGTGAGATGTAGCATTTATCTCACTGTTATACTGCTTTTCAAGTTTTGCAGCCATCTTCCCATTGTCGTCCTCATCAGGTTGGAGGATAAATTTAACGGCAACTGGTTTATCATCATAGACCCCTTTGTACAGCTGGCTATAAGCTCCGCAAGCAAACCTATGCCCAACGAGCTGCTTGGATGGATCGAGTGTCCAATCAACTGTCGTTTGCACCGCCTGAGCCATGCTAATCCTCTGGCCCCTCCTGTGATCATCAGTAGTGTCCACTGCACTAACGCTCCTTCCACCAATGTCAAAGTATCTCCTTGTCCATGAGCTGTCCTTGTGAGACTTGTGCTTATCAGAGACCACTGGAGTCGAACACCAATCAGGGCTTTGACCCATATCAGACACTTCGCTACCAAACGATTTGCCATAGATGTTCTTTTCAGATCCTCTTTGCTTTGGGTAGGTCTTGCAAACCTCTGGCCACTAGCCCTCGCTTCCCTGAACACATTAGGCACTACACTGGGAAGCGGAGACTTTGATCTAGGCTTGTGCTGAGGTCCATCAACCTTTTGTACTCTAGACTCTTGATTTGGTTGCGCCTTATTTACATATCTACATGGTAAGCCGGAGCTCGGCCTCAGGCACTGGGGGTGCAGCCAGCGGTAGGGGGTGCCAGCCCCACCTGACACCCGGTGGGTCCGCCCTGGATATATTGCTTGATCCTTGAAGGGCGTTGTTGTGGTTACAGACCAAACAGAGAGAGTGTGTGGTAGTGAAGAGTTGAGTAAATGGATGGCTTGGGGTCTTTCCCCATGGCCTATGTCCTACATATATACATCCACATGAGGAGTGCCTTTACAATTATACCCTTACACATGAGTATTTCCCTCAGGGGTACCTATGTCACTATACATGTCCCATTCTGGGCCTTACACTCTCCTAACAGGCCTGCTGGGCTTAGGTGGGGGCCACCCCTACAACAGGAGCCTCTCATGGTGAAGGGCTTCACGGGCCGAAGCCATGTTGCCGAGCCCTTTGGCCCCCTCCGTCCCTGCGGCCTGTGAGCTTTTTCAATGTTCGAAGTGTAGTGTTCGCCTTATTGCGAAGGTATGGCGCCGGGCAGCTTGTCGAAGGCTTCGTCACCCACAGAGTCCTGCCGTGGCGTGGTCGTGTCTGTCATCCGGAGTGGAGATGTTGGCGGAGTCAAATGCGTCGGTATAGGAGGCGGAGCGGTCGTAAGTCGTCGCGCGTGCGCGCGTCTCCGGCGTCGAGCGCCCTTGACGACAAGCGATCACCAGTCTACCCAGCGGGGCTTGGTTGACGCGGCGCGAGACTTGAGGGGGGCCCGGTGATACCATGTGGCGACGTTCCTTATCCCGGCGCGGATCTTGAAGCCTCGTGGTGGTACGATGCTGCGACGCTCCCCCGCCGGTTTGACTCCTGCCAGTTGGACTGTCGCCGGTTGGACTTCTGCCGGTTGGCTCTCCCACTGATGGGGTATATATAGCGTGCTGGTGTAACATTGTACCTGCTCCCCTAAAATGGGCCTCTTCAGTGCATCCACATTCCATGGTGGCACCACGCGGCTCGGGGAGTGTTGATGTACTGATGGAAGCCTATTTTGCTCGGGAGCTTGGTTAGCGTCTGTTAACGGCAACTGCTCGCACCTGCTGTGCTCGCGCCGCATTTCTGCATATAATGGCAAGGTTTGCCCTGTTCTCTTAGACAGGCTCACCTTCAGTCGGGGCTTGTGATCAAGCCCGTCCTTCGAGAGAATATTGACGGACTGAAGGTGACCTGTTTATGAGAACAAGTCAAAACTTGGCGTGACATAACCTGCGCCGGTGCGATGTGCGAGGAATGCCGTCGGACGTGCCGTCCCGCCGAGACGGTGCCTACAAGGCGGGCAGCGGGGTGGTGTTCCGAAACCGCTGGTCTCCTGCCTTGGAGGATAGTAGCCGCGGAGAGCAGGCGTTTGCGGGGTGGTCCGGGGGTGCTATTTACGTGGGGGTAAGCGCGCGGGCGCTCCGTCCCCTAATCTTCGAAGTGGTGGCAGTGGAGCTGGCGCCTTAGTCGAAGTAGCGGCTTCGACGTGGCGGCAACGGAGCTGGCGCCTAGTCAAAGTAGACGCGCGAGCGCTCCGTCCCCCATCCTTCGGAGTGGTGGCAACGGAGCTGGCGCCTAGTCGACGTAGACGCGCGAGCGCTCCGTCCCCTACGCTTCGAAGTGGTGGCAATGGAGCTGGCGCCTAGTCGAAGTAGACGCACAAGCGCAGTAGACGCGCGAGCACTCTGTCCCCTACGCTTCGAAGTGGTGGCAGCGGAGCTGGCGCCTAGTCGACGTAGACGCGCGAGCGCTCCGTCCCCTACGCTTCGAAGTGGTGGCAGCGGAGCTGGCGCCTAGTCGTCGTAGACGCGCGAGCCCTCCGTCCCCTACGCTTCGCAGTGGTGGCAGCGGAGCTGGGCGTAGTCGACGTAGACGCGCGAGCGCTCTGTCCCCTACGCTTCGAGGTGGTGGCAGCGGAGCTGGCACCTAGTCGAAGTAGACGCGCGAGCGCTCTGTCCCCTACGCTTCGAAGTGGTGGCAGCGGAGCTGGCGCCTAGTCGAAGTAGACGCGCGAGCGCTCCGTCCCCTACCTTTCGGAGTGGTGGCAGCTGGCGCCCAGTCGACGTAGACGCACGAGCGCTCCGTCTCCTACGCTTCGAAGTGGTGGCAGCGGAGCTGGCGCCTAGTCGACGTAGACGCGCGAGCGCTCCGTCCCCTACGCTTCAAAGTGGTGGCAGCGGAGCTGGCGCCTAGTCGACATAGACGCGCGAGCGCTCCGTCCCCTACGCTTCGAAGTGGTGGCAGCGGAGCTGGCGCCTAGTCGAAGTAGACGCGCGAGCGCTCCGTTCCCTACCTTTCGGAGTGGTGGCAGCGGAGCTGACGCCTAGTCGAAGTAGAAGCGCGAGCGCTCCGTCCCGTTCCCTTCGAAGTGGTGGCGGCGGAACTGGCGCCTAGTCGAAGTAGAAGCGCGAGCGTAGTAGATGCGCAGCACTCCGTCCCCTAAGCTTCGAAGTGGTGGCAGCGGAGCTGGCGCCTAGTCGACGTAGACGCCCGAGCGCTCCGTCCCCTACGCTTCGAAGTGGTGGCAGCGGAACTGGCGCCTAGTCGAAGTAGATGCGCGAGCGCAGTATACACGCGAGCACTCCGTCCCCTACGCTTCGAAGTGGTGGCAGTGGAGCTGGCGCCTAGTCGAAGTAGAAGCGCGAGCGCTCCGTCCCCTACCGTTCGAAGTGGTGGCAGCGGAGCTGGCGCCTAGTTGAAGTAGCGGCTTCGATGTGGCGGCAACGGAGCTGGCACCTAGTCGAAGTAGACGCGCGAGCGCTCCGTCCCCTACCCTTCGAAGTGGTGGCAGCGGAGCTGGCGCCTAGTCGAAGTAGCGGCTTCGACGTGGCGGCAACGGAGCTGGCGCCTAGTCAAAGTAGACGCGCGAGCGCTCCGTCCCCTACCCTTCGAAGTGGTGGCAGCGGAGCTGGCGCCTAGTCGAAGTAGCGTCTTCGACGTGGCGGCAACAGAGCTGGCGCCTAGTCGAAGTAGTCGCGCAAGCGCTCCGTCCCCTACCCTTCGAAGTGGTGGCAGCGGAGCTGGCGCCTAGTCGAAGTAGCGGCTTCGACGTGGCGGCAACGGAGCTAGCGCCTAGTCAAAGTAGACGCGCGAGCGATCCGTCCCCTACCCTTCGAAGTGGTGGCAGCGGAGCTGGCGCCTAGTCGAAGTAGCGGCTTCGACGTGGCGGCAACGGAGCTGGCGCCTAGTCGAAGTAGACGCGCGAGCGATCCGGGAATCGCGCCGACCCCTAAGCTGGCACACGTGGGCTGCTGTATCCGTACGCACTCGTCCCTTCGAGATGCACACGCGGCGGGCCCTGACTGGCGTGTCGACGTGCCATCAGCGGTCAAGCCCCTTCCCAGAGGGGCGGGGCACGTGGCGCGGCGCTGTAGGCACGCCGCACGCTGGCTGCTCGCCTTCCAACGCGCGCCACCGGTTGCTAGCAGTTGCGCGCCTTGCCGATTTTCGGTTGCCCATGTCACGTAGATTTGCAGTTGTCCCTTCGGATAGGTGTGGCCAGGGTCGAGGGGTCGGTGACCCCGTTTGGGCTGGCCCACGGTGGGAGGCGGGGGGCCTTTAAGTACCCCCCCCCGGTGGCGTTGCGCCTGCGCCTCCTCACACTTTCTGGTTGTTCACGCCGCCCCCGCATTCGCTCGCCCTGTTCCTGCGCTCGTTTTCGCCGCCGAGTTCCTCGTGGATGCTGATGGTGATTTGCGACGAGCGTACCCAGGTGGGCGGCTACGCCATCCGCAGGCGGTCCTCACCGCTCGAGATGAAATACGCGCTGGAGGAGCGCGATCCGGCGGCGGCAGACAAGTGGTGGGCGGCGAAGAAGAGTCAGGGTCCGTACTCTGGCGAGTTGGGTCGCACGCTCGTGACGGAGGACACGATCCGGTCACTGCTGCGAGTGGGGAGGCTATCAGACCGCCAAGCGGTGCGGTTGCCCGCCGATGATGAGACGGAGCCGCGCCCTGAGAAGTTGGAGGCGATCGTCTTCGTCGCCTACTTCGAAGCCGAACTTCGTATCCCGTCCGCAGCAATTGTTGGGGACGTGCTGCGGACTTTCAAGCTGGAGCTGTCACAACTGACTTCGAACGCAGTGGCTCGCCTCGCGGTGTACAGCTGGGCCCTGCGCTCGGAGGGGTGTTGGCCCAGCGCGTCCCTGTTCGCGTATCTGCATGAAGCCCGGTGCCAACCGAAGGAGCGAAAGGATGGTATGCTGTCGAAATTTGGCAGCGTCAACTTCGTCCTGCGGACATCATGCGGGAAGCTCTTCCCCGCAAACGCGACCCGAGCGAAGTGGGAGGTCAACTGGGCGAGGCGGTGGTTCTACCATCGTGTGACGAGTGGTAGCGACCTTGAGTGCGCAGGCGGGCCGATCGCATTCAAGACCTCCCCCGGCTTAACGCTTGACCAGGAAGACAGGCTGAGGGCGCGAAGACTTGTGGGGGTTGCCGCCCGCTTCAATATGCGCGACCTCGCTGAGGAGTACATGATGCTCGGTGCAACGCCGCTTTCCCACGATTGGCGCTTCACGGCCGGTGGACGCCGGGATGATAACGTTCGCCCGTCCGTTTGCTCGCTGGCCGTGCCGACCGGTCTTCGTAAGCCTCGACCATGTCTTCCTCTTCGTTCGTACATATTGCATTGTGTAAATGTGCTCTGTTCGGCGCAGGGACTCGCCTTGAGGACGCGGAGCGCGCCGCGCGCGTGTTCCTCGGGCCATACACCGGCAGAGAGCACGGGCAGAGCGCAGCTGCGACTGCGAAGGCCGGATTGGGGCGGATAAACCGCGTGTGCGAGGCCTTAGGGCTTCCTGTGCCGGATCGCAGCCCTCCGGACCAGCAACATGAGGATGACGGTGCCGTGAAGGCGAAGGCGTCATCCCGCAAGAGGACCTGGAGCACTGCGACCACACCCAGTACGGCGGTTGCCGCTGTTCCTGCCGGCGCGGCGAGCCCGGGGTCGGGTTCGGTGAAGTATGCCGACTCAGACTTGGAGGGCGCGGGTACCGAGGGTGAAGGCGCCGGCAGCGGAGGGCGCACCACGGAGGTCTTGATGCCCGCGACTGCGGAGTCCTCATCTCCGGCCATGGCTGTGGCGGGGCTGCCCTCCGCGGGAGTATGTGGAGCGCAGCCTTTGCTAATAGCGGCGGTCGAGGCTGAAGCGTCCCCCGCAGAGGTCGTGGGGGCGGAGCCCCCGACCGTTGTTGTTGTAGCCGTGGAGACCCCTTCAACGAGTGTTGTTGCCGCAGGGGCTCCTTCTGTGGCAGGTACCGAGGTGGTACCTTCCCCTCAAGCGAAGCGGCCGCGCCTGCAGTCCCCCCTCCGCGGACTTCGCGAGGGTTCGTTGTAGCGACCGGTGTTGGGAGCTTGTGGGACTCCGCTTCGGGCACCGAGGTTCCTCCACCCCGCACCCTCCCGGTCGCTCGGGCCACAGTGACCGTGGCGCAGGATCGATTGGCGCTAGGCCCCGACTCGGAGGTCCCCAGGCCTTGCAAGACAGCGCCGTCCGTTGAGGCCGAAGTAGAAACGGTCCCGCCCGCGGCTAGGGAGATGTCTCCGCGAAGTCCCCCGTCTGCCACCGAAGGTAGGTCATGACGGCACTCCTTGGACAATTTTTGCGCGCCTCGTGACAAATGCGTACTTCTTTGCAGCGGCACTTATCCCGGAGGAGGAGCCGTTCCTTGAGCACGGGGGTCCTGGTGCTGGCGGCACAGATGCCGCGCGCCCGAGCCCGGCAGACTTCGTCCCTCCGGCGGATGCTATGAGGGCATGGCGCGGGATTGCGGAGGACGCGGCCGCCAGCATCGGCCAACAGGCGTTGCAGACCTATGGGTCAGGGCGCCTTGGAGATGCATTGGAAGTGTCGGGAGTGAGGGTAAGCGTTTTTCTTTTAGACCACTTGCAGCCGTTTAGCGCCTGCTAACTCCTGCGCTGCGCAGACACTCGTGTTGGCCCAGGCCCTGCGAGATGCTCACATTCGCGAGGGAGCAGCACTACGGAGTAGGCTGCAGGCCGCCGAAGAGGAGCTGCAGGGAGCTACCGGGGGGCGCTCCGCCCAGGATGCTCGCATACGCCGGCTGGAGTTGGAGTGCGCGGAGATGAAGACGCGCACCGAGGGGCTCGTAGCCGCAGCGCGAGCATCGGTCGCGGAAGCGGTGCGGTGAGAAGCTGCTGCAGAGAGGGGCGGCCTTCTGTAACAAATCGCTGCTCTAGAGGGGAAAAACAGCGAACTTGCTGCCTCTCTCACGGAGCGAGATCGAGCCTTGGACGACGCTTCGGTAGCCGCTTGGGACGCCATGCTAGCCCTGGATGATACCCTTAAGGGGCTTGTCGCCGAAGTGCCAGCGCACTCCTTCGGGCCCGAGGACCTATCGCGGTCACTCCGGTGGATTGGAGATGCGACCGGCGTTGCACGCGGCGCCGCGGCGATCTTCGGCAATCACTGCGCCTACGTGGCGTCATACCTGACATGCGCGCTCCTGCGACACCGCGGTTGTGAACATGTTGTAGGGCTAGTCGATCCTTGACTAGAGATGCCCGCCGGGGGCAGGGTAATGTCCGGCGCTGTGCGCGCCGTACGCCGCGCCGTGAAGTTCTTCCATGAGCGGATATGGGAATACTGCGGCGAGGCCGCAGCCATAGTCGAGCTGCGGAACAACTTGCACGGCGAGGGAAACCTTGACCGGTTTCTGGACGAGGTCCCCCAGCGCGACGAGGATGGCGCTGCGGCCCCGGAGGACACCGCGAACCCACAGGTGTGACGGGAGGTTGTCGCATGTTGGTGTGCGTTGTAACCGAAGCCCGGGTTGTCTCTTTTTTTTCTTGGTAAAGTACGGAGTTGTTTCCCCGCTGTTCTGATTCCTGCCCCTTGTCCCGAGCAGCTACACAGCCGGGGTCGGCTGCTAATCTCCGACCTTGCAACCCGACGACACCTTCGGCACTGGCAAAGGGTCGAGGAAGCGTTGGATTTCTGGGCAGGTCGCGCGTCTTCAAGTGGAGCCTCGGCACGAACGCGTGTTAAGGATGAGCCTACCGAGTAGCAGCCTGGTGCGCGGGAGGTGTTTGTGCGCCTTTGTAAGCGTCCTTAGCAAATGCAAAGAACAGTCTTGATTAGATCCAGCGAAGTGCGTCTCCGCCCCTCCGGTTACACTGTCCCATGGTAAACTCAGAGGGTTACTACGCTCGCCCGTATGCGACGATTTGCGCCTTGCAAGGGCAGTGCGATCGAGGTAGACGCGCGGTTGCAATAACCGCACACACGCTTCATTCGATATCCCTTCGAAGCGGCGGCGGAGCTGGCGCCTAGTCGAAGCAGACGCGCGAGCGCTCCGTCCCCTATGCCTCGAAGTGGTGGCAGCGGAGCTGGCACCTAGTCGAAGTAGACGCGCGAGCGCTCCGCCCCCCATCCTTCGAAGTGGTGGCAGCGGAGCTGGCGCCTAGTCGAAGTAGACGCGCGAGCGCTCCGTCTCCCCTCCTTCGAAGTGGTGGAAGCGGAGCTGGCGCCTAGTCAAAGTAGACGCGCGAGCGCTCTGTCCCCCATCCTTCGAAGTGGTGGCAGCGGAGCTGGCGCCTTGACCGAGGTAGATGCGCGAGCGCTCCTTCGCAAGATTATGCAAGAACAGCCTCTGGTGTTTCTCGCTCGCGGGTGCGCTCGCGTGGGAACTAGCCTCTGACACGTCGCCTTGGTACTTTGCGAGCGGCACGTGGGCGGCGCATACCCTTCGAAGTGGTGGCAGCGGAGCTGACACCTAGTCGAAGTAGGCGCGCGAGCGCTCTGTCCCCCCTCCTTCGAAGTGGTGGAAGCGGAGCTGGCGCCTAGTCGAAGTAGACGCTCGTAGAATTAACCGGGGTGAGCTGTGCTCTAAGTACGTGGGGCCAGCATCCACGCCTTATTTATACTCCGAAGAGTACGCACTGGGGCAACGCCCATGCGAGCGCGGGGTTCGCGTCTTGTTTATACTCCGTAGAGTGCGCAGGGATAGCATCCGCGTCTTTTTTATACTCCGGAGAGTGCGTGGGATCGGCACGCACTAGGGCAACGCCCATGCGTGCGCGGTGCGCGCGTCTTGTTTATACTCCGTAGAGTGCGCAGGGATAGCATCCGCGTCTTTTTTATACTCTGGAGAGTGCGTGGGATCGGCATCCACGTCTTATTTATACTCCGAAGAGTACGCACTGGGGCATAGCCCATGCGTGCGCGGTGCTCGCGTCTTGTTTATACTCCGTAGAGTGCGCAGGGATAGCATCCGCGTTTTTTTATACTCCGGAGAGTGCGTGGGATCGGCATCCACGTCTTATTTATACTCCGAAGAGTACGCACTGGGGAAACGCCCATGCGTGCGCGGTGCTCGCGTCTTGTTTATACTCCATAGAGTGCGCAGGGATAGCATCCGCGTCTTTTTTATACTCCGGAGAGTGCGTGGGATCGGCATCCACGTCTTATTTATGATTCGAAGAGTACGCGCTGGGGCAACGCCTGTGCGTGCGCGGTGCTCGCGTCTTGTTTATACTCTGTAGAGTGCGCAGGGATAGCATCCACGTCTTTCTTTTTATACTCCGGAGAGTGCGTGCGGAGGCGGACCTCGACGCTACGTCTTATTTAGAGTCCGTAGACTGCGCGCGGGGGCGAGCCTCCACGCGTTGCAGGCGGTGAAATTGCGTGCGGAGGTGAACCTCGACGCTACGTCTTATTTATACTCCGTAGAGTGCGTACGGAAGTGGACCTCGACGCTACGTCTTATTTATACTCTGTAGAGTGCGTGCGGAGGCGGACCTCGACGCTACGTCTTATTTAGAGTCCGTGGACTACGCGCGGAGGTGAGCCTCCGCGCGTTGCGGGCGGTGAAATTGCGTGCGGAGGCGAACATCGACGCTACGTCTTATTTATACTCCGTAGAGTGCGTGCGGAGGCGGACCTCGACGCTACGTCGAGGCGAACCTCGACGCTACATCTTATTTAGAGTCCGTAGACTGTGCGCGGAGGCGAGCCTCCGCGCGTTGCGGGCGGTGAAATTGCGTGCGGAGGCGAACCTCGACGCTACGTCTTATTTAGAGTCCGTAGACTGCGCGCGGAGGCGTCCCCCCACGCGTCTTTATTCATGCTCATGCATAGTGCACACGAAGGTGATCCTTCGTGCGCTTTTGGTGTGTAAACGAGAGAATTTGCATGAACGATGCACTTTATTAAATTTCCGTTTGTGCGGGTGAGCGATTACAAAAAAGGGGGGATACCGACCACTAACCGCTATGACGGGGCAACCGCTGACGAGTCGCTGCTGCCGGGGCAACCTTGTGCCCGAGGAACGCGAGACGCTCTCGGGGGGCGCCCGAGGGCTCGGCATCTGCATACCCGGCTTAGGTGCCTTGGCGAGCCGTGTGGCATGGACCTCTGGCGCCAAGCTCTATGCGCCGAGCCATGTCCTGGTCACCATGGACGATGATGATAGCCTACGGTCCGGGAAGCTTCATGCACAGGAAGCCGTGGTGCGGGACTGCCCCGAGGGTATTTAAGAGCGGCCGCCCTAATATGGCGTTGTAGGGGTATGCAATGTTGACCACGTCGAAGATGGCGTCTTCGCTCCTCACCTTGTCGTTTTGGCCGAAGGAGACTTGGAGGCATATCTGGCCCAAAGCGCGCAAGGACTGTCCTCCAAATCCTTGCAGCGGGATGCCTGAAGGGCCCAATCGGCTCCGAGGGATCCCCATTTGGTCGAAGGCCGCGGTGAACAGGATGTTCGCCGAGCTTCCTCCATCGACTAGGACGCGCCTGACTTCGCATCCGGCTACAAGGACCCGGATGACCAAAGGGTCTTGGTGGGGAAACTCCACGCCCTCGGCGTCAGTGGGCGTGAATGTGACTTCGTGTTGTGCCCATTGCGGCAGCGCCTGCGCCGGGTATGCCGCGACGTGGTGCAGCCTCCTCGCGTAAGCCTTCCGTTGCCGCGTCGAGGCGAACTCCAGCGAGGAGCCTCCGGAAATGACATTGATGATCCTGCGCTGGGCTCCTTCCGGGGCTTGTAACTGCAGGAGGCCCGCCCGAGGTTGTTGCACATGTGCCTGAATTCGCAGGAGGCTTTCCTGGGGCTGTACTCCTTGGTCCTGGGGGTGTTGGACGTGGGCCACAACGGGCACGCGTGTATCCGGGTTTTTATCCCTGGCGACGCTCTGCCATAGCGCTGCGATAGTGGCGCAAGCGCGCATGTCATGGTTGCCTCGGCCATGGATTTCGCACCACAGCCCGTGGTGCTGGTCGCCGTACTCTTCGCAGGTTCTGTCGTCGCGACCCCGACCACGTCCTCGTCCTCGGCCTCGGCGCCCTCTGCCTCCGCGACCTGCAGAGGCGTTCTCTTCGGAGCCGCCCTCGATGTCAAAGACATAACGAGGTTTCCTGGACTTGCGTTGGTCGCGCTTGGGCCCATTGCCTGGCGGGTCATTGTGTTGGGGGTCCTTACGTTCGGAGGCGCCCTTTGGCTGCTCTTGCTTGCGCTTACCCTTCGAAGAGCCCAGCTTCGGTGAGCCCTCGCTCTTTGCCGAGCCCTCCGCCTTGTTGGTGTCGGAGTCATCACCGTGTTGCCTCCGCACGTCCTCCTCCGCTCTGGCGTACTCTTCCATCTTGTCGAAGAGCTTCACGACCATCTTAATGGGCTTGCGCGCATTGTATTCGGCCATCGGTCCCAGTTGGAGGCCTTGTATTGCTACGTTGATGACGGTTGTTTCGTTGACGTCCTTGACCTGGCGACGCACTTTCGCGAAGCGCTTGAAGTAATCCCGGAGCCTTTCCTCGGGTTTTTGCTTGACTGTGAAGAGCTGGTCCGCATCGACGTGCTCGACGTAGTTTCTCTTAAAGTTGTTGTAGAGTCGGTCGTGGATCTGTTCCCACGCGTAGATGGACTGTGGTTCAATGGTGAAGAACCAGGACAGTGCCACCCCTTGTAACGCGAGAGGGAGCCCTTTCGCCTTTGTGGTTTCGCGGGCGTGGCTGGGGCCGTCGGTGTGCTTGGCGGTGCTGCCGGCGCGGCGGTGACCACGGCCTGCGCGGCCGGGCTGCCCGCCGCGTTGTCCTGGGGGACCCTGGAGCCGGTGACGAGGTCCGCGTCGCCGCTGGGGCCATTCGCCGCCTCTGCGTCGGGTGGAAAAACGGGTGCGCCTGCGCTGCCGTCGCCGGGGTTGGTCGTCGGGGCGGTGCTGGTGGCAGGGTTGGTGGTCGCGTCGATGGCGGCTGCTAAAGCCGAAGCCCTAGTGCTGACACGAGACTTCGCCGCTTCCGCCTTCTTCTTCTTCGCCGCCGACGGTGAAGCTTTCTTTGGTGTCATCCTCCTTCAGACCTGGAGGCTTGCTCTTGTCCTCCCCACGGACGGCGCCAACTGTTGTGGTTACAGACCAAACAGAGAGAGAGTGTGGTAGTGGAGAGTTGAGTAAATGGATGGCTTGGGGTCTTTCCCCATGGCCTATGTCCTACATATATACATCCACATGGGGAGTGCCTTTACAATTATACCCTTACACATGAGTATTTTCCTCAGGGGTACCTATGTCACTATACATGTCCCATTCTGGGCCTTACACTCTCCTAACAGGCCTGCCGGGCTTAGGTGGGGGCCACCCCTACAACAGGCGTATATATAGAGTACAATATAACTTGAAGATCAAATCAATCTAATACAGATATGGAAAGTTACTAGAGGTATGGAACGAATCATATTAGATATAAATCATCTTAATTGATTCTATTATATCTCTCATAATCTTGCCAAATATGTACTCTAACATCCCCCGTAGTTGGAGCAGGAGTGTCGCGGGCGCTCAGGCTGGAGAAGTCGATGAGGATGCTCAAGTTGTAGTAGAAGCCAACGAGGAGTGCCATGCAAAAATCCAGTGGTGAAGTTGTCTGCCATAAAGGTAGTCATCGAAGAAGTATTGTCGTCAGCATAGGAGAAGAGGACAGTTGCGGACAGAGGGCAACCAGTAGAAGGGGCGGCGCACGAAAGGAAGCCAGCCGAACAGATTTAGAGAGAAAAAGGTGCTAGTAGGCGAGAAGCAGATCAAGCAAGAAAGAAGCAGTAGAGTAGCCGGGAGGATGGCACGGCTGGACAAAGAGACCACCGAGGAGAGCAGAGGGGACATTGTAGATCGACCAATGGGCTTGCTCGGTGCTGTCAGCCTGGCGGCGGTACCGGAGAAGGCCAGGGCAAGTTGGAGGTAGCGACGCCATTGGCCAAGAGGGAGAGGCAGGAGGAGGACTCAACAGCCAGAGGCAGTGGTGTCGCGAGGCAGTCAGGAGACGACTGGCCAGGGCGATGTCAGGCTGGATCCGAGGCGACGCCAAGGAGGCATGGCCGAATCCGGGTGGAGTCGGCAGCTAGGAGTCAGTAGCAGGGGGAAGCAAGGGAGGATGAAGTAGGCGAGGAGGAGGAAGGAGCCGGCAAGCTAGACCGTGTATCCCGTGCAAATGTCCTAGGAGTCGTGCCAAAGGTCGTCTAGGCAGATAGAGATGCCGATGGAGGGAGAGCAAAGGAAGCAAGGAAGGAAGGAAGGGGAAAACAGCATGGAAGGAGGAGGTAGGTGGATGGCCATCGGTGAGTCCAGCCCGGCCCTCGTCGGCGCTAGCAGGAAGAAGAAAGAGGGAGATATGGGAGTAGATTCGACGAAGTGGTAGTCAATTACAATGGTAGACATGGTCAATAGTTGGGGGCAAGGGACTCCTCATTGAGCATGCAGCTAAAGGCATTGCGGTGCTCATGAACAGTGTGCCAAAAGACGTAAGACTTGCGCAGGCGGTGCAGGACAAGGTAGGCAAAGGACATAGACATGTCATGGCAGCCAACAAGGACCACCTCCCTAGGCTCCACCTCGCGCTCGTAGGAGGCGTCGATGAGGTCCAACGCGTAGGTCTCTAACGCGAACACGATGGCACTATTAGGACAGCGGCCGATCACCAGAAGCCAGAAGTCAAAGACGTCACCCACGAGCCCCATCCCTATCACCGACTTTATCTTGCCATTGTCCTTAGCGGTGGATATGCCGACACCCTCCTCCCCATGGTGTTGAAGCTTCTGTAGGCCGAGGTAGCAGAGCGATGTAGCATTTGGGTCACCGATGACGCTGAACACGTCGTACTCCTCGCAGGGGTAGTCATCGCCTTCACCATCATAGTTGAAGGGCGTGACATGGTTGGGGAAGAGCACTGCGTGGTGTGGCAACCAAAAGGCGGCAAAGGCTGAGGCGCAAGCGTGACAGCTTGTTGGTGGCGCAGCTCAAAGCGATGACGGCGTTGGGCCTTGATCCTGCGAATACGGTGACAGGGTGGCTAGATTTGAGCTAGTGGCAGCTAGATCTGGCCGAATCCAGTGAGAGGAACCCAGATCCTAGCCTGGCAGGCACGTGCATAGTCTAACGGCGTTGTAGGCACGTGTGCGGACCAGCGCAGGTAAGCCCCCCCCCCCACCATGGAGAACTTGGAGGGCATGGAGCAGAGGCAAGTGGAGACTAGCTCAAGTGAACAAAAGGGGAATTTTTGGAGTTTGGGATCTAGCATTGATCCAATCTATTGATTGGAGGAAGAAAGGAGGCCATCAATCTAAAATATTTTGCACAGCCCCCAAGGAGATGAGATCATGGAGATTAAATCATCTCCCTAAGGGAGGTGTGTAGTGCCCCAATTCTTGTTGGAAGGGGCCACATAAAAAAGGGCAAACCCTAATTAGCCTCCTAATCTAGGCTTAAGGGAGATAAATAAATGGCAAACCATTTTTTCCTTGCACAGGCCCCAGTCCATCTACAGAGGTGATTTCTTCTCTCTCTCTCTCTCTCCCAACTCCATCCATCTCTCTCTCGAGTTGCTTGGCTGCTGGTGGTAGCAGCATCACGTGCGGCGATGGCAACGGCAACGGTGCTGATGGTGGCGATGGCCAGCGAAGCGTAGGACAAGGCGGCGCAGCAACCATGTGGAGTGTAGGTCAAGGTGGCGCAGGCCAGGAGGCGCGGCCAGATGGCAGCAGGGCCGAGGCGCCTTGGACAACAGTGGCGGTGGCCGGTGGATAGTTCCCACGGCCACGTGATTCGGTTGGTCGGGACGCAGCCGAATCACGTGTGCCACGCAGTGTTTTGGCTAGTCCTTGTAGCGGGACGCCGTTCGTGTGGCCAAATGAGCATTCGGTCGGTCAAACGGTGATTCACACGGTAAAGGCTTAACAAACGTGAATTTTTCCAGCTGAATGCACATCCGTCCATTTTTCCAAAAGGTTGTCTTAGCCCTGATCTAATTCGTTCCTGTTCCAACTTGTAGGTTCGCACGCGGCCTCGGAGGAGGCGTTTGGACAGTTGCATACCTTTGATCCTTCAAGTAGCGTGTTCGCTGAGCGTGCTTAAGACAAGTACTTCATGGCTGTAACTTCTCTGTTCCGCATACCACATGTTCCATAATTAACTGTCGCCTATACCTTTGAGTACAACTATCAATAAAGCTTACCTAGTCATTATCATATCACTAAACTTACCTGGTTATTATCATATCACTAAAACTTACCTGGTCATTATCATATCACTAAAGTCTACCTGGTTATTATCATATCACTAAAACTTACCTGGTTATTATCATATCACTAAAACTTGTCTGGTTGTTATCATATCACTAATACTTACCTGGATATTATCATATTACTAATGCTTGTCTGGTTATTATCATACTACTAATGCTTGCCTGGTTATAGACTTCTAATATTGTATTCATACCATGATGTTTTAAGTTATCTTGTTCCACGTGCTTTTAGGTTTACTAGAATATTCAGTTAATAATATTCTAGAATTCATACTTTTAATTAGTGTTTTAGAATTCATGCTTAAATCATTAATAGAGGGTAGCATATGAACATGTTTCAAATTTAAGGTTAAACCACTATCAATCTTTTAACATTATGGTTGCTATATTTATTTTTCCTGATATCATTATCCTTTATTTGTATGATTTCATATGAGAGTCATGAATGATATTTATACAATACCTGTTAATCTGACTAATAATCACTCACCACATAATAAAACTTGGATGGTTGTCTACCCTTATGTAACCTACGTTATAATACCTTTTTTAGAATAATTCTTAAATCACTAATACCATATTATCATTCCACATCACCCTCATATCAGAAATCATGCTTCTTTATTTCCAACCTTAGCAAATCCTTCTTTCTATCATAATATTATCTTAGCCTACTCTTAGTTCCCTTAATTTCACACCATATAACATGTTAACAATATATCAGTTACCTGACCTGGGGTTATCCACATATAGGAGAGATTTTTATCCACCTGGTAACATACGAAGGGCCATACACTTTTATTACTCAGTATATTACACCCTGTCTGCGGTATACAGTCGAGGGCAATGTTATGCCTAAATGTTCTCGTATAATCGGATATTTGGAAAGTATTCGCAAGTGCCATTTCCATAACTTGTCAAATGACAATTATCTTTGATTCTACCATTCCTATTATCTCTATCTCTGATCCTTTTCAGCGTTTTTGGTAACCTAGTTTCATTGTACTTAACCTATATCAATTGCTTGCTTGCATTGCTTGTCCTTACACACCTTGCTTGCAACCGTTGTTGGGTATTTGCTGAGATTTTCAAATCTCACGCTTGCTGTTTCCATTCTCAAGTAAAAGGTCAGTGGTATGATAGCAACATGTATGGGTAGGAGCACTCGAGTTTTCAGCACCGTGGCTTTCTACTATTTATATTTTTTTTATTTACTCTTATTTGGTTAGAAGTGGATCGGCCCCATATTTCAAATATTTATTTCAGCTTCCGCTGGTTCTCTGATAATGTACTATTCAAGTTTTCTTTTCGTTGTGATTCCTATTATTGCTTTTATTATTTATTTCTTACTTTGGCGATGATGTTCTATAGTAGTATCTCATATTGGTATATGAGTTGCTACATGGTGTGCTACGGAATTTGGTGGTGGCTAGGAACAGGTACATATGTGAACCTGATCTGATACCATGTAGAAAAATAGAATAGCTAGAATGATTATTGGATATATTACTTGAACCTCAGAGGACGTATATATAGAGCATAATATGGCTTGGAGATCAAGTTAATCTAATACAGATGTGGAAAGTTACTAGAGATATGAAAAGAACCATATCGGATACAAATCATTCTAATTAAATCTATTCTATCTCTTATAATCTTGCTAAATATGTACTCTAATAAACACATTGCTATTTGCATTTGGTTAAGTTCAAATTGACAACTTGACTTCCCAACTTGCTGGGCCATGAACCCCTTTTTTATATCAGCCATGAAGCACTGTTAACTTAAGCAATAATCGACGGACCATTTGCATTTTTCTCTCAAGCAACTTGCCCAGGCCATTGGAGCAAAATCTACCTAGAGCCTAACGCCTCCATGTAAACATAAAGTATCACGATGGAGGGTTTCACTTGCCATCGCCCATGTTGCTTTGGAATCTTGTAATATGCCAAAGCACCCACTGGTCAACTTAATACTAAAATGTCATGGATCATGGGAAAGCACTGGCCGGCAGTCTAGTTAACCACTAGCTAGCATCTATACAAAGCCCAAAACCTTTTTTTTTTCAGAAAAAAATCCAAGACAAATTCCCCTACTGACATGTGGCTCCATGCATGAGGAGCGCAAGGCCTCGGTCCGAAGTACGTTCCGCCATTAGTTAAACGGCAAAGCTCCGGCCGGAGGAGGCGTCGCCGTCCGTACTCCGGACGACCGTGTAGATCGCACGGCGACCGAGACATTTGCATGGAAAAACATACAGTAGTACAAGGCAGGGTCGCCTGCGTCCAGCTAGAACTGAGAGATAAAAATTGCTCCGTTTACATTGTTGCAACTGCAAGTCGCATGGCGATATATTGGCGCGCCGGCCGGCGACAGCGACCGGCGGCCGGTGCTTGGGAGCCGGGACGTCGGAGGCAATTATTGCGATCGGGTCGTCAAAAGGTGCTACGATGTCCGTTGCGGCCCGACGGATTGATGATGGGCATCGTTTGCTTCTGTCACGAATGCAATTGTTTGAAGCTGGCGGCAATAAAAAAAATTGCGTGCTGTTCTTGGCTCGTTCCTCTTTTCTGACTAAGCCTACAACTAAAAATCCAAGATAAAATGGAGCTGATGTTAACTCGATTTGTAATAATCTTTTGGTGGCCGCTTATGGTCGTGGTCTTGTGAATGTAGGATTAAATTAGATTTTCCAAGTTAGCCGATCGACAAGCTATTGGAAGAAATATGCTAATATATGTGGTACTGACTACTGAGTACCGAGTAGGGGTAGCTAAATTTTCGTAAGCTGGCTGACTAATTGACTATGGTCATAGTTACTAGGGTCAAATCTACCGAGTAGTATTAAAGGCTTGCCCACAACCGTTCTTAATTACAGTTGCGTTCGATACACTACAGTACTAGACCATGCATCTATGAATTCAGTTGTGTCTGCATTGGGATCCCTGACAACCTGAATTCCAGTAGCTAAGACTTATGAGTTTATTCTCTTCAGAAGAAGGATTAAGAGTGTAGTGGAATTAAAGCCCTGCCAATTCTTGGCAGACAAATTGTCACTTATATTGTTGAGGTGACCACTAGCTCAATCCTTTTGTATTTTTCTCAAACCAAAAACCAGGATAGATTTCCCAACCAATTTCAAGAACAAGACAAATTCACATTCCTAATTCGACCACTTGCCTAGTTGGCTCCAAAACCCCCTTCCATTTCCAGCTCCGGTTGCCAACCTGACGGCACTACAATAAGAAAGATAGATTAGATAGCTTCCGGTTTGCGAGCATGAGCGCTGAACTCTTGTGCTGTCTCTTCTGGACGATGCAGCCCAAATCGCTAGAATATGCTCAGCATAAACTCCAGGTTCAGGCATATGCTTAAGCATAACCTCCTGGTTACATCACCCTCGTTGCTTCCTAACACGATATACTAGCTTAATACATGGCCACAATAAAGTGGCTTTTTGTCGAGGCATGGATCTGTAGGCTGAAACAACCCAATTTTTTAAAAATTTTAAATTTATTTGAAATTTGCTTGAATTCGAAGTTTTGCCAAAACCGGAAATTCTAGCCAAATACCCGCTTACCCTTTCTAGAAATGCTCCTTCAACTTGAGGAAACGCATTCTTGCTACCTGCCTCTTTCTCTGTACTCACTCGCCTCGCATCATGCTACCAGTAGCTCGTGCCGCGCCGCCTCATCCGCCATCGCATTCGCCCGCGCCAAACTGCATCAGCAACTGCACCACCTCACCCACCACCTCACTCCGACATCAAACATGATCCGCACTAGCACCGCGCTGTCCTTGCCGTCAATTTACACTGCCGCCCAACTCGAGCACTAGCTGCTCAACACGCCGTGGCGCCGCTATTCCTCCCTGCTACCTTGTGCACACGTGACTTCAGCTCTGCCACCGCGTCGTCGTCCCACATGCCAAATCTATGCAGTCGTCCATGCCGATGCGCCCACATGCTAAGCGTGCTTCATGCCGCTCTTGGTTCCACCGCCTTTGCCAACTATAAAGCCGAGCTCAAAGACCACCTTAGCACCTTTCGCACCGCTCCACGACCACCGCAAAGCCTTCTTTCTCTCCGGCCAAACCATGCCATCAATGCCCAACAATCTTGCCGGTGAGCTTAAAACCCAAATTCTCATTGTAGGCTTATCTCCAATGCAATTGACTGCACCCTTAGCACCACCTTAGCTCCGTGAAGCTTTCCCTAACTTCCCATTTCACCTCGTCGTCCCTAGCTCACTGCCACCGTGAGCCACTGCTCTTCTACCCATAGTCACCGTCGCCAGCCTCCCACAGACTTCCCCGAGCTAAGCTGTCGCCACCACCGAGCTCCACTTACCTCCTAGATGCTTGAACAACTACTATTTCGGCCAAAACCTTGCCACAACTCCACCGTGCCATGGCCCTATTCCAGCTAACCATCACTGCCGCCAACTTTCTCTAGGCCATCTCCACTCATGTGCATACCCAAAATAGAATTCCTATGTCCCAAGCATACTCGCTGCCATCCGCTATCGCCATTGCCCAATTTAGCGCCACCACCATTCCCTTTGTTCTATCTGCCATTAGAGCGAGCTTTAGCTTGTTCTGAATGGAGCTAGGCCTTGAGCCTCTTGGACTGCCAAAGTAGGCAGGCAAAGCTGGCTTGAGCCATCTTTAGGCCAGTCAGCCAGCTGGACCAAGCTCAGTACCATGCAACCCAATAGCAACCAGCCTAGTCTAACACTGTTCATGACCCGAGCCCAATATTGTTCAACCCGATTTGCAACCACAGCAAATGGGTTCAATACTGTTCACCTAACCCAGCCCGTTAGGAATAGTGTCAACCTAGTACTATTCATCTAACCCGTCAGTATTCATTTCAAACCCATTAAGGCTATTTATACTCATTTCAAGCCCATCTAACCTATTTTCAACTACATTCGACCCAACCAGGCTTAAGGCCTGTTCTTTTTGGCTGTGGCTTTTGCCTTTTGGCTATGGTTTATAGTTTTTGGCTGTTCGTGAGAGAGTACGGAGAGATAGAGACTCACATGCTATTTTGGCCAATATAAATAAAATCATTGTACTATGTAATACAATCGATTTATAGACCCCATCTTGAAAAGACACTCTATTTGAAAGTTTATTAATGTAGAAAAGCACCATACTATAAAAAAGTGGCTTTTAGAAACTGAAAAGAAGAGAGACTTAGTTTAAATCCTATTCGCCAAAACCTACCTTATTGTATATCTTTTTTTAATATTTTTATTGTATTTTATTTCCAGCTTGTATTCTGCAAAGCAAAATTTTATTTACATTCATTCTTTTACGTTAGTATCTAGATTCGACTAGTTGGCTAACAGAGAAGCTACTAAAGCAATTAAGGTGAATAGTGTAAACTAAAATCTTACAAAGAAATAATCAAAAACTTTGGATAAAAAAAAGCAAGTGGCATATCTTTGATTATGTTGATACCATATTATTAAATTATTATTACTTTCACTATTACTATTTAGCACTATTATTTACATACAATAACAGTTTGGAATGATATAATGGATAGTTAGACCCCACCACCGAAAAGCTCTGTCATATTTATAAAGGCCATATTCACTTTGACAACTTTTGTAATTAATCACTGTACAGATAGCTATTAGTAGACGGTACAATTAAAATGATTTACTTGAACTACTAAGAATAATTTAGCTTCTTGCTGGTAGACTTTCAAATGGTACTAAGGTTGAGGTTATTTGGTAGGAAGCCACTAGATGGTTGGAGCTCGTGACCTCACCCTAGGAATTAAGGCTCTAATTTGGATATGGTAGTGTAGTGCCAGTGTGCACAAGATATGTTAATAATAGCCTCATAAGGACTAGGCTCTTATGCCAAGTAAAAGACATAGAACTTGCTTAACCATAGATTTTGACTTGTCAAACTTGGTCTAGTACACTGCTCGATTCGATCAAATGTCTGCAGGAAGGTCAATTATCCCAATGCTTCAGGATGACTTGTGGACAAGGGGCGAAATGAAAGTGGGACTGGAAAGTCACTTGCTATTCTTCACAACAGCAGGTCCACTCAACGTCAGGCCACAATTTCTGCTTTGACCTGTGGTTTCTCGACAATTTTGTTTGGCTCTGAGCCTACCGGTAGAAGCTAGATAGAATAGAGCAGTGAACAATATTGCTATCTCAACTCAGTTGCATGCTAATATGTTGCATATCTATTGCTTAATATTATGAATCTGAGATATCTTATGAGTAAAATTGAACAACTCTGTATAGTATAATAAATAGTATTCGAATATGTTGTGCTCCCGGTCAATAGAGTTGTGTTTCATGGGTAATTCTAATATCAAGGTATAAGTAGAATTTGAATAATTTTAATATAGAAATTGTGGATAATAAGTCCCTTGTTACTTCAATTTTGTTTTCTATTTTAAGTGCAAAGTTTTTTACCATCAAACTTGTATTCATTCTTATCATATTATAACCTGTGACACTATCCGTTTGAACTCCTTGCATATTAGGTATATAGCATTATCATGTTGCTTGCAGAGTACCTAGTGCAATTAATCTTACTTATTTTCATCAAATCAAACACTAGAGTAAGAAAGGATGCTTCACTTAACGGTTAGGGCTACGATCATACTCAAGTGTCATGTGGGATTTCTTCAGTTTTTCTAAATATAAGTTAAGTTTTTGGCTTGAACGCCAGTAAAACTGTTGTAATTTGGCCATTATGTCATATTTTAATGAAATTAATTCTTTTAAAATGCTCGTGAGCAGATATGATATTATATCTGTAATTGAACTACTGGACTATTATGGGAAATACAACGGCCTTTTTCTTAAAAATAGGATCGTTACATTGGCCATCGAGAATCAGAAAGTGATAACGTTAACATGCTGGACGGTGCCATCAGCAATGGTTAGTTGCTGATAAAGTACTAGAGCCGCAAAAAATTGCTTTGTTTAATTCCTGATGATATTTCATGATAGCCGACGCTTCAGTAAGCAAGGTGAATGATTAATTGGTTGTGGTTGTGGAAGCGACCTCGGAATTCAACGGGCTCCCACTTGCTCGTACAATCCTGTCTAGTTGCTAGCTTCCTTTGGGCTTCGGCACATGCAGCTTCCCCTGCTGCAGTCTTCGCTCCAGAATTGCGTTCATCTTCCTCTGGTTCCAATTTCCAGTGCTGATCTGAAACATGGTTCCACATGGGGCTTGTCTACTGAAACAGTGCTAGAATCTTGATCAAAATTGCGTCAATTTTTTCTACACAATTTGTTTCATGCCTGAAATTTCCCTTCAGGATACAGACATATGCACCTTTCACTCAGGGAAACCAACTAAGATGGATCCAACTTTGATGAAACGACAAGTAACCTGAAGCTGGTGCCGCTCATCTGAAACTGCTACATCTGTTCAAACCATTGACTCTCTTTAACGCACTTCACAAACCTGAGCGTTAACGTCATGCTGCAAATTCCCATTAGTTTTAGACAGTAGGTGTAGCCTTGGGTCCCTGATAATAAATCATGGAGTTGTTTATTATCCCCCACTATTAGTAGTGGCAAGCGAACTGTATTGTATATTTGTATTATGATGAGTTCTTGGCCTTTCCTGTAGCAGCATTCGTAACAAGTTCGTCACCACAAAAGTGGTTCGGTGTCTCTAGCCACGCTCTTTTGGGCCGTCGTTTTTTGTTTTAATCAATGTCTCCATCGTACAAATGGTGGCTGTAGTTGGAAGCCCGCAGCACTTTGTGTCTGAGATGACTAGAACAAGGAAAGGCGTCAGGGGTTATCAAATTAAACCAATGGCAGGTTAGGAGAAATTTATTTATCTGAAGAAAGAAACTTTATATTTCAGAAGGATTTATTCATCATATACCCTCCTCATAGATGGAAATTCAGGATTTACCCTCCTGACCCACGTGTCAGTGACTTATGATGACCCCACATGTCATTGAGGTGGGAGGGTAAATCCTGAAATCCCCAATTCAAGGGATGGTATATGATGAAGATCCCCATTTCAGAATCATAGAGGTGCAAAGGGCCCTGTTTGGATACGCTTAAAATCCGATTCTGGTAGAATTAAGCGAGAATCCCACCCAAACGCTTTGATTATTTTTCGATTCTTTCAACCGCCGCGGTTGGAAAGATCAGCATTTGCACTGGGAATCCAAAATCATGTACCGCGAGTCCAAGGAGCCGTTTCTTCCACCGCGACGATTCTTCAGACTGCAGATTCTTCAGACCGCGACTTATCAGAAAATCCTGATCAAATTAAAATCGATTCTCAGATAAGCGTATCCAAACAGGGCCAAGGTCATTCAGCTCTGTATTGTTTTCTAGGGCCTGTTAAGAGGAGTTTAGCTTGAAATTAGCATCCAATAAGAATGTTCTTGATGGCTCCTTCTAGAAGCATAAGTAGTAATCGGTCATCTGTTTGAGTTTTTTTTGGGAGAACTTTTTCTCATTCACCATAGAAGAGCACATCACTAGTAGGAGCACATGATTATTTATCAGTTTAAGCATTTAAGTAAGCATTTTTGCTGCATTCCATCTCAGCTATTATGACAAGCTAGGCGCCTGATAAAACCAAAATAAGATGCTAGTCTCTTACATAATAGCTGTATCGTGTTTCATGCCATCATGCATGCCTAATCATCAATTGGGGAAGATGCAAATTCACACAGCAAACAACGTTTTCTGAATGTTTGCGTCAAAGAGCCTGAACGTCACAAGACCAGGCAAATTAAAGTAGGAGTGTAGAACGTCACAAGACCAAGCCTGAACTTCATTGACTTCTTAGACTCTGAAAATGGACCCGTCTTCTCCATAGAGGGGAAGTTACGCCAAATGACAAATTTCTTTGCCCAAAAAACAGGCTCTGCTTTCAACCGCTCTTCCTCCCTCAACTGGGAGCAGTTGCAAATGCCGAGGCTGGAGTTGGAGATGGAGGAGTTGGAGCGACCAATCTCTGAAGAGGAATTAAAGTTTGTAATCTTTAGCATTCCAGCTGAAAAAGCACCTGGTCCTGACGGTTTTAATGGAGGTTTTTATCGAAAAGCATGGATTATAATTAAGAAAGATCTACTTGAGGCAATTAAAGCCTTCTTAGATTTTCAGACTGAGCACCTAGAGCTGCTGAACACCGCCAAAATTTTTCTTCTGCATAAGAAGTTGGATGCAAGTCGACCTGATCAGTTTAGACCCATCAGTCTCATTCATAGTTTTTCAAAGATCATATCAAAACTTTTGGCTTTGAGACTAGCTCCAGTGATGGACAATTTGATTTCTAAGAATCAAAATGCTTTCATTAAGAAGAGATCTATACATGAAAATTTTCTTTACACTAGGCAGGTGCTTCAGCTTCTCCAGAGAAAGAAAATTCCAAGCTTTTTCCTGAAGCTAGATGTGGCAAAGGCTTTTGATTCCGTAAGTTGGCCTTTCTTGATTGAGGTTTTGGAAAATTTTGGTTTCGGTATTGCCTGGAGGAATTGGATTGCTAATCTACTCTGCTCGTCTTCTTCGAGTGTTCTAGTAAATGGTTTCTCTGGAGAATCTTTCTGGCATGCTAGAGGTCTACGACAAGGAGACCCCATTTCCCCATTGCTCTTTATTCTAGCTATGGAGCCTTTGCAAAGACTAATTGCAAGAGCAGAGGAGGATGGAGTTCTCACGCCCTTGTCAGGGCAGCACTTGCCGTTTAGAGTATCCATGTTTGCGGATGACGTGGCGGTTTTTTTGAGGCCAGATCAGAATAATCTAGAAACTTTCAAAGCAATCTTGGAGCTCTTTGGAAGGGCTTCTGGGCTGTTCACTAATTTGGAAAAAACAGAAATCTACCCAATAGCTTGCACAGCTCCGCTAATTGAGTCTGCTCGGCAATGTTTCCAAGGAAAGATAAGCTCCTTTCCTTGTAGATACCTCGGACTTCCTTTGCATTCGCGCACTTTGAGGAAAATTGACTGCCAGCCCTTAATTGATAAGATTGCAAATAGATTGCCGAGGTGGAAGGGAAAGTTTTTAGCCATGCCTGGAAGAGAAACCTTGGTAAAACATGTTCTTTCATCTATGCCTACTTACTTCTTGACAGTGCTGCCCGCGCCCAAATGGTTGACAAAGAAAATAGATCGTTTTAGAAGAGCTTTTTTGTGGAAAGGCAAAGAACCTGAACATGTAAATGGCGGACACTGTCTAGTAAATTGGCAAACGGTATGTAAACCGCGCCCCTTAGGAGGATTGGGAATACTTGATTTGCAAAGATTCGCCCGAGCTCTTCGCTTAAGATGGTTGTGGGTAAAATGGAGAGATCCTACTCGGCCCTGGTCCTCCATGGAGCTGCCGTGCAACACAGAGGATTTTGCTCTTTTCTCGGCAAGTACGACAATCACGGTTGGAAATGGAGCAAAGACTAGTTTCTGGAAGGATAAGTGGTTGAACAACCAGAGCTTGCAATCTTTAGCTCCGGACATTTTTAAAATTTCTCGGAGGAAAAAGATTTCGGTTCAAAATGCCATGCGGCAACATTTCTGGTTAAATTGTATTGGGACAATTTCGGAGGCTAATCAACTCTCGCAACTAATCGGGTTAGCGGGAAGCCTGTATCATGTCAACCTGGAGGATACAGAAGATTCCATTCTTTGGAGATGGACAGCAAGTGGGGAGTATTCGACTCGATCGGCTTACTCAATTCAGTTTAGTGGTTTAATTCCGAAACCTTCTCTAAACCATTTGTGGAAAGGACATGCCGATCAAAAAGCCAAATCTTTTGGATGGCTACTTCTGCAACACAAGATCTTAACTGCTGACAATCTCATCAAAAGAAATTGGCCATGCAATCCTTTGTGTGCTCTCTGTTTCCAGCAGGGAGAAAGCCCCGGACACTTAGCAAAAGATTGCATGTTTACCGTTGCTGTTTGGAGCAAAGTAATAGAGCTCTTGAACTTGAGAGACCTTCCAGCTGGGCAAAGTTACAATAGCCTCTCGGGTTGGTGGAAGGCTTTTGCAAAAATTAGGCCACAAACAACCAAACGAGAATGCATTGGGGCTCTACTCCAAATGTGGTGGAATGTTTGGAGGGAGAGGAATAGAAGAATTTTCGAAAACTCCTTTCTCTCGGTGGATTCGGTGGCAGATCAAACAGTTATAGGTAGCAGGCAAGTGATCTTAGTTGCTTCGACAAGAGAGGCGACAGGAATCGGGTAGCGGTCAGGGTTTAGAGTCCTTTTTTCTTTTCTTTTCTTTTATTTTCTTTTTGCCTTGGGTCTCACGGTCGGGTGACCGTTTTGTATTCTTTTCCTTTTCCCTCTTTTAATATATGGCAGTCCTCCTGCCTTTCTTTCAAAAAAAAAAAAGGACGCAGTGTTTCTGTGACATAGATGCAATGTGTTTCCTAACTTGAGTCACAAGTTGGGGAAGACGTAATGTGTTCTCTATAGAGAAGCCATCAGTGACACAATAATTTTTCAAGTCTGAAGATGCTAAAGCAGAAACAAGTTGAAGCAAGCAATACCATCAGAGACAGTCCTATTGTAAGAAACCGAATACATTTCTAATGATCTAAAACCATGTGAACCAAATAATACACCGGTATACCACCACGAACAGTAAATAAACTACGTGCTTGCCTGCGAAGTTAACAAGTTCTTGATTATTATTATTTTTTGGATTATGACGCAAAAGATTCTTGCTCATCTCAACAATACTTTAAGAAAGGGTAATTTATAACCGAAGACAAGCCATTGAGTCTGGCTAACTCCAATAGTTGAGTAGGGGTAGTTGGAAGTTTTTAGCCACTACTGCTGATGTTACATGCTACTTGGTAACGGAGCAAGCATATCATACTGACAAATGTACTTGTTAAGTATCACTCTATGACATGCCAACAACTCTCTCTTCCTCCAATTAACATCTAGCTATATGGAGTGTTTCTCCAACTAACATCTTAGCTATATGGAGGAGAGTTTCTTTCTCTACACGCCCACTTGCTATTCATAAAGAAATGCAATTTGAGATTATAAGTTTCCCTGTCTCACTTGGGGTGTTAAGATACCAAACTCACTTCCCGGTTCACATGTGTTTCAAGCAGCGTGAACATGATGCGGTCAGACATGTATGTGCATACTGAAGCGAAAGGAAATTTTGGCCATGTGTCAGGGTTAGGTTCAGCCAAGACAAGAGAAACGAAATTGTTGAGTTTGAGACCAGTTCAGTGCTTCAGTATTGTTTAATAGGGGTAACTAACCCGTCATGTTATAGCAATCCTTCATGTCAGACATGACTCACTATTACAGATATACTTGAGAAGACGGCCTCTGATAGCATTGGCTCTACCTTTTAATCTAAACTGATACAACTTAAGTTTACTGAATAGATCATCAAATGTTTTTTAATAATAATATCTAATTGCTGCTATAGCTCAACTAAGTTAGGATCCACCAAATTAAGACAGCCTTTGTCTAGCAATATAAATCTAGCACGTATACCTAGAAAATATATTAGTTAAATAATATTTAATAGAATTAGACCATAGTCCCATATTAAGTAACAACTTAGCCACATGTCGTCCAACGGTTGAACAACTTGGCCACATGTCGCTCAACGGTTGGACGACTAGCCTAAATTACCTAAAAGTTAGACGATTGATGGTCAAAAGTACACAAAAATAAAACACAAGTATAATCCTGTAATTTGAAATAAAAAAATAGATTATTTAAGAAAACTCACCTTAAATGGCTATATATTTTGGCTTGGGCGTTCTGTTGCGCGCGTACTAGGCTGGCCTCTGTCTGTCCAAAGTGGCCGGCCTCCACGAAAACCGCGAACATGGCCGGTTGCGCTTTCCGGAGCCCACACCATGCGCACTCGTCTCGGCTGTAGCTGCTGTGCTCGACGCCACCTCAGAAAGCCCGGAGCCTACTGATTTACAACTCAGGAGCTCAAATCCTCTCCCCAAAAAAAACCCTCGTGAGCTCAAGATGCTTCTGAGTTTCCCTCACCTGTTAATATGCCGCGACAGCGTCTCTTGAGCGTGCCTCATGGCAGGCAAACACATGTCATGAGTATCAATCGGTATGCCTCGAAGCTTAGCTTTCAGAGTGATCGATCTCTTATAGTTATCCGTGTTCATGAGTCACGTAGATCAACACTATCATCTAGATCAGTAGTACATTAGGTTCATTTAGAACACATAGATTTAACAGAAAATAGTTCAATTCTTACAGTAATGAGACAAAAAGATCACGGGAAATGGCAAAAAAAACACTTGGGAAGGTCTTTCCCGAGTAGCAACACACAGGATTTTTCACTTGGAAGCGTTTCTAGCTACGGGAAATGGCAACAAAAAAAACACGGGGTTCTCGTAGTGGCTGTGTATCAGTACCATCCAGATCAATCGCTCCAAACCGTGGTCAAGCCAAGATCAGGTGATTCATAGCAGAATCACAGCGAGAAAGAAGATCCAGGCATGTCTCCAGGCAGAGCTTGTAGTAGGCTGCAGTTGTGGTCATGGCTCATGATACTGGCAGAGGAGTACTTTCTCTGATCAAGGCTTCCTTTGGAGAAAGACAAAAGGGGAGGAGAGACGAACCCACTCGATCCTGCACAGCACCACGCCTGCTGCTTCCTTCCGTGCCAAGTTTTGGACGAACCGCGCACATGCGCGCGCGTTCGTTCCATGCTACCATGTGCAAACGTGATGGAAAGTGCCCAGCTAGCTTAGCTATACCTGTGCATCCTTGGCTGATCTTTCTTCCTTTTCCCTGCGTAGGGGTAAATATCCAGCTGGTTTGACTTGGTTCGGCTCGACTCGATTCGTGAAGGCTCGTTAGAGAAGAGACTCGGCTTAACTCAGCTCGTTAAGCTAACGAGCTAAAAAAGAACCTCGGCTCGACTCGTTAAAAAGCTCGAGCTCAACTCGTTAGGCTCGTTAGGTGAAATATACAAATTGCATCAATTCTATGGCTCGTTAGGCTTGTTATGTTTCAGATTTGTTTTTCTGAATGATAACTTTTATGATTCTCTAGAGTGACAGTGAAATCTATACAGTAGTAATCCTATGACTGAAATTATATCAAAAAGAAAAGGGCATCTAATATAGTAGATTCATAACAAAGTAAGAAAATTTTGTCAAGAAAACTCCAGTTCCAGTATGAGCAAATATGACATCTGATAGTTCCTTTTTATAAGTGAAATTAACAGAGAAAAGAGTAACTTGTACTTTAATAATACCTCTCAGTGACTAAAGAGGTGTGAAAATTGACATGCATACATACTACTACTACTGTACCGATCCGATCACGTCGTGATGGGCCGAAGACGCTGCCGAGTTGGACCGACCGAGCCTACCGAGCGGCTTGCGAGCCGGCTCAGCTTGGCTCGTTAATGGATCGAGCTGAAACCCTGGCTCGGCTTAGCTCGTTTGTGCCACGAGCCAAACTAAGCCAAGCCGAGTCTTCAGTGAGCCGAGTCAGCTCACAAGTCTCGAGCTTTTTTACTACCCCTATCCCCGCGTACAGAAACACATACATTGAGCCCACGAGTATGTGTTTTCTGTTGGTTCTTTTTGCAATGATGGGAAGCTGGAAACAAATTGACTGCCACCCACTGAACGAGAAAAAGGGTGGCTTGGGTTTCTGTTTGTACTGGTGGATGTTTCTGATTTCTACGTAGAAAAGTTAAAAGTTAATGTAAATGTTCAATTTTTCAAAACGGTCTCTTTATTTCTCTCGCTACTATCTTAATCTAGAAATAAGGCAGGGGTTATAGGTACATCACACACATCACTTCTCTCACTCTTATTATGCGTATACATCTATCTCTCTTATTTTTTTCACAGCCCACTTTCTCTTTCTAAAATCCACTTTTTTCAGCCATTAACATTCATACTTAGAACTGTGGAATCACAATAACATACTAATCAGACGTATCAGAGAATCTGACAGTTGAAAGTTGCACACGAAATCCTTTTTTCTGTTTTAGGGTGTCATGGTATATAGTACACAAGCAACTATTTAATTAAGGCCCCGCTTGGTTAGGCTGAAAAACTGTGGTTTATGGTTGAAATTACACTGTAGCGCCTGAAATTTCACTGTAGTTGAAGGTGGCTTATTCAGTGTAATTAAATCTAAAAAATTTAAACATAGAAAAAATATACTAGCTCAACACGGACAAAAGCAAACGAATACGGGAAAAAAAGAACCGGTAAAAAAGCTCAAAAAAGCCAAAAATTCAGGAAAAAAACGAAATTTGTGAATAGTTAAAAATAAGCCAGAAACTGCATTGTTGTTTTTGGTGTTCACTGAACATCTTCTCATTTCCAGTCATTAATTTCTACATCCAAACTGTTGTAGGGTTGGCCCAACCCCCCGTGACTGGGCCGTGCAACTAGTCCAACATGTAATAGGCCCAATAGTGTAGAGGAATATAACAGTGTAAATATACCAGTGTACCCTCATCCTTTGTAAATACTAAGGGGTAGAATGGGGATTTCCCATTCTACCCCACTCACATATATATAAGCCCCCAGGAGGGGCAAAAGGGGGAAGGCTCCCTCATTCTCACCACCTCTCCACAGATCTGGCTCTCCTCTTCCTCTCCTACTAGTCCCCTCCTTCGGCCTACGCTCCAAGCACCCGCTCCCCGCGGGCACTCCATTTTGAAGGTAGGGGAACGGCGGTCTCGCCTCCCTACCTCGGCGTGCGTAGTGCCTTCGGCCTACCCTCCAAGCGCCCGCTCCCCGCGGGCACCCCTTTTTGAAGGTAGGGGAACGGCGGTCTCGCCTCCCTACCTCGGCGTGCATAGTGCCTTCGGCCTACGCTCCAAGCGCCCGCTCCCCACGGGCACACCTTTTCGAAGGTAGGGGAACGGCGGTCTCGCCTCCCTACCTCGGCGTGCGTAGTGCCTTCGGCCTATGCTCCAGGCGACCGCTCCCCGCGGGCACTCCATTTTGAAGGTAGGGGAACGGCGGTCTCGCATCCCTACCTCGGCGTGCGTAGTGCCTTCGGCCTACTCTCCAAGCGCCCGCTCCCCGCGGGCACTCCATTTTGAAGGTAGGGGAATGGCGGTCTCGCCTCCCTACCTCGGCGTGCGTAGTGCCTTCGGCCTACCCTCCAAGCGCCCGCTCCCCGCGGGCACCCCTTTTTGAAGGTAGGGGAACGACGGTCTCGCCTCCCTACCTCGGCGTGCGTAGTGCCTTCGGCCTACGCTCCAAGCGCCCGCTCCCCACGGGCACACCTTTTCGAAGGTAGGGGAACGGCGGTCTCGCCTCCCTACCTCGGCGTGCGTAGTGCCTTCGGCCTACGCTCCAAGCGACCGCTCCCCGCGGGCACCCCCTTTTGAAGGTAGGGGAACGGCGGTCTCGCCTCCCTACCTCGGCGTGCGTAGTGCCTTCGGCCTATGCTCCAAGCGCCCGCTCCCCGCGGGCACTCCATTTGGAAGGTAGGGGAACGGCGGTCTCGCCTCCCTACCTCGGCGTGCGTAGTGCCTTCGGCCTACGCTCCAAGCGCCCGCTCCCCGCGGGCACCCCTTTTTGAAGGTAGGGGAACGGCGGTCTCGCCTCCCTACCTCGGCGTGCGTAGTGCCTTCGGCCTACGCTCCAAGCGCCCGCTCCCCGCGGGCACTCCATTTTGAAGGTAGGGGAACGGCGGTCTCGCCTCCCTACCTCGGCGTGCGTAGTGCCTTCGGCCTACGCTCCAAGCGCCCGCTCCCCGCGGGCACACCTTTTTGAAGGTAGGGGAACGGCGGTCTCGCCTCCCTACCTCGGCGTGCGTAGTGCCTTCGGCCTACGCTCCAAGCGCCCGCTCCCCGCGGGCAGTCCTTTTTGAAGGTAGGGGAACGGCGGTCTCGCCTCCCTACCTCGGCGTGCGTAGTGCCTTCGGCCTACGCTCCAAGCGCCCGCTGCCCGCGGGCACTCCATTTTGAAGGTAGGGGAACGGCGGTCTCGCCTCCCTACCTCGGCGTGCGTAGTGCCTTCGGCCTACGCTCCAAGCGCCCGCTCCCCGCGGGCACCCCCTTTTGAAGGTAGGGGAACGGCGGTCTCGCCTCCCTACCTCGGCGTGCGTAGTGCCTTCGGCCTACGCTCCAAGCGCCCGCTCCCCGCGGGCACTCCATTTGGAAGGTAGGGGAACGGCGGTCTCGCCTCCCTACCTCGGCGTGCGTAGTGCCTTCGGTCTACGCTCCAAGCGCCCGCTCCCCGCGGGCACCCCTTTTTGAAGGTAGGGGAACGGCGGTCTCGCCTCCCTACCTCGGCGTGCGTAGTGCCTTCGGCCTACGCTCCAAGCGCCCGCTCCCCGCGGGCACTCTATTTTGAAGGTAGGGGAACGGCGGTCTCGCCTCCCTACCTCGGCGTGCGTAGTGCCTTCGGCCTACGCTCCAAGCGCCCGCTCCCCGCGGGCACTCCTTTTTGAATGTAGGGGAACGGCGGTCTCGCCTCCCTACCTCGGCGTGCGTAGTGCCTTCGGCCTACGCTCCAAGCGCCCGCTCCTCGCGGGCACTACATTTTGAAGGTAGGGGAACGGCGGTCTCGCCTCCCTACCTCGGCGTGCGTAGTGCCTTCGGCCTACGCTCCAAGCGCCCGCTCCCCGCGGGCACTCCTTTCGAAGGTAAAGAGAACAACAGTGTCGGCGCGTCGTCCGCCTCGTAGGCATCGCCTCGGCGGGACGGCACGTCTTCGGCGCTCGACGACACGCCTTCGGCCTCGACTCCGCCGTCCGCCTCGTAGGCATCGCCTCGGTGGGACGGCACGTCTTCGGCGCTCGACTCCGTCGTCCGCCTTGTTGGCATCGCCTCGGCGGGACGGCACGTCTTCGGCGTTCGACGACACGTCTTCGGCGCTCGACTCCGCCGTCCGCCTCGAAGGCATCGCCTCGGCGGGACGGCACGTCTTCGGCGCTCGACGACACGCCTTCGGCGCTCGACTCCGTCGTCCGCCTTGTAGGCATCGCCTCGGCGGGACGGCACGTCTTCGGCGCTCGACGACACGTCTTCGGCGCTCGACTCCGCCGTCCGCCTCGTAGGCATCGCCTCGGCTGGACGGCACGTCTTGGGCGCTCGACGGCGCGTCTTCGGCGCTCGACTCCGCCGTCCGCCTCGTAGGCATCGCCTCGGCGGGACGGCACGTCTTCGACGCTCGACTCCGTCGTCCGCATTGTAGGCATCGCCTCGGCGGGACGGGACGTCTTCGGCGCTCGACGACGCGCCTTCGGCCTCGACTCCGCCGTCCGCCTTGTAGGCATCGCCTCGGCGGGACGGCACGTCTTCGGCGCTCGACGACGTCTCCGGCGCTTCACCGGTTCCTTCATAAGCATTGCCTCTAGGGTCTGCGAGCTATCAGTTGCATCGGCACCCTCGTGCTTGCTGCCAGGGAACGGGGGGCTGGGGTGGTTGATCGCGTCAGCTCGCCCATCGGGACCTCAGCGCTTGCTGTCGAGGGAGTACTGTTGTAGGGGTGGCCCAACCCCCCGTGACTGGGCCGTGCAACTAGTCCAACATGTAATAGGCCCAATAGTGTAGAGGAATATAACAGTGTAAATATACCAGTGTACCCTCATCCTTTGTAAATACTAAGGGGTAGAATGGGGATTTCCCATTCTACCCCACTCACATATATATAAGCCCCCAGGAGGGGCAAAAGGGGGAAGGCTCCCTCATTCTCACCACCTCTCCACAGATCTGGCTCTCCTCTTCCTCTCCTACTAGTCCCCTCCTTCTCTGTTTAGCCCGTAGCTACGACACAAACATTTATAAGTTATTTAAAAAATAACGTGATATATAACTCAGAAAATAAACTAGACACCTTGTACAACATGTTGCAAGTCCAAGTACAATATTCTGCAAAAAGAGGTAGCCTAGGTTCTAAACAAAAAAGATGCCTGAAAAAGTCTCGAGTACCAACGAGTAGGTTTGGATCAAAGCCTATAGGAGGTAGTCTCATTTCATGGAGTAAACCGTAAGATATGTAAAGTTCTTGTGCCCGGACGTCCGATCAGGACACTAGCTCTGTATGATCAATCATAATACTTTTTTTATCATCTATATAATATTTCTTGGCCATGTATACAACAAAAAAATTGATAAAAATATCAATGTTACACGCATGAAATCAAAATATTACAGACATAAAATCAAAACGTTGCGTTCATGAAATCAGAAAGGGATAATTGATGATTTATCCCATCTTTTATTAGCATCAGCTCATGTGGAGGTACCCAGAGAGGCCAGTATGAGGATGGTGTCGTACACGAGGCTGTAGTTGGATTTTGCCCAAAGAGGAAGACGACGGCGGTGGTTGGATTTTGCGGCGGCTGGATCCGGTTACGTCACGCCGTGCCCAAGAACAGCAAAGAAGAAGTCGACGGCGGCGACGCCAAGGATAGGGTGGCTGGGCTCATGGTCGTCGCCTCATGAGGTTGTGTTCTGTGCAGTAGACAAAGAGGGGGAGGGAAGAGAGTGAAAGAAGTGGAGTGAACTCAATGAAGCCATCCGATATAAACTCTCACTCCGTACATATATACAATATTAATACTCCAGCACCAATTAAAAAAACTAAAGGAATTATGCCTTCTGTTAAGTTTGTGGTAGCTTACATGCGCGTCAAGTCTAGGGATAACAATCGGGGCGGCGGGTATGGGTAGTGCTCGCCCATATCCGTACCCGCGACCCCAATTTACACCCGCGGGTATGGGTAGTCATCTCACAAAGTATATCAACCACAAGTTCTTCTATGCTCATGAATTGCAAAAGATGGACGAGATTAAGGTACTGCATATTAAGTCTTGTGAAAATCTGGCAGATTTGTTCACTAAATCACTCTGTGCATCTAACTTTGAAAGGTGCGTGTGAGGGATTATGATGATTAGACTTAAAGAAGTACAGAATTCAGGGGGAAAATTCTCTCAAGCCCGTTAGCAAACCTTGATCATGAAGATTAAGTACCCAAAGGAATAAAGTGCTGAAGACTGAATGAAATTGGGTGAATTGTACTCTTTTTCCCTTGACGAGTTTTCCTGAAGTTTTTTGACCAAGGTTTTTAATAAGGCAATTCGTGCATCGCAGCATAACATGTCTCATGTACTCTTTTTCTCCAAATTTTTCCCACTAGGTTTTTATGGAGTTTTAACGAGGCATGAACGTGTCGGATGAGTGCCCAAAGGGGAGTGTTAGGAAACCTGGGTCTAGGCCGGTAGACCTGGTCCATGGTGGGCACCTCACCGGAGACTATAAATAGGGAGCCGTACCGACATATTTTGTACACATACAATCAGAAATTAATAAAGAAAGATCAGGAGTTCTCTCTACCTCTCTCTGCGTGTTCAATCTATTATTCTATCTTCTGTGATTGATTCGATTTGTTTTAAGTAGAGAAATCAATCGGACTGGTCATTAGCGACAGTTCCTCAACAGGGATGCCCCACGGTTTGTGGCGATCGATCTTGCAGCATCTGGTTTTGGCATTATTGCCCCGTAAAACCGTGGATCCACGAGCATAATCAATGGAATTAAGGAGCGACTCTCCTTCCCAAACAGGGAATACCACCACATCATCACCCTGGTCACTTGCCGTGGGGAGCAGAGCTTTCCACTTTCCTCACTCGCGCAGCCACTTTACACCGAGATATCTAGAGATCGAAGTCGCAGTACGTGTCAGATTTATTTCTTCTCTAAGCTAGGTCCCACTTTTCTCATGTGGTCTGATCTCTTGCTCTCCATGTCCATGGCCTTTGCACTTGCTTGGGCATGACGACAGGTATGTGAGCCTTTGAGAGTACTCGCAGTAGATGAACTGTAGTCTGGGCTTGCAGCGGCATGTACAAATGCTTTCTCAGAAATAATCGAGTCCATGAGTCCAAGACGTATAAATTATGAGTTAGATTGGTCAAACATAGGAGCGTAATCTCCATGCTAATTGCGTATAAGTAAGAACGTTTAATTAACTGTTCTACGTACTGCAGATCTTGGATACACTCGTGGGAAGCACTAATCTACGCAGAAATGGAAAATGAATATGTTTTGTTGAGGCATTTTATAGTTTTCCCCGGCAGATAGCCGGCCTGGTTATAAAGCTTTGTTAGCTTTATTGTTATCGAGCTTTGTTTTAAATAGCGATGGTTTCTGATTTTTAGAAGATAAAAACTGTTTAGAACATTGGTTTCTTAATATATTTTTTCTTTTAGATTTTTTATATTATCTATAAAGATATAAAGATATTTTTATTTTTTATTATTTCTTGATTGAATAAAAATCTAACAACCTACGGTATTATGTCAGCTAAAAAGCAGGAGGCAAGCTGTTTGGCAGCCCATGCATGCATGCATGTGGAGATCCCCTTTCTTCTCTCTCACTGGTCAGTAGTCACTACAATTAATACAGCTTCAGCTTCCTGAAACTTCGTTGGGCAGCTCCATTCTCCCATGCCATGCCTGTAGCTTCTCATGTAAGCCTAGCTAGCCGAGGCCCGAGGGCAAAGCTGATACGAGATTTTAGCCAGCCTTGCTGAATGCTGGCCATTTGGAAAGGAGCCGAGAAGACAAGTAGGTACGCTTTGTTAAAGGTTGGCGAGTGGTGACACCTAAGCGCCCGCGTCTTCTCTTCCAAATGCAAGCTAGCTCGAACCTTTCTACACTGCCCCCTTGCCTATGTACACTGACAATAAGGTTATAAAAAAAATTTTGAAGCTCACGAATTATTTAAGTTCGATTCATTTTAAAATTGATCTGAGCTTGATTTGAACTTTAAATTAGCCGAACTCGAGATGATCTCGAATTTATGAGCTTTACGGAGCTGAGTTCGAATAGTTCGCGAGCCTCAATTCCAGTTTAAATAGTGATACATATAAGCTCTTACCGAGTTTACTCAAGTCGAACTTGAGCTCGAACTTTTCTTATTGTTGAAAGTTAGTGTATGTTTGAATTATTTTGACTGTTTCGAGTTTACTAGAGCTGAGCTTGAACTCAAAATTTTCTTATTATTGAAAAATAGTGTATAATAAATTATTTTAATTGCTGTCGAGCTTCAACGAGCCGAGCTTGAGCCTACTCGAACTTACGCCGAGCTAAGCTCGAACCCAAATTCAGACTCGGATCCCAACTTAAACTCGGCTCGAGCTTCTACCTCGCTCAAGGCCATGATCAACTCGGATTCGGCTTCGGCTTCTGGCTTATTTTTCACTATTCATAAGTTTCGTCTTTTTCTGAACTTTTAGCTTTTTGTTGAGCTTTTTTGCCGGTTCTTTTTTCCCCGTATTTGTTTGTATTATACATAATGGGCTAACATATTTTTTATATTTTTTTAAATTTAATTATGCTAAATAAGCCTCTGTCGGCTACAGTGCTTTTTTCAGTCAGCTACAGTGTTTTCAGCTATGAGCTTTTCAGCCGAATCGATCGCCACCTAAAAGATCAAGCTCGCTCGAACGCGACTGGTCTACTGCCCTAACTGACAGCACGGCCATTTCCCACAAGCCGATCGATCTCCACGCGCGCGGCTATAAATAACTTTGCTTACGCATCGCCCATCCCTCCCCAGAGAAAGATCTTAGCGAGCGTGGCAAATCATGGTCAAGAACCCGAGCAAGTGCATCGCTGCCGCGACCGCCGCCGTCTCGGACGCGCGCGCGGCCATTCCGGAGAGCGGCGGCGGCGGCGGCGGCGGCGGCGCGGCAAGTAATGCGGCCGCGTCGTGCAGCGGCAGTGGCAAGAGAGTAGGGAGGCAGTACAAGGGGGTACGGATGCGGAGCTGGGGGGCGTGGGTGTCGGAGATCAGGGCGCCGCACCAGAAGCGCCGGATCTGGCTCGGCTCCTACGCCACGCCCGAGGCCGCCGCGCGCGCCTACGACGCCGCGCTCCTCTGCCTCAAGGGCTCCGATGCCGTCCTCAACTCACCCCCAACCCCCTCCTCTCACTCCGTCGATCGCCACTCGGACTCCGTGAAGCCCGACATGTCCCCAAGGTCCATCCAGCGCGTCGCCGCGGCTGCCGCCGCGGCCTTCGACGCCGGGATCATTGCCAGCACCGTCGACGACAGCTGCCCTTCCAGCGCCGAGGCGACGACGTCGACGTCGGCCTCGCTGTCGACGCTGGGGTGCGCTGACGTCCAGGAGCACGCGACGTCGTCGTCTGCCGCGGCCAGCGCTGCTGGCTTGCCGGAGGGGGAGGAGCTGTGGACGGAGCTGGACGCGTTCGCGTCGCCCAAGCTCATGGATCTCATCGCCGCCGGTCCCACGCCGTTCTCATCATCCTGGGAGGAGCCCGAGGAGGACGGCGAGTTCATGAGGTTGTGGAGCTTCTGCTAGAAGAACGCGCGAGCACACTACACTAGACAGATCAAAACTGATCCATGCATGCATGTTTCCACAGATTATTCTTTTTCCTTTTTCTTCTCATTTTGAGCATTGCAAGCTAAGGTTGATCCATGCATGGATTCGCTCTGCAGCTAGCCTCGAGGTCCCGGCCATGGCTTCTTCCACAGATTCGTTCATGTGTTTTTCTTTTCTTTTGATAAGATCACAAGATGAGAGTTTACCTAGTAGTATACGTACTACACTGTAAGGATTGATGAGTGAGACACAGATCGAGCGAGCATTGGATACTGGTTGGATTTGCTACGCCTTGTTTTAATTATTTTCGTGATTAGTTAATTTAATCAGAAAGCGCTCGGGAGGACGCGCTTTGTGTTTCCTGCAGAGGCTTCGTGTTTAAGCGGCTTGCAGGCTAGTTTGCTGTACTGCTGCTCTGCCATAGTTTTCGGTGTTGTAAAGGTGATTACATGCATGCACTGCTTTCGATCTAGCTAGATTCTTCGAGCGCTTGTTTTCCGTTTCTTTCCCGTTTAGGTTTCGTTCTCTCGTACGTATGTATGGCTATTAATGGTTTTCCAATCTGTTCACACACCGTTGTCGCTTTTTAGGCCCTACTCGTTTCGGCTTCAGCTTCTAACTTCTGACTTATTTTTCACTATTCATAAATTTCACCTTTTTCTGAACTTTTGGCTTTTTGAGTTTTTTTGCCGGTTCTTTTTTCCCGTATTTGTTTGCATTATACGTGATGGGCTAATATGTTTTTTCTATTTTTAATTTTTTTAAATTTAATTATGCTAAATAAGTCTCTGTCAGCTACAATATTTTTTCAGCAAGCTACAGTACTTTTCAGCCATAAACCACTCAAAAAAAGTCATATTGAGCACAGTCTAACCCCTTTTTCTACATAAGCATGGTGACTTGGTACTTACAGCGTGGAAGGAAGCAGTGCAGGTCAAGGAGATTTTACTTATATGGGGGTCATACACAACCTCAAGATTAATTTCAGTGGGGATCGAACTATTATCGTTTCATACATATTTATGAAGGTGCTGTCTAGGGGGGATTTGAATATTTTTTGTGGTTCGGAGGATTCAGATTTTTTTTTCTCATGTATCATGTATGTAACATTTTTCTCTCATATTTACAATATTTTTTAACTATATATACAATGTTTTTCCTTTGTATGTAATATTGTTTCCATATATGCAACATTTGCTATAAAATATTGCATATATAAGAAAAATATTGTATATATAGACAAAAATGTTGTAAACATGGACGAATAATGTTATATACATGAACAAAAAATATTACATATAAAAAAATATGAGTGCTTCGAATAAAAAAACACTCAAGTGTTATTTAGTAATTTTCAATTATCAATAGTCATTTAGTCTTTTGGCAAAAAGCTGTGGGGTCATACCCTAACTAGGGCTGTAAACGGGCCGAGCTCGAGCGAGCTCGGCCTGTCAGGCTCGAGCTCGAACGAGCCCAAGATTTCTGTCAAGCTTTGAGCTGAGCTCGAGCTCGGCTCGAACGAAGCTCGAGCTCGGCTCGACAAAGCTCGTCGAGGCTCGTTAAGCGTAAAGCACACATCATTTGCAGCAGTCAGCAGAATAGCAGGTAAAAAATCACAGAAAAACATTCAACACAGTTCAAGAATATCTACCCGCGGGAATACATTCAAGAATACATTCAAGAACCACAGAATACTTCCCGCAAAAATACATTCAAGAATATCTACCCGCAGAAATACAAAACAACACAGAATACTTATATTACCTTGAGTTGAGGATACTTATAAAACAACACAGAACACATAGGGCCCTATTTGGACAGCAGACAGACACAGCAGTAGCAGCACAAACATAAGGTAGTCCACAGGAGTTGAGCTAGCTAACAGCTGACATTTAACAGCAAATTAACACAGCTGACAGGAGTTGCTTGCATCCAACACGACTAACTGACTAAGTACATCAATGTTCCGTGCTTCCATGGATGACTGGGACAGCCATCAATCCATTGTTCCATGCTGCATATCTAGCAAGAAGTACAAAACAAAAAGTGAGTCCTTGGCTTTGTAAGTCCTTAGTTTACCCAAATAACATCACCTTGAGTTCACCAGAAGAGTAAGAAACTTATATAATGAGCTGGCTACTGGAAAGACTTGGCTTTGAAGCATCCCCCAAAATTTTTGCATGACAGATATTACAGCAATACCCAAAAAATTACAGCAGGCAGCACTGCAACACAGCAAATATGTCAAGTGTAGTTGGAAATTGGAATTACAGCAGGTAGCACTGCAACACAGCAAATATGTCAAGTGCAGTTGGAAATTGGAGTTACAGCAGGCAGCACATAAGAAAAGTAAAGCATACCTACTAAAGAAGACAATCACTAATTGCTACCTACAATCGAAAGTTCATTTGGAGTCTCGATTGATGACAACAGAATAGAATTAACATCAGCCTCCTATGCAAGAACATAATGTAAACAAGGATTAGATGTAGACTTCAATTATTTTGTTTAAGAAACAACATCCATAAACTTACCAAATGTGCTGGTTTGTGGTGGCCTCCTCTAATCCAACTAGAGGCACACACCAAAGCTTGCACTGTTGATGGGAGTAAAGAGCTACGATAGTCATCAATCACTCGACCTCCAGTGCTAAAAGCTGACTCTGATGAGACTGTGCTAATAGGAATAGTGAGAACATCTTTAGCCATCCTAGCCACTGCTGGATACTTCAATTCATTCATCCTCCACCACTGAAGTATATCAAATTTGTCCACTGCTACAACTTCTACCGGATCATCCAAGTACTTCATTAAATCTGATTTTGATGGATGAGTAGCATGTTGGGCTTTCATAAACTCTTGAAATTGGCTAGCAGTTGAGAAAGCACTACTCGAAGTAGCAGCAGATGTACTAGTGCATTGAGAGGAAGAATCATTGTTCATGCTTTTTTTGTACTCACTTTCGTATAAAGCATACAACTCATGTAATGCAGATTGAACAGATGCAAGTTTTTGTGGGAGATCAATTTCTGAGTACAAAGAAGGAAATGTGAATTGAATCATGCCCATCTTAAACCTTGGGTCTAGAATTGCAGCAATTGCAAATAAAAGTGTTGCATTCTGCACCCCAATACTTGTCAAACTTGTCTGCCATTGCATCAGCCATTTTTTTAAGAGATTCATCCCTAGACAATAACAATTACCCTACTGCCTTCTTAATATCAACAATATGGGGATAAAACAAATTGGAGGTGGGGTAGGTTGAACCTGAGAACTCCTCTGTAGCCAAGTGAAAAACACACAACACGTCTTTAACTTGTTCATACAAATTCCAATCCACCTCCGTTGGCTGCCATCTATAGTTAGCATCTCCAGCAGCATACACATCAATAGCAGCTCTATAATGAAAAGCAGAATCTAACATTTTATATGTTGAACCCCACCTAGTGCACACATCAAGAGTCAATCCCTTTCTACGCTGAAGGTTAAGAGAATCAATATCAGCAATGAACTTATACGTCCGATTATTGGATTTCTTGATGTATTTGATAGTCTCCCGAACTTTGTCAATTAAAGGTTGAATAACCTTAAGATCATCTTGAACAACCAAAATTAGAATGTGAGCACAACAGCGGTTATGAAGGAACTTTCCTTTAAACCAAAGGGCACCTCGGTTTGTAAACTTGGCAAGCAGCAATTTAGCTGCAAGATCATTACTCGAGGCATTATCAAATGTGATGCTAGCTATCTTATCCTCAATTTTCCATGCAGCCAAACAATCAGAAATGGCATTACAAATGACTACACCAGTATGGGGTGGCTCCAACTCTAAGAAGTTAATGACACGACAATGCATTGACCAATTTTCATCTATGTAGTGTGCAACTAGGCTCATATAACATAGAGTTTGATTAGATGTCCAAAGATCACATGTCAGGCTGATCTTCTTAATATCCTTAAAACCCTTCTTCAGTACTTCATTTTCAGATTCGTAGAGCTTCATGCATTCATTTCTAATAGTGACTCTAGACATCTTTTTGTATGAAGGATTTAGTGATTTCAGCAAAGCATTAAACCACATATACTCCACAATACTGAATGGTAACTCATGAACAATGATCATCTTGCAAATAAGTTCACGAATTTTTGTAGGATCATAATAACCAGGGACATCAACATAAGGAGTTTCAGTATCAACATCACCTTCCTTAGTGCTACGAAAATTGATGGTCATTTGCTGCTTGGATTTCTGCTGAAGCTTGTAATAATCACATTGCTCGAGATGCCTCTTAAAATGTGATGTAGTACCACTACTGTTCTTTGTTAGCAAAGCTCCGCAGGCCTTGCACTTCACCTTGCTTTCCATCTCCCCTCTTTTTTTCTTCAATGGAACTTGACATTCTTCAAAGAAATTCCATATTGGGGATTTCTTCTTCCTAGTGGGTTTCGTTGGTCCTTCCTCTCGACCCTCCACTTGCACATCTTCTGGTTGTATAGTGGTTGCCATGCCATCTGACTGTCTAGCCAGTGAAGGACTAGATTGTTCTGTTGATTGTGCATTTTCAGACATCTACAACGTGTTTATATACTGAAGTTAGCAAGGAAGCAGTAGGGATTTAATGTTCATGTACATCTGATTGTTCTGTCTAGCCAGTAAATGTTTCTACTACCACAACCATGACTTAATGAAGCAGAACAAGAGGGACTATCCAAGTATCCAGCCATCCAGGTAGGGATTTTCAGACTATCCAGGTAGGGATTTTCAGACATCTACAGTCTAGTTAGCAAGGAAGCAAACAAGCAGTAGGGATTTTCACACATCTACATCTGATTGTTCTGTCTAGCAATGTGAATGGAGACAAGAATCAAACCTTGCAGAGGAGGAACACGGGCACGGCGTCGGCGGCGGCCTTTAATCTTGATGACTTGTGTGCGGGGACCTTGCAGAGGAGGAACACGGGCACGGTGTCGGCGGCAGCCTTCAACCTTGATGACTTGCATGCGGGGACCTTGCAGAGGAGGAACACGGGCACGGCGTCGGCGGCGGCTTGACTTGCGGAGGACGAACACGTCGACGGGGGAGAGGAGGGGCGAAGGCGTCTGGAAGGAGAGGAGGGGCGGAGGCGGCCGACTTCGGGGGGGGGGGGACGAGGAGGGGGCGCGAGCGGCGGATCTGGGCGGAGGCGGGTGGGAGGAGAGGAGGGGCGGAGGCGGCCAGCGTCGGGGGGGTGAGGAGGGGCTGCGAGCGGCGGATTTGGGCGGATCTGAGCGGAGGCGAGCGGCGGGTGGGAGGATAGGAGGGACGAGGAGGGGCGACGAGCGGCGGATCTGGGCGGAGGCGGCCGGCAGGTGGGAGGAGAGGAGGGGCGGAGGCGGCCGACAGCAGGGGGGCGAGTAGGGCCGGCCGCGAGCGGATCTGGGCGGAGGCGATCGGCGGGTGGGAGGAGAGGAGGGGCGGAGGCGGCCGGCGTCGGGGGGGGGACGAGGAGGGCCGGCCGCGAGCGGCGGATCTGGGTGGAGGCGGAGGCGGGGTGGGGAGAACCGGGGAGTGCCCGAGCGGGGAAGGATTTAGGGTTAGCGATTGCGGTGCGGAATGCGGACAGGGATAGCGGGGGCCGGGGGCCGGGGTTGCGGTGCGGGGTGACTTGAGTCTGTCTTGACGCGGAGTCGGGAGTCGCGGACACGCTCAACTTACTCGAACTATTCGAGTTCGATTCGTTCAGGCTCGCGAGCTTTTGCCGAAGCTCGAATTCGGCTCGTTAACGGCTCGAACCGAGCTCGAATCGATCCTACAACGAGCCAAGCTCAAATAGCTCACGAGCCTCGAGCTTTTTTTACAGCCCTAACCCTAACCCGCCATTTCCACACAGTCCTTGCTCAAATTCCCCTCTACCCTAACCCGCCATTTCCATCAATCTATTGTCACAACCACTGTTGATTGTTGCATCATTACCAGACACTCGCCTCCATCGCTGCACTCCCCGATCACCTCCGCCCTCTTCCCGGCCTCCGATGGGGCCGCCCAGACAGCTGTCCAACTATGCATCTCACAATTTTATTATCCTACTGTGAGTGAGTCTCTTTTGGGCTTGGGGTTCTAGATCTGAGAGGGGAGGGAGAGAGAGAGGGTACCGACCGTCCATCGCGTTGGATGAAGAGCCGTCCATCGCTGGTTCGTTGGTGAGATCTGCGCACGGGCAGCGACGGTCGGGGAAGAAGGAGCGGCGTCTCCCTGGCACGTCGTCTCTCTGGCGGCGGAGGTGGCGGCGGCGCAGATCCGGTGAGGCTTCCCGTCGCTGACTGCGCCCCCTCTAGATCGGTCTAGGGTTTGTGTGTCGGTGGGGATGTACGGCTCAGGCCAACCTCGTAACTCGAGCCGCCGGCCCCCACCCCTTTATATATAGCACAGCGCGACGGGGGCCCACCAGCCAACAGATGGGCTGGGCGCCCCCGATCAGGGCGCGGGTCAAGGCCCCGATTAGCCGTTGGGCTAATCGGGAGAGAGATCAATCCAACATTCTCCCCCTTGATCTCATTTATGCTTTATCTTTAATTACTTTTGACTTTACTCATTTCATCGCAGATTAGTGCATAGAACATGTCTCATCATCACGGTCAATCGCCGATAGATTTAACAGCTACAATACACCTCTCTGTTCTGAAATAGTTACTTTAATCTTTTGGGCCATCTTTTAGTCCAGGAATCATAGGCTTTCCCTTAAACCCATGCCGGCTACATGTTCTCTGAACACGTTGGGTGGTAAGCCTTTAGTAAGCGGATCCGCTAACATCTTTGCGGTACTTATATGCTCAAGACTTATAATTTGATCCCGAACTTTATCTTTCACAACATAGTACTTTATGTCAATGTGTTTGGCAGCACCACTTGACTTATTGTTGTGGGCATACGTTACTACGGGTTCATTATCGCAGTACAACTTAAGTGGTCTATTGATGTCGTCAACCACTTTTAAACCGGGTATGAACTTCTTTAGCCAGTTCACCTGCCCCGTAGCCTCATAACATGCTACAAACTCGGCATACATTGTGGACGATGTAGTGACGGTTTGCTTTGAGCTTTTCCACGATATAGCTCCTCCAGCGAGAGTGAATACATATCCGGATGTAGACTTTCTATCATCTCCCGCAAAATCAGAATCTGTATACCCCACTATATGGAGTGAATCTGATCTTCTATATGTCATCATGAGGCCTTTTGTTCCTTGCAAATAACGCAAGACTTTCTTTATCAATTTCCAATGTTCTATTCCAGGATTGCTCTGGAATCTGCCAAGTAACCCGGTAACAAAAGCTAAGTCAGGGCGTGTGCATACTTGAGCATACTGTAAGCTTCCGACAGCTGAAGCATATGGAACCGCTTTCATTTTATCGATCTCATACTGGTTCCTGGGGCATTGAAAATCCCCATATCTGTCGCCCTTGACTATAGGTGCAGGTGAAGGGCTACATTTATGCATACCAAATTTTTTAAGATTTTCTCTATGTATGTCTTTTGCGATAGTCCCAATGTCCCTTTGTTTCTATCCCGGTGAATTTCGATCCCTAGAACGAACGAAGCTTCACCAAGATCTTTCATATCAAAGTTTGAGGACAAAAACTTCTTTGTCTCCAGTAGCAGACTAACATCACTACTAGCTAGTAGGATATCATCCACATACAGGATTAGGAAGATAAACTTCTCATCTTTAAACTTTTCATAAACACAGTTGTCCTCTACATTCTCTTTAAACCCAAATTTTCTTATTGTACTGTCAAACTTCAAGTACCATTGTCTTGAAGCTTGTTTTAACCCGTAAATCGATTTCTTTAGGCGGCATCCCATTCTTTCATTTCCTTCCACGACAAAACCTTTCGGATGTGCCATGTAAACATTTTCCTCCAAATCCCCATTAAGAAATGCCGTCTTTACATCCATCTGATGTAACTCTAAATCATAATGTGCTACTAATGCCATTATGATTCTGAAGGAATCTTTACATGAGACTGGAGAAAAAGGTCTCATTGTAATCAATCCCTTCTCTTTGCGTAAATCCTTTTGCCACAAGTCGCGCTTTGTATCTTTCTACATTCCCTTGAGAGTCATGCTTTGTCTTGTAGACCCATTTACAGCCTACTGTTTTAGCTCCTTTAGGAATAATTTCCAAGTCCCAGACTTTATTAGTCTTCATGGACCTCATTTCCTCTTCCATGGCCTCAAGCCATTTTGAGGAATTTTCGCTTCTCATGGCTTCTTCAAATGAGGTGGGATCATCCTCCATTTGAAATTCCTCTGTATGATAAATCTGATAATCATCAGAAATAGCTGATCTTCTTACTCTTTGAGACCTCCTCGGGGCCCGCTCATTTGGTACATCTTCTGTTTGAGGCTGCTGTTGCTCCCCCTCATCTGTGGCAATAGGTTCTATAGGATTCTGAAGAACAGGTTCCTCATTATCATTCATTGTTGCCACAGGAGGAACAATAACAGGTGCTGGCACCACAGTGTCTTGCACCGTCGGTGCAGCGACGGCAGGTAGTGTGAAGAATGACTCTTGAATCATCGGAGTGGGTGCATACACCCGCTTCTCTTCAAGATCAATCTCACGAGCTACCATACTTCCTCTCATCATTTCATCCTCTAAGAAGACAGTGTGTCTCGTTTCTACAAACTTTGTATATCTATCTGGACAGTAGAAACGAAACCCTTTTGACTTTTAAGGGTAGCCAATGAAATGGCAACTTACTGTTTTGGGATCAAGCTTCCCAAGGTTTGGGTTAAATACTTTAGCCTCAGCAGGACTCCCCCACACACGTAAGTGGTTTAGTGAGGGAACTCTTCCTGTCCACATCTCGTACGGTGTTTTGGGCACCGACTTACTAGGCACTCTGTTGAGAATATGAATGGCGGTTTTCAACGCCTCCATCCATAAACTCAATGACAGTGTGGAGTAGCACATCATGCTTCGCACCATATCCATCAGGGTACGGTTGCGTCTTTCAGCTACTCCATTTTGCTGAGGTTCGCCCGGTGTAGAATACTGGGCCACTATTCCATTTTCCTGTAAAAACCTTGCAAAAGGTCCAGGAACTTGTCCATATGGGGTATGTCGACCGTAGTACTCCCCCCCCCCCCCACGATCAGATCGGACTATCTTAATCTTTAAATCGTGTTGGTTTTCAATTTCAGCCTTAAAATCTTGAATTTATCCAAGGCTTCATTTCTTTCTTTGATTGGATAAATATATCCATAACGGGAGTAATCATCCGTGAATGTTATGAACGAGTCATATCCATCCACACTTTTCACAGGAAAAGGACCACAAATATCTGTGTGAATAATTTGTAGAACTCCCGTGCTTCTTTTAGCGTCTTTTTTAATTTTCTTTACATATTTTCCTTTAATGCATTCTCTGCATTGTTCTAAGTCTGAGAACTCTAATGGAGGAAGAATATCATTCTTAACTAGTCTTTCTATTCTCCCCCTTGAAATATGGCCTAAACGACAGTGCCATAATTTCGACGACTCATCTAGAGTTCTCTTTCGTTTTCTGTTTACATTCGTAGACGAGGATTCAATCACTTTCTCGCACGCGACGTTCCCATTATCGCATACGACATTCACATCATCACATAATGATAACAAATAGAGTTCATTCTGTAAGATGGCAAGACCAACACATTCTTTATTAAACATTATTTCACACTTGCCATTTCCAAAATTACAATCATAACCATCTTTGTCCAAATTTGAAACACTAATCAAATTCCTCTGTAAAGAGGGAACAAAAAGGACATCTCTAAGTAAAAGATTGGAACCATTAGCTAACTCTAATGAAAAATCGCCAACGGCTTCAACTTCAGCTTGGACTCCATTTGCAACTTTAATGCATCTTTCGTTTCTTTGCGTAGACCTCGTCGAACGGAATCCCTGTAAGGAATTAGCAACATGAACAGTTGCTCCTGAGTCAATCCACCAAGTGGATTTCGAATATTGCACATACAGGCATTCATTTATAAAGGTAATAATGTTCTCACCTTTCTTTGCCATTATCATCTTTAAGTAATCAGGACAGTTCTTCTTGTAGTGTCCCGTCTTCTTGCAGTGAAGACACTGATCTTTGTCTACAGCAAATTTATTCTGTTGAGACTGATGGACAGAGGCTTTTCCCTTGTTCTTTGAGATGGAGTTACTGTTAAAATTCTTTTTCTTGTTATCCTTCACATAGTTGATAGAACCACCATGTGAGGATTTAATTCTTTCCTCCTCTTGCACACACATAGCTATGCATTTTTCCAAGTCCCATTTCTCGGGCTGCATATTGTAGTTGACAACAAATATGTCAAACTCTTTGGGCAAGGAAGCAAAAACCAAATGAATAAGGAACTCATCCTTGAGAGCCAAATCCATTGGTTTAAGCTTAGATGCCAAGTTGCTCATCCTTAGTATGTGCTCTCTTATGCCACTGCCACTGCCAGAGTACCTTTCTGTCACAAGCTGCTTAATCAGCTGTGTAGCATAAGTCTTTGAAGAGCCAGTGAACTGACTCTTTATCTTATCAAGGTACTCTGTGACAGTGTCACACTCTGCAATTGAGCCCACAATTGCAGACTCAATTGTGTTCTTTATCACAGCCATACATTTCTTGTTGGCTGTGGTCCATTTCTTATGATCAAGATCATAAGACATCTGTAAGGGAGCATGATACCTCTGTCTTTTTTGCCAAGCAGTATCATCCTCATTTTGATCCCTCACTGGTGCCATAGGCTCAGTGGGACGTGCTGTAGTGAGGACCCAGTCCACCTCAGCCAAGATAAACGCTAAGTCTATCTTTTTCTTCCACTCTCCATAATTATCTCCTTTGAGAGTGGGGATCTCTCTGATACAACTCATCAAGTTGTATCCCCCTGAAAAATAGTTCAAATAAAGTGAGAACGTAACAGCAAAATTATATGCCTTATTTCCAACGTTGGTTAAAAATACGACATACAATTAAATCAATTTTATCTATACATTAAATCTACATCACCGTTGGGCAGAAATAGAAATAATGCATAAAATCATCAATTAAAAATTATAATATTGTTATTATCAATGTTGGTCAGAAAATAATAATATCATAATTATCTGGGATTTATATCTATTTTTTCCAAAATTAAATTCTCCCGTTGGTTCGAATTTAATAATGAAAATCAATCAACATTAACTTTTGCAGCAGAAACTGTAATTATTCTAAAAATAATTCATTATTCTGAAGCATTATACTGTACACCTTTAATCTCTGAAAAAATTAACACGTTGGTGCAAAAAAATACAGAGATTTTGGATCAAATTTCAATCAAAATTGCTTCTGAAAAATAATAAATTCATTTAATGGAATTACTGTGCAAAATGGCCATTCCGCCCATGAACCTGCCTTACGGCTCCACCGGCCCATCAGCCAGCCGGCTCAACAGCCAGCCAGCTCCACCGGCCCAACAAAAAATCCGCACGCGCCCACCTCATGCGCAAGGCCCAAAGAAAAAATGACCGCCGGATCCCATCCGACGGCCAACGCGCGCTGGCAGCCACTGCAAAAAGGGTGTAAACCCTAACCCTAAAAACAATCAGCTCCTCTCCACCCGCAAAAAACGGACGGCGACGGCGGCAGCAGTCCGCGCGCGCGGATGGGCGCAAGGCGGAGCGGCGGCGGGCAGCAGCACGGCGGGCGGCAAGGCGGCGCCCGCGCGGAGGCGCGGCGCACGGCGGGGCTACGCGGCCGGAGCGGAGGCGGCGCGTCGCGGGAGGCGGCGCAAGGCAGGGCGACGGCGCGCGCGGGGCCGGCTCCGGTCCCACCGAAAAGGAGCGGCGGCGGCCCGTCACGGCACCGGCGAAGGGTCCCGCGGGGCGGCGGCCGTCGGCACGCTCACGGCGACCGGCGGCTTGACGTCACCCGTAAGACTCCGATCCCCTTTTTTTTGTGTGTTCTGTTTTGCCGCCGATCCAAGAGGGGTTCGATTTGGGGATTCAACATGGTTCTGGATCTTGGAACTTTTGTGGCTCTGATACCATTGTGAGTGAGTCTCTTTTGGGCTTGGGGTTCTAGATCTGAGAGGGAAGGGAGAGAGAGAGAGGGTACCGACCGTCTGTCGCGTTGGATGAAGAGCCGGCCATCGCTGGTTCGTTGGTGAGGTCTGCGCACGGGCAGCGACGGTCGGGGAAGAAGGAGCGGCGTCTCCCTGGCGCGTCGTGTCTCTAGCGGCGGAGGTGGCGGCGGCGCAGATCCGGTGAGGCTTCACGTCGCTGACTGCGCCCCCTCTAGATCGGTCTAGGGTTTGTGTGTCGGTGGGGATGTACGGCTCAGGCCAACCTCGTAACTCGAGCCGCTGGCCCCCACCCCTTTATATATAGCGCAGCGCGACGGGTGCCCACCAGCCAACAGATGGGCTGGGCGCCCCTGATCAGGGCGCGGGTCAAGGCCCCGATTAGCCGTTGGGCTAATCGGGAGAGAGATCAATCCAACACCTACCACCAGCCACTGCAATCTAGGATTAGGAGGGCTCTGTTGAACCCTAATGATCTTTGATGTAAATCCAACGGCTAGAAAAGTACTTGATTATTGCTTCAGAGCAGGTGCCAGCTCGATGGATGTGTGAGATTCCAATTAAAATTAGCTCAATACTGTGACCAATGGTTGGGGAAGTCCTTGTTTAGGCAAAACATTCAGACTGTTCCCGTTGGCAAGTGTTAAAACCTGACACAACCACACACGTGTCCATTCTAGGTCTTTAATCGAATGGTGTATGAGTTGACCTGGCAGCAAATCGGGGATACAGATGCAGGATCAACACGTATATCTTTTAACTTCTTTTATCTAATGAAAACTGGCAGCCTATTTTCTATTTTTCTTTCATAAAAAATATTTAAGGGGAAAAACAAGCTAAAGAGCAAAATAAATGCTTGAAACTTAAAGTAGATGTCGATCGTTCTCAGGGTAGATTTCTTATAGTTCCCTAAACTATGCCCATTTAAGCCCACAAAGTTACTGAGGACAGTCAAAACACAACTTAAATTATTCGCACAAGTGAAATTAGCAAACAATATTAGCAACGAGAGAAGGCAAACGCCCCCCCCCCCCCCCAAAGGAAAAGATAGATCATTCGCGTCTTCTACGGGGTACTTATTTTTGAAAAAAAAGTATTGTGTTGGCCGAATCTTAGACATCTCAGTTTTAATACTATATTGAATTTCATGTATCAATCAATTTATCCAAAAGCTTAAACTGAGAAACAAAAATGATTAGTACTTAAGTAGTTTCCTTCGAAATAAGAGGTCAGCCACCGACTGGTATAATTTGGGTGGATGCTCGGGTTAAAGAAACAACATGTCGATTCATCGATTAACTGATGGACCATGTGGAGGTGTCCACATATGAGTGATGAGTAATTGACATTAGTTTGGGTAAGTCGAGTTTGGTTTGGGTGGTTCGGACCTAGACGTTGCGTAACGGGCTGGGTCGGACTTGGTCAAACTTGGTCGTATGGATTAGGATGCATATTCCGATATTTTGACAGGTTTGGACTTCGTCATGATAAGTATGATTGTATTTACGCTTTCATGTATCGAGCAGTGCTATTTGACGTGTTTCTTGTATGTGTAGCTGCAGGACGTCGAGGCGGAGTCGTGGCGAGACACGGTGGACCGGACTAGGCGCAGGTGGCGCTGAGGTCAGAACGGTCGGGATGTGTCGAAGACGACGCGGACTCGAGGTGGTTGCGAGGCGTGCGAGGCAAGGAGTGCGGAAGCTTCCCGGAAGGTGCAGGAGGGGCGAAACGGGAATTTCGCAAGGCTGCACAAGCGGGAGCGGGCTCCGTTGGATTTAGCGAGCGTAACGGGGCGGAGACCCGTTAGCCAAGGCTATAAATAGGATTGAGGGGTTGCATGCCCACTTGAACACTTCAAGGGATTTTGGAGGGAATTAGGGTTAACTCTAGTCAAAAGAGGTTTTGAGGGTTGTTTTCCCTTTTGCTCTTTAGTTGGTGAGTGCAGGAGAGGAGATAGTGTGTGTCCCCTACGATGGTTTTTATGTGAGAGCTCTGTAGGTGTTCATCTACTCTAAGCTTGTATGGGTATGTTCTTGAGTGATTGTGAGAGGGAGAGGATGGATTGAGTGGTTTGTAATCATTCCTCTTGTATCAATCATGTATCTCCTTTCCTCTCTAGCAATATGAGATGGATTTGGTTGAGTTTATTTGAGTTCCAGTCTCTCTCTGTTCAGTGTTTCCTTCGATGCTCTCTGTGTTGAATTTGTGAGTTTCTTGCTTTCTTGTTGTTTGATGCTTGGGAGTGCCAAAATGGGTTGCTCTGTGATGGGATAGTGCCACAAGATCATTTGATCGATTTCCCGAAGAGCAAACTTCATTTTAATCTCAGATTTGCATTTTGGGGTTTCTCTGTTCTTCACTGTCATTTCTAGGGTTTTGGTGCCCTCTGCGTTTCCCTTCTTGAGCTGTCCTGAAACTTGGCATGTATATTCCTGAGGCTATTGGTTAGCTATCTACAAAATCTCATTGCCAAAGGTTCAAGGGTTTGATGGGAATTTAAGTTTTTGTGTTCTCTCTGTAGTTGTCAGGCTGATTCTAGGGTTTGGAGAAATCCTTTGATTTCCATCATGGTTTGGCCTGATTTTTGGTCTAAGGAGTCCTCTTGATATTGCTAACATATCTGCAAAATTTCATGAGCAAAGGACTTGAGATCATGGAGTTATTTGAATTCTTGTGTGCTCCACTCGGAAGGTTTTCAGTTCCTTGATATTTCTAGGGTTTGGATACTGTTCTTGATTTCCTTTGTAAGAGTCTTTGAAATTTGGTCTGTAGGGTCTTATGGCTATTGTTAAAATGTCAGCAAAGTATCATGGCCATGCGATCAAGGACCTAATGGGAATCTAAGTCTTTGCATTGCTACTGTAAGTTGTCAAGCTTTTTGTTCAAATCTGAATTTGGAGGTCTTGAGTTGAATTTCTTTGGTCCTCTAAGTCTCTCTGGTTTTTATGATCTTTTCCTAAGTTGTTCTGGACTAAAAGAATCAAGGAAGGCCCCTTAATTTCTCTAGAGATCAAAGTCTGCAAGTTGTGCATTTTCATTGTCTGACTTTCGGGTTTTAGGAGCATAGTTCTTCCACTTCATAGCTCATCATAGCTATTGGAGAGGAATCACTTCGTGAGTACATTTTGGGTGTAAGTTTTTTTTTAAAAAGACGACATTCACCCCCTCTGTCGCCATTCCGGTCCAACATTAACTCATACAACTTCCGTGCCATTTCCTGTCAACAGATTGTTTGGCACGAATACTAGCTTCACTTACGGAAATTCTAGTTACATGGTAACAGTTCACAAAAATGGTGTTCACCACAAAATCAAACTTACAACAAAGTCAAGAACCAAGGATCAATGAACAAAAGTTCGGATCCGGATCTAGCTTCAGCACAATGAATTTCGATCTTCCTCGATACTGAATCTCTGCATTCTAGTTTCCAGCATGTACATTTGTGGCTTCAAGAGCCGCAGCATACTTGCTCAGGGGAAATATGCGTTCTGTTTTTTCGACCGGTTGTCACCACTTGGTATAAGAATGAACTGCAGAAGGCAATGTTTTCCCTGCATTTCGCCGGTTCAACCAGACTTGATCGGCAATTCATGCATGCTGTGACTGATCTGGTGCTTCGTCCTTGAGTGTCCTCTGATCATCATTTGGATCGTCCGTAGTTTGTTGGGTACTAGTGTTGCTACTTCTGAATCAAGAGTTTCATTTTTTTTTTAATGTCATCAGAAGTCTTGCTGCTTCCTTCGTGGTTGCTCTCATTATTTTTTACCATATTCTTGACATTCTCAGGCTCCTCAGATACCAGAATATCGGATGCTGTCTGCATGCTCTGAACAGGAGGGGCTTCAGGCCTGACAACCATCCCTTGTGAAAATGCTACATACCTAAGTGCTAGCTGCTTGTAGGAGTTTAAAAGGTTTTCTACATCAGCAACTGTCAGATCCCCAGCACGGGCAAATAGGAATGGGTACTCCTGGAATTTTTTGTACAAGTCATTATCCTTGAGAAGCTCAGTAGCTCCTTTCTTCTCTAAATCAGAAATAGATTGCACCAGCTCAACTGGTTTACCACTCACATCACTGTACCTTCTCATGTCCTGATCTGGGCCTTGATCATTATCTTTCAAAGATAAGTGGACATCAGAATGCCCATTAGCTTTCAGTGCTTGACCTATGCTCCCGCAATGTTAAAATTTTTATTTCATTATTCCTTCAAATATTCTTCTCCTCCTTTTGTCTTCTGAATATAAAAAACATTTAAACGCGTTCCCATAAACTCCTTGTCCTCATTCATTGGTGGAATTTTACATGAAGAAAGTGAGCTTTTGTGCTTTAAAACTTCACGACTAAAAGACAACAGCTAGATCCCAAACAAAAGAAGTGCTAGTGATATCTAACAAACCTTCCAGGTGTTGAATTAAAATCTCCATAGCCCAACATTTGTAATGGTTGTACTGACAATTGGAACGCACAGTGCTCGAGATTTCGAGTTGCACAAGACCAACTGACGATGAACTTGAACTTTCATTTGCATGCACGGAGCGCTCCTTACATAGGAGCTCTAAAATAAATGGATTAAAATTTTTCATTATTGTACTAAATGGCATCTGACGATACTGAAAATGCTACTCTAGAGATGAATTAAATACTTATGAGGAAAAGTAATAGATAGTATTATCATTTTAAGATTGACAACACTGCGATGGTGGAATAGCGATGATGGTGGGTGCACGGTGTGCTCCCGAGCACCGCAAATCCATTTTAGGCGGTGTGGGACAACAAGGAGGACCATGAAAGTCAGAAAAGGCAGGGCAAGGATGACGGTCGTAGAAAGGGAAAAATACATCGGTGGTGAGCTTCGGCGGTCTCTGGTGTAAGCGGCGGGGGTGTGAGCATGACGTGGGCAAGGGAAGTCCTCCGGTGGTGACGGCTTGGTTTGGAGCACAACGAGGAAAGCTGGTGGTGGTGGCGACCATGGTGGCGAGGCAAAGCTCGATGGTGGCTGTGCTTGATAGACGTGTGATCGATGGAGGTGTGATTCGGCAACGGTGTGTTGAGGCATACCTCGTGATGTGGATGGCGAGGGAAGGGAATGATGGAGGTAGTAGATCGACGATGATAGCGACGTGGCCAATGGCATGACAAACAGTGACAGAGGCTCTGACGATATTTTGGTGCGGGAAAGGTGTCCTTAGGACCAAAAGGAATTGAGGGAGAGGATGGCACAGCTAATTTGAGGAGAGAAACGAAGATAAGAGTTATTTTGGGTAGATTAACCGAGCAGCCAAAAGTAGAGGGGTGGCTCTCTTCACCGGATTTAGATGATGCCAACGCTAGCGGCAATGATGAGGGGTCCAAGGTGATTGCTAAAAGAAGAGGAAGAAGATAGTTGCTGCTGGTGGTTTTAGAGAGGCTCAAAGGCGGTAGCGCATAGGGTGCGATGAGTGGTAGAGGTGGTGCATGGGTGTCACCATGGATGAGAGCGCGTGTCTCATGAGCAAACCGGCGTGCGGTGGTGCAGAAGTTGTCGTGCAAAGTTATGGCGATATTGGCGCAGGAGCGAGGGTGTTGCGGTGATGGCGCGTGGCTGGCGAGGTGGCAGTGGCGGCGAAGCATCCGGTGTTGGCATTGACCATGAAAGCAGGGTGGCGCATGAGTTGGGCCAAGGCACAATGGGCTAGTGTAGCGCTGGGCCAGGAGGAGATGGGTCACGGGAGAAGGCCGGGCGAGCTGCTGCCTAGAAAAGATTGTGGGCTGGGCTAGAAACGACACAAGAGAGATAGAAAAGAGATTTTTGAGAAATTTAGATGATTTTTCATGATTTTTAGAGAAAGAAGATAGGATTTTTTTGGTGCACAAAAACACATGGAACTTAGAAAAAAAAGCAACAAACAACTTGAGAGATTTTGCAAAAAAAAATGCATTTTTTATACTGTTGTAGCTGGCCTAGTTAACTAATGGGTGGTGTCGTGCTGGCTCACATGCTCAACCTCGGACCCAAGTACGGTCAAATGAGGTGATGGGCCGAGCCGTGCCATGCAGGCCCAGGCACGTGTAGCATGATGGGCCAAGGATGGCCTGTTTAGCACGTAAGTCCACTGCCACCTCCACCGCATGTTCCCTAGTGCCTACACCACCATTGTCGGGCTTCTATCGAGCTTTCCTTGGCACTCACGCGCGCCACTGATGCTGACACCAGCGGGAGGGAGAGAGGGGAGTCAGGAATGCGAGTCGCGAGAGGAGGAGGTGGTAGGGAAGGAGAGAGGAGCCGACTCAGCCAAGAAGGTGACAACTATGTTGGGGAGGGAGGAGCCGAGGAGGCGACAAAGCGAGAGAGGGAGTAGGCGGTGGGGAGAGTGGAGGCGACGACCGGGCTGGGGCAGCCCACCTCCTCCTCTGCCGCTCCCTCTGTTGGTCCCTTAGTCCCTCCTCTGCCAGCACTCTGCCGGATGCCCACCTCCTCCACCCGGGGATTCAGGAACGCAAGTTGCGAGAGGAGGCGGCGGGGAGGGAGGGAGGAGTCGACTCAGCCGAGGAGGTGATGGCTAGGCCGGGGAGGGAGGAGCCGATGAAGCGCGAGAGGGAGTAGGCGGCAGGGAGAGAGGAGGCGACAACCAGGCTTGGGGAGCTCACCTCCTCCTCTGTCGCTCCCTTTGTGGTCCCTCCTCCGCAGGCACGCTACCAAACGCCCACTCCTTCAACCGCTCCGCCCATGTGGCCTTGCCTGCTCCACCCCCTCTCTCCTTCGGTCCCTTACTCCCTCCTCCACTGACGTGCTGCCTCCCGCCTGCCCCCATCCCTTCATCGCCCACCTACTCGGCTCCTCCACCGTCACCACCCGCCAAATCCATCGCCCACTCGGCTCCCACATCGTCGGGCCTTCCGTGCTTAGCATGGTATACCGGGCTAAGCCACCGGACCGAGATTGAAACGAAACACGGCATGCCACATCAAACCGAGTCAGTATAGCCTATTTAGTTCTGGGCCATGTCATATCTAGACTAAGCCAACAGTACCGTACTTCAAACCAAAACAATTAGCCCGGCCTATTCAACCACATCTAGCTTAACCTGCAAAATGCTGACAGACTCCTCAAAGCCACCACCACCCCTCAACGCTCAAATCCAACCAGTCTCTCCAGGCCCTCCAGGCATAGCAGATACTGTAACGCCCCCGTTTCCGGGGACGGTACGGAACCCCGTAACCGTACGGAATGCACAGTTACGAAGTTCCTTCAGTGAGCGATGATCACAACAGTACAAGCTTACACAAAAGATCCAACTTTATTACAATATATATTGTCACCAGCTTTATATAGCAGGCGCAAGAACCCACACACTATAATACATCACAAAAGATCGAACGGCCTGAGCGTAGATTGAAACCTAAGACCAATCATCATCAGAACAGATTGGTTCACTAGGAGCTTCGTCTTCCGCAGGCTCATCATAGTAACCTTGATCTTCGGAAAATTTTGTTTAGCAAGTCATGAGTACCACCGTACCCAGCAAGTTACAGGGGTAAACCCTACATTACTAATTGCAAGGATATTCAAAGGATGGGAATATATTGGTTCTATTACACTGGGTGGATGCAGTTTTATTTGCAAACAAAGAAAGTTTAAAACATTTGCTCCTTAAGATCAGGGGTTTTTCATTATCAGATAAAGTTCATCATTAACCAGATTAAAATACTCACAAATCCTACTTATGCCTCATTCTTGGAATCACCCAATTAACACAACTTCATTAACCGGAAGCACGGCGTATTCGAATACCATTTATATCACTCTGCAGAGTTGCTCAACTTTACCCACACGATCCATTAACTCCCGCGACAGAGTTAAGAAAGCCAGGTCGGTTCACTGCTCAATTCTCTATATAGACTCTACCCGATAGCATCACTCAGTCACGGCCACGAACTAATACAAACTCCTCTGCCGTTTAAAGTGAACGCTACCGTTGTTAGGTATCCAGCGGCATACCTAACTCCCCGTCATCCTGTCATCTCAACCTATAGAGTTTCAATCAAACTGAGCAGCTACTAAACCAGTGTTGACAAGTCAACTCCCGTGGTTTGAGCGATCACTATGTTTGTTATTTGGCACAAGGTTCTTGTCCTTATATTTTTCACCTGAGGCACTCAACCACAGCTTCCTCTGTGCTCAACAGCACTCACCACCACCAAACCAAACCAGCCTCCATCCCCGGGTAAAGCAGTGGGCGATGTCCACCACACGGAGGACCACAACTTCTCTACCCGAAGTCCAACCCTAGGATAAAGCGTTGGGCTAGATCCGCAACTCGGAAACCCCAACCTCTTTACCCTAGGTTCTGTGCGCGCCGGCCCTAGGATATGGTGCCCCATAACACCCTACCCTAGCTCTGGGTTTTCCAAATCTACCGGCCCGCAGCCAAAATCCTTATTAGTGTACAATGTTGAATGAGATGATTCTATACTATTTATACCATATTTTATTTCTTACTATGGTTGTCAAGGTGAATATGGCCATCAATCAAAACAGGGCATATTTCAGTGGTAGGATTATCTAATTAGCATGCCATTCTAAACATTCTATTGTACGCAAATAACATTTGGCAACTATTCATAATGAAAATACATTACGTAAATAATGTAAATATCATGGGATCCAATATGATCAAAAACATTTAACTTGCCTTGCTGATTAGGGATTTCGACTATGTCGTAGATCAATGCAGCTGGCTCTTGCTCGGAAACTGCGACCTCGGAGGCGTCGGAAGCTAGCGTAAACACATAAAATAACAACATAAGTCCAAACTTGATTCTAATCAAGCTAGGGAAAATAATCTAAATAAAAAGGAGTAAATTACATAAAATCTCAAATAAACATTTTAGAGATATTTGGGAGTGATTTTTGATGGAAGGAGATATTTGGATTTTGTGGAAATGGAATTTATGGAGACTTGGAATTTAATAAGCTAAGTGTATGGAACAAAGAGAATTTAAATTTGAGGAAATGGAGTTTATATTTGGGTTCAGGACTTTGCACTGGTCAAGATGGGGTATTTTGGTATTTTTGGTATTTTGGGATTTTTCTGGGATTTTTGGGGATTTTTTCTAGATTTTTCCGGATTATCTAAAATGCATAAACAGTAGTGCACAGTGTTGGGCTCAGCCCGGAGTACAGTGCGGCCCAGCCGGTCTTTCCGCCCGCGCGGTAAACCGACCGGCGGCCCGGTTCCACCTTCGGCCGAGCGGGCCGTGGACCACGCACGCGAGGCCGTGAGGCCAGGCGCACGCGCGCACGCCCGTCTGATGGACGACGCGCGGACGGCCCGACGGAGCAGATGGGGCGGACGCGGACGCTCGGATGGAGGGGAGGGGTAGGCGTCGGCGGCTGGGATTCAAACCCGAACCGACGCTCGGATGGAACGAGATCGACGGCAGAGCGTCGTCGTCTTCCTCCCGACTCCCAGCTCAGGCAGCAAAGCAGAGTCCGCCGCCGACAGTGGAGCGGCGAGGACAAGGACGCCCGCGGGGATTGGCTTTAACTGAGAGGTGCGGCTAGAGGTAGGCTTTCCATTTTAGGGCTTTTGGAGAGGAGAGGGTGAACGGAGATGGTCGCCGGCCGCCGGGAAGACAGTGGTACCCACGGCGGCAATCACGGGCTCCGGTAGAGATTAAGCCAAATTGATGGTGGTTTTACCATCTATAGACCCTAGGGAATGTATTGGTGGTGATGGTTGAGCTTGGGAAAAGCTCCAGTGAGTTGGCCACGGTGAGGTCCTCTGGACCGACGGCGACTTCCGCTGCCAAGACGCTAGGCAAATGCTTCCGCTCCAAAGAGTGTACCAACATGTTCCAGAGACAATGGAGATCATGTGAGAGCCTGGAATCGAAAAATAACTGACGAAATCAAAAGATCGGGGTTAGGGCTCACCGAACTCAGGGATTCCGATTGCGGCTAGCAGGGGCGATGAGAGCTCAATTAACTGGGGGAGGGGGTTTGTGAGGTTGCTAGGAACCTCAAGGGACTGCGAATTGAGCTTTATCTCCTGCGTAGGCCAGCTGTCCCCGAGATATTTCCGAAGTCGCGTTCGGTTCACGCTGTGCGGGGAGAGGGGATGCACTGGGACGGCGCAGAGACTATGAGAGGGAGGTGTCCCTGCTGCTCTGCGGGTGCTCTGCCCAATGCATGGTTGGTTGCCCCGAGAGGAGAAGAACTCGCGAGAATTGGGCGAGCTGTAGCGGTGGCGGAGTTGCGCGCAGGCGCCGGCGCGCTGAGCGAGGGGAGGAGCAGAGGTGTGCGGCTGGCAGGTGAGGCCTCAGCTCAAGGAGGTCGCTGCGATGATGATGGAGCGGCGTCGCAGCTTCGTGGCGAGGAAGGCGCCACGTGCACAGTGGCCCCTCCGGCGAGAAAAGGAGAGGCACGCGCGTGTGAGAGCGCCTGGGGAGGAACGAAGGCGTAGATGCCAAAAAGGGAAAGTGCAATTTCACTGATACTTGCCAAATTGGGAAAGAAACACAAATGCAAGCAAAATCCAACAAAATTTTCATTTTGAAATTTTTGGGGTGTTTCAGATACATTGGGTTCCCTGCACGCGACAGTACTCGATAGAACCCACTCCCTGTCCGCCGGCTAAATCTCCATCTGTAGCGCCGATACATTTCCTCCGACAAACGATTCCCCGAAGGTGTCTGCTGGTACTCGCCCAGTAGAGGCAGCACAGCACAGTACTCTGAACAGCGTCATATTGACAGAGGAGGGACGGCCATTGACCACGTCAAACAGCACAAGAGAGCCATGCCCAGCTAACTCGAGTACGAGTGCCCCTTTCTCCCCGTAGAAAAATCACTGCCGATTTTTCACCAAGCACAACAGCGGAACGCATCAGACTGCCCGCGGTAACACGAGCGCAGAAAATCCGCGAGACGAGGGCAGTGATCGAGACGCACGCACAACGTCCAGGCCCAGCGACGTGAGCAGGAAACGGCGAGAGGTTGCGGTAGCTCGCGAGTCTCTCTGTTAGGTCAAGAATGATGGTCGCTATACACCAAAATAGAAGGCAAAACGTCAAGGCAACTCGACGCGAGGAGCACAAAACTGGTCTAAGCACATGTATTTCATGATCACGACGGCCTGCCGCACGATACCAACATAAGCTCGCACTGGCCGCAGCCCGCATGCCATGCGTAGGCAGGGTCGCAGGGAGACTAGTTGGACTAAGGTGTACCGTGTACGTGGTCTGATTATTCCAGTCCACTAATCGTTGCCGTCAAGGCAGTGTTTAATTAGGTTTATAAGATTAGTTTTTTTCCCACTGTAACAGTTAAAAATATAATATAGCTATTATTAGCTTTTTTAGCATAATTAAATTTTAAAAAATTATATTATCATAAATAATACAAAATTTTAGGAAGAAAAAAGAAAAAAAGAAGCCAGAAATAGGGATTGTTCTTTTCCTCCGAAGCTAGCGGCTTTTGACTTTTGCTACAATACCTAACTTTTAAATAAAGTATTTTTTTCAAGATGTGATCTACAAGTTAATTGTAGTACATGTTAAAAATCTAACATCTGTATCAACAAAAATCGCAAGCGAGTATCTCCCTCTCCGTAATTTCTGTCGCAAACAGCTAAAATTCAATAATGTCAACCAAAATCCATAAACCGCAACCGAAAAGAACATGCCCATAGACACTCGTTGGAGGGGACTTAAATTGCCAATGTGGTACCCAACCAACTATCGATGAAATGAATAAACTCTCAAATTTCCCCGCCTCTGTTCTCTTGTTCCTCATCCCTCTTTCTCTGATTTCTCATCCCTAATTCTCCCAAGTTACCCCAATTACCCTACCACTACTGCTTATTTATGTGATTTCGATCCCATCCTGGGTAGGGTCATCACAATTTGGTATCAGAGCCCTTCAATTTCGCTTCCGCTCGCCCAATCTATTGTTCCAAGGGAAGGGTTGGTGTTCATCTTGGCACCGTAATCCCTACATGCGATTTGATCTATGAGGAGCACAAGGCAACACCATGGGCAAGTACTACAGGTAGAAGCGCTCGTTGCTAGAGTTGAAGTAGACGGGGACTGTGGCCGAGTACAAGGCAGCGTTGGAAGCGGGTATGTTCCAACTTCTGGCCTTCAGCGCCAATTTAGATACCAAGTTCTTCGCGGGCCAGTTCGTCTCGGGCTTGCGTGAAGACATCTGAGCGGTAGTTCAATGGCAATCACCGTCCAGTGTCACCCGTGCAATGGTATTGGCTCGGATACAGGAGGAGGAGCTCATGAAGAAGAAGGTGAACCAGACATCAGAGCAAGTGGGCAGCGGTCACCTAGGACCTCAAGTTCCTGCTAGGGCTAGTGCATGGCAAGTGTTCGAGGAAACGCCTCGCAAGGACGACGTGATAGAAGAGAGGAGCGAGCAGGTGATGGAAGCCAAGGAGAGTACGTACCAGCTGTTGGGGCTCCTACGATTGCTTGAGTAGAAGCACATCGTTGGCCTGCAGCGCCTGAGCAAGACTAGTGGCCTCGGTACCGCGACGTCGAAATGCAGATGGCTGCATCCACCCCAGTTGCGGCTTCTGTCACGCCTTCGATCACCTCCGTAGTCGTGACCACCTCTTCAGTTGTCGGCAGGGGCGGAACTAGCTTAAGCCGAAGCCTCGGTCTGGGCTAGCTTCTCTTGGACTGACTTTTAGGCTGCCTCTGTTTTTTTTATGATTTTTCATAAATTTTGCATGGGCTTTAGTTGCCAGGCCTCGGAAACATTGCAGTTTGGTAATGAAGATGTTGAAACCCCAAATTCCTTAAGAAATATATGATTTGTTATCTTGTTTTAAATTCAAAAATATTTACAAATAAAATTGCATCCATATAAAATGTTAAAACACATATGTCTCCATCTCTTAGAAATCCTGGCATGTAATTAAGGCCCTGTTTGGATCAGTTTCAGATTCTTAAAAACCAGCTATTTCTTCTAGTTTTTAAAAGCTAGTTTCTAAGCAAAAACTGATGGGGTGTTTGGATCCCTTAGTTTTTAAAAGCTGATTTCATTTATGATTGGTGCTAATAGACTATTATACCCTTACATTTATGATTGGAAGCGTCTGCGCGTGGTCTTTAATGAGGGTAAATGGGTATTTGTGCAAAAAAACTGGCAAAAGCTGGGTATCAACAGCTTCTTGGTTTTTAAGAATCTGGGTAGGTAGATTTTAAAAACTGCCCCAAAAACTGGTCTGTTTGGATCCCACACAGTTTCCAAAAGCCATATTCTTAAAATCTGGGTGGATCCAAACATGCCCTAAATAGCGTTTCCCCGTGTGACTTGTTGAGTACGGTTGGTTGTACTCTGTATTTCTTTTTTTCACCAACATAGAGATTAGAAGAGGAAAGGATATTACAAGTATTTGTGTTAGAGTTACGATCGCACTCAAGTGTTCCTGTGAAAATTTTTCTGCAGATCTTCTTATTATAAGTAAAGTTTTAGGGCTTAGGCATCCTTAAAGCTATTAAAATCGACTGTTAGGTCTTATTTTAATCAAATTAACCCTTTTGAAATATTCGTGAGTAAATATGATACTTCTTTTATCCGCAACTAAACTTCTGAGCTGTTGCGGGACATACGGTGGCCCCTGTTCCTAAAAATAGGGTCGTTACAATATATGTGATAAGACCGACCATAAAAGTGAAAAAAACTACATAATCTCATCCCAACCCGACAAATGCCTACACGTTCAAATCGGAATTCGGCATGATAATGCGCTTGTACATCAGAGTTCAAGTCCACCATACTACGAGAATCAGAACAGTAACGACTGGAAGTCTTGCACAAATTCATAAAAATAACGCCATGCCATGTGCAAACTGAGATTTGTAGTCAGGATCTCGTGATGCTGGTTTAACAACTGTGCAGCCGGCGTTAGATCCTACTTCCCTTTGATATTCCTGTCAACACGGGTCACACACGGGATGTCACGCTCTAACTGCAAAGATTCTTCCACGCTCGGCAAGTCTGCATTTACAACGACTAATTGTCTACACCCACGTTCAAAGAGTAACCGTAAAAGTTTGACGGTGTGACCCCACCACCTTGAAAGACCTAGGCCCCGCTTGTTTTAATTTGAGTTTTTAACTTTGGTTTATTTTTCACTATCTATAAATTTCGTTTTTTCTGATTTTTTTCGCTTTTTGCCGGTTCTTTTTTCCCTGTATTCGTTTGCGTTGTCCGAGATGAGCTAACATATTTTTTCTATTTGTAAATTTTTTAAAATTTAATTACGCCAAATAAGTCACCTTCAAGTACAGTGCATTTTCAGCTATAAGCCACAACTTTTCAACCCAACCGAGCAGGGCCTAAATGGGCCACCCGACATAGACCCAGGCCTGAGCCCACATAGACAGCCCAATTAACATAACTAACTAACCGGATCATGCCACGCCAGCCCATGGGCTCCGCCTTAGACCAAGCACGGTCCAAAGAGACCATAGGCCGTGTCATGCCGGGCTGGACATGTCTAGCACACATGCCTGTGCTGCCTTCGCAACGTGTTTCCTAGCGCCCAAGCCGTCACCGCCGATGCTGACATCGGCGAGAGTGGAGCCAAGAGCGTGAGCCATGACCCATGAGAGGAGAAGACGAAGGAGGCGATCGAGCGGCAGAGCGCGAGAGGGGGCAGGTGTCGGGGAGACGGAGATAAGGGGTTAGGAGGAGGCGACGATGCTAGGCCATGTCCTACCATGCCCAGCCAAGAACAGTGCAAGACCAGTCCACCATATCGAAGTACCAGTCCAAACATACCACGACTAGTTGGGCCGGACTGACATGCCCTATTTAGCCATAGACTATGCCAAGTCTAGATCGAACCAATAGTACCGTGCCAGTTTCCTCAAGCTCTAAACCGTGAAAGCATGAAACCAACCACCCACAGGCCACAACCCACAGCACACGGACACGGGCCACGGCCTAACACCTCCCCCCTCGTCCTCCTCTCCCCTTCTTGGCATGCCGCATCTCCACTAGCGGCTGAGCCAGAATACCCAGGCCAGGACATGGGCGCGGCAGCGTGCATCCGACAGCGCAGGAGCCCCCACCAGCTCTCCAACCGAAGCGAATAAACCCACGAAACAATTGCACGCACCAAAAGGACGCGAACAAGGAGGAGCGCGCGGAAAGCGGTCAGATTCCACTCGCCCGCTCGCACCAACCTTTTCCCACCACTATCCTTTGCTCCTAAGCAATGGCGACTGATGAATTACCATGGCAATATACTGCAAGTAATTAACACTTAACAGCCAGTAATTCACAAAAATCAGCGGTGGCCCCCCTCTAAGGTGAGGTGAGAGCTCAAAATTTACCACCACGTACGGTAAGGAATCAAGACCAACCCAATATTAGAGAGATTAGAACCAACGTACAGATCCCATGCACTTATCTCTATCTCGATTAGATTTTATAGCCCCCGCTTCTGCTGCTGCTCTTGCTGCTGCGGCGGCGGCGGCGACGGCGGCTTGGTTTGGTTCCTAGACGCTTAGCCCGTCCACGCCGCATTGCTTGTATGTCAGCGACTGCCTCCTCGGACTGATGGCGATCGCGCAATCCACCGACACCTGGTTCGATCACGGGTCACTTTCGATCAGCTCGGGCGTCGAAACGCTTGCGGCGGAAGCAGGCAAGAGTTGGTTTCGGGGTGGGCGCGGTGGTGATTTACCTGGACTTTTGGGGAGGAGAAGCCGAGCACGAGGATCTTGGCGCGGACGTCGCCGGTGATGCGGAGGTCGACGCGGTCGTTGAGCGCAGCGTCGCGGACGAGGTCCTGGGCGTCGGCCTGGAGCACGTTGAAGCGGTCGACGATGACGCGGGTCTGGAGCAGGCGGGTGCTGTGCGCGGGCTGCTCAAACCCTGGCACGGCCGCCACCCCGAGCGGCACCCCGTGGTACATCACGTCGAACGCCGTCGCGCCGTACCGGATGCCCACCTTGTTGGGGTTCACCGTGGTGAAGAGGAGCGTGATGTTGAGGGAGAGGTAGGCGGCGGCGGGCATCGCCGCGGCAGCCGTGGACGCGGTGGAGGACGGCGGGGTGACGAGGAGGTACTGGACGGACACCTGGTTGAGGTCGAACTGGGGCTTGCGGGGCTTCACCACGAGCACGACGACGAGCGCGATAGCGAGGGCGAGGAGGGCCAGGAAGGTGAAGAGCAGGAAGATGCAGCAGCAGCAGCCGCGGAAGGAGGCCGACCCGCCGTACGAGGGCAGGGCTCCCCCGTAGTGCGGGCGGCGCTGCGGGTACGGGGACGGGCCGTGGTGATCGCCGTTGGATTGGGTCGTCATGGCCGCCGCCGCTGCCGCCGTGGGGTGGATTGGTGGTGGGTGAGGGGGGAATGGTTTTGGATTTTCGGAGGTAATGGGGTATCTGCGAGGTGGTACTTTGGTTTGTTTTGCGTTGTGGCCTGTCAGGGTGGTGGCAAGAAGAGGGGAAAGTTTGGGAAGGTGAATACGGGAATTTGGTGGGGTTTATTTGGGAGAGCTCTACCAACTTCATATTCATGAAAAACAGTTTCACTTTACAAAAGTTTACCTAAACGCTTCAGCTTCGTGAAATCTGGATCCACAAAAATCCTGGATCTGAGGGTCAGATCCATGGATTTCATGGAGCCCCTCAAGGGGTGCTCCACCGTGGAGTTGGGTGGTAATTACCCACCAATGCCACTGGTTACACACTCCATCCCACCAAAAGTGGTCATTCCCACCAAAACCTCAATTTCGTGGATCTGGAGCTGCTGTACAAGCCAAACACTCCATGGTGGGATCCCAGATCCACGGTGGAGCTGCTCCATGGTGGAGCTGCTGCTCCATGGTGGAGCTGCTGCTCCAGACGACTGGAAAACGGAAGGGGAGAGCGCGCAAAACAGAATGGATCCACGTTTTCAGTGGTGGAGCTCTCCCGAACAGGCCCTTAGTTCGGAGCTAATACGGGAGCGTACGTGTATTCGAGCTGTTGACACATGATGTACTGTAGCTTTTTATTTAAATTTAGTCTTCAAACCTCTGTTTCTTTAAGGCCTTGATCAACTCGGCTTCGGCTTCTGGCTTCTGGCTTATTTTTCACTATTCATAAGTTTCGTCTTTTTCTGAACTTTTGGCTTTTTGTTGAGCTTTTTTGCCGGTTCTTTTTTTCCCGTATTTGTTTGTATTATATGTAATGGGCTAACATATTTTTTATATTTTTAAATTTTTTAAATTTTAATTATGCTAAATAAGTCTCTGTCAGCTACAGTGCTTTTTCAGCCAGCTACAGTGTTTTCAGCCATAAGCCATGAGCTTTTCAGCCGAACCGATCACTACCTAAATCTAACTCTCTCCGAACTCGACAGATCACACGTGCTATCTACCGCTATAGCAACTTGACAGATGCTACCGAGCAACCATATCTTGACAACACCTGTCGTGCAATAATGGCTTGGCGGCATCCTACTGAGGCCCCACAAATCGCATCGGGAGGCAATTAAATTAATTGTAATTAGCATTAATTAAGCATTATATTATATGCTTAGCACTAATTAATCATTGTGTACCTCGCCGGCAACCTGTCGAGCTAGGGAGCTTCACAAGTGCTATATAGATACCTGCCAAGCTTAAGTGGGAAGTTAAATTTATAATAAACAATATTTATAGATCAATTTTGAAAAAAAAATGACCCATAGCGTCAGATATATCAACAGTTCCATGTATTCTAACTTTTTTCCCCTCTCGTACTCCGTTTTATTCCACTTGGATTTGAGGAACCGACGTTGTGGTATTTGGAGAAAATAATACCGGGCTTGTTCGACACGCCGAACTCAGAATTCCGCTATTTCAGCACACGTAATGAAACAGTTTCAAGAAAGAAAAACGGGTTTCTAAAAAAACGAAAATGAATCTAGCATGCTTATCTTCGACTTATCTTGGTTGTAGAGTTTTTTCTAGCAAAAGGACAAGCAATCAATTGCCAATTGGAAATCATGTGGGCACTCGTCGATGGTTTATAAGTTCGATTTCAAGGTCAATCTAAATTAGAGACGGAATTTACATACACTCCACGTTGCAACGTGCACAAACGGATATGCTCATTAAAGGAGCCCGCCCAATGTCGCTCTTGTTGACAAAAGCAAATAGGTTGGCGCATCGCTTGACTAGAATGCGTTAATTCTAAGTTGTAACTCTGTGTGGTGGGATGAACCACAGGTCTTCCTTCCAAATCAATTGGTGGGTGATACACTGTTGAAGTCCAAGCTCCAGCCGTTCTCCAGTTCCTTTCACTTCATACTGTCTTTCTGTTTCACTATATTGTCTTTCTGTTTCACTATATTTATCAATAATCTTGAGAATATCTGTTTCATTATATTTATCCATTAAGTAAATGTATTCATAATCTTGAGAATATCCGTTTCATTATATTTATCCATTGAGTGGATGTAAAGTATAATTATCACAATTTTTCACTCACTACCTTTAAATACTTAGAAGAGGTTAGATGATTGTGTTATATCATTTAATAGGGATATATAGGATCATTTCTTATTAACTATTTATTATATTTAGTGTTTCCTTGGTATATATGTATGATAGGTTGTGGACAAAAATAACGAAATGGAGGGAGTAACATTTATCATTTTTTTGCATGGAAGGCATTGCTTAGTATTTCTACATTTTTAAGTACTTTTCCTTGTTTTTTTCCAACCCCTCCCCCTTTCCTATGTCTCAACAGTAGTTGCAATCATTTTATTGTATGCAAGTGGTCGTCATCTATTTTCTTCGTAGTGTATGCAAGACAACGCTTATGTGACGACGCACGAATGTCTAGACTAAACTTGTGGAAATATATCTGAGTTTGCTTACCATACTACAACCATTTTATCAGCAATTCAAATGCTGCACCAAATAATTTATTTGACTAAAAGGGACAAAATTAAATAGAGGTTTTGAGCCAACCTTTTCAGTTTTCACCGTCTATAGATGACCACAATGTAGAAGTCTAGAATTTTAGAATAAATTTACATAAAAAATGAATAGATGACAACTCTTTCTCCAACAATTTACAAGTGGCCACACACATAAAAATCATGGGGTGGGTTTTTTTGAGTTATGACTTATGGTTTAAATTTTTAAATTCTGACTGTTCGCAAGAAGCAATACGCAGAGGAAAATAATCGTATGCGATTTTAGCCGATATAACTGAACTCAATACACTTTTTACTACAATCTTTTTATTAATATTGTCTTAAAAAATATATCATTTAAAAACTAATTATTGTAATATAAATTATAATACATAAGTTATAAATGAAAAAGAAGTTAGCCATGCCCATGACTAACCATCCATTTTACCCTTTCACACTACAACTCGAGCCACTTCGACAACTCGGAGCCACGGATGGAAAAGTACAACTGGCCATCGATGACACCAGAACAGAGTACGATGGAAAGACATACTATGGCCCCGTTTGGTAGAGCTCTAACTCTAGGAAATATGTAGATTTTTTAGAGCTGGTCATCTGTAGCTCTAGGAAATCCTGGATCTAGAGTTGCAGGCAGGGGCGGATTTGGGCCCCTGGCAAGGTGGGCTTTAGCCCGGGGTGCGAAAAAAATTGTAGTGTATAGCCCAGGTATTTTCAGCCAGCCCGGGGTAATATTTCTAGAATCAGCCCAGGTAGCCTAATAGCCCAAAACAATTTTCTACAGCTCACCAGGCCGACGATGCGCACGGCCCACTTCACGCGCTCGGCGCCGCAGCCCACTTCACACGCTCGCCAGTCGCAGAGCCGCTGCTCGCCCAAAACCCTAGCGCACCGCAGAGCCAAAAGCCTCGTCTCTGTTCTCCGCAGATCCGGCGCTGCCCCGCCTCCCGGCCTGCCCCCTCCCAGCGCCGCCCCACCTCCCGGCCCGCCCCCCACCTGGCGTCGCCCCGCCCCACTCGGCGCCGCCACGCCTCCCGCCTCCCGGCCAGCGCCGCCTGGCTCCCGGGCTGCCCCCCTCCCGGCGTCGCCCCGCCTCGGCTCCTCCCAGCCAGCGCCGGCCGGCTCCTGGCCTCCCAGCTAGGGGTGAAAACGGGTCGGATTCGGACGGATATTGCTGTTACCATATCCTAACCCATATTTTTTCTCTGGATTCGGTACCAATCGGATTCGGTGTCGGATCGGTCGGGATTAACCCATTTTGTTTGCACCCCCTACTTATTTGTAAGAAATGCATACAGTGCAGTAAATGTAGTAGGACGCACTGACTTGATGTTACTATTTAATAGCTGATGTGGAAGATTTTATTTTACCATTGCAAAAGAAAATGAAACGTCAAATAGTAGCACTAACATGAAATCAAACTTGAAGATGTATCGGATTCGGACGGATATTCGGATTCGGACGGATATTGCTGTTACCATATCCTAACCCATATTTTTTTCTCCGGATTCGGTACTAGTCGGATTTGGTACCAATCGGATTCGGTGCCGGATCGGTCGGGATTAACCCGACCCGTTTTCACCCCTACTCCCAGCCCGCCCCCTCCCGACGGCCAGCAACCCAGCGCCACCCCGGCGCCCCTCCTCCAGTCCTCCTAGCCTGCGCCGCCCACTGGTCCAGTGCCCACCTCCCGGCCAGGCGGCCAGCACCGACATCGCCCCCCTCCCGCTTCTGCCTGCTTACTTTGTGGTGAGGTGATGATCTGTTAATTGAACTGTGGTTCATTTTCGGTGGATGTGTTTGGTGCGCAGGCTTGGGGCGGATGTTTTACTTTGTGGTGATCGTGCAGACGGCCATCAACACCAGTGTTAGCATCGGCTCCATCCTGCTTGCCGCCGATTGCCTCGAGGTGCGTCGTAGCCTCCCAGAACCCCTGAATTTTCTCTCATATGCATAAATTTGAGCTCATGCTAGTTTGTAGTGTGTGATTAGTTTATTGTAGTGTACGATTAGTTTTAAGTTTCATGCCGTCTGCGTTTTGGACATTTTAGTTAGAGTAGTCTATGCTCTGTAAACTAGGAATATCCACAAAGGATTGCCGCTCTAATGTTAGAAATGGTCATTTTCCTTGTGAATGTAGAATATGCATAAGATATCGCATGTTTGAATAAATCACAAATAAGTTAGGATAAATCATGGTAATCCATGTTTGGTTGGCATTGCTGGTGGCCTTACTTGTTAAGTATTGAACTCAAATTTCATATTAGTAATGCAATTAGCCAATTATGATATACTTTTGTTATATCGTGATATGGGTACAAATTGGCGTTAGTTTTATGTTGTTAGAGTTCAGCCCGGGGCGTAGCCAAATCCTAGTTCCGCCACTGGTTGCAGGCATGTTAAGTGCATTTACATGACTCATTTCATTTATATTATATATTAAATAAAATATTTAAATCATTTTAATTTAGTCAACAAAACTACAGATCCAGCATAGATCTCGGAGCTAGAGTTGTGCCAAACGGGGCCTATGTATAATCTTTTCCAGCTTGCTCAATTAGGCTTATTTCTGCAGTTTATGACTGTATTTTTACTGTAGCCGATAAAAATTACACTATAGCTGACGATGACTTATTTGATATAATTAAATTTAAAAAATAAAAAATAGAAAAAATGGGTTAGCCCAGCACGTACAATGCAAATAAATACGGGGAAAAAAGAACCGGCAAAAAACTCAAAAAAAATCCGAAAAATCAGAAAAAGACGAAATTTAGGAATAGTGAAAAATAAACCGGAAGCCAGAAGTCTAAGTCCAAACGAGCGAAGCCTTAAACATAGAACAATCGGCTAGCGCAGTCATCTTAATACTTACAATCCATATGTCACAATTGCAAAATGCTGAAAAATCCACACAACATGTGGTTTGTGGAAAATGAACTTTGGCCTTAAGCCAAAGAGACAAAAGTGCCGCACTAGACTACATATTTCCATATTTAATTCCAACCAACATAGCATAAATAGCATAATTCCAGCATAATGAGAATGACAATAATTGCATATAAACATGTAATTCTACCTTGCCATTCATAAGCACATATATATTCAAAGAATATAACATCATCCATGCTGAAAATAACAGTGAACTTATCATGTTTAAGAACAATGGAACAATTAAATCTAGCATAGCACAAATTAATTGTTTCATGATTGCTCTCAGAACAGAGTTGCGCAAAATCAGAGATTTTGGCCTTCTCATGCAAACACTGACATTCATCATAAATATCTGATAATTAGAAAGCTAGATTGTGAATTCTAAATATGATTCAATAGTCAGGGCTTGTCTACACAGACTTAGCAGAACAATACTTTCAGTTCAAATGTTCATATACACTAAGATTCAATCAGAATACAGACTATATATCAGGCATATAATATGCACTATGAATCAGATTTACCACATGCAGTGTCTAGTACTAAATAGAAGATAGAGCCTTCTCTGGAACAACCAGGAACACAGCAAACCACGTGAACATGAACAAGTCTTACCAGCCGAAAGACACCTAAAGCCCTGACAATAGAATTTAACTCACTAGAACTCACAACCCTATTCTCATTACCAGATCTATTTCAATGAATAATGTGTTCATCACAGAGCATAGTTAAACCGAGCCAACTGACATACACAGCAACTCACAGATACTTGAATCAAATATAAAGATCAAGAATAGTTGCTGAACTTGCAGGGGATCAATTATACTCACGAATCAGACGGTACTCAAAACCGTCCAGATGCAAATCTTAGCCGAAAATCAACTTGAGAAATAGGGCAAGGCATGATGAAATCGCTGTCCCAGAAAACCTATCGCCCCTCTGTGCTGATGAAGAAGAGGAACGTGGCCTTCGGAGATACAAAGCCCTCACCGTCCACGGGTAACCGCAGCCGGAGTCGAAGGTCGGGGTAGTGCCGCACAAGACAACAAGAACACACCGGCCAAGTGCGCTCAAAACTGCAGGGAGTCGCTGCTACCTCTTACCTCGGGCAAACCTTCTACCTCAGGGTCCCTCTCACACCGCACACGGCGCACGGGAACCGGAGGTGAAGACCTCAACCGGAGATGGAGCAGCAGCCCCAAATCCCCGCACACACCCGAAGAACCGAAGCAAGCAAGAACACAACGAAGAAGAAAACAGATCGGAGAAGTCAGATCCCAAAATCATGGTGCCAAACGGCTTTAAGAGGAGGATGAGACGGGGATAGCCGCGAGGTGGCGTGAGCGGCCGGCTCCGAGGAACCCGGGCCAGCCCGCGCCGCCTTCGCCGCTCCCAACCGCCCACCTCTCCATTCGCCGCCCGCATTGCTGGATCTCGGGAGGAAGCCAAACGGCCGCACGCGCCTCTGCCCCACGCACGCACGCGCCTGCCGACCCGGGGAGGAGACTAAGTCTCCGTCTCCTCACCTCCTCACGCGGCTCACCGACAGGTGGGCCCCGCCTGCATTTCTTTTCCTTTTCTTTTTCTCAATTGGGAAATTCCCAAAATGCCCCTCGCATACAACACTTGTGTGTGAGTCAAAAGTTTCAACTGGAACTTTTCATGATATAGTGTTAGCATTACTGAAGATTTATATAGTCAAAGAAGATTTTGCACTAGATGTTCTCATATACTAGAGGGAGCAATGGACGTATGTCTATGTTTGAATTCTCTGTTGCTAATGACCATTAGCCCATGCGCTTAAAAGACACGTTGAAAGAAATTGAAGAAATCGAATTCGCTCAAAGTTCTATTCTGTTTCCAGTAATTTGATAATTGATCATCATTCGCCCTGGTGTTTTGTCATGCGTACCTGTGATTATATTTCGTTAACACCACATCACGGTCTGGTACACAAGGCTGCATGGGATCCGTGAGTACTGTGAACAAGGTTTTGGTGCCGCTCGATTCGACTGAAATAACTTGGTTTATGACTGAAATTGTACTGTAGTTAACTAAAATTATATTATAGCTGATGGTGAATTATTCGGTGTAACTAAATTTTTAAAAATTTTAAAATAGAAAAAACATATTAACTCATCACGGACAACGCAAACAAATACGGGAAAAAACCCGGCAAAAAAGCTCAAAAAAGCTAAAAAGCCAAAAAAGACAAAATTGAGGAATAGTAAAAAATAAACCAGAAGTTAGAAACTCAAGCCGATATTATTTCTATGTAAAAATGCTGAAGTCAGTCTGAAAATAACCTCTAGCCATTTTTTACTTTTGGTATCCGAACTGTTTTTTCCCCAAAAGTAGCTCTGTGTGGACGTGCCATGCTCGGTAGCATTGTAGCTACAGTAACACCTGCCGAACTTCCCTGTCTTGGCAAGTGCTGTGAGCGTGGAAGGTCCACGTAGGAGGCTATTTTGAAAAACCGGGCGTTCGACAACTGCTCAAGCCTGTAATCCTGTGATCTGTGAGTTCTACCAGTAGTTGTAGCTGTATTTTTTTGTGCGAGTTGACATGGAATTTGTATGCATTTGTTCAGTTCTAGCTGTATGCATTTGTTCAGTACTTGTAGTCCTGAAATCTGTGAGATCTGAGGTAGATCATGATACTACCTTGCAATTCATGATTTATTAGGTGATCTAATCATTTGGATATTGCGCTGTGTTCAGGTTAATGTTCAGAAATGTATACCTTTTCAAAGTTTGCAAGATGTTCAGAAACATCTGAACTGCAATGTTCAGAGTTTGCAAGACGTTTAGAAACACTGTAAAATATTTAGATATGCACACCTTTTCAGATATGTGTAAATGCCATAGCTTGTCTGAATGTAATGTCAGAATTAGGCCCAATTGACACTACTGCAATCTCTCTTTGCTACGTAAAAGTGCATGTTCAGGGTTGTAAAGAATATTCAGAGAATTTGAGAAGTCGAGATGCATGACAAGTTTGATTCTGGACACATTACATTCATATGGTATCGCATACAAATAATACAAATAGACTATTGATCGGTCCCCAGAAATATGCATAGAAATTGTAGAAATTTATGTATAAATAGAAAGGAGTAAGATACAAATAGACTTGAAATGTTAAAATCAGGGTTAGAATGGTTTTTTTTGCCACCAATTCTCCTATTTAGGGTTTTGAGAGTTAACATCCTACCAAACACTTCTCTCATCCGGCTTTAAATTTTCAGAGAACTAGATTATGATATAATCGGATGCAGAAGTAGAAAAATCAGAATCTAAAACTCTAACAAACACGCGCTTAATTTCACTCAATGCCATGGTCACGGAATATTTACGGAGCAGCCAGCTCGCACCCATCGAATAGAAGCGCCGCGCCCACACGGTTTCTCGTACTGAAGACGTGAAGAGGCCCAAAAGGCCTTAACCCACACGACCACATTCCTCGCTCCGCGTATCCCGACCCTTCCTCCCCCCCTGACCAACTACACGCAATCCAGCCGACCAAATCGCCGCAGAAGGGCGCTCCATGGAGCCGGCGGCGGAGAGGAAGCAGGCCGAGCAGGAGGAGCAGCAGCAGCCGTCGCACGCGCCCGCCGCCACCGCCGAGGAGGACGAGGCGGAGGCGGAGGAGAACGAGCGCCGCAACCGCGAGCTCAAGGCCGGCCTCCACCCCCTCAGGGTAAACCCGCCGCCACTAGATCTAAACCTTTATCCCCGGTCCCCATTAAAAAAAAAGCGGAAGCTGTGCATCTCCAGTGCGCACGGTAGTTGAGATCGAAGAGCTGGATGTAACCTGTGTTCTTTTGCTGTGCATCCGCAGCGCAATCTCGTGCTCTGGTACACACGCCGGACGCCTGGGACGAGGTCGCTGTCGTACGAGGACAACATCAGGAGGATCGTTGACTTCAGCACTGTACGTCTCTCCGATAGAGCAGACTGCCTAGTTGTTTCGGCGGATTTCTTATCTCGGTGCAGCTGATTGATCGCTGGTGCTGTTTGGATGGCTTGTAGGTTGAGTCGTTCTGGGCTTGCTACTGCCACCTCTCGCGCCCGTCGAGCCTGCCGAGCCCCACTGACCTGCATCTTTTCAAGGAGGGCATCCGCCCCCTTTGGGAGGTATTACTCCGGAACACGGTGCTTTTAGTAGTAGTTGTGCTTAGCCTAGTTAATGGAGTTTGATTGGGCAGGATCCTGCGAATCGGAATGGTGGCAAGTGGATCATACGGTTCAAGAAGGCTGTTTCTGGTCGTTTCTGGGAGGATTTGGTAAGTAAGGGAGGTGCTTCTATGTTTCCTCGATAGTGATTTACACAATTTTTAAAGCAAACCTGTACAAGTTTATGTATTTGTGTTTTCAGGAGGTTGTTCATTTATAGGATTGATCATACCCAAACTTTTGTTGTCGTTTGGTTAACCCCCTTAACTGGACGTCCATTGCCTGAGCCCTTATGAGAGGCTACACATAGGTCTGCTTTGTTTATGGAATGTCCTCGTTTTACCATGGGTTGGTCTGTTGTGGGATAATTCAACGATGTTTTTTTTGTTCATAGCCCGTCTTCAATTGGCATTGTGGTCATTTGGGATGCCATGGTGATGGACCAACCACACCATTTGCTTAAGCCAAACAAGAAGATTAGGTTTGGAGTTATGACTAGATGATCTGAGTGTCTGTCTGAACCTAATTATCTTGTTTGATTTACAGAATGGAATGGATTGGTCCTTCACCATGCCATTCCTCATGACAACAATGCCAATAGACAATGAGGATTTGGGCCATTGCTATAAAAATCATGGGATGACCCCATGTTGGACCCGCATAAGAGGCCATTCCTTGAACCAAACAGGCCTAAATAGTGCATAATGGTATGGTACTCTGGTATTTGTTACTAACACAAATCTGATGGTTGTACTATTAAGACTTTCATGTTTATAATATGCACTTATGCAATAAGCAAGTAGTTCAACATAGAAAAGATTGAGACCAGTCCATAAATAAATCAGGAACCTTGCAAATGTCCTGTCTTCTGTTACAGTTGCTTGCTTTCCTGTTTTGTTGTTATGGGTGGGCTTGCATGAAAGCCATACGCTATAGTTTACATTATGTTAGTCATTATTTTTAATTTTTATCATTTAATTGATTTTAGCATCACATATCTTCTTTGTTTGAAGTTCCTTTCCCCTAACCAAGTTCAGGGTATAAATGTATAATTGTGATTTGACACGGCAAAAAGTTTCCCTACCAATAGTTATGAAAGTAACATTGCGGATGACCTCTTGCATGCCTCCCATGAGTAAATTTTACGCACTGCTAGTACAATATGGATGCGAGGTGTTTAAAAAATGTGAAACAGGATTAGTACCTATGGTATCCTTTGTTCTTCACATGTTTACCTCAACCAATGTTTTCCATGTCTAATGTGCAGATGTTTTTGCGCTCTACTATGCTGGATTTTATTTTAAAAAATTATAAGAGAAACATATGGATAATTGGGTATATGGATGCCTTCTATCAGTGTATGTCCGCACTGTTGATGCAAATATGCAATGTGTTTTCAACATTATATATGCTTCGCTCATTTCTTGGTATTGGCTAGACTTGTGGATAGCACATGGTTTTCATGTTCTGGGACAGAATATGAGGTAATTTATTTTAGCTAGGAATATGTGGATGTCACCTTTGCGCATCCAAAGGCTAAATGAAATAGAAATGGCATAGCTTGCTTTCTTCTCGTGTTTTCCCAATGCACTTTCCGTGCCTACTGTGTTCGACATTACTCTCGTTCTCATCTTGCACCCCCACCTCTAGCTGATCTCCCCTGCGCTGTTGCAACCAGTAGGCTTTAACATTATTTTCTGCCACTACCTCATTTGTTTCTGCTTTGCCTGCTCGTCATCAATGCCACATTCACACCATGCTCAGTTTTTCTTTGTTCCTTCACATTCCATTTCCCGTGTTGTTTGTCCATTGTTGTCTATTGCTCCACTTTCATTGCCGTTGTTGGTCAGCCAATGCCAAGTTCTAAAAATCGGCAACTGGTACCCGACATTGGCATAACCAGCCTGATTATGCGGCATAACTGGCTAACCGGTAGAGGCACCCATTACTTATATACGGCTGAGTATACGGCCTAGTAGACCCAACCCCTTTTTAAAACACGTGTTTATGCCGCTCACCTGTGGACGAGTGTCTCCTCTCTTGCTTAGGCAACCCATTTAGGGTTCCTTTTTCTCCTTTCAGCATGCCATGCTTTGTTTTGCACACTATTTAATGTGGTCTATCATTTATTTGTTGTGGATAGCTTCAATCCCATTGTGGAACACTCAACTACTCTATAGGGCTATGCCAAATTTCAGTGCCTATAAAGCCATTTATCTCTGGACATATCTAGTTTTCTTTTGCTTTTGCCATCTCCAGAACCAGAAGTCATCATGAGAATGATTTCATCCTACTAAGAGGTTCTTTCAAGGTTGCAATGATGCATAGCATCGGCCATAACCATGTAAAAATTACTAGAGCATATGTGTTCGTGCACAGGGGAGGCTTGTTCTTCCATTCAGTCTGTGCAATCACAAATGTTCAGTTATAGTCTTGTAGATGCTTTCCAATGCCTCAAGCATGATACCTGACTGACCAAAATGTGTCCTATGGATTAAACTGGTTACATACTTGTATGATGGTTTGAGTTTTAATTCTGTTTGCCTATTGTGTTTATATGTTCAGGTGCTGGTGCTAGTGGGTGATCAACTTGATTATAGTGACGATGTTTGTGGTGTGGTGCTCAGTGTTCGTTTTAATGAAGACATTCTAAGTGTTTGGAATCGAAATGCATCAGACCACCAGGTTTGTGACAGAACTTGATGCGTCTGTTCCTACGATGTTTGGACCTTGAACTGTGATACCAACTTGTGTTCTTGTGCCGTGCAGGCTGTGATGACATTAAGAGATTCAATTAAGAGGCACCTCAAGCTGCCACACAGCTATTTGATGGAGTACAAACCACATGATGCTTCACTGCGAGATAACTCATCGTACAGGAACACGTGGTTGAGAGGATAAACACCATGTTGACAAAACTAGTGGCCCTAGCAAACTGCCCTGTTTTTCTTGGTTGCGAGTCTTGCGACTTATGGCTGTTTCCTTTTGGATTCCAGCTCTTGACTTTTCAGCACCAGCTCTCAATGTAATAGACATGTTATTATGTATTAAGTATGCCAAGTACTATTCAAAATTTCAAATGCCAGAGTACCAACGTATCATGATGTCCGGGTTCTTTTCCTTTGCGGTTTATAGTTTTTGGTTCTAGCGCAAACGCTTGTATGAATAAATCAAATATCGATAAACTGTTTTTACAAAAGCTGTTTGTTTAAAAGAAGTTAGAAGTTAAAAGCTGAAAAAAAACTCAGCCGTCCCATATCTTGCTACTATCAATATATGGTTGATTCGTTTTAACAAGTACTTGAGGTGAATCTTTAGACTTTGCCTTGTAGATTCTATTGGTGAATATCACAGAAATGGTAGCAGAAGTATTCCAAGAAGATATGCTGTATTATTGTCTGATGAAGTAGGGGGAATTAGGTCCTGTCTGAAGCAAAAGGAGATGCATGGAGTGCCAAAAAATTCACTCCGGATGTATGAATTAGGATCTACCTAATCAGGGTAGGAGAATCGGCAATGTTATCTTCGGCACGATGAATCGATACAGAGTGACTTTTTTTTAGCTTTGTTTGATGGTGGTTTTTACCCTACTACAAAAGTTTGTACAAACAAATTAAATATCGATAAATATATAAACTGCTTACAAAAATTATTCCATTAAACTATTTAGAACACTAGTAGTGTGTCCGTGCTAACGCTACGGTAAAATACAAAACAAGATAAAATTTGTAAAAAATAAAACGAACAATCAGATTCATTAAAATTCACGTCTCATATATTGTATAACCAAATATTTTTGTCACATAATGTGGAGTTCCACAAGATTGCAGGGAGCTTGAACCTAAACTTACTTATATCATCCTGAAAATATGAGCAAGTGCTGATCTATTAACCGATTATTTGACAAAAAAAAGTGACTATGTTTAGAAATCTCCCTATGAATTACCTGGGTCACATGGTCAGATAGAGTAATTCCAGTCCAATACTCCATATAGTTGATCATCCATAAACCACAACTTACCCTGTGCAAAAGTGAAAAAAAAAACTAACGTGAGTGATACAGATACCGTTGCAAGTCAGGCAATGGCATACACAACAAGTCAGATGATCTTTTACCCATCTGTTTGCATTCTCTCAGTGATCTTATCTATAATTGGCCAAGATGCCACTTTAATATCCGCCCATTTATCTCGGTACAGCTGTGTATGCTCTGCTGCAAGTTTTATTACTCTTTCCAGTCCTCTTAACTGTTGTGACCGAAACACCAAGATTTAGAAAGGAATATTAGAATTAAAATACAATATGAAACTATATATTAATCATTAAGCCCTACCGTAGTTTTGAGATCTCGACGGTCCGATAGTTCTCGTCCGAAAGAATCTAATACATGTATCTCACATTTTTTAGCATTCACAACCGCTAGGTACCAGTGAAACTTCTCAATATTAATTGGAAGGAACACCTGCACTAACAGAGTTTTAACTCAAAATTTCCTTCTATCTTTGAATTAACAAAATTAACATCTGCATGATATTATATATATAATAATTATGGCATCGACAAGTTTACCATATCAGCGTGTAAATACTTTTCGACCCTTGTATAATCTACGTCATCTTTATAGTTCAATGCCACCTTAGGGTCTCTGTCACGTTTTAGCAAGCTGGAAATAAATGTATTTTCTAAATAAACATTTCCACCTTCTCTATGCTGTAGGTGTTCTTCATGCCGGATACAATGAATATAAGCACTTAGGACCTGCAAATTTTTAATTTGACAGTAAAGAATTGAACACAGATATTTGGTATACATCAATCAATGCAAAAGATAGTCTTAAACATACTTACAGCGCCATTCACTTGCTCGCCGTCACGGAAAAGACAATCCATGTCATCTCTGTTTACCCAATTATTATCGATGTTGACGAGTACCCTTTTTTCTAGTGTTGCTTTCATGTATTCAATTATATCAGCATCTTCTTTTGTACACTCATAATCTACAGAGAAATTATTTTTATTATTAATTAATTCCCAAATAAGTAAAGAAGATACAATTGAAGACCACTCACCTTGAGGCAGGACTTTTGCATTGTTTGACTTCTTAGGTTTATTATGTCGGGATGATGCCTTCATCTGTGTGTTCAAGACTATCGACTTCACATCCTCGTCAGCACGCTTCCTGTAGTCGTCTTGTTCTAGGTCAACTATTTGTCCGGCATCGTCTTCGATCGGCCCTTCTGCTACATCCATGTTGATCTGCAATATATAATATCAGTGAAGAGAGAGTGAAGTAGTGAAGCAGCTTGTGAAAATGAATCAGGTCCTGTGAAAATTTTTTGCTACTGTTCTTCGTCTTAATTAGTACAGCAAAAGTCGCGATACGAATGATACGAATGCCTTCCGAGGATAAGGATTCGGCAGTGGATACATCTGTATCTTTGAAATTTAAAAAACTGCTTGATGAAATTGAAGTGAGAGGACTCAGATGACAAACTGGTAAAAAAAAAGCAGAATTTCTGTGTTAGAAATACTAACAGAAAGGGTGGCTAAGAAATGAGAATCTACGGATCTACCCATCCTATCCAGTATCCACCGAATCTAGAGCACATGGTACTTATTATGAGAGCTTTCTTGGTATGAAAATGAGAAGAGTTAAAATCGATACAAGAGACTTTAGAACTACTGCCTCTATTTGCGCATACTGCATTTTGGGCTAAAATTTTCTTTCACAAATACTTCTCATGTTCCCAATCTTATATATTTTCCCAAAATCCCCATATAAATTATACACATCTCCATGACTTTTCTACCTCGTTATGCATGCTAGAGATATACATCGTCCGTCGCAGCAGCCAGTCCAGCTCCACCACTGTGCTCGATCTGTCCCAGCACCACATCCTCAGCTTCGTCGCCACGGCCTGTATTGCGCCTCCGTCGCCATACTCGACGCGCGTTGCATCTTTGTCTCCGCTGCCACGGTCAGTATACATCGCCCGTGTTGCTCGCGACCAACTTGGTATTAGACCATGAGTCACACAACGTGTAAATTGGTAGGCAAAAAATGACACCAGGATAGAATGGAAATAAGCAAACGGTGGGCACATTTCTGATCAAACGTTGAGATGTTTAGAGAATACGTTGAGATGTTTGGAAACACGTAATCGTGGCAACTGTCAACAACCCTATTTGTATCGCCTTCCAGGAAGGGAAGGAGGGGTCGAGGAAAATAAAATTTTCTTTCATCTGAATTCTGATATGATTAAGACTTGGTACGTACCCTGCTGCTGGTGATGAACCGAGAGAGGCAATCATGGACGGCGGCGCCGGCGTTGCTGAGGCGACGGAGCAGCAGATGTCGGAACGGCCACAGCCAGCGGTCGTTTCCGACACCGTGCTTCTGCTGGTGCCGGGGTTCTTCTACATCTGGCGCCGCACGGTGGCCTCCGTGGGACGGAACGGCACGGCTTGTCGATGGCGCCGCGTCCTCGTCCTCCTCCGCTGCACGCCTGGCTGCTGCACGCCCTTACTGTCCTTTCTTCCACGGGTGGCGATGATTGCGTATTGTGATGTGATTGTTTCTGTTTTTCGAAGATCTGTTTTTGGAAAGGGAAAATCATTGCCAAATTTGCAGTACAGTAGGCAATTTATTTGCATGACACTGTTTGTAACCTTTTTGGCGTACTTTAGAATGCAAGGAAAGTCTACGGAAGTAGGAATGGAAACATTTTGCGAATACGCAAGGATCACTACATGCAGGGGCGGATCCAGCGGTGGGGCGGGGGGGCTCGAGCCCCCCCCCCCCCCACCGCTACCGGACCCTTGGAGCCCCTCTGGAGCCCCCCTCCCCCCCCCTAAATTTTTAGCCATGGATGTATAATGTAGAAGGGGCTGAGGTCGAGCTGAAGGTACTTCAGCCCCTCCAAAAAATTTTCCTGGATCCGCCATTGACTACATGGTCCAGCTTCACAAGATTATCATGATAACCCTGTTCTCAATCAAAACCAGAACATTATCACGAAACCCACATTGATCAAAGGCAGCAAGCAAGTCAGGTATCACAATTTTCATCATCCAGTTATTTGTACCGACCAAGAGGGGGGATCACATCTGCTTCCCACAGAAAAAGTTACGCTGTAAAGAATTGAAATTGTGCACTAAAAAAATGCAACATTCTGCAGTTCTACCTTACTTTGATTAAACGAAACACACAAAAATCTACTGAACAGGCCAATTTTTAAACATCAAACCAACAAAATTATATCCATTCCCTACCCTACCCCCATCCCCACATTGCATATTTGCACCTGTGAAAACGCAAGGGGAGCCAAATCCAGCATGGCAATGTCAAAAGGTTGCCAGATCCGCATCAAATCAAATCAAATCAAATCAAATCAAATCAAATCTAGTAGGCCAGCATAGCAAATGTTGATCCGGAACACAGAAGAAGTTTGATCGATTAAACGGAAAAGACCACCAATCCAGCCAATCAGTACCAAACCCCGCCATGATCGCCAAAGATAAACCGCACGAATCATACAATGCAATCGACGCACATTATAAGCGGAGAAACAGAGCCAAGAGGGTTTCGGGGGGGCATTACTGAATCCGTCGTGGACGTGGTAGTTGAAGGTGTGGCCGTCGCAGTTGTAGGTGAAGCGGTTGTTGGAGGCGGGGAGCTTCTGCAAGCACTAAGCGGCGACGGAGGCGAAGTCGCCGGAGACCTCGGCGTGGTCGGCCAGCACCGCGGCGCCGCGCGCCACGAAGCTGTAGACCAGCGTTTGCAAATTTGGCGTGTGCGTGGGCGCGGGGTGGGGTTCTGGCTTGAGGAGAGATCCAGCCCATTCGCTTGAGGAGAGATTCAGGCCATTCATTTGTATGAAGTTGGATTACTTTGGTACACAAATCTGGGTGGACTTAGATTAGGCATGACTGTAGGGGTGGTTAAGGGGGGTGGATTTAGTAAAGAAAATTTTGGTGTATTACATAGGGGTAGAGATAATGAACCAACTGATCTATTTGATTGTTCTGGGGGCGGAGGCCGAAAATAATGGAGGCAAAATTCCTTGCTCACGTGACCTGATCATTCGGATGTGACTGCGATTCTAACCTAGAGTTCTCAGATGCGTGATGTATGGACAGATCAAAAGTCTTACCTAGGGACCTCTCGCTTGATGAGTCTTGAGTGAAAAAAAAAACGGAGAGAGAGATTTCCTTCACGCTTCTATCCTCTCAAAATCCCGTTCTGATCAAAACGTTTGAATTAATTTTCACAAGATTATGATTATATTTTCTCTGCGGAGACCAGAAGAAGAGTGCCTCTCCCCCCGGCCCAAACCCCGCCCAGCCCCTTGGTCGCGGCGCCTACCTCCTCCGCGGTACATACGCGCCCGCCCAAATCTGCCCGCCATCCCACTCCCCGCGCGGGAAACGTGAAGCTAACCCAACCCCATCTCCCGCTGTACAGTACTGCTCCCCCACCTCCCAAACCCAAACCCTAGTTCTGATTCCCCGCTCGGTCCCTCCCATGGGCGGATCTGCTGACCCCGAGGCGCCTACGCCGTCCCCGGCGAAGGCGAAGGCGCCTTCGTTGGCGGATTTGAAGCGGTTGCGGCGGTGCGTGCAGTCGAAGCTCTCGTGGGGCCCGGCTAAGTCGGGCGGCGGCGGCGGAGGAGGGGCAGGGGCTGTCCCTCCCGCTCCCGCGACTGAGGAGGCCGCGGAGGAGGGTGGGGGAGGAGCCAAAGAAGGGGAAGAGGCGAAGGCCGCGGAAATCAGAGGCGGCCAGGAAGGTACATTGCTAGAATTTTGCCCGATTCAGCTGTTGTTCTGTGTTCTCTCTGTGCAGTGGCGGAGCCAGGATTTTGACGAGGGAGTGCGAACTTAAGACATGTTCGTTCTAAAACAAGTTCAAGTGGCATAATACGAAAGTTCAATACAAATTCATAAATTAGTATACCGAGACTCAAATTAACACTATAGAACTCTCTAAAGATGTATCTTGCAACCCTATAACGTTCTAATCATACCTTAATTTGGACAATTTACAAGAATTTAGAAGCATTATTAGCATCACTGAATTGGCAGCTAGTTGACACATGATCATTAGAAAACGATCTACCAACATTTAAGAAACTAATCGACATCGAGGATTCAAGTGCATAAAAAAGTTGGGTGGTAAAAAACAAAGCACAATAAGTTAGGAACGTAGGGGACTTGTGAGACGAGTGTAGAAGAGCTGCTTGGAGAGCTCCTAGCATTTCTTGGTCGATCGATTGAGAAAGTGAGAATGGCTTGGGCACTTGGGCTAATAGGCTTGACTTATTGCCTATTGGGTCTCGGTACTCATGCTCAGAATGGTGTCTCTGGGCGTAAGCATCGTCACTTGAGACCGCTCGTGTTCTGATTCTTGCTTCTAATGTTCCACCTCATTTTTAGGTTGATGATGTTTCTATGGCTGTTTGTCAATCTGCATCCTTCATCTGCTCTTCAGGGTTGTACTCTGGTTGAGCATCTCTCTAGTAGGCTTTTTCAGTACAGTCATCTTCATTGTTTTGGTTGTGTCTGTTTTGTTCTACCTCGCGAGTGTACCAAGTTGACTGCTTAGTCAGTTGAGTGTCTTTCTTGGCTATAGTTCTGAGTATAAGAGTTATCGCTGTTATGATCCTATTGCTCGTAGGATGAGTATATCTCAAGATGTCACATTCGATGAGTTTCGTCTTTACTACCCTCGGTCTTCTTCCACCAGTTCAACGTCCTATGAGATTATGCTTTCTTTTCTAATTTTTCCTGACTCTCCGTTTCCCCCTCCGACTTTACCTTTGTCATCACCTTTACCCATTTCACCTCTGTCTATTCCTACTTTTACAGACTCTCTTGTTACTATTACATCTTCTGTTGAGGTTATCTCCCCCTTTCCGCTGCACTACTCTTGCCGTCCATGCCCTAATACACCTCCAATTGTGTCTCCTACTACTTTCCCTCTTTCGTCCCTACTAGAGTTCTACTGTAATCTCTACTCTCATGTACAATCTTTGTGATCGTCGTTCAGTTAGGTCTCCTGAGTGCTATAACTTTGCAACCACTGCTCTTGCTGAGCCTACAACTTTCCGTGAGGTTGTTGCTCATCTGGAGTGGCAGCACACGATGGCAGAGGAAATTGTTGCCTTGGAGCGTATTGGCACTTGAGATCTTGTTCCCCGACCTTCTCGTGTCACTCCTATTACATGCAAGTGGGTATACAAGATCAAGACTCACTCAGATAGTTCCCTTGAACGCTACAAGGTTCGTCTTGTGGCACGTGAATTTCAGGAAGAGCATAATTGTGACTATGATAAGACTTTTGCTCCTATTGCTCATATGACTACTGTTCGCACTCTCCTCGTGGCCTTTGTTTGTCAGTAATCTATCTCTTAGTTGGACGTCAAGAATACCTTTCTCAATAGTGAGTTGCGCGAAGAGGTCTACATGCAACCACCTCCTGGGTATTCTGTCCCCGATGGTATGGTTTGTCGCCTTTGTCGCTCTCTATGGGATCAAGCAAGCCCCTCGTGCTTGGTTTGCGAGCTTCTCTTTCGTTGTCACTGCTGCTGGTTTCATTGCCAGTGATCACGATCCTACTCTTTTTGTTCACACTTCTCGTGGTCGAACGCTCCTTTATGTGGATGATATGATCATCACTGGGGATGATCTGCACCATGTTGCCTTTATGAAGAAGCATCTTAGTGAACAGTTCTTGATATCTGATCTTGGCCCCCTTCGTTACTTAATTGGGATTGTGTTTTCTTTTACGCTCGAGGGTTACTACCTCTCCTATCAGAAGTACGTTAAGGATCTTCTTGCTCATGCTTGTCTCATTGATCAGCACACGGTGGACACTCCTATGGAGCTTAGAGTCCCTTTTTGACCCACTAATGTTGAGCCCCTTGAGGACCCTTGTCGATAGTCTGGTGTACCTTGGGATGACTAGACTGAATATTTCCCACTTTTTTCAAATCTTGAGTCAGTTTATTTCGGCTCCTACTCAGCTCCACTATAGCCACCCTCTTCGTGTTTTGCGATATCTTCGCGGGACCATTTCTCGTCTTTTCTTTCCTCATTCTAGCTCTTTACAGCTTCAGTCATATTCTGATGCGACCTGTGCCAATGATCATTCTAATTGTTAATCTCTTTGTGCCTACTGTGTCTTTCTTGGTTCCTCTCTTAATGCGTGGAAGACTGAGAAGCAGACTGTAATTTATCGTTTCAGTACTGAGACCGAGTTGAGGGCTATGGCATCGTTGATTGCTGAGATCACTTGGTACAGTTGCTTCTTGCAGACTTTGGTGTTTGTCTTTGCACCAACTCCTCTCTTGTTAGATAGCACGGGTGCTATCAGCATTACTTGAAATCCAGTGAAGCATGAGCTTACAAAGCATATTGGTGTTGATGCTTCCTATATGAGATCGCAAGTGCAGGTGTAGGTGGTTGCTCTTCAATATGTGCCTTTAGAGCTTCCGCTAGCAGATTCCTTTACCAAGACACAAACAAGAGTTCATAACATTGTTAACGCATAATTGACCCGCATTTTATTTGGAAATGTAAATGAGAATTTGGTGTCTGGCATATGCATATCTTGGAAGGCTAGTCAGTCAGCACTTAGTATTTGAATCAACATGGTTATATATATTATATACCAATGGTTATAATTTGCTCATGGAAATCCACATGATAGTGATTGATCTCATTTTTGCACCATAATTATAAAGCTTGTTGCCCTTATTTGATTTCAACTTCAACAATGGTTGCATATTTATCACTACAACATTTTATAATATAGATGACCATCTATTAGTCTTGTGAAACTTTGTCATGGTAAGCAATTTCCTTATATATGGATTTCATATCAATTGTACTTGTTACTCAATAAATTTGAACTAGTGAAATATTTTTTTTGGGTTAAAACTTTGACAGGGAAATATTTCCTGGTTGAAATTTTGACTTAGAGAAATATTTCTGGGTTAAATGAACCTTTTGCAAGTCTAGTAAATCAATTTGTTTGTTGGTATGTATGTACCAATGGAAGATCTATTTTGAGGCACTGGGCATGCACGCTGTGACAACGGGAAGGAAGGGCCATGTTGGACCGTGTGGTCAATCCCTTAGTTCCAGACAGGCAAGCACCTAAAGAAAAGAGAAAAGAGAGGCTCCAGGTAATTGTTTTCTTGTAACTTGTAAGACTCCAAAAAAAATTGGTGGCAACCCTTCCCTGATATTGAACTGTTGATAGTATCTGACTCATGGTAGATTTGTTCTATTGGTAGCCTTAACATGGTTGTCTTGGTTAGTTGTCACAATGCTTTGAGCAGGGATCAACAAGTTCATCTTTGCGAATCCCTGCTTCCAATAGTTCCTTCAAAGCTATCTCAGTCACTGAGAGGCCCTGCATTTGTTGATTATTTGTCTTCGACGAGTCATATTTCATGGTTAGAAAACTTGCGACTTTCTGCAGGTAAAGCCACAAGCAAGCAAAGAAGGTAATCCTATAAAACATTCTTTATTTGTAAACTGTAAGTATGATGCTGTACAGAATTTCTTTTTTTTTTTGTATGTGTCAAAATTATCTACCATCAAAAGAGAGGCCCCACAATACTTTTGGTCCAAACATACCCTAGCACCTTAGGCCCCAAAATGTTGTTTGCAGTTGCACTTAGTAGCTTTGCATTTAGTAATCTCAAGATTTTGCTGTTATCTTAATTAACATAACATGCATGAAAATGAGTGATGAAAACAGTTGCTATATTGTGGTATGTGGTTGGGTACGTGTTCAAGGACCGTGGGTAGAGTGTTCGCCCTCATCTAGCCACCGGTAGAGTTTTCCCATACATGGTAGAGATAATGTTCACCTAGGTGCTGACGCTAGGCGGGCGGTGGGTGACTGCCTAGCACCTAGGGTGCCTAGGCGGGGCCTAGGCGGCCGAATAGAATTGCAAGCACACAGTCAAATCCAGGGGCATTCCTGTCCAAAATTTTTAAAACGGTAGCGTGCATCTCGCAACAAAGGCGTCCAGCTCATCCCTTTATTCATCCGGCCCGCATGTGGTGACCCACTAGCCCATTTGCCCCTCACCTTATCTCTTCTATCTCTCTCCATTTCTTACTAGTGTCACTGCACACTCGCCTTCTCCTCCCCTCCCCTCCGCTCGCCTTCTCCTCCCCTCCCCTCACCTTCTCCCTGGCCCCTGCGGGAGGAGGCCGAGAGTCACGGTGGCCGGCTTGCGCCCAGCGCCTAGGCGCCCTAGGCGGCCGCCTATGCGAACACTAGGTAGAGAGGCTCTGATGTTTGACTTTAGAAGGGGGGACTAGAGACTTGTTTGATTGTTCATTGTTTGATGATAATAGGTACAGCGATGTCTCTTTTATAAAGATAGCTAGACTTATCCCTAAGAAACCTATCTCTATATTAAGGAAACTAATCCCTAATATATAGAATAAATATAAAAGGAAATAAGCTCAAATAATAAGGAAACTAATTATTTTATTCCTAATCGTGATATGCTGCCAATGCTATCCAATGGTGTTGTTCACACGTCTGCTAATCCTAGTCCATAGCATGCTAATGCATGAAAATCAGCTGTCCTCTATAAAATCCCAATGAACCCTAATCAGCAGAGTACACGTAAGAAGCCCTTTCTTTCCACTCGTTGCTATTAGTGATCCATGTGTCCATATTTTGCTTTGTGGAATTCCATATTTGCACCATGTAAAGGTCCTAGTTTCAATCTGGTTATATGGCTTCAAATCCTTCACTGGATCTCTGTGAACCAACAGGCTTCTCCTTATTACTCTGAAATAGTGTCTAATTCATATACAGTCAACTAAATAATTGAGATATGAATAGTGGCATAGTGCTTCCCAATGGAGTTATCACTTATCAGAAGGCAATAAATATCGACAATTTAGAATTTTATCATTTTAAATCTGTCCCATGGCTTCCAGTTATCAACAGGTATTTCAGTGTTTCAAATATTAGGGCTGTTCCTTGTATTTCCGTTCTTTTTTCAATTGGAATTTGGAAGTGGTTACGTGTTACGATGTTTAAGCACGAATACATGTTACTACCTTCCCGTTATCCCTTAACTGTTATCGCGACATCACGAGCCATTTGTGTTATCAGGATTTGATTTTATGAACCTACCAAACAACACTGTTACATTGAGGCACCTTTTCACTGGCTGGGTACTGTTTGTGCTGTTTATCTTGTCGCAGGTGTCGTCAGTCAAGACATTACTTGAGTTCTGGTGCACTTTCGCTGTTCCTGAAGATATCGAATTATTAGCACAGAGCGGCTGTTTCAGTGACAGACGCGAGAAGATTATAGAGCAGGCGATTGCGTAGAAGTATTAAGTTAATAAACTGGTTCAGATAAGCGGCAGCCTTTTTTTTTTTGCTAGCTTGATTAAGAGGGAATAGGATAATGGGTTGGCCGAGATAGCCCATTTTTATATTGACAATTCATGATCAGGAGCCAGTGGTGAAGTTCTGGTCCAGCTGACAATTCCAATGTATTCCTTTGCATAATGCAAATGAATGTTGTCATCCTAATTTATTCCATGGGACCGTCCAGCTGATCATTCTTAACTAATGTACACATGTTCATCTAAAATAGCTAGTGTGCCCATGTGACCTTGAAAGTTGAAAGCGACTTTCGTCTAATCATCCGTCACAGATACCGTTGTTATGGCTTGTATTAAACAACACTTTAGCAAGCCCTGCTTTTTATTGTTCTCGCGCCGCCCGCCGGGGGGGGGGGGGGGGGGGGGGGGTTGGTATTAAAAAAAATCAGTTTTTGAAAACTGAAAACTACAATGAGCAATGGGGAAATAAAAACCGCTTCGAATTAACTGAACTAATTTAGTTCTAATTAGTTCGGTTAATTCGGTATTCAGTTTCTACCGTAACATAACATTCAGAGGCACTGGAGGGTACCTCAAAGAACTGATTCTATGCACTGGCCTTCCAAGGCTCAAATGATGCTTCTCTTGGGTTACCTCTGACCTATGAAGCAACCCATTCTCAACATGCTCTGCATTCTCATTGCTGTGGCCTTTCTGTTCCTCTTTTCTCAAAATTTCCACCTGCCTAGCAAAATTGTGATCTCTTCTTTGCCAACTCCTGCTCCCACAGTGCACGATCATTGGCAAATAGACGAGAAGCAGCTGCAAAACCAACACATGTACCGTCACTGAGAAGGCAAAAATCAAAAGTTTTGACGGCATGCTTTCCCTCGTACTGCCCATATCTGTGTAATTCATTACAAAGCATTAACAGCACGAAGTACACGAAGGGACCGAGAAATTTCGATATTTGACATTGAATATGTGCGCCTCTCAACTTTTAACCCCCAATTCGTACGCCTTTGAAAATTTAACCCTGTCACTGCGAATTCTTTTGATTCAAGGGATTCTCTTCATTTTCGCAGTGACAAGTGTCACTACGAATTGGGGGTTAAAAGTTGAGAGACGCACGTATTCAGTGTCAAATATCGAAATTTCTCGAAGGGACCAGAAGGCAGAGGATTTTTAACCTGACATTGGCATTATAAAGCAAAATGATAGACTAAAGGACGTGCGCGGATATGGCCTCTGGGGACTTGGGAAGGACTGGCGGCGGGCGGCGGCGACGTCTGGGGGTGGTGTCGACAAGCGGGCATGTAGGGCGGCGGGTGGCGCTAACGGGATGCAGGCGGAGGGCCGTAGACGGTGCTGACAGGACGTGGGCAGAGGGCCAAAGGTGGCGCCAACAGGATGCAGGCGGAGGGCCGAAGGCAGCGCTGACGACACGCGATGCGGCGCCCTGAAGCTGCTTCCTAGGGTTAGGGACTTGGGTGGAGTGCGGGGTCTCTCGGCTCTCACGGCAGTGGGTGCGAGGAAATGAGGAGCCGAGTGGGCTCAGTGCTAGTTGGGCTTGGCGAGTGGGCCTTGCTGGCCTGGTGATTGAGTCTAGTGAAAGTTGAAATGTGGTATATGGTTTATTCGGTTTCCTGGAATCGAAAACTGCACAGAACACCAAAAACCGAATAGCGGCAAAATAAAAACCAAACAACAAACCGAAAATCGAAAAAAAAATGCAATATTCGGTTTGGTTCGGTGCGGTTTTTCGGTTTCGGTAAAAAAGTGCCCACCCCTAATGGTTATTTCCATGTCTCCTGGAAAAAAAACAAAATTTGACGTAAACCCTTTGTGCATTTTTTGTTGGTTGTTTACTTTTGCGATTAGTTTTTTGTTTGACTTGATTAGAACATCTACCTCTCCTGGGGTTGCTATATGCAAAAGAGTGTTACATTCTGATCTAAAGATTGGTCTCAATTTGGAACATAGGAACTTGACATGGTTCTTATATGGTTAAACCATTTTCTATAAAATTTCTATAGAATTCTTATAAAATCCATGCATTGTAAAACCGTGAACAATGCTCCCTCCATTCTCTTTTACAATTTTACTTGTTTTGGACACTAACATGATCTTTAATGCACACTTTTTGCCATTATGTTTTCTTTTCTAATATATGTTCTATAAATTATAAAAAAATATGACCATTCCTTTTTCTAATTACATGCTCTAAAAATATTAAAAATATAATGATATGGTGTACTTTTAATGATAAGTATACCATTATCATTGCCGTTTGACAAATCTAAATGATTTTACATGTATTAATGCTGAACCGCACGTAGGGGGTGGAAACGGTAACAGATAATCTGTTTTATTCAATATTCGTAGAAAATGTAAATATGATAAGCAAAATCCATATTCGAAAATATTTATATTTGTATTCGAGAATATTCGTATTCATATTCATATTCGAAAATATTCATATTCGTATTTGAGACTTCGATTTATATTCGATCTGTTTCCTATACCTATCGTTGGTAACCGGAGAAAAACCGGCAAAACAGTTAGGAATTTATTCTACTGAGATTTGTTACAGAAGTTTTAGGAGGACATTCGTATTCGACCGAATTAAGTATAAATTTGATTCAAATTTGTTCCGTTATGATATTTGATTTCTATTTATATTTGCAAATATTTAAATTCAAACTCATATTTATTTTTAAAATATAGATTTATATTCATATTTAAAATTATTCGTTCATATATCTATTTTCATCCCTAACCGCACCCATTCTAAAAAGCACTAGAAACAAGAGTAGACCTGAGGCCCACGCTGCCAGGACTCATCCGTAGACCGAAGTCCAAGCACGTGGGACTGCTTCCCCAGCACGGGTCCAATTCCTCGGGTCTTTAACTCTTCGTTCGTTTCCAGGATATTTCCCTGCTTCATTTCGTAGCGTGTTGTCCTGTTATGTTTGCCTGTTTTGACCGCACCGCAGGTATGTACTTAGATATTTTCTTGCCTTTTCAATGCATGTTGGTTTGGTATTTCATCTCAATCGCTCTCTCTCTCTCTCTCTCTCTCTCTCTCTCTCTCTCTCTGCATTTTACACCAAGAATGATGCTCTGCTACTGCCAATCACCTTCCCCCTGTTGATTGACATGCGTGTAAACTTCAGACTGGTCTAAGGCCCTGTTTGTTTCCACTTAAGATTATTATAATCTAGCTTATAATCATAAGTGGAAACAAACAGCCTAGATTATAAGGTAACTTATTATAATCTAGTAGCCCAGATTATTGTAATCTAATAAGCTCAAAAAAGGAGCTTATTTCAGCTTATAGACCCACCTTTTATCTTAAGGACCATACAACTTTAGGAATATTACCCACCTTTGCCATTCATCCATCCCCCAACTCCCTTGCCTTTCTCTCAAGGATATTGTAGTCTTTAAACATTCGAATATAACAATCCATAACTCTGATAATCCAGGCTGCCAAACACTTGACAGCTTATTTTCCATCAGCTTATTATAATCTAGCTTATATAATCCTCCACCTATAAGCTAGATTATAATAATCTTAAGTGGAAACAAACAGGGCCTAAAGTCAAAAGATAAACTTCAGATTGGTCCAAAGTCAAAAGAGCTGTATAATTTCCAATGCCATGTCAAAGCCTTACCGTATGTGCGTGTCATCAGCAAGAGGACAACAATTTTTTTTACTTAGGCGAACAGTTGAAGATGACCTGTACAGCCCTGTACAATAGTTAGTCCTTTTCTTTCCTCCAGCTCATTTTATTCATCTATCTTCATTGCAAGGAACTATCCAAAATTATATGAAGTGAATAAACTAAATTCGACAATGAGATAAGCTGCCAGACAAATGCAGGAAAACGCACAGAGGAGAAAACCTTTTACATTTTAGTTGCAGACAGTCACATACCTTAGGTACACAGATTGTCATGTTTACCTTTTCTGTGTATACCTCATATTTTAAGAAAAGATAGATCCTTTCATTCAACTTATATGCGATATATTCAATGAACTGGTACCCGTTTGTTATTCTATTTACCTTTTTATTATAATTACTGATTTGTTTAATCAAACTTTGTGTAGCCCTCTTCAAACAAAGAGACAACTGGGCTGGATTCAGGTAGCAAGGATGAAATAATTTTGGTTGGTATGTGAGCCCTGTAATTGATCTACAATACTATTGCCATTTCTAAAATTGTTTCCCAGCCTATTCATTATTTTGTTTATTTATTTGCTTCATTGTGAATGAGAGACGATAAATAATATCGTGCTGGAAATTTCACCTCTGAATATCTGTCCTGTTGAATTTCAGATGAGAGCCCTCAGAAAAAGCAGCGGAAAGGTAAGAATCAAGATGCAGCAATGAAGCTGCCGAACAGAAAGCGCTGCAAGGCATTGGAGTCTACTTATGGTTCACTCTCTCTCTTATCTATCTGATACTTATGGTGAGTTAAAAATCTTATCAAATACTTCTGCCCTACGATGCGCACATACTTCACAAAAGTCATGTATTGGTATCGGATACTGCACAGGATACGGATACGACCTCGTTACACGCCAATACGTATCTTGATTTAGGGTGTGTTTGGTTGAGCTGTGGCTTCTGAAAAAGCTGCTGTGAGCTGTGGGCTGTGGAAAAGCTGCTGTAGGTTGTGGGCTGTGGAAATGCTGTAAACTGTTTGGTTCAAACAAGTATAAAACTTACCTCCTATCTCTATTTTCCTTGAAACAACTGTGAAACATCTCTCTATTTTCACCATTTCAAAAAGCAAAAAACTAAAAGCCAAAAGTAGGGTCCAAGGTGCTTTCAAAACTGTACTACCCAAAAGTAGCTGCTTCTGAAAAAGCAGCTTCTGGTTTCCACCCCTTTGGTTGACTTTTGGCTTTTTGGAAGCAAAAGCAGCTCCCAAAAGCTCAACCAAAGGCACCCTTAATGATTATTCAAAAAAAAATTCCGATACTTCTCTAATACTTTTAACCTAATATCCCCCACCACCATGCCAGCCAGATTCAATCCATTTGATTCGGCCATCCCACCCCGCCGCCTCCACGACCGCTGCCTCCGCTCGCCCGCCGCCTCACCCGCTACCTCTGCCCGTCGCCTCGCTCGTCACCTCCGCTCGCCCGCCGTCTACACTCGTCCAACTTTTGAGATAATAGGTGCAAGTTTTTATATATCTGAATAAACTAAATCAAAAGGATAAGAAGATATAGACTCACTAGACAAATTAATTGGACTAAACACGTCAGCTACTGTTCCTCATCATTCGCCTCTTCGTTCGTTTCCATGATATTTCCCTGCTTCATTTCGTAGCGTGTTATCCTGTTAAGGTATGTACTTAGATATTTTCTTGCCTTTTAAATGCATGTTTGCACTTTTCTCGCGTTTGCCTGCGCTACCTGTACTTCGTTTGTTTCAACTTTCCACGGTGGTTTGGTATTTCATCCCAATAGCTCTCTCTTTGCACTTTTTCGTGTTTGCATGCGCTAGCTGTACTTCGTTTGTTTCCACTTTCCATGGTGGTTTGGTATTTCATCTCAATAGCGCTCTCTCTCTCTCTCTCTCTCTCTCTCTCTCTCTCTCTCTGCTTATTTTACACCAATAATAATGCTCTGCTACTGCCAATCACCTTCCCCCTGTTGATTGACATGCGTGTAATCTTCAGACTGGTCTAAAGTCAAAAGCTAAACTTCAGACTGGTCCAAAGTCAAAAGAGCTGTATAATTTCCAATGCCATGTCAAAGCCTTATCGTATATGTGCGTGTCATCAGCAAGAGGACAACGATTTTTTTTACCTAGGCGAACAGTCGAAGACGACCTGTACAGCCCTGCCACTGGAGATGTGTAACACCCCCATTTCTGGGAGTATTATAAAATCCTCGCAACTGCCCAAGACTGTTCAGCTGCGAGTACATCCATCGAGTGTATAACATTGCCAAAATGAGCTTAAAGACAAAAGCGAACTTTATTATAAAAGTAAGGCTTAACAGCCAAGCTTTATACAAAGGGGCGTACAGCCCAAAGTTACATTACCAAAAGGTTCCACAGGCAGGCCTGAGTGTAGAACTAAACCCTAACACCAGGCGTCGTCTACTTCGTACAGCTCAACGTCGTCTTGAAAAGCTTCTTCACTTTCTTGATAGACATCATCTGTTTATAATTTTAGCAAGCATGAGTACTCCGACCCCGTACTCAACAAGCCACATGGGAAAAACTATTTAACTACATGCAAGAGATTTTCATGGAACAGGGTATAGTTCATTATTTTATGTGGAATGCAATTTTGTTTGTAAACACTTCGTTTTTAAACATAAAATATCAAATCATAAACTTCATAAGGTATTTGGGGGGGTGGTTTCCAAACTTAATTAACACACCTTCACATTTCCAAAACCATTCCAAATCTACTTATGCTTTGCTGTTGGAATCACCCATTAAACACAGCTTCATATACCGGAAGCACGGTGTACTCGAATACTTTTATAAATGACTCTGCAGAGCTGCCCAACTTTACCCACAAGATCCCTCAACCCTCATGACTGAGTTGAGAAAACAAGGTTGTTTCACTACTCATCTCTTTATGTAGCCTCTATCCGATAGACTATGAACCCCCTGTCATGGAATACGGCGGCCTTGACAGAGCGGGTCTACCGTTGTGAATTATGGTTTTCCATATCACCTCTTTGCGCCGGTTGTTCCCTTTTCGGAACAGTATATTAAATCCATATAGTAGATATTCAATTGATCTGAGCAGCTACTAAAACCAGGTTTGACAAGTCAACGCTTGTGGTTGAGCGGTTGCTATGTTCTTTACTTGACATAAGGGTCTAGTCCTTATATTTTCATCCCAGTGCTCACGGCACTGCCAAACTTTCACCCTAGGATAAGATCATGGGCTTAAACCATCTTGTGGCATCCCGTGATATAGGCTCATCCTAGATTCACTTTTTGAAATTCTATCAGCAAAGTATCCTGACTTGTAGTGAAAGACTGTTGAGTTTCCTAACCTACGGTGTTACATTAATAGTACTTTTTAATATTACTAAGTCTTGTCAAGGTGAATGTGGCCATCAAATCAAACAGGGCTTTTCGGGTGGTAGGACATTAACTAATATCATGTCATTCTAAACATTCAATGTATATAAAATAACAGTGCACAAATAGCATAATGAAAATACTGATAAATAAATAATTAACGGAATATAGGTTCAATATGATCAATGACATGTGACTTGCCTTGCGGATTTATTATTTCAACAAGTTCGTAACCTTCTAGCTCTGGAGCTTGCACTTCTCCTCCTTGAACTTCTTGAAAATTAACTTCGGGAGCTAACGCAAAACAAGCAAAATATTAATTCCATGCCCGAAGGGATGAGCTAGGAATAAAGAAAATAAAAGAATAAAGAAAATCTGGAAAACTCCAAATAAAAGGGGTTTTGGGCTTATAGGAGGGCTATATGGGGAAATGGGCCTTGGATTTGGGTTGGCGGGCTCGAAACGAATCCGGGGAGTATAAACATGCATTTTTGGGCTTTGGGTCAATCACTGTTCAACGGGCTCGGTGCACTGTTCCTCGGGTTCGGATCCGACGCGGTTAAGCGGCTCGGCTCGACCGCCTCGCAACGGGCTCGGTCGGTCGCATCAGGCGCGGGCGGGCGGGTCCGGTCGGGCGCGTCCGACGTGGCGACGGGGCTCGGCTCAACCGAGTCGGGACGGCGGGGTCGGGGGAACAGTGCGCATGCGCACTGTTCTTCTTCCTCACCGCGCGCTGGGAACAGAGGAGGGAGGCGGCAGAGCTAGGGCGAACGGCGACGACAACCGAGGACATGGACGGGTTCAGGGCATGGTGGGGGTTCCATTTTGGGTGGTGGGAAGTCCGGTGGAGGCGGCGTTCGCCGGCGGCGAGGCCATCTCTTTTGCGGCCATTTTTGAAATTGTAAGCTCAGGGAAGTTGGTCCGGGCGATTGGGCGGCCAATTGGGCATCTCTAGGGTTTGGGAGAGCTCGGGGAACGGTTGTCCGGAGCTAGGGAAGCTTGATTTGGGCTGGCCACGGCGTGCGGTTTCGGGGTGAGGTGGCGGTCGGCGCTGGAGAAGGTGGGTGGCCGGGGGTTGAAGTCGGCAGTTCGGGGAGGCTCCAGGGAAGTCTAGGAAGCTTCTGGAACGGTTAATTGGAAAATGAAGGGGCGGTTAACCGACGTTGAGCTAGGGTTGGGATTTGGGGATTTCGGCCATTACCAGCAATGGGAGGGGAAAGGGGAGCTCTGGGGAGTTCGGTGAGCTTCGGGGAGCTTGATGGCTCTCAATGGATGGCTTGGGGTGGTTTAAATAGGTGGGGAATGGCGGTTGCACCGGGGAGGGCGGGGAGATATTTCGGCGGCGGTGGTTTTGGGAAAACCGGGATAGCTCGAGGTTTCCCGTGCGGCTGCAGCTGGCTAGGGGTGTGCAGAGCGGCAGTCAAGGGTGTCAGGGGGGCTGCTTGTCGGCCGTGAGAGGAAGGGGCACGAATTTGGCAGAGGCGGGTGTGCGCGAACGGCGGCGGCGCTGCCACGCTTTGCGGCCGGTCAAGGCGGTGTCAGGGCGAGGGTACGGCTCCCTGACAGGTGGGGCGGGGCTGGCAGGAGCTCGAAGCTACGGGAGGGGTCGAGGCGACTTGGCGGCGAAGAAACGGGGACAACGGCGATATTTTCAGACCGGCTACAGTGCCATGCCCAATTCCGTCGTTCCCACTGCGATGACAAGGATTAGGGAGGGGTTTTGCATCAAGATTAGTGCGGTTTAGGGTTAGGAAGGGAGAGGACAAATCAGAGACGCAAATTCAATTGGAATTTTCATTTTTCAAATTTTTCGGTTGTTTCAAGATGCAACTAGCCAGCTATATGCTTATTACAAGTTACAAGCTAATGCAATAGCAACCGCAAGGACTGCCGTACGGCACGCAGCTTTGGCCCTGTGTGGGTAGATAGTCGGATGTTAGCAGCTTGCAGCAACGTACAATAAAACCGCCCTCGCGTCCGGGTGCGCGTGCAGTAATTTCACGCCGTTGGATCGTCAGCGAAGGGCTATCGACCGTCACTTGTGGCGGTAAGCATCAGGTTGCTTGGCTGTTACTACCTGGGGACGCTTAGGTACGATTGGATTATGTCGGCCAAGTACCGGCCACAAAATTAAGCACACTACCACGCACAGGCTACGTTCTGACTGAACTTCCATGAAAGTTACCCGTGGTACAGAAAGCGTTTTGCAAATACATACGGTGTATGCGGCTCTCAGCCAACAACGCAGCATTTTTTTTTTTGCATCGCTGGAATTTGTACTCTTCAAATTTTGTGGATTTTCGCGTGTATTTTGAGACTCTCAAAGAGTAAGTCCGTTTTGAATAGAGGCGAATGATCGTAAAAAGGGCCTCAAAATACATGTGAGCGTGGTACAATTTTCTTCGGACACAGAGCGCACTGTAGCCTGGGACTTGTTGGTACCGTTGTACTACTACCTGATAGGCTGACAGTGTTTCTAGACAGAGTATGTGATCAGTGGCGAATCCAGGATGAAAATAGAGGGGGAGCTCTATTGTTGACGCTATAGTACAATATAAATATACCAAAACTACATCTACTAGGTTTTTGCTATTGAAATATCAAATTCATACATAAATAGGAAGAAAACAAATTGAAAATGTACAATACAATAAATGTAGTATCTTGCTAATGGATAATGTGCCCCAGATGTTCACGCCGAACCTTTTTTTGCTTCAATTTTGCTTTCTATGGTTGAAGGGTTACTGCTAGTTGCATTATTTAAGAAATATTTGTGTAAAATTCGTTTTTTCATTTTTATAAATCTAAAAATAATTAAACAACAACTAATTAAATAAATAAATTAGCTAATCGGCTAATACTTATTCAATATCTGGAGTAAGTACTTACACAATAGTCAATACTAGTGTCCTCACGAGTCACGAAGTCACGCGGTCATCGGTCACGCCTCACGAAGTCACGGGCAGCCGGCAGGGGCAGCTCATGGCCAGATGGCCTCACTGCCTCTCGCCCTCACGCCCTCACCCGCAGTCTGCTCAGAGACACTCCGCTCGTCTTGAGTCTCCTCGCCTTGTCTGCCGCTCCGCTCCGCCGCTCGGCCTCGCCCAGTCGCCCGCGCGGCCGCGCCCGCGCGGCCGCACCCGTGCCTGGCCGCCACCGAGTGGGCGGAGTGGTCGACCGGCCCGACCGCCTTCCCCTCGGCCTCCGCGTCGAGCCGCCCTCCGTGCCGGCCCACCGACCGCCCCTGCCTCGTCGGTGTCGTCGCTCGTCGCCTCGTCCGCCGCTCGGCCTCGCCCAGTCGCACGCGGGCCCACGCCCGCGCCTGGCCGCCACCGAGTGGGCGGAGTGTCCGACTGGCCCGACTGCCTCCCCCTCGGCCCCTCCGCTCCGCGTCCTCCGCATCGAGCCGCCCTCCGTGCCGGGTCACCGACCGCCCACGGCCTCCCCCTCCGCAGCTCTCACTCTCTCTCCGAGACTCCGACTACAGATCTACTCCGATTCAACCTCCGAGCCGCCCGGGTCTTCTTCAACCACGATGGGAGGAGGGGGTGCTCGAGCACCTACAAGTACCCACGGTGAATTCGTCACTGTATGTGATTAGCGATGCACTCACGTAGGTAAAAAAAAGGACAGGAGTGTGAGATCTGGACCTGGCCGCATACCTAGGTCCAGCCGGGTTTTTACTCCCCGGGCCACAGGTCCACATGGGCGGAACACATCCAAGCCCACGGAGCAACGAAGCAACAACCTTATAAGTGGTACTGGGCCTTCTCCCCCCAAAAGACTAGTCTTATGGGTGGGGGCTCCCCCACACTTATAAGTTGTGCTTTCTCCTCTTCCACAACCAATGTGGGATTATTTCCAACAAGGAGGCTACGTGAGATGGACATTAACCAATTACCTAAGTGGTGAATATATCCCTAACCTTATCTCTTCCTAATCCAACCTTATGCCTTTCCATCCCAACCACTCACGATTCGCGCGACGCTGCACCATATCCTCTTCTTAACCTCCCACCTTATCTCGCCTCCGCCTATTATGACTGCGCCTCCACCCATACCGATTCCTCTCTGTCGAGCTCCTCTCCATCCCACGCCTCTTCTCTCTCTTTGACGAGCTTCGCACACCTCCACTATCGCCCCTACCTGCCATCACCTGTGGCCGACGACGAGGTCTCACACCACCATCTTCCTCTGTCACCACACCAACTCCGTCTACCCTAATATTCTCTTAGTTGCTATATCGTGCCACCCACCGCCGCCGCCCACCATCCTCCCCGATCCTACCCCCGATGGTGCTGCCACCACCGCCCACCATCCCTCTAGGGTCAAGGTTCTGGTGAACTCTTAACTCTAACTCCGATGAGCCCTCGTCTGAGATATTGCCACCACAGAGGAAGAAAGGGGTGTTTGTCTTTATCTTGTCCCGTTTTTCACTCTTTACCCAAAAGGTGATTGTCTATTATAATATTAAAGCACAAGCAAACAAAGCCATCACGTTCGTTTTCAAGGGGTGAAAAAGAAAAGGATCTATACTATCAGTTTTTGTAGGCCTAGATTATAACAGTGTTGATTAGTTGATGATATATAAGCTAAGAAAATCAGTTCAACTTTTAAACGGGTCAAAACACCAGTTTGGACAAATTTGAACTTAATAGGAACTCTTTATGGAAGCCTTAATTGATCTCTACCCTATACCGATCTATATACGGAGATGCTGGCCATGCATGCTAATAGCCAAGTGGGGCCATGTAAAAGCGAGTCATGTTGCTCAATGCCACAAGTTCTTATGGCCACTAATAGGTTATGGTTAGCAATCTTGAACTACACCCAAAATAATGATCGATGGATGGTACATTTATATGTGCATGCATGGTGTTTGACACATTTGGATTATGGATAACTCCCTAAGGCGATAGCTAAGTTGAACTTGAAGCAATATATGCAATCTTCCTTTCATCAAATTTTACGTGTCATAGGTGTAGAGAAAAAGGTGTGGTAGTCCATCTATGATGCAAGGTACGAACAGGGACCTTTGTTTGTGGATCCAAATAATAATAGTGTCGATTGATCAGATAAACTTAGAATCCATGACAAATAGCACAACTCTAATTTTGAGTAATCAAATACAAATAGGTTGATAATATAATCCATTAAAAGACATACAAAAAAATACAGTTCGTATTGATCTCCAAGCGTGGTTAGTATTACAAAGCATTCATGCGTGCATAAAAGGCAATCCAGTTCTTGGTCTTAGACGTTGACAAGCACCGGCACTGTGCCAACGGGGTCATCTTCTTTAACATTGATGAGTACATCTTCCTCCTGACGGCTGCACGCTCAACGCCATCGTCAACGAGAGTCACATATATATGTCGTAGGAGTACTTCGATTTGTTGCATCGTGCATAATATTGTTTCTTATGCATGTAACTAAATCCTGTGTGCCGTGTTATTCTTAACTTTATTATAAAGTATATTTTAATTCGCAACATTAAATCTCGTCATCTTTTCGCATTCAATTCTTCGCGTACCAATGCATCCAACAATATGAAAAAACGAGTTCTGCAAGTATGCACAAATGTCTATGCATCTTTCATCAATGGTAATGTCTAACGTATGTCCATCCTTGTGCTCGGAGGGTGGGGCTTACAAAAAGATTATCCATCCATATATGTATTTACGCTCAGTTAAAAGGAGGTTACTATTGCAAAAAAATAAAATCGCAGGTATAATTTTGTATAATTGATCATTAAAAAAAACTTACGAATTATCCATTACATCGCAATAGCACATACCTTTCTACTTACGAATCATTTTTGAGAAATTTTATCGCACTACAATAACATACGACGATCGCAAAATGTTATTGTGAGTCTAACAGATTTTGTATCATTCAGAATCTACGAAATCACAAACGGATCAACCGGCAATGTCTGCCTTTTTTAAAAAAAACTTAAAAAAAGATTTGCTAAATGTTACCTACCTACACCAATTGTCATTTACCCCCACAATTATTTCCATCGGATTAACAAATAATTATAGATTTTTTAACAATTGCTCAACAGTTGGGCTACCAGAGGATTATCGCCCAATGGTTGGGCGACACGTGCCAAATTCGCTCGACGGTCGGGCGACATGGTCAAGTCGCCCAACCGTTGGGCGATTTGGCTATGTGTCGTCCAATAGTTGGACGACTGAGGTCAAAAGTGTAAAAAAATTAATTCATATGTATATTTTTGTATTTTCGGATAAAGATTGTTTGTTTAAAAAATTCCAAAAAAAAAAACACTGCCTGGCAAGAGCGACACGCAGGCACGTGCCAATCCGACGACCGTTAAGCCCAAAATGGACGTCCGCCCACACGCCAGCACCGCAGCCATTCCGCGAGCTAGGAATAAAAGAACTCCAGCACAGACGGCACCGCGCGGCCAGACCGCGACTGCGACGAAAGCCCGTGCCGGCGGGCAACGCAAGCGCAGACGTTGCAGTGGCCGAGCTGTCCGTGGCTGCAGAGGTTGCAGTGTTGCCTCGTCCGGTGAGCCACCCCGGAAGAAAAGTTGAAGTCAATGCGACGAAGCCGTCTCTCCTTCCCCTCGTCTCCTCCGAGTCACCTCACCCACCTAAAGAAAACGCCCTCCGCGGCTAACGAGAGAGAAAAAAATCCGCAACTTGCCGTCTCCTCCTCCACTCCCCAAAGCCGAAGCCTCGGCCTCTCTCGCTCGCTCGCTTTTCCCCCAAACCATCCCATGAGCTGAGGCCGCCGATGGGCCCGCCTGCCCAGGACCCTGCGTCGTCGCCGTCCGGCTCGTCCAGGCACCGCCGCCGGCTCGACCGCCGTAACGCGGCCAAGAACATCGGGTACGACGCCACGCGCTTCTGCAGCTCCCCGCCCCCGGCCTCCTCCGCACCGGCGTCGGGGGCGTCCTCCCTCAACGGCTCCGCCGCCTGCTCCCTCGACCTCACAAGCTTCCGCATCGGCGGCAGCGGCGACGGCGACGGGGACGTCCGGCTCCTCTGCCAAAGCCTTGGCCTCTCCGGTCCCGAAGAATTCGCCATACCCCTCGCCGACTGGGTGAAGCACAAGGCCGTACGCTCCTCCGCCTCCAGCTCCCCCTCCGCCGAGCCGCATCCCGACCCCCCTGCGCGGGGCTCCCCGCTCCGCCACGAGGCTGCCGAGGAGCCGGCCTTGCCCGCAGCCGCTGATCCCGAGCTTCTGTCGAAGGAAACAGCCAGGGATTTAGCAATTGAAGCTCCAGTGCAGCCGTCACGGTTGGATCCGCAAGAGCCAGCACGTCCGGATGTTAAGAAAGCAGGCTGCGAGGGAGGGATTAAGGGCGTGCGCCCGCCGCCGGTGGTGCTCAAGCCGCCGCCGTCGATGGCCCTGCCGGACATCTGCTTGGTGGGCTCCACGTGGGATATTCTGCGGTCGTTCGCGCCAGAGGAGAAAGGGCACGCGCCGGCGGGCAGATCTGGTGGTGGTTTTGGAGGCCAGGATGCGGAGGAGGACGAGGATGCCGCGGGAGTGTTGACGTTGGAGGAGCTGAGGCTAGGGGAGACGTCCGAGGAATTCACAGGCACGTCTTCGCTGTCGACGACGAACGATGACGAGACGTCGAGCACGACCACCGAGTCCATGTTCTACATCTCGCCAAATGGGAGGTTTAGGAGGAAGATCCGGTCGTGGAACCGAGGGATGCTCCTGGGGAGTGGTTCGTTTGGGACAGTCTACGAGGGGATCAGCGAGTAAGTGCTCTAAAGAGGAAATTTGTTGATTTATTATGTGCTGATTGTTCAGTTTGTTCTTTTGGAGTAACAATTCAACTTGCTATGTTTGTCCATAGATAGCATAGGGTATATGTAGAACTCTGGATTAACCTGAGTTTTGCAGAACTGATCCTCTGGTTGATTGGATGCTCACTTGCTCCCATTTTACCTCTAAATAAGTAACAGACACTAGATGACATGTAGCCTCTAGTAAATAGTAATTGAATCATCGACATGTACAATTTAAACAACACAATCCTGAGTCGTAGAAGATCAAAATTTAACTAGATTCAGAATGTCATCCAATTCCATGGACCAAACCCTCTAGCATAAAAGGGCACATGTCAATTTGTATTGCCAAAATGAAAATGTTGTACTACACCCATCACCCGATCCAGCCATCCAGGTGAAGACCAAATAATTCTTTGCTTACTCAAATTATTGTATTTGGACTGGCACTGAGATAGACATATGTTTACTTGTTAAGGGATCTGAATTATGTGGTATTCTTAGTAACATGTCATAAAAACTTGGTAATTAAGCTTCGAGAACATTACACATGAGTTTGTTGTCGTAGATGAAAGTGTTCTGTTTATGTGCTGGTGCTTGATGGGAATGATTGCCTTTATTATAGCCTACTCTAATGTTTTCCTGCCACTAGTCTCTTGCATGCTATTCTACTTCTGCATCTTATGGTATGATGTTTCACAGTGAGGGTGTTTTCTTTGCTGTCAAAGAAGTGTGCTTATATGATCAAGGGAGCAATGCACAGCAGTGTATTTTTCAGCTTGAGCAGGTTGGTGTTGCTATATTTAATGGTGTATTGTGAAATTTGAGCCCATGTAACCTCTTTTCAACTTTTCAGGAAATTGCACTCCTGAGTCAGTTTGAACATGAGAACATAGTACAATATTATGGAACTGACAAAGTAAGTTGCTCATCTTGCGATCGTGCATCATTTTGTTGAAATACTATGTGCTGTTGTGCTGCGTATAAATTCATAGATTTTCTTGTACTTATTTCTTTTGATGCTGATGATCGTCCAACTATGTGACTATGTTGCAGGAGGACTCGAAACTTTACATCTTCCTTGAACTAGTGACCCAAGGATCTCTTGCATCTTTGTATCAGAAGTACCACCTGCGAGAAACTCATGTTTCAGCATATACAAGACAAATTCTTAATGGGTTGACTTACCTCCATGAGAGAAACATTGTTCATAGGTAATAAGATTAGTTTAATTCATATATGAATAATGTCATTTTTTCAGTCTGCATCGGTATAACATAAATGAGATTGCTAAATTTTGATGTCTTGCCTTCTAAAATAGCATGGGGATAGGGGTGACAGTTATGTACTAAGCAATGCCCGCTCACTGGGTTTTTCAAACTGACTTGGGAAAGTCTTAGGGAATCATATATCTGCTCATGTACTGTATGTACGCATGTTCTGAATACACTTCACAATCTCTGAATACACTTCAAAATCTCATCTTGCAGAGATATCAAATGTGCCAATATACTGGTGCATGCCAATGGATCTGTGAAACTTGCAGACTTTGGACTCGCTAAGGAGGTTTGATTACTGGCTTGCAAAATCTGGATAATTTTGTGTTTGATATCTGACTACTTTTGTTATTCCATACACTACCCCTGTGATATAATATTGTTTTATCAATTCTCTTTCAGATTACCAAATTCAACATGCTTAAATCATGCAAAGGAACTGTATACTGGATGGCACCTGAGGTATACCACCATACTCTATAATATCAAATTAGAATATGCTTGGATTTGTTTGTTTAGCTTGCTTTTTTCCCTTTAGTAATTCATTAGAATAATCAACTAGCAAGTAAAAGTATTATCCAGAGGTAAAGGGTGCTGATGGTGTGGAGTTGTTTTAAGGTACTGAAATATTGCTTGGACTGGTGTAGTCAACTACTTCAGTTCAGTTGGCTCAAGCCTGGACCTTTTGAGTGTTAATTGTCACAACACGCAACTGTTAAACATGTAGTTCACAATCTAATTATGTTGATGATTGGTGGAATAATGGCTTGAGTTAATATTTTAGTGTAACTAAGTAATAATTTTGACTTGGACCGGGTTTGTGTTATTTGCCATGTCCATTCTTTGTTATTGGCTTGACAAGATATTTGACATAGGCGTAACATCATGCAAGGTATGCCCATACCCTGTAAGATCATTCTAAATGGACACTGAACTTTCAGGTTGTCAAACCCAAGACGACATATGGACCTGCAGCTGATATATGGAGTCTGGGTTGCACAGTCCTAGAGATGTTGACACGTCAAATTCCCTATCCTGATCTGGAATGGGTGAGTAATTCTTCAACAGGAATCTAGTACTAACTTCTGCAAATTTGAATTACATGTTGGTTTAAATTTCAATAAAGGCGGCCAGTATAAATAACTTTCTCGATTTTCATCAGATATTCACACCCACTCTTGCAACTTGTTCTGCAGACACAAGCTCTATACAGGATTGGTAAGGGGGAACCGCCAAAAATTCCTAATCTTCTTTCAAGGGATGCTCGCGATTTTATAAGCCAGTGTGTAAAACCCAATCCAGAAGATAGACCTTCTGCATCCAAACTGTTGGAGCATCCGTTTGTGAATAGGTCAATGCGGTCAATACGGTCTGTGAGGACATCTTCGCGCTCAAATTCATCTACACGTGGCACAAGTGGATAGAATTGATGACAAGTATAGCATATTGTCAGAATTGTAAGTTAATCTAATATTGGTTCCTTTCCCACTCATGCAAAAATAGTTGATAGTCACTTATGGTTACTAGATGATGGTTTTGCTTCATGAGATTGAGAAACATGTTGCTCCCAGCAATTTCTGGTAGATCATGCGCAGAACACTGGAAAACAACCCTAATGCATATCATGTACATTGCACTGTTGTTGCCGTCAGCTACTCAGCTGCGGTGCACTAGGTTGCCATTGTTTTTCTTCGATAAGCGCGTGGTTAATCTGACTTTTGACTTGTGTGCTTATTCTGTCTGCAGATATTAATTCTTGCTAATCATGTGGAGCTGGCTGAAAAGGACGATTCTTTTTTACCAGGAAACAGTACTGTCAACAGCATCCTCGTCAACCTCGTGTGTCATTATTTTATTCTTTATCATATTTATGAGGAGAGATGTTCTGGTGATTGAGCCGCCGGCTGATATTCTTCTGCCCGGAGAGTAAACGTGCATCCGAGCGCATGAGTGTAAAGTAGGAAGGGACGGTGTAAATATGTATGCCTGTTCATGTGGACTTGTCTTGATGTCATGGTATGCCATGAGATTTACTGGCTGATCCAAATTCAAGAGAGAAAAGGGCTAGGTTTAATTCAAGCTTTGGAACTTCCGATAACAATAGTTAGCTTGGAACTGCATGTCTTGCGACGCTTGGTGAAGAAGAACAATGCCGGTCAAGCTCAAATTCTGGTAGAGTGGGAGCTTGCTCGACCAAGGAGAGAGGATTGTTAACTTGTATGCTAAAGCAGGAATGTACGGCATGGTTTTCTTTTTCAATGTACGGGAATTCCTAGGAAAATTCTACCGTTGGCTGCTGTTCTCCCTTCGGCATGTCTGACCATGTTGCTTTCGCCTTTCGCGAAAGGAATTCTGACTCGCGTTATTTGTTGACTTTGGTGCCTATCTCTGTGTGCCTACGTTGTCTTCCCTTTTTTTTAAGAGAAATAAATCGACGTGCCTACGGTAGTATAAAGCCGAGCAAGAAGCGTTTACAAGTCAACCCTAAAAAACAGGTGATTCACCGTTTCACGATTCTAAACATTTTGTCATGAAGCTCTTTACTTTGACTATCCAAGGACTAAACAAATAATTCCAAAAGAAGAAGGAAAAGGAAATAAAAGGTTGGAGAGAATGCTACTGATGTGTTGGTCCTCCGGAGAATGGTCGTTTCAATAAAAATTGCGGCGAGGCCACAGCTCCGCTCGTTTCGGCTTCAACTTTTGACTTCTGGTTTATTTTTCACTATTTATAAATTTCGTCTTTTTCTGAACTTTTGGCTTTTTTAGCTTTTTTGCCGGTTCTTTTTTTCCCTATTCATTTGCGTTGTCCGTAATGAGCTAGCATATTTTTTTTAATTTAATTATGCCAAATAAATACCTTCTGCTACAGTAAAATTTCAACCGCTACAATGCAATTTCAGTCATAAACCATAGTTTTTCAGTTCAACCGAGGCGGGGCAAGCTGAAATATGGAACAGGAGAACGGACCCGTCTGGCAGCTTTGTCGATGCAACGAAAGGACTGGATCCGGGAATCAGGGTGAACTGCAGAGAGAGTACGTTCTAGGCGTAGGGAAGAAATGTAAATTCTAGTCCAGTGTCTAAGGAATCCCCAAAGTTGGCATAATACACGAAAGCAACAGCCATATTGTCACACCAATGAACCATCGAGCGGTTATCTCATTGTATGATATCATTACTATTATAAAATAATAAGTTGATGGTTGTACGTCTGTTCTTCTCCAATCGCCTTATTTCTTCTTCTTCTTCTTTTTACTATTCTTTACTTTTCAGCTGATTAGAGTAACTCTCTTCCATACATAATTCTCTATACATATAATAAATTTTGCTACAATGCACAGACACCTAACTAGTCTATGACAATTGACAAATGGATCTTGCAACGCAAAACATGGAACTGGCGGGCGAAGGCGTACATGTGATTTTCAAGCAACCCATAGGTATCCGAGAAACCCAACATGTTGGTCGGACTTTGGATCGGAAAAACGCCACAAAAAGGCATTCGGAAGTGATGATTCTACATCAGAGCCGAGGCCGACTTCGCCTAGGAATCAGCAGGAGCCCTCTCATCCTCCAAAAGCTTCAACTCCTCGCGCCATCCTTCAATATTTTTTTTGTCTTTTCCAGTTGCTCAGGTTTCAAATTTTCTGGATCTCTTTGCACTTGTGCTTCGGCTAAGCGTATCTGTAAGAAATCAAGACAAATTCATCCAAGTCAAACATCATCCAGTTTGAATATCAAAAGTTGTGAAGTTAAAAAGATACTAATGAATACCAATCCACCGTGTTTTCTGAAAAATAGAACAGAAGTTCTCAAAAGGTATACACAGGAATATACAAATTCAATAAATTACAACATAAAAGCCCCCAAACAAGTGAAAACAGCAGTTGAGAAAAATCAAAAGTCACGAACATGTAGTGACGTAGTGTCAATTAAAATTTAGTCTAATGCCGACAAATCAAAATATCACTCTCAGAATCTACTATGGCTACTCCTAGAAGTTTAAAGCATGGACAGAATACCTGAAATGTACTAAGAACAACAGAAAAGAAGCACAATCAGAAAAGAGGCACAAACAATAAGTGATCCTTACATTAGATTTTTAGCAGTTGGCACTTGGCCCAATCAAATAAGAAGGTATGAGATGATCTACCAGGCCCAGGCCCCGAAATAACCAGAAAGTGGTAAACATCTATTTGGGAGGTGGATTGGAAAAAGGGCTAGCAACTCTGACTATGGTTTTTTTCTTTGCAAAAAAAGGTGCACACACATTTTGAACAGTGTAACACAGAGAGAGAGGGGGGAGAAAGAACCTTGTCAGTTTCTCCAGCATCAGCCTCCTCTATATCCAAGCTCTTCCCTTTTCATTTGTTGAACTAGCCTGCTAATAAATAAGATAACGCCCAGCACTACATCATACATCCATTCTAATAAACCAGATAATTGTTCAATGTAAAAGAGATCTAATCATTAGCATGGCACAAACCAACTAACAAACAGTATGGTGTTGACCCAATTATCAACCAGCGAATTTATGGATAGTTTAAACATTCTCTGTTATGGTTTTCGAATTTTCGTAGCTAGATCAGCCATAACATTAATAGCTCAAGTTATTGTGTTGACTCATTAAATAATCATGCACCATTTTGTATTAACACTTTCAAGAATTGTGCACCAAAAACTAGCTTTATCTTGGCAGTTGTGCTGTCATTTTTTCCATGATCAATGATTAAGTAATGTTTGGGTCGTTATTTCTTGACCCATTTGCCATTTGTGTTGGGCTATTAAATGGGTTTGTGGCATGAGTGTAACCAATTCTGTCATTCCGTGTTGCCATAAGGCTACTCCAACAATCCAACTCTCGTGCACTCATGAACAATGCATCACTGTGTAACCTTGTTTGGGTCAGTTCAGTTTCTCAGAGCACCCCTATTTGTAAGCAAAGGCATCGGGGAAACACGCGATACAAACTTTCCTCGATCAGCTATTCAGGTCCCTGTTTTTTTAATCCCAAGTCAGCACTAAGTACTAACCAAGACGAGAACTACAACCATGATAAGAAACAGAGCTAGAGTGTAATAACAAAATGCTGTGGTGCCTGTACGGCTGTAGCCAGTAATAGAAGTTGACTGGAGCAGATTACTAGAGCTGCTCGCAGTGCTCATAGTGCCCGAAGCCCTGAAGCAACATGAACTTGAACACTGCAAGTCTGCAAGTGAACAGGTATACAGTGATGCAAGCTGTCGCCATCATGAATCACCAATTCATTCAAGATTAGGCATTGGTACCACAGCATGATTGAGATGACAAGCATGACTGATTTTTGGTTCAGATAAAATGGTAAGAGGGGCAGACACTAGACAGTGAGATTGCTACAAACGAATATGAGACAGCTAAAGAAAGGTAAACAATGTCCTTTTTCTCAATGTGTTCTGCTAGGTTTGTATAGCCTATGGCAATTCCAAAGTCTACACAAAAAATCGTCTTGGGCTTGGCATCGAGCGCCGGGTCATACCCCGGCGGCACGTCGGGCCCTGACTTCCTCATCTGCACCAAGCACGAAACAGGCAAACACCTTAAGCCCCCGAGTAAGGACAGCCAGCGCGGATGCGGATGGCCTTGCGGAGCGTTCCGTCGGGGCGGCGTGTCGGCGCGATGATGCACTCGCGGACTCGCCCTCCTTGGGGATGGATAGGAGGCGCCACTGGTCAGCGCCGCTGCCGTCGCTAGCGGTGGCCATGGCCGAGGAAAGAATATTTCATCATTTGCCATCTTAAAATTTTTATAGACCCCTGGAGAAAAGATTTACAAAAATAGACCTTTACCACGGCGCCAAAGTATATGGCGTCCAAGGTACACAGCACGGCGCCATATGCTTTGGCGCCGTGTGTGGCCACGTAGGATCCACGGTGGCACAGCTCGGCGCCAAAGCCCATGGCGCCGTGCTGTGTACCAACGGCGCTAACGGCAGTGGCGCCGTGCTCTGGGACTTAGACCGAAATAGTTTTGGTGCAAGGCCACATATCACAGCGCCAAACAGTCTGGCGCCGTATGTGCCTCATGCGGCGCCAGACGCTTTGGCGCCGAGACTTCATATACGGCGTCAGCAGATTTGGCGCCGTGCTGGCTACACCAGCAAAAAACAGCAAGCTTTGCTGTTTTTTTGCAAAACATATGCACATACATACACAAAACAGCAAACATATACATTCACACATAAAACATCTGAAAACGCAAATGACAATATCGCATAATTATCAATAGTCTCAAAATATTACATAACATCACATAAGTATCAAAAGTCTCAAAATATCACATAACTGTCAAAAGTCTGAAAACATCAATAAGTCACTGCCTCTTGGCCTTTCCCTTGCCCTTGGCCAGGGCATCAGACCCTGGAGTGTACGTGCTCGGGGGACGGGCCGAACGACGAGGCCGCTGGGAAGCATGAGTAGATGGTGCGTCGGGCATCTGCGACATCCCAATCTCGTCGTGGGTAGATGCCTCCTCGTCCTCGTGCTCCTCCTCCTCGTCATCCTGCTCCGCCTCGTCGTCGTCATCGCTCTGACTGAAAGTCGGAGTGCGTGACGAGCTCCTCGTGGACTGGCGCGTGCCGACGTGTGACGACGAGGCTGCAGCGGCACCCGAGCGCTGGGAGGTCGCCGGTGGTGATGCGACGTCCGTGCGTGCGCGGCAACCACAACGAGCTACCGCCCGACCGATGCGACGTCTAAGTCTTTGCAAGTAATGATATGTCATTATAGTATACATGCTGAATGGCTCTAACTTAACGAATTATCTTTGAACCTGCAAGAAGTCCCTCAGGCGGCTCTCGCTGTCCGGGGCGCTAGCTGGGTAGGAGAGAGCCTCATCGATCTCATGCACCGAGGTCCGCAGAGAAGTCCCCTAAAGAAATAAGATCCACATAAGTAAGTGCGAGATAAACGTATTGAACCAAAGTATTGAGCAAATATCATGCTTTCCGTAATACTCGATCGAGAATCGGGGCGGCCTCGACAACTGTGCCCTCCCTCGCACGCCTGTCGTACGCAGTGTCCTCATCCTCGGACGAAGCGAGATCCGCGTAGTCGACATCAGTCCACTGCTGCCTCAGCCTGTAGCGGGTGGCAGAGTGGTACCAAGACAAGTACTCTCGGAAGCTGGCGTTGTTGTGGGGGGGTATTGTGGGAGACAAGGTGTCCAGCGCGTTGCTGAAATCCACGTACGCCCGCTCTGTGGTCGCGAACGGGACTGAGACGCTATCCCACAGGTACACCACTGTGGGGCCGAGGTCATCCACACCCTGTGGACGCCAAGGCTGCGCCTGGAACACTCGAGGGCGTCCCACAGGAATGCGTGTCCACATCCACACCAGCAGGAGGAAGACGCAGCCACCGAGCGTCGACGTGGGCGCCGTGCGTCTGCAGGCCTCGCAAAGCTGGCGGTAGAGGAACGCGAGGACCGCCGAACCCCAGCTGAACTGACCAGCGTCGCCCCAATCCTGAAGGCAGTGGATGTACATCCACGAAGCGGTGTCCCCCGTGGCGTCCGGAAAAAGCACGGACCCGAACATGTGGAGGACCCAAGCGCGGCAGTGGTAGGTCACCATGGCGTCGTCCGCGGCCGCAGGGCATGTACCAAATGTATCCCGCAACCATCTAATGTGGACCCCCGAGACGCGGCCTCGCCTGGCATTATCTGGGATAGGAGGCAATGCCGTGCCCAGAAAGGCCTCCACACGTGCCCTCCAGCCCTCAGACACCGCCGGGCCGACCACCGGCTGTCCCCTAATGGGAAGTCCAAGAATCATCGCCACGTCCTGCAGCGTGACGGTCATCTCCCCACAGGGAAGGTGGAACGTGTGAGTCTCTGGCCTCCACCTGTTAATAGTACACAGAGAAAAAATTAGTTATGTACGTAAGAATATAAACACGAAAACAAACGGACCTAATAGAGAAAATGCACCTGTTGACGAGTGCGGTCAAAGCTGCGGAGTTAAAGATCGGCATGCCCCGCCGTACTAGGTTGGCGACCGTGTGAAGCCCAGCACGACGAAGTAGTGGGGTATAGCGGTCGTCGTATCGCATCAAGTGGAATGCATCATGGGTTCGGCAACGAAGTATGTGAAGCTCCTGAAAATTGCTATAAAAGTTAGCTGCGTGATGAAAACACATGTATATTTCGACAACACACGTACCTGGCCGTCCTCCGTGAACCTGCCGCGGTGCTCCCTCTCGTAGGACTCCTCTAGCAGCCGGTACCTCGCCATCCTGTGCTCAAATCAATCTCGCTCAAATCAAACACTGAAAACATATGTATTTATAAATCAAACCCTAAAAACATATGTATTTCTAAACATTCGTGTGTATTTCTAAATCAAATCCTAAATCTAAACATTAATCAATCTCGCTCAAACCAAACCCTAAAAACATGTGTATTTCTAAATCAAACTCTAAATCTAAACATTCATCAATCTCGCTCAAATCAAACCCTAAAAACATATGTATTTCTAAATCAAACCCTAAAAATATATGTATTTCTAAAATGGACCCTAAAAACATATATATTTCTAAAATGGACCCTAAAAATATATGTATTTTTAAACATTCATCAATCTCGCTCAAACCAAACCCTAAAAACATGTGTATTTCTAAATCAAACCCTAAATCTAAACATTCATCAATCTCGCTCAAATCAAACCCTAAAAATATATGTATTTCTAAATCAAACCCTAAAAACATATGTATTTCTAAAAATCAAACCCTAAAGACGAATCTATACACATTACTACTCTTACATTACGCATATCTATTGAAAATTCAACCTAAAACCGAGCCAAATTGAACTAATTTCATCTAGGGTTTCAAATCTTCCCACACGAAATGTACCTCAAATAATCCATATTTATTGCAAAAAATCAAGGGAAAGGAGGGGGTTCACCTTGCTTACTTGATTTGGAAGTAAAATCGCGAGAAAAACTGATGGATTTGAGTAGATTTTGAGGGGGAAGAGAGTGGCGGTGGTGGCGGTTGCTTCGGCTCGGGCTGAACAGAGTGAGGGGGTGGGGGGGGCCGCGCTCGGGCTTAAGTCCCAGAGCACGGTGCCATGGCCGTTAGCGCCGTTGGTACACAACACGGCGCCATGGGCTTTGGCGCCGAGCTGTGCCACCGTGGATCCTACGTGGCCACGCGCGGCGCCAAAGCATATGGCGCTGTGCTGTGTACCTTGGGCGCCGTGGTAAGGGTCTATTTTTGTAAATCTTTTCTCCAGGGGTCCATATGTAAAAAACTTTCAAAATTTGGGCTAAAAAGCAAAAATTTTACATTGATTTAGGGGTAGTTCGTGCGTTAGAGCTAGGGGGTATTCGTGTTAGCTACAGCTAATAGTTTTTTGCTATAATGATGGTTTATTATTAAAAATAAATAATAATAAATGAAAGAAGTGATTTTTAGAAAGAGAAGACAAGCGGTGAAAAAAGTGAGAGAGATGTAAACACAAAACGGGAGCAAAAGGAGTACGATGCGTGATACACCTGTGACCTCTGTCTTATCCTCGGAGCACAGCCTGAAATAGAAGACAATATGAACACCTCTTAAGATCGGAGTCTGGAGGTCGCGACGAGTGAGATTTGCAACGTTGGAGTCGAATTTTTTTTGTGAAAACCCACCAAAATTTCACCTAAAATAAAATTGAGCTGTCAGCATCGTTCATCCATTTCCTATTGAGAAATGAGAGAACTTACTTAATTTCAATAGTGTTTAACTCCGAGATTAGTGAGACCTAAGAGTGGTACTAGAAAATCAACTCCCAAAAGAACGAAAACAAGTACGGACGAAGGCCAAGGATGCCTAACACAGAAGTACAGGCGCTTAAAGAACGATGTGATCACTTGCGAAATAGCTCTTGTATTTTTAAAGCAGCCACCCATGCTAGCTGCCATTGCTACTTTTCTCCCCTAAACTGACTTTACCTTACTGTATAAACCCCTTCCGGCCTTTTTCCCCATCCTATCCTATTAACCACTGCCAGAGTCGATAATAGAATAGTAGAAGAATAACGACCGAGTGAGAGAGTGACAACATTACATCAACTTAACCTCCTTTCTTTCGCTTACCATCAAAAAGTAGACAATCGTGTCCTTGGAATCCTTAAGTATGGCCCCATTAGCACCTATTGAAGCACTTAGTGTTAAAAGTTTGAAGCTACTAACATGTCCAAATTTAGTCCCATAACACGGTCTCTAAAGCCAGTCTCAGTGGAGATTTCATGTCCCAATTTCCAACACATCCATATTTTAGAAACAGTGCAGAAGAGTTTCATCCCCATGAAACTGTCTCTACTCCCATGAAACTTTTATCATCTCTCTCTTTATCAATACAGTGTCATGTCAGCGTATTTAATGCCCATGAAACTCCATAAAACCTCCACTGAGACTGGCCTAATTCAGCAGCTAGAAATAAGGACCCTGTACATTTATATATCATCCTAGACGATGCTTAAAATGAGGTAATGACCAATGGCAATGTCTTACTTTTTTTAACTTTACAATAAGTATACAAGAAGTCAAGAAATCTTTATAAAATAATAAAGAAATACATAAAATTTTCAAAGCTAACAACTTATTCTAATGTGGCAGTGAATCCACATGAATACATGTGTCTGCCTAGTACATGCACAAAATAAATAAGTAAAACTAGGTGATCCATGTTATGACTATATAATTACTGGTGATAGGTTTATGTAGCAGTTGATTCGTGTGATTACATGTTTTACCGATCGCTCTTTAAATGAATAAAATCTTCATATAAATGAAATGCTCAAACTAAAATAAAAAGGATCATGTATGAATAAGTATTTGCTTGCATTAACAAACCACCACATTTCTTGTTCGAGAAACATGAAAATAGGATATAACTTCCTAGTACATGAAGTAATTTAAGGAAGAGGGTTACTCGTGTTTAAACTCATCACAATTGTGTCCCTATTTCTTTTATGAATGCATAAGAGAAAATATATTAAAATAAAATCATGACTCGCAATCTAAATGACTAACATGAAGCTAAAGGACAGAAGTGCCTATGTATACTTCCTATTAGTTTCAGCAGATATAAATGCATGTACTCTCTAGTTTCCAAACAAGCACATAATCTCAAAACTTCAGATATATATACCAACCACTGCAAACACTTCTATTTTTTATTTATATAAACATTTTTAATTTAGATTTGCATTCAAACCAATGAAGTAGGTAATTAACTTACACAAGCTTAATACTTGATCACTTTCACGCTCACAAACAAGCATCCAAAATAATTAAGGAAAAATACAAAACATTATTCATGCCGTATAAAAAAATATTATTATAGACACTCTAAAACAATTGAGAAGTAAACTAAATAGTAAGTCCAAAATTAGACCATGCAACACAGTAGGAAAGCAAATCAACAAGCAATGCCATAAATAAAATTCGTGCTATTAGAGCAGTACCATACAACTACATTTCAGACCTCAAATTTACAAGCAGGGAAAGACACTTTACATTTCAGTCCACCAACGTTACAAAATTACAAATATGGGCAAATGAAATTTCAGTTCAGATATTGTCTTTACAAATGAACCCTTAGCTTCATGGTGAAGAATTCCCAGTCAACTGTCAGCAGATTAAGCCACACTTGTTTTCACCCCCCCTGATTTTTCACCCCCCCCCCCCCCCCCCCCCCAAAAAACCGACTTCTTCACACAGTATAAAACACCTGCCACAGCCTGTCGCTTTCCCCTCCAATTAGCAGCCAACATGTCGGAGGGGACAAAGCAACCAGAGCAACCACATGACAGATTGCCATTCCTTCTTGCCATCTCATCATTTTGTCCCTGCAACACAGGTGCCAAATACAGCACATTCAAATAGTTATTAGTAGACGTCCTCTTTTACTCATGACTGTGAATTCAAGCAAGAGAATAATATCCAGTAGCTTGTATTGCCTATGCATCTACTTCATTTTGGTTTAATGGCATAATTTTCAAAAAAGCTTAAACAAACGACGATCACCTAACCATTTCATTGTTACTAACAATGGAACATGTGTGCAGTCATAGGATAATAAAAATGCTATGTGACTTGTGCATTGGAGTGAAGGCATGTTAGAGCAATCACAAAATGTACACACTTCACAATCTGAAAATAGGTCCAGAATAATCACACACAAATCTAGCTACTCCATGAAGAAACATGAGCTAAATAGCATCTGACAAAGAACAATGAATGTGCATTATAACCTTATAGGATCTAAGCATGTAAAGTATATACTTATTTTAACATGTTCCAGCCCACACAAATGTCACAACCTAGGGTTAGTGGTCATGAAAATATGAGCTAGACACACACACCTAAAGGCTCACCTCTGGTACCAACACACATGCATTCACTTTTATATAAGATGACACGCCTCTAATCATCAGAGATAAAATGATGCATGGCAGCGCAATGTTCATCCTTTCCCCAATTGATTAAAAAAAGATTGGTTGTCATGCTAGTGATTCATGCATATACATACACACTAGCTTGTTGACCAAAATGAATCTGTACAAGAACAAGAACACCACTGTCACATTTCACAATCAAAGAAATAAACAAGAGCACACTGATACATTACTTGATCTGGGATTTGATGCATAGCTAAATAACTATGTCATGAACAACTAGCTCATCCTCGGTATTAACATGCTTACACAATTCCAGGCACATATACATTACTTATTGATAGATCATAGCACTCCCGCACATTCCAGCATTTCATAAACTTATCTGCATGGAAATCCACCCCACATCAACACAGTAGAACATCATGAATACCCAACGCACAGCACACTAATATCACCGTAGTCACAAATATTTTGTATTGGAATGGTTGCTGTGGAACATGGCCAGTAGTAGTAGAAGGGAGGGGTTTAGGAGTAGCACTTATCTGGTAGAAAACGCGGTAGAGGATCGCCGTGGACGCGGTGGCCGCCATGGGGTGGCCACCGTGCTCCAGAGCGCTCGACGCTGCGTCGTAGGCGGCGTCGGCGCGGCCGTGAGATCACCGGGTCGGCGTCACGTTGGAGGCGGCGGCGGCACCGGGCCCGGCCGGGAGCCGGCCGAAGGGGCGGCCGAGCACGGTCGGTACAGAGGGGGAAATAGAGGGAGGAGGCCGAGGGTCGGGGCGGCCATCGGCGCCGAAGAGAGGCCGCCGGCAGTGGCGGATCTCCATCTGGCGGCGCCGGCGGCGAAGCTTCAGAGAGGCAGCCAGTGGAGGGGGAACGGAGAGAGGGGGAGAGCCGAGGGGGAGCCGGAAGGGCCGTCGACGGCGAAGGTAGCCACCAGTGGCGGCGGATCTGGGGCGCAACGCCGCCCGGCTGGAGTGGGGGAAAAAGAGCGAGCGAGAGGGAGAGCGGGGAAGCCGCCGGCGACGACGGCGGATATGGAGGGGGTGACGCTCGGGAGAAAGAGAGAAGGCGATGGTAAGGTGGAGGAAGTAGAGGGGAAGCCGACAAGGCCGCAGGCGGTGAAGGGGACGGCCGGATCCGTTGGATCCGGCAGCGGCGCCTCACGGCTCGGCGGCGGAACGGTGGCGTGGTGCTAGACGGAGGCGGCGGGGCTAGCCGGGGCCGACCGGAGGTAGAGGGAGACGAGGGAGAAACGGGGAGGCCGTCCGCGGTGAAAAGGGCTGGGCCAATTAGGCCGACCGGTTAAGCCAAAGCAGACCGAAAGGTTTTTTTTCCTTGAATTTATGCTTCAATTATTAATTCCATAGCACATTACACCCAAAATTAAATCAACATAAAAATAAAATAAATAAATGTGTCGTTCTAATGATTAATGTGATTACTCACGTTCTCTTTTTCTATTATAATTTTTGCTGCATTTACACAAACATACAAAAAACTAATTCAACATAAAATAAATAATTAATACAATAGGGAATATTTACCTTTAAAACCCATCAAATTAGGAAGAATGTCACAGCATGCAATTTAGGATTTTTGCATTATACCTTAGGAAATGCTTTTATTCTTAAAATCTAAATATTATTAGGAGTCAGTTCTGAGGATGGGTTAGGATGCATGACCTGTTTCTGATTTTGACAACTTAGTGGAAGCAGGAGCACACTTAGGCAAGTCGCCCTTTGACCATTTCTTTTAAATTGTTTTTGTGGACCATAGGCTAATTTAAAATAATACATAAACTTCAAAATTGAATTTTATAAACAAATAAATAAACTTCAAAATTGAATTTTATAAACCAATAAATCATGGTAGGTGGATCAGGTAGATCCACCAGGTGATGATGAGACTGGGCCAGGAAGGTCCAGCAGCGTTGCTAAAACTTAGGGAGGGTTATGAGATATTTTGGTGCGTAGAGGAACTCAGGGAAGTGAAGTAAAAACAGCCTAGGTAAGATTGCGTTTTGGAAGTCAGGGTTCCTCTACATAGGGATAACACTTAAGGTCATAACCAACTATGTACGCACGTCAAAAGCAGTGTAAACCGTACTGACCATATGTAGGATCAAGGATAACCGACTAGAGAGGGGTGAATAGGATGTTTTTAAATTTTCTTATCTTTTAATTAATTCTATACAATTTAATACAACAAGAGAGTAAAGCACTTAATACCTACACAATTCTAGTCAAGTAGAGAATCAATACTAGTTCTATCTCAAATAAATGATCACAATAAGAGTAACAAATAAGAGCTAGAAAGAATAAAAGAAGAAACAAGTACACTCGATGTTTTACCGTGGTGTTCGGAAACTGCCGGTTTCCCCTAATCCACGTTGAGGTTAGCCCAAACGAATTGGATCGGCTCCACGAATTAAACCGAAACACCTCCAATCCACTAGTCGTAGCTCTTCCCCGCTCCGAGGAGGTGAGCTCCAACATTCACACGAACAACGGGTCTTCTCACAAACTTCCTTGAGAAGATCACCGATCAACCTCCACCCAATCGTCCAGGTGCCGGCAAGCACCAAGAGTAATAGATCACGGGCTTCACTTGATTGCAAACAAGTGCGAAAGGATCAAACTATTCAATGCAATGCACTATTTGTCCCAACCACCTCAATTGAATGCACAAGGAGAAAAAGAGGTGTGGAGTGAATGCTCAATGCTCAAAGATGTTCAATGGGGTCTCTAGCACGATATTGATTTTCCTAGCGACAGGTTACACCCATCGATACAACACCGTTGAAGCAGGCCAACCTCAAACAAATTCGAGAACAATGTACATACTTCTTGTTACTTAGATCATAAAAGAAGATGAGGAGTTCCACAAAGTAGAATGAATTTCCTTGGGATAAGATTGAGCTTAATTGTATATGTGTGTATTTGTTCATGGATGTAAATTAATTTATTTTAGTTAATTGATTTGTGAAATGGATTTTTTGTTTCCGAAATGAATGAATGTGAATTGGATGTATACTGTGTTGATCTACTTGTTTCAAAGGGTATGGCTAGCATTTTCTGATGCTAGCCAACAAACAAAAATAGATTTGAGAATAGAAAAGAGTATCACAGACGGTTATTAACTCGTAACCGTCTGTGATAGTGGACTATCACAGACGATTTTTAATAAAAACCGTCTATGACATAGGATGTATCATAGATGGTTTCAACCATTCACAGACGATTTCAAAGTGTGATATATCATATATCATAGACGGTTTGTACTAAAAACTATCTGTGATGGTCTACTATCATAGACGATTACGAGTTAATAACTGTTTGTGATAGACTGCATTACAGACGGTTCGAAAGTCGTTTGTGATGACCTCATGTCATTACTAACCCATAAACTCAGACGGCTCACGAAAGTGTTTGTGATGACGTTTTTGAACCGTCTATGATGATCTTTTCTGCAGTACTGCATATTTCCTTTGCTAACTTCACCCGCTAATTGTACATCACAAAATTTAAAGAGAATTGAGAATTTGCCACTCTTAAGATCTCTCATTTATTATTTGTCACTTTTAAGTTTTTTCTAGATAATTTTGCACTGCTAAGCACCATGCATTTGCCATCGTGGGCTTATTCCATTATTTCCAGGTTTTTTCCCCGAAACCGCTATGAAATATTGCATTTGCCCCTCCATGTTGGCTCTGGTCTAGCCAGGCCTAGACAATACATACATACATACTATAATGTTCAGTTTCTGATGTAACATATAGAATGATATTTTAGGATTTTTTTAAAAACTAAAAATAGCATATTCAATATGCTATTCTGGAGGTTTACAATAGAATGCTTCTCTTTATATGAAGTTATGAACCTGGCATGCAGGATGATCTTGAGAGTTCCAGCTAGAAGTGACAAGAAGTACATAATGTGAATTAACACTTTGCGAATAGGGAGGGGCAAATGCAACCACTACTGCAGAAAACCGTATTACAGACAGTTTAGAAACGTCATCACAGACGGTTTTCTGAACCGTCTGAATTTATGGGTCAGTGATAATCGAAGGTTATCACAAACGGTTTTCGAACCGTCTGTGGTGTAAATATCACAGACGGTTTGTAAGTAAAAATCATCTGTGATAGGTGATAATCACAGACGGTTTTTACTTACAAACTGTCTGTGCTATTCTCTTCTACCCCTAAATCTATTTCTGTTTATTGGCTAGCCTTAGGAAATGCTAGCCATGCCCTCTGAAACACGCAGATCAACATGTATATGTATACATCCAATTCACATCTCAATTTATTTCACAAATATAAAACATTCACTTCGCAAATCAATTAATTGAAATGAAAACAAGCAAATATAGTATGAAACGCAGTACACATTTTATTTTTATTAAGATTAGAGCCTACCATTACAATATCCCAAAACAACAAACAGATTGCCATCTAGCTAACACAACAAGAACAGAGAAAAGCAAAGATCCTCTATGCCTAGGCCTTCTCGCCCCTGATGCAGCGCACGAGCTGGATGCCTTTGACGCCAACCATCGTCGGCGTTGATTGAGCGCTGCCTTGTGCATCGTCTGCTTCGTGGGGCTATTATGGTATGGGTCAAGGAGGAGGAGGAGTAGAACAGCAAAGAGGAAGAGAACAGGAAGGAGGAGGAGAACAGCAAAGAGCAAAGAGGAGAACAAAAAGGAGACTGGGTTCTGGCCATTATTTATAGGGGAGGGAGTGCGAAATTTTTTGGCGCGGGGACGGAGGCGGAGCTACGATCCGAGGGGTGAGGATTGGTGGATTTCTATTGGCTAGGATTGGGTTGAGAAGGATCGACGGGCCCAGCGGTCAGATTATCACAGACAGTTGGTAGCTAGAACCGTCTGTTATGAATGAATATCACAGACGGTTCTATATGCCAACTGTCTATGAATTAGAGCACAAAATTTTATATACCGATGCAATATAAACAACTAGTCTGAAAAGATAAAATAACAAAGTTTTATATGGGTTATATATACTCATTTGATAGGTTTCGATGAGATCTACAACTTTTCAGTTGAATCAAAATCCAAATTCCGAAAGGAAGATCAAGAAAAAAGGCAAAAACAGAAACCAAAAACTTGTGACGCAGGTTTAGGTCCAAAGATGACCGATTTTCGGGGGGCTTGGAGGGTGACTAGCACAAGATGGTCATTTTTTGGATCGGGCACGTCGTTAGCTTTCCAACGAGTACAAGAACGTCGAAAACGGACACCGTATGCAAAAGTTATGTCTGTTTTACTGAAGGTGTTTCAAAACTAAATCCTACTCAGACTCAGGCGGGAAATTATGAAATTTTGTGGGAATTGCATGGCGGGAAACATATTACAGACAGTTTTTAATACAAACCGTCTATGATAACTTCATTATCACAGACGTTTTTTAATAAAAACTGTCTGTGATACTAGAATATCACAGATGGTTCATCGGTAAGAACCGTCTGTGATACTCGTTTTCTCCGACGCCATCAACACAGACGGTATCCAAATTAAAACCGTCTGTGATTTGGTGTCTAGTATTAGGCTTTCTGTAGTAGTGAACATTCACAGCGGATTTCGGGGCAAAAAATATTAAAAAATACTGGAATACACCCACAGTAGTAGATCTCAGGTATTGCTTAGTAATGGCAAATTATCAATAAGAAACTTAAAAGTGGTAAATAATAAAGGAGGGATCTTAGGAGTGGCAAATCCTTATTTTTTCCAAATTTAAAAGAGACCATGTTTTCTACTAAATGTACACTCTCAAAGATTTATATTTAGCAAACACCATAGCACTACCAAAAGTTCAGAATAAATTTTTACCTAAACGAACGTAAAAGCTATCCCTACTGCTGTGCACTTGAGGAGGAGTACTGAAGCAACACCCTTAAACTAAACAGTGTTATGACCTACGTACCTTCATATTACCGCATTTGTGCTCCAAGTTCATTCTTTAGGAGTCAGGGACAAAAATATCCTGAATAATACGTCTGAAAGGAACAAGACAATATTGACAACTACATCAGCTCCAAATGACGCGAAAATAACGAGCGATGTGTAGTCGTAAAGGTGAAAAGAGAGATCAAGCCTTGATATACGAGTTCAATTCTTTTTGACCAGCGGCCACAAACAGACAGATCCCAAACAGGCAAACACCCTCTCCCTTGACACTGGTCCATCAACTGTTAGGCCCACAAGACTAACATGGTGAAAAGCTTGATGCCAAATGCTTTTGCGTTATGCAGGCAAGTGCTTCTTAAGGCATTCCTCAAAAAGACTTAACACAGATCCAAATTACGTGATTACTGTTATGTACGTGCTCTCTCTCTCTCTCTCTCTCTCTCTCTCTCTCTCTCTCTCTATATATATATATATATATATATATATATATATATATATATATATATATATATATATATATATATATATATATATATATATATATATATATATAGGAAGCCTCTTTTCTACTCCCGGGTATAATTACACCCTATGTCGTATCTCACAATGTAGGGAGTATCTCGCGTAACGGAGGGTATGTACATGTAGTATTCGAGTATTTAAGACCATATAGGTGGTATGAACAATTTTTCAGAGGTGGTATGTACATTTTTTCGACATACTCCTTTTTATGTGTGTATATAAAAGTATTTATAAAATACGCTAAAAACTATGGACTCCTTTGCAATTTTTTCATATAGTTTACATTGGAGTATCTTATAATTAGTATATGAGTATACCTAAAGTGATAAAGGAGTATTTCAAGTTTATATATGTGGTATATTAGAGGTGGGTGTAATTACACCCGGGAGTAAAAAGTATTTTTCCTATATATATATATATATACACACACACACACACACACACACATATGTTGTGGTTACAGACCAAACAGAGAGAGTGTGTGGTAGTGGAGAGTTGAGTAAATGAATGGCTTAGGCCCCTTTCCTTATGGCCTATGTCTTATATTCCATCCATATGGGGAGTGCCTTTACAATTATACCCTTATACATGAGTCCTCCCCTCAGGGGTACTTATGTCACTATACATGTCGTATTTCGGACCTAACAGGCCTACTGGGCTTAGGTGGGGGCCACCCCTACAACAGGAGCCTCTCACGGTGAAGGGCTTCACGGGCCGAAACCATGCCGCTGAGCCATTTGGCCCCCTCCGTCCCGTGGGCCTGTGATGCTTGATGACTTTGAAAGTTCGCATGTCCGCCCATGTTTGCGCGAGGGCTGTCTCCGGGTTCCGAAGCCGGTGCGGCCTCGTGATCGAAGGCACCGGGAAGACCGAAGGTCTGGACGGGGCCGAGGTCGTTTTTGCGCGAGGGCCGTCTCCCGCACCCGGGGCGGGCGCGGCTTCGAGGCCGAAGGCACTGGTAGGCCGAGGGTTTCGACCGGACCGGGGTCCGGGCGTGCCGTACCTCACGCTCTGGATATTCGTGGGCGAAGTCGACTTGGTCGGCTGCCCTTGGCGGCCGAGTCTCGGGAAGTGCTTCGCGCGATGTGGCGCCAGCGCGGGGAGATGGTTGCTTGGTCCAGGAGTGCGCTTTAATGACGCCTGGAACCGCGCCAGGCTTTGTCAGGGGTAGGCTGGCACAGCTGCTCCGCCTGCCCTGCACTGGATGTGGGCACGTGGCCGGCTGTAATTGGAGCGTCGTGGGATGCCAGCGCTCCCATGACCACGGCCATTTGCCTCTTCCCTAGGAAAAGCGGCCACGCGGCGGGAGTGTATCAGCGCATTGGGCGCTGCGCTGCCACCTACCGCCGCCTGCCGCGGTTGCCAGCGGTTGCACTGCCCGATCGTGGGTAGCCGAACCGCTTGCAATTCTGTCGTTCGATCTTCTGCTTGTAGGGGAGACGGGGGGCTTTATAAGCCGCTCCTGTGGGCATGCAATCGGTCCCCTCGACTACTTGATCACCTGTGCGTTCCTTCCTATCCTTCTTGCACCTTCTACTGCTATTCTCGCCTCCGTGCCTGCCCGCCATCGTGAGAGAGGGATGGCTGCACGCGACGACCTCCCCGCTAACATGGGTGCCGCCCTTGACGACCCTGCGCGTCGCCTTAGCGAGAGCGCCTCATCGAGCCAGCGCTGCCTAACGCCACCGCCGGCGGAGTACCGCCTGGTTCCGCGCGACGGGAAGCAAACTACCCAGCACTGGGATGCCGTGAAGAGGTCCAAGGGTCGCTGCTCTCGTGTGCTGGGGCGGAGCCGCGTCACGGAGGAGACCCTCCGAACACTTCTTCAGGAGAAGAAGCTGGAGGAGCGTGCCGGGGCTCGCCTGCCCTGGCCTGACGAAGCGGAGCCGAACCTGGGAGAGTCGGAGGCGATCGTCTTCGTGGCATTCTTCGACGCCGGGCTCCGAATCCCCGCGACACACTTCGTTCGCGAAGTGCTGCGAGCGTATGGGTTGGAGCTGGCGCAGCTGACTCCGACCGCGATCGTTCGGTTGGCCATCTTCACTTGGGCGATGCGGACGGAGGGTACCCGTCCTCGCGCCGAGTTGTTCGCCATCCTGCACGACGCACGGTGCCAACCGAGGAAAGTGGAAGGGGGGCTTACTCGAACTTCGGCGGTGTGGACTTCGTCCTGAGGCCGGAGTGCTCGCACCTGTTTCCCGCGTTGGCTACGCGGGAAAAGTGGGAGTCCGACTGGACACGGTGGTGGTTCTACTACACCGGGACAAGCACGAGCGGCCTCCGGAGCCGCGAGGGCCGATATCCTTCAACCGTTGTCCGAAAGTGACGCCTCGGCCCGGCGACGAGCAGCAGGCACGGAGACTTGCTGGGGTCGCACTTGGTTCAACATGCGTGACCTCGCCGAGGAGTTCACCATGTACGGGATATCCCCGCTTTCTTGTACCTGGCAGTACGAGCGGCGAGGGCCCGACCGGAAGGACGGCATCCACCCGGGGGTGTCTTCGCTTCATAGGCCCTCCGCGCCCGGTAAGTATCCCTGCGATATGCCAAGTACCACGTGGGTGGTTGCAGACCCTTTGATCTGATATTCCGCTTGTGCATGCAGTGCGCCGGTTAGAAGATGCGGAGCGCGCCGCGGCTGCGATGCTCGGGCCGTACACGACGAAGGAGCACAAGGCCCGTGAGTCCGCGACCTCCTTGGCGAAGCAGGGGCGGGTTAATCGGGTGTGCGAGGTTCTAGAAATCCCCGTTCCGGAGCGCCCAGTGCCTGCGGAATCGCCGAGCGGTGCGACGGTGGTGGCACCATCTTCTCGGTGCGGGGTCTAGTCGGAAGTTATCGCCCTCCGTTCGCCGACCGTGCCGCCGGTCGAGAACGTGGGGGTGGGGGGCGAAACGGGCGCTGGGCTCGGATCGTTTGGTTCGGGGGGCCGCGTAACCCTTGACGAGGCCATGTACGGTGGCGAGGCGACGACCGTGCGTCTCACCGTTCTTGAAGATGACGCCTCGTCACCTCCAGCAGCAACTGCAGCGTTGTCGCTGACGACGGCTTCCGCGGCTGCCCAGGTAGGCGCGGAGGCTTCACCCACGACTCTGAAGGCGAAACGGCCTCAGGTGCAGTCGCCGCCATCTTCTAGGGGCCGGTTCAGCGTGGCGGGTCCAGTGACTACGGCCCTGACAGCTAGCGGGGATGCTCCTGAATCCGAGAGGGTTGTCGCTCCTCAGGCCGGCGGGACGCCCGTGACCCAGGCGGAGGCCGCGATGAGGACACCGGAGGTAGGCGCAGTTCGTTTTCGTCGCGCGACTTCGCGAAACTCTCCCCAATTTGCTCGCTTATTCCGTCGACGCCAGGCGAGACAGGGTCTCCCAAACGAGGACAAGAATCGAGCAATGGGGGGCGCCGCGATGTCGCCGGCCTGACTGAGCCGGGGACTGTGTGCGCCCCAACTGCTGCGGGGGCACTGGGGTGGGGGCTCTAGGGCCTGACGTCTCCGACTTCGTACCTCGGTGGGAGGCGCTTCGCACCTGGAGCGAGGTGGCAGAGTATGCTGGCGCCCGCCTAGATCGACAGGCGCTGCACTCCTGCGGGGGCGACCTTTTAGCGCTCGCGCTGGGTGCCTCGGAAATGAGGGTAATGGTCTGCGTTCTCGCTGCACACCCCTTGCTTATCTGATGGGTAACGGTTGTTGTTACATTCGTGTAGACGCTTGCAATTGGCAAAGCCCTCGAAGAGACTCGCGCACGCGAGCGGAGGGCACTGGAGGACCAGCTGCGCGTCGCGGACGACGCCAACGCCGCCAAGGACGAGATCATTCGGGTGCTGATGGCGGAGCGGGACGAGGCTATTGACGACGCGCAGCTGGTGGGCACAAATGTGAAGAGGGCGGCAGTGGCCGCAGAACGTGCGATGGAGGAGGCCCAGCGCGCTGCGACGGAGGAGCGGACCGCCCTTCTTCAGTGAATCTCCGCGCTAGAGGCGGAAAAGGAACAGCTTACTGCCTCCGTTGCAGAGAAGATGCTATCCTGGGACAACGCGTGCACCTCCGCGTGGAATGCGATGGAGTCTCTGGAGCAGGCCCTCCGGGGGCTTTGCGTGCATGTTGAGGACGCCACTCATGGCCGCCAAGACCTTATGGAGACGCTTGGGCGAATCGAAGAGGGCTCAAGCGTCGCCCTGCCCGGCGCCAAGGCTTTTGGCACCCACTGCGGCTACATGAGTGCTGGGCTTGCTCTCGCCTTGTTGCGCGCCGGTGGGTGCGAGCATGTCAATGAGCTGGCGAACCCTCAGCTTGACTTGCCTACCCAACCCGGGGTGATATCCGACGCCGTTCGTGCCGCCGAGCCCGCGACCCGAAACTTCCATGACCGGATTTGGAATTATGTCGGGGAGGGCGCCACCGCGGTTGCGTTACGGCGGACGCTGCGGAACGAGGGGGACGTGCTTCGCTGGCTCGAAGAGGTCCCTCGGCGCAGCGCCGGCGATGCGGGCACTCGTCGCGCGCGAAGATGGCGCGGACTCATAGGAATAGTTCCATGTTTTAGCGCGTTTCGCGCCGTGCGTGTCTGCTTCTGTAATGTAACCGTCTTGCTCGGGCCAAGCGACAATTCTCCCGTGTACTTGTTGTTTATGTAATGTGCTGTGAGCTGGGGGTCACGTAAAGCACGAGTATCATGTCTCCCTTCGTTCGGGTATCAGCAAACAGGCTTGCGAACGCTTGGCGCCTCGGACCCCAACCTAGTCGAGGTATGCATAGGAACCTCGACTACGACCCTTGTTTTTTATGTTCCAGGGGTGCGCGCAAGGGGCGTGCCTGCGCGTGCTTGGGAGTATCCAAGTCGCGGTTGCACGCCGTAAAGTGCGCGGGAATGGCGTCCACGTTGGGGGTTTGCTTTTTCTTCTAATACTCCGGAGGGCTGCGTGGGATCGACATCCACGTCTTATTTATACTCCGAAGAGTACGCACTGGGGCAACGCCCATGCGTGCGCGAGGTTCGCATCTTGTTTATACTCCGTAGAGTGCGCAGGGATAGCATCCGCGTCTTCTTTATACTTCGGAGGAGTGCGTGGGATCGACATCCACGTCGTATTTATACTCCGAAGAGTACGCACTGGGGCGACGCCCATGCGTGCGCGAGGTTCGCGTCTTGTTTATACTCCGTAGAGTGCGCAGGGATAGCATCCGCGTCTTCTTTATACTCCGTAGAGTGCGCAGGGATAGCATCCGCGTCTTCTTTATACTCCGGAGGAGTGCGTGCGGAGGCGGGCCTCGACGCTACGTCTTGTTTAGAGTCCGTAGACTGCGCGCGGAGGCGAGCCTTCGCGCGTTGCGGGCGGTGAAATTGCGTGCGGAGGCGGACCTCGACGCTACGTCTTATTTATACTCCGTAGAGTGCGTGCGGAGGCGGACCTCAGCGCTACATCTTATTTATACTCCGTAGAGTGCGTGCGGAGGCGGACCTCGACGCTACGTCTTATTTAGAGTCCGTAGACTGCGCGCGGAGGCGAGCCTTCGCGCGTTGCGGGCGGTGAAATTGCGTGCGGAGGCGGACCTCGACGCTACGTCTTATTTATACTCCGTAGAGTGCGTGCGGAGGCGAACCTAGGCGCTACGTCTTATTTATACTCCGTAGAGTGCGTGCGGAGGCGGACCTCGACGCTACGTCTTATTTATACTCCGTAGAGTGCGTGCGGAGGCGGACCTTGACGCTATGTCTTATTTAGAGTCCGTAGAGTGCGCGCGGAGGCGTCCCCCCACGCGTCTTTATTTATGCTCATGTCCAGTGCACACGAAGGTGGCCCTTCGCGCACTTTTAATATGAAAACGGGAGAATTTGCATGAATAATGCACTTTATTAAATTCCCGTTTGCGCGGGTGAGCGATTACAAGGGTTAAGGCACTAACCGTTAGCCACTTATGGCCGCCGAAGCCGCGGGAGGCCCTTTCCCTTGTGTGCTTGACTTAGGCGTAATACCGTCGTAGCCTGTCCGCATTCCACGTGTGGCGGAGCGTGTGCCCTTCCAAGGTGGCTAAGCGATACGCTCCCTTTTGCAGGGCCTCCGCAACGATGTACGGTCCTTCCCACTTGGACTCGAGCTTGCCTACCGTCTCCGCGTGGAGTGCCATCTTAAGGACGAGGTCTCCCAGTATGAACTCGCGCGGGTACAACGAGCGATTGCGACCACACACCATCTGTCGCGCGTATTTTATGACGTGCTGTGTGGCGCTTGCCCGGTCCCCATCAAGGAGGTCCACGAACAATTGGCATTCCTCGTCTGGTGCCTGGACGAGGACCCGCCGCGAGCCAGCCTTGATTTTTCAGTGTGAAAGGCGTGAACCCCGTTGGGCGTGTGACCGTTGTGCGAAGGGACCAGAGGACGCTGTGGAGCTCGCCCGGCCACTTCCCCTTTGGGAACCCGACGAGGCGCTTCTTGATTGCGGCGGAGATGGCGCTGTTTGCCCGCTCCACCGCCCCATTGGACTGTGGGTGTCCAACCGAGGCGAACCGGAGGGTGATGCCCATATTGCCGCAAAATTCTTTGAATGGGGCTGCATCAAACTGCAGCCCGTTGTCGACGGTGACCTCCCTGGGCACGCCGAATCGACATATGATGTTCTGCCAAAGGAAGCGCTGCAGAGCTGCCGACGTAATCTTGGCCAGAGCCACCGCCTCCGGCCACCTGGAGAAGTACTCCAGGGCAACTGTGACAAATCGCAGGTCTCCTGGGGCCCTAGGAAGTGGTCCCACGACATCAATGCCCCACCTCGCCAGCGGCCATACCGGGGGTATGGGATGGAGGCTTGTCGGGGGCCTATGGATAGCCCTTCCCATCCATTGGCAGCCTTGACAACGGCGCACGAGATCCTGGGCATCCGCGATAGCTGTTGGCCAATAAAAACCCTGTCTGAATGCCTTGCCCACCAGGGACCTTGGTTGGAGGTGCGAGCCGCAGAGGCTGGCATGAATTTCCGCAAGGAGGCGCTTTTCTTCTTCACGCGGAAGGCACCGCAGGAGCGGTGCGCATACCCCCTTCTTGTAAAGCGCGCCGTCGAGCACCTGGAAGGACCGAGCGCGGTGCTGCAAACGCCGGAGCTCGGAGGGGTCATCCGGTTCCGCGATGCCTTGCAGAAAAGCAAGAAGGGGCTCCCGCCAGTCACCCTGTTGGGTGATCTGGTGGACGAGAGTCGCATCCCGATTATCCTGTGCTGTGGCCGCCGCTGGCAGGGTTTCGTAAAATGCCCCTCCGGGAATTGGGAGCTGCTGACTGGCGGCCTTGGCCAGGACGTCGGCTTGTTCGTTGTCCGCCCGAGGGATGGCCTTCACCGTGACACCCAAAAAGTGTCGCTCCTTCGCTCGTACGGCTGCTAGGTACTTGGCTAGCTCCGGGTCCTTGGCTTGGTATGACTTGTCTACATGGCCCGCCACTAACCGGGAATCGGTGCGAACGAGGACTCGCCTTGCTCCCATCGCTTTGAGCTTACCGAGGCCGAAGAGTAATGCCTCGTACTCGGCCGTGTTGTTCGTAGCCGGAAACGCTAGGCGCGCCGAGTATAACAGGCGCTGCCCTTCTGGCGTGGTGATGACGGAGCCCACTCCTGCGCCCGCAACACCGTACGCCCCGTCGGTGTTAAGTGCCCACACCGGGTCTTCGACCTGGAGGGCGGGCTGGGCTGGGGGGGTCCATTCCGCGAGGAAGTCCGCCAGGACTTGAGACTTGATCGCCGTGCGAGATGCATATGTTAGGGAGAACGGTGCCAGCTCCGACGCCCACTTGCCAATTCGTCCCATGGACTCCTTGTTGTGCAGCATCTCTGCTAGGGGGAATGATGATGGCACCGTTTCGGGGTGCGCCAGGAAGTAATGCCGGAGCTTTCTTGAGGCCATGACCAGTGCGTACGCAAGCTTCTCGAGCTCGGTATATCGCGTCTTGGCGCCCTGGAGGGCTTCTAAGACAAAGTACACTGGCCGCTGGAGTGCGCCCTCTTCCAGGTTGAGGACGGCGCTGACCGCCGTTGCCGAGGTGGCGAGATAGAGTAGGAGGGGAGCCTCTGGTGCTGGGGCCACCAGAGTGGGAAGGGTTACGAGGTGTTTCTTGAGGTCGTCAAAGGCCCTTGCGCAGTCGTCGTCCCAATGAAATCCGTCGCAACCACGGAGGGTTTTGAAGAATGGTAAACCCCTCTCCGCCGCTCTGGAGAGGAAACGGCTCAAGGCCGCCATGCGGCCTGCCAGCCTCTGGACCTCCCGCGTCATCTTGGGAGGTTCCATGCCCAAGATAGCGTCAACATTGTCGGGGTTAGCTTGGATGCCTCGCCCAGAGACGAGGAAACCCAATAGCTTGCCCGCCTGTACGCCGAAGACACATTTGTCCGGGTTGAGCTTGATGCCCGCCTTCCGGAGGTTGTCAAAAGTCTCCTGAAGGTCGCGGCCGTGGGAGGCGAGCTAACAGGTTTTTACGACCACATCGTCCACGTAGGCCTCCACGTTTCGCCCTAGCTGGACGGCCAGGGCCAGCGCGACGAGGCGGGTGAAAGTTGCGCCCGCGCCCTTCAAGCCGAAGGGCATCCTTACGAAGCAAAAGGTCCCTACGGGCGTAATGAAGCTGGTTCTCTCCTCGTCATCCTTGGCCATGTAGACCTGGTGGTAGCCGGAGTAGGCGTCCAAGAAGCTCATGAGCTCGCATCTGGCGGTTGCATCGACCAGTTGATCTATGCGCGGTAGAGGGTAATCGTCCTTCGGGCATGCCTTGTTGAGGGCTGTGAAGTCGATGCACATGCGCCAGGCGCCGCTGGCCTTTTTAACCAACACCGGGTTGGCGAGCCAGTCTGGATGTTGAACTTCGCGGATAACCCCTGCTCGAAGGAGCTTCGCCACCTCCACCTTGGCCGCCTGCTGGCAGTCCATGGATATACGGCGAAGTTTCTGCTTGACGGGCTTGGCGTCGGGGCGGATCGTGAGGTTATGTTCAATGAGGGCACGATCCACTCCTTTGATATCTTCCGGGGACCATGCGAAGACGTCTACGTTGTCCTGGAGGACTCGGAGCAAGTCTTGCTCTACCTCCGGAGGGAGGCCTTCGCCTATGGATACGAACTGCCCCTCCTCTTGGAGCGGCACCCTCTTCACCCCGCCCTCCGGGTGGGGCTTAGGTGTCCAACCCGGAGCGGATGGCGTATCCGCCGGGTATTTGTCGGTGAGGGCGTGCACCTTGCGGTGCAAGCGTCCAGCTTCGGTTTCGATGCTCCAAGCCATATCCTGATCGCCGAAGATGGCGATAACGCCCCGCCGTCCTGGCAGCTTCATGCATAGGAATGCGTAGTGTGGGACGGCCTTGAAGGAGTTGATGGCGGGCCGGCCCAGTATGGCATTGTACGGATATGCAACGTCCACGACGTCGAAGACGACATCTTCGGTCCTGGCGTTGTCGGCCTGGCGCAGAGAGACTTGGAGGCGAACCTGACCCAGAGCCTTCAGAGGCTGCCCTCCGAGGCCCTGAAGGGGGGCTTCCGAAGCTTTTAATATGCTCCGAGGTATTCCCATACGATCGAGGGCCTCCGCGAACAAAATGTTGGCGGAGCTCCCTCCGTCAATGAGGATGCGCCTAACGTTGCAACCTGCAATGTCGGCCTGGATGACCAAGGGATCCTGATGGGGGAATTCTACACCCTGGGCATCGGCTGACGTGAAGGTGATGCTGCAAGGGGACGCCCGCCGAGGTAGTTGTGCCGAGGAAGCGCTTGACGAAGAGCCTCCCTCGATGACGTTCATGCCGCGGTACTGGGTCTCCTCGGGGGACCCAGCACGGGAGGGATGGACCGCCGCCTGTCGTACTGCCGCGACTTCGGTGCATGCCCGCGTGAAATGGCCCCCGTAGCCGTGCACCTCGCACCATCTACCATATTCGAGGATTTCCTGCTCCGCGCGCGGCTTGGCATCACCGCCTCCTTGGCGCCCTCCTGCGAGGCGCGAGGCTGAGACGGCCTCCCGGGGAGTGCCCTGCGTGGCCAGGATGTGGCGGGCCTTTTGGGATCTCCGCTGGTTGCGCCGGGGCTTACGCCTGTCGCCTGGTGAGGTTTGATGGTCCCCGCCATCGACAGGCTTACGAATGTCGCCTGCGGCCACTTGCTCGTGGTCCGCCCTCGGGTTGTCTCTTGCGCTACCTCTTTGTAACAAGCCCTCCGCTTGCCTGGCGTCGGAGTCGTTGCCGTGGCGCCTCCGCGCGTCCTCTTCGGCTCGAGCGTACGCTTCCACTTTGTCGAAGAGCTCTGCCTCCGACTTGAGCGGCTTCCGCGCGTTGTACTCAGCGAGTGGTCCCGGGCGGAGACCTTGTGTGGCTGCGTTGATGATGGTCGTTTCGTTGACGTCCTTGACCTGGCAGCGCACTTTCGCGAAGCGCTTGAAGTAATCCCGAAGCCTTTCGTCGGGTTTTTGCTTGACTGCGAAGAGCTGGTCCGCATCGACGCACCCGACGTAGTTTCCCTGGAAGTTGCTGCAGAGTCGACCGCGGATCTGCTCCCACGCATGGATGGATTGTGGCGCGATGGAGAAGAACCAGGACAGCGCCACGCCTTGTAACGCGAGGGGGAGCCCTCTTGCTTTCGTGGTGTCGTCTCCGCCAGCCTCGCGCACGAAGCCTCGCGGGTCGGAGTCGCCCTCGTAGGCCTCAACGACATTCGGGAACTTGAAGCCCGCGGGCCAAGCCGCCTGCTGCAGACTCGCGGAGAGCGGGGACTCCGGATCTATTCGCCGCGATGGAACGCGACTAGACGTAGGGGTTCGGACGCCACCGCCGGGGAGGGGGGTTGGCTCCGAGCCTCTTGCATGTCCCGCACAGCTCAGCGGAGGTCTGTTAGCTCCCGCTGAAACGCGCTGAGGGCCGCCAGCAGAGCTGTCTCTGCCGCGGGCGCAGCCGGGGCCGTCGGTGCGCTTGGCGGCGCTACCGGTACGGCGGTGGTCACGGCCTGCGCGCCCCGGTTGCCCGCCGTGTTGTCGCGGAGGACCCTGGAGCCGTTCATCGCTTCTGCGCTGGGTGGAGAAATGGATGCGCCTGCGTTGCCACCGCCAGGGTTGGTCGTCGGGGTGGTGCTGGTGGGGTTGGTCGTCGCGTCGGTGACGGGGTTGGTCATCGCACCGGTGGCGGGGTTGGTCGTCGCGCCTACACCACTGCTCGTACCTGCGGCTGCTAAAGCCGAAGCCCTTGTGCTGCTGCGAAACTTCGCCGCCTCCGCCTTCTTCTTCCTCGCCGCCGACGGTGACACTTTCTTTGGTGCCATCCTCCTTCGGATCTGGAGGCTTGCTCTTGTCCTCCCCACGGACGGCGCCCACTGTTGTGGTTACAGACCAAACAGAGAGAGAGTGTGGTAGTGGAGAGTTGAGTAAATGAATGGCTTAGGCCCCGTTCCTTATGGCCTATGTCTTATATTCCATCCCTATGGGGAGTGCCTTTACAATTATACCCTTATACATGAGTCCTCCCCTCAGGGGTACTTATGTCACTATACATGTCGTATTTCGGACCTAACAGGCCTACTGGGCTTAGGTGGGGGCCACCCCTACAATATATATATATATATATATATATATATATATATATATATATATATATATATATATATATATATATATATATATATATATATATATATATATATATATATATATATATATATATATATATATATATATATATATATATATATATGAAAAAATACATTTTACTGCCGGGTGTAATTACACCCACCTTTAATATACTACCTAAAAAACTTAAAATACTCCCTTATCATATTAAGTATACTCGTATACTAATTATAAGATATTCCAATGTAAACCATATGAAAAAATTGCAAGGGAGTCCATAGTTTTTAGCGTATTTTTGTAAATACCTTCATATACACACATAAAAAGGAGTATGTCGAAAAAAATGTACATACCACTTCTGAAAATTGTTCATACCACCTAGATGGTCTTAAATACTCATATACTACATGTACATATCCTTTATTGCGCGAGATACTCCCTACGTTGTAAGATACGACATAGAGTGTAATTACACCTAAGAGTAGAAAAGAGGCTTATATATATATATATATATATATATATATATATATATATATATATATATATATATATATATATATATGTAGGGATTGGAGGGGGTGGCGAGGGCAGGGCAGCGCGAGGCTGGTGGAGGGGCCGACGAGGGCGCAGAGGGGCACGGCGAGGAGGGGACGACACGTAACCCTAGCGGCTTGCGAGGGGTCAAGAGCGAGATGGAAGGAGCAAAGGGATGGGTTGGCTACTGGGGTGAATTCGCAAAAGAGCGGTTCCGCACGAGGGTTTTTACGTGAAAATGCATAAGTGGAATCGGTGTTCCACCCACATCAATTTTAATCGTAGGGGCCAGATCTGATGGTCCACAACGTCATTAGCATGTTATCACAAAAATCAGCATTACACTAAATGTGCTCCTATATATATAGGACGCTGAAATGGAACACCAGGGTGCTCGGGCACCAAGCCTCCCTGCCTTTAGATTGCTTTTAGATATGTGCAAGTGCAATGATATATAATATTAGGATGGAAAGTTTTAATTATGAATGGAAAGTCTCAATCATGGATGGAAAGTCTTAATCATAGAGCATGTGCTCCTGTTATTTATAATATATATATATATATATATATATATATATATATATATATATATATATATATATATATATATATATGAAAAATACTTTCTACTCCTAGGAGTAGTTACTCCCATTGTATATACCATCTATCTACCTCGGAATACCACCTACTTGATCGGGTTGTTAGGTTGGATACCATCACTAATTGTTCCTAACAAACCCACTAACATACCACGTTTACTTAGTAATTGGGTGCATGATTATCTCATGGAAATAAGAAAAATATGATAATTACCGAACGTCTTGTTAGTTTCTCGGGATAATTGTGCATGCACATACCACCTATCGTGTATAAGACGGCGCTGAGGAGGGCTTCAACACATCGGTGACTCGGTGTGGATATACATACCTCCTACCGTAAGAGTATTCGGTTGGCTCCCATGGCACTTCTGACATTTACTCCGTTGAATGGAGTACGCATGCTAGGCTGCTAGCTAGCTTGCTTTGTTGAGAGGTACAATGACTTGTTGCTTGTAGTTTTCAGCAGGCACATGGTCGTGACTATGACAAGATATTTGCTCATGTTGCTCATATGACAACGGTTTGCACTCTTATTGTTGTGGCTGTTGTTCGCTCTTGGACTATCTTTCAGATGGATGTGAAGAATGCTTTTCTTCATAGTAATTTGTAGGAGGTGGTTTATATGCAGCCACCCCAGGGTGTTGTGGCTCTTGCTGGTCATGTTTGTCGTTTCGTCATGCTCTTTATGGCCTTAAACATGCCACTCGTGCTTGATTTGAGCGGTTCAATTCAGTTGTGTTAGTTGCTGGTTTCTTCCCGAAGTAATTATGATCCTACATTATTTATTCATACATCTCCACGTGGCCTACTATGCTTTTACTATATGTTGATGATATGCTGATTACTAGAGACAATGAGGAGTGCATTGCTTTTGTCAAGCAACGACTCAGTGGGTAATTTTTGATGTCATATTTGGGTTCTCTACGCTACTTTCTAGGAATTAAAATTACTTATACACATGATGGCTGCTATCTGTCTTAGCAGCGCTATATTCAGGATTTGCTTGCTCATTCTGTCCTCACTGACAGTCGAACAACTGCTATTCCTATGTAGCTTCATCTTCAGCTTTGTCCTAATGATGGCACTCTTCTTGCAGATCCTTCTCGTTACCGTCATATTGTTGGGAGTCTTGTCTATCTCGTAGTAACACATCCTGATATTACTTATTCTGTTCATGTGCTCAGCCAATTTGTTTTTGCTCCAATGTCTGTTCAGTATGCTCACCTACTACATGTTTTGCGCTATCTGCTGGGGACTGTTGATCATTGTCTCTTTTATTCTCGATCGAGTCAGCTTCAGCTTTATGCTTACTTTAATTTGACTTGGGCAAGTGATTCTGTTGATTGACTGTTTGTCTCTGGATATTGCATATTTCTTGGATCTTCTCTCATTGCCTAGAAGTCCAAGAAATAGACAGCATTGTCACGATCCAATGCTGAGGCTGAGCTTCAAGCGTTGGCTACTATTACTTCAGAAATCGTTTGGTTTTGTTGGCTCTTAGTTCATCTTGGTGTGTTAAGCGATACTCCTCCATCTCTTCTGTGTGACAACACTAGTGATACATAGATTGCTATTGATTCAGTGAAGCGTGGGCTTACTAAACACATTGGTGTGGATGCGCCCTTTACACCTTCTCATTGTCAACAAAAGACTATTGCTCTTCAATATATGCCATCTGACATTCAGGTTGCTGATTTCTTTACAAAGCCTCAAACTCGATAGCAACATCATTTTTATCTCTTTAAACTCTATGTTTCAAATACTCTCCGGATGCATATACATGACATTCCTCTCAAACTCATTATGTATATATGTATATGGTCCATTAGACACATTAATCCTGTACTATGTATTATGTATATATGTGTCCATTAGACTATTAGGCCTTTTAGTCCTGTACTCTAGAATTATATTGTAATATATATACCTATTGATATCTATCCAGTAGATTTGAGATATTCAGATTGTATAACAATTACATCAAATATACACATCAGCAAACAGTAGCAATTGTAAAGTAACAATCACTCAACTAGTAGTCTAGTACTATTCCTATAATCCTACTAGTATTTTAGTATCACCACGCGGCCACGCATAGGATGCGTCATGGGTGAAAGTATCATAGTATCTTTCCACCTGGTCTGCTCCAGTCATGGCGAAGACTGGCCCAGTTTAGCTCCAAGCAAAGCAAAACATGCAAAAAAAGAGCACAGGAGGAGAAGAAATGGACTAGGCCTTGGCATGGGACAAAAGTAAAGTCGAGAAAACCGAAAAGGCCGGGTAATAGAGATAGAAGGACAGAAGGGAAAAAAATACTACGCTAGACATAAGTCACAGGAGCAGACCAGATCTGTCCCAGCATCTTCCCTGCACTTGCTTTCTCTCCTTTTGATGCCTGTGTCCTCCCTTCTACTTTTCCACTTTAATTTTCTTCCGTTCACAGATCAAATGACAGCAGTACAACTGTACAAGTGACACTAGTACTGCCTCCTCTATCGACTGTGGTCACAGCAGGCACGAGCAAAAGATAAGCTGCAGATGCTTGCAAAGAAGGCAACAATGTATACAGGACGGCTTCTTTTTCTGATCTATAAACATGACATCACTTGAAAATTCAACCAAACAGCTCTGCCAAGGGATTTGTCATCTGCAAGCAAAAGGTAAGCTGCGAATATTATTGAAGGCAAGATGGACATCCTAGTTCCTTTCTAAGCTTTGACAAGATGCAGCAGTTCTTAAATCCAATAATTATTGTCTGATACATGACAATATGTGTACAATATCTGATTCCCACTCGGCCACTCCAGTGGAGGATCATGTTTAGCACAGCACCCCAAGAAGCAAAAAAAACTTGAGATTCTTGATAGGTGCAAAAGAAAAAATACTAGAAAAATGAAAAACAGAAGGGTATATTATTAACTTTGCAATCATGGAATAGGCACTTACAGTATACAAGTCTTCCAAAAGGCAGAGCTCTATAGTTTTAGCTCTCATCTTTCCGATATTAGCATGCGTGTCGGCAGAGCTCGTTGACGCCAATTATTCAGAAAACTGTGCGTGCCGTAAAACCAACCATCAATGGCACTATTTCAGGGCATGCTCGGGATCGGTGATACGATCATACCATAAACTTCACCAATGATCTCATGATGTAACAAGTCAGTGGAATAGTAGCCAGTTAACCCTATGCATTTTTCTTACTGTTCTTGTTTTACGAATACTCTGCGAATAAAATCCTGGAACCTTCTCGAGTATAACTTTGGATCTACAGCAGAAATGCAGCCAGGGTTGACCTGGAAGGACTTGTAGGCATGCTCAAGCTTCTTAGTTATGTCATAGTCCTGAAGAATGTCAATTATTCCAAAGAAGAGGTAGACATCACAAGGTCCTCCACTTGGCGTGGTTATGAACAAGTGTCTTTCATTTAGGAGAAATTTGTCGAGTATTTTCTTTGAGCTGCGCTCTGCCTGGGCAGGCATGTTCATACCCAACTGGACCAATGGCTTCCTGATATGAGCAGGCAGAGGTCGGATTAGCCCAACAGATCAAAAGTTTGTAAATTTGATATTCAAATTATGAGATGCAATAACTAAAGTTCCACATATATTTTCCCCAAAGAAAAGTTCCAGGTATCTTATTCATTCGTTTGTAAACATTTGACTTAAACAAACAAACAAGGCCCATGATGCCCTTTGGTTGTTGCCTACAAAGGGAGCAACAAAGTAGGATCATGATGAAAACATAAAAAAGGTAACTTAGAAAAATACTCCACAACATAAAAATAGTACTTTACTAGAAAAACACAACATAAAAATAGTACTTTACCCTAGTGGAGAGTAGCATTACGTCCGAACTAAAGTAGGGGCATGAACTGCTTGTCAACATTAGAGAAACAAAACTTCCATTTATGCTTCCCAGATTACCGAAATAGTTTGTTTGATGCAGGCATAGAAGCAACTAACGAGCTACAGACGGGAGTTACGATGAGCAAGTAGTACCTTCAATAACTGAAATACTAAAAATACAATTTACAAGTTCGGAAGGACTACTGGCACCTGAAAAAGAGAAATAATACATCACACTGTTCCACTAAAGGTGATCTATCATTGCTTAAACGAATAGTACTAAGAAACTGTGACTGATTTCGATTGATCACTAAGCTTCATGCCTTATTACTAAGCTCCTAAAGAGGTATGTCGATTACTCCAGAGGTTTCCACATTAGGTTGCGAACATTTGCAAGAGAAGTAGCAAGTGATAAGTTACCGAGAGTCTACAATAAAATCTCTGTCCTTGCATCCCGATTCCATAAAGCAAAACTCACAATAACTGCCTCCACCTTCAAACGATTTTCTTTTGCCGGTCGATTCTGATGAGGCACCATAATTAAGATTAGTTCAAAACTGGTGAACTATCAGCTCACGGGCAAATTACATGTGAAATCATAATTCAGAATTATGTCAAAACTAACAGAGATCCATGTTACGAACTTACTTGTCAACGCAATGGGCTGAGATAGGCCTATCTTAGACACTGAGAAATCATTACGAAAGTGAACTCCTAACAGTAGGCTGTAGTCCATAATTCCTTGTGTCTCTAAGAATGTGCAGTCCATCTGAATTTGCCTATGTAATATGAAGAGTCAGACTTAGGACTGGTCTGATAGTTCTCATGAAATTGTAGCCAATTTATATAAGCTAATGCAATGTGCAACTCACTTCATAAGCTCCTCGTACCAAAATCTTTGCAACCGAAATGCATAATCAAGGTCAAGGTCCTTTAGAGTAGTGGTTTCGTCGATCTTCCGCTCCGTTTTGTCGATAGTACGACCATGTGAGGAACCTTTCAAATCAAAACGCCTATGGATCTTATACTCCGAGCAGCAAAAATTGCCCATTATAATGAACCGGACCTAGTTGTATACATCGACATAGGGTCAAGGACAAAATAATGCGCATTCAAATACAACAATAGTTAAAAGAACGAAATGAGTTATGTATCTTCACTTGATTATTGCTTACCTTGGGGCAGCCAGCTTGCTTAATGCAATGTGTGCCATAGAATCTTGTCAATAAAGTGGACTTATACTGACGAACATGTTCATAGTAACTCCGCAACATCCTAATATGAACCTGTGAATCAAGATTATGAGTAAGTCAATGCGGAAGGCACCAACTAATATTATTGTGCATTCTTTTCCGTAAACAAGCTACAATTGAAATTTAGAACATGCAACAATTACAACTTCTTGAAAAAAAGAGGATAAAGAGCCATTGTTGCCCCCCCCCCCCCCCCCCCCCCCAAAATCACAAAGGGTCATTTCTACGGTTTGAGCTGATTAAATTAGGAATGGTTTCAAATTGGAGATGACCAAAATGCTATAAGAAAATTATACTAGCTTTCACAAATGAAGGGACTTCTTCCAGCAGATGAACAATCACTTGTAAAAACTTCATTTGAATGAATACAATTATATAGGGTAGGGGATGCCCCCAGCTACCTTAATATTTCAAAGAAGAAGATCACTCACTGACCTTCACTTCGGACTTCTTCACGGTTTTAATCATGAACCGATCATCCTGCGTAATGAAGAAGCAGCTCCCGCTCTTGCCCGGGGACGCCAGCTCCCGGAGCGTGTCGTTGCCGCAGATGGCAAGCATGTAGTCCGCAGGGTCCACTCCAAACAACTTCCTCAGGTGGCTGGCATGGCGTCACTCAACAGTAGTCAATACATCACTTTCGAACCAAGAACTCCGTTTCACTCCGAGTCCAAGAACAGCAAAGCAAAATGGCACCTGAAGACGGCAGGGCAATAATCCTTCCACCGGAAATCCACGGAGTGATGCGGCGGCGTGAACTTGGACCCCTCCGGCGGGAACCGTGTCCACACCTTCTCCCGCGGGTCGAAGTCCGACGCCGAGAGCTTCTTGAACGGCAGCGCCGATGACTTCCCCACCGAATAGCTACAGCACGGAGACCAAAGGAACATTGAGACGCAGAGTATTTGAAGGACTAGGAAAAGCAGCAGCAAGAGAGAGCATTAGTACTATTGCCTAATGCCAAGCTGCAGGTTGAGCATGAGGCTGTAGCTCCGGTGGCCCTTGCGAATGGCCTCCCCGGGCTTCCTGACCTCCTCCTCCTCCTCCACCACCCTCTGCGGCCTCGGCGGCGGCGGCGTCATCAGCCGGAAGAGCGGGGCTGGTGGAGGGGCCGGCGGCATTGCCCTGGCGCTGCAGCTGCGGCGGAGGGGCGCGGCGACGATGTCGCAGGTGATGTCGCCGGCCTCGCCGTCGCACTCCCAGATGCATATCCGCGGCGCCGGGGACTTGCCGTCCACGGACAGCCGCTTGCGCAGCGGCATGTAGAAGGGCAGCGGCCTGCCGGGGAGCTCGCCGCCGCCGCCGCCTCGCCAACGGGGCACGCCGTGGCGGCAGCAGTCGCCCTGCTGCGGCTGCGAAGCGGTGGCTTGCGGCGGCATGGGCTCGACCTCGGTGGGGCGCCTCCGTCTCAAGCACAGGCGCGCGCGTGCGTGGTTGGTGGCTACTCGACTTCTATAGTAGCACCACTTACTAGGTTTCTCATTTTAGGGAAGCAGGTTGATGAGATGAGACGAGGCGAGACGAGGGGATGAATGGCTGCTTGGCTTTGGCGTGATGGATGGAGGGGACGAGGGAGGGGGATACTGAACTTTTGCGTGGAAGGATGGGACTAGCAGATGATTAGCAGAGGTTTTGCTTCTGGTGTCTAATTTTTTTACTCTTTTCTTAGGGATAGACTATTGTATGGGTGATTGAAATTTTTTTTATCTTTCAGCCACTTAAAGTTACACTTTGAATCACCTGAAGTTGTATATATTTTTTTGGAGGGGGACTGCAATTTTAGTGGATTGAAAGTGCAATTTTAGGTCACCTGAAGTTGCACTCTGAATCACCTAAAATTGCAGCTGTTTTTTTTGGAGGGGGTTGCAATTTTAGTTCATTGAGAGTGCAATTTCAGGTGACTGAAACATAAAAAATTTCAGTCGCCTGTGCAATAGCAAAACTGTTTTTCTTAATAATATGATCTATTCTTTTTATTGTTTTTCCTCTTATTTTTTGTTATCTATGATAATATAATTTTTTAAATTTAATTATGCTTAACGCTATCAAGCTCTAAGTCAGGATCTTTAAGCTTAAATGAACACCACCAAATTACAAAAAGAGTAAAATGCATGATGTGTGTAACCCTTATCTTTATCATTGGAATAAGACGGAAGTAAAAGGGTGAGAGCCATTTTGAGAAGACATGTATTTCTACGAAGCTGGCTTAATTAGCCCATCCTAATTGTAATCTTTCTCATATTTTTTTCCTTTTCCTGTTTTTATTAGAAGGGTATCTTTTTTTCTACTTGTAAGATGTTTGTTCGTTGGTTATTATTATCCTTTTATCTTTAATTCAAAGAACATAAGTTTTCTATGTGCTCTAAAAAATATTCATATTAGTTTTTCTACTTCTCTAAACTTTCGAACAGAGCCAAAATTCAATACGAAAAAGACCCTCACGAGACGAGGGGGGTGGTTTTGCTTTCGCTTTTTGTTGCTTTTGTGCGCGTCGGCTTTGGCACGGGAAGCGATGTCAGGCGGGTGGACGGGTGGGAGACTCGGGAGTACGAGCAGTTGCGGAGCTGGAACTTAAAAAGCGCTCCCGCTCGGCGGGTCGGGCGGGCGGGGGATCGCACGCGGCTGGGGGCGCCGTCTCGCCCACCGCCGGGTGGCCACCCGGGGCGGAGGAGTCCAGCCGACGCGGCCCCGAGCGGGCCTGTTTTTACGTGCTTTTGCGCGAGTTTTGTGGAAGCGGGGGCGGCTAGACGGGCCGCCCTTCCCGGCCGCTTGACGGCTTCCCTCCGTTTGTACAGCTGCCGTGCGGCTGATGCCCTAGCCCTGCGTCGCGAGCTTCGGATGTATGCATGGCCCATGGAAGGAAGGAACGTGCGGAGACACTCGTTTGAGAAACCATTATGTCTAAGATGACTCTTACAAACAACTTCCATTTTAAAAAATTATTCTGTTTAAATTTTAGCTTCTAAGAATTAAAAATAGAAGTTGTTTAGAATAAGTCTATAGGCTAATGGAATCATTCCAAAGAGTTTAGTGGTGATCATTTGGGCTTTTTGGTGGTTTATGGCTGAAAAGTACTGTAGCTGACAGAGGCTTATTTAGCATAATTAAATTTAAAAAAATTAAAAAATATGTTAGCCCATTACGTATAATACAAACAAATACGGGAAACAAAAAACCGGCAAAAAAGCTCAACAAAAAGCCAAAAGTTCAGAAAGAGACGAAATTTATTAATAGTGAAAAATAAGCCGGAAGCTAAAAGCTGAAGTCAAAATGATCACAACCTAATTAAGCTTCTAACTTATGATTTTGATTGTTGACTTTTAGCGAAAGTTGTACTATAGCGGTTGTTTGGTTCTTTAGGGTCATTCAATTAAAAGAAAATAAAAAACCGTTATGTCATCACATACAATACAAGTGAATAAGAAAAAAACCAAAAATAATAAAATAAAGCTAAAATTAGATTTGATATGTTTTAAGTGACTTTGGTTTAAATAAATAAAAGCTAAAAAAATGGAACCTAAAACTATTTTGTAGCGGGACCGATGAGTGATGACAATTGACAGACCATATGACCGACACATGTGCACCAAAGACTAGGCTGGACGCTGGAGGTCTAGGCTTAGCTTTTCGGTACTTCTGCTAAGAACAGCTCTGGCTATTATAATTAGAAGCTGGCAAGCTTACCTAACAGCACGAAACAAAATGAGCTATGCTGTTGGTACTAAAAACTGTACAACTATAAAAGAAGAACGGTACAATTTATAGATCCAATCGTGATGCAAATTACGTCAAGATTTGCATAAGATAGAAGTTACAAATTTGTACATTATTTATGACAACTTTTTTTTATGTGGAACACTGTGCTTTCATTGGGTGGATTCTTAATCTGTGACTTATAGTTTTTGTCTTATGACTATTCTCGCGAGGGTACAAAAAGAGAAACATATGTATTTTTTTGCCGATATAACTAGAGTCAATATAATATCTACTAAATCTACTTATAAATCTCCCTTTGAAAAGATTCATTATTTGAAAGTAAATTACTATAACAAAAATCAAAAGCCACAAACATTTAGTAAAAAAAACCCCAGCCAATAGTGTGCATAACTAAATCACTGGCCACCGCACTCCATTAAAAAGTTTGTGGAACCGGCTTTGATGGTTCATTTCAGCACCTTTTTTACGCCAGGATATGAGCAACATTTTTTTTTATTAAAACATTGGAGGGAGCTTTACCGTTCATTTCAAAAAAAGAAGAGAATGGAAACGCTGTCTCCGGAGAGGAGACACCATGGACACCAGTATTAACCTCAAGAGTCGGTACACACAACACCAGGAAGAAGCCATACACCTGGAAACTCCTTCCAAATCGCAACCAACACCAAGTAAGGTAAGATACTTGTGAAGCAACAACAAAAACACTACTTTTATCCTGCAGACAAACAACAAAAGCCTTGAGAATGTACAAAACTGGAGAACAACCATATTTGCAAAGGGCTTGAAGTGCAGTCACCAACACTAAATTACTCACCACGACATGAGCAGCATTATTAGAGCAAGTACAATAGTACTGACTAGGTCACCTCTAGCGAAATTCACGTCAACACAATCCTAAGTGGAAGAGAGAGAAAAGAGAAGAGAGAGGCAAACTGCCCCTCATGCAAGAGGTGACCTCTAGCACATCATATGAGGAGAGAGAGGCAAGCTGCCCCTCATGCAAGAGGTGACCCCTGATATATTTATGCAAGTATTAAATATTTGAGTGCTTTAGAGCAACTCCAGCAGTAGCCCTCAAAACTGGGCCCCTACTTTTTATTTGAGGGCTCTCCCTACTTTTCAGGGCTCTGTTTTTTGGGCTACACTCTAGCAGGAGTCCTCAAAACAGGACCCTCAAATTCATTCTTAGAGGGGATGACACATAGGACCCACCCTCATCCTCATCCTACTTTTGAGGCCCGAGAGGCAAAAAAACTCACTCCAGCAGGGCCCCTACTTGAGCCCTCAAAAGTAGGGGCTCCCTCGAGACCCCCCAGGAACGAGGGCTTGAGGGGGAGATTTGAGGGCCCCTACTTTTGAGGGCTCAAGTAGGGGCTCTGCTGGAGTGAGTTTTTTTGCCCCTCGGCCCTCAAAAGTAGGATGAAGGCTCAAGTAGGAGCCCTGCTGGAGTTGCTCTTAGTAGAGGTAACATCTACTCAACTTATTGTATTAGCTACCTCCACATGAGTCACTTGTACTCTTTTTACTTATTTGGCTAGTCCTAGAGGTGGCAGCCACATCTTCTATTAAACTTGCTCTTAGAAGCAAGCACGAGAGCAAAACTCAACGCGCCAGCTAATAAAAAGACGTGCATGAGACTCTTGGCTTCTCTGGAAAGGGAATCCTTGAAACATTTTAGATTTCGTAGAAGTAAAATCAAAATGGAAAGTGAAAACGAATGGAAAGTCCTGAACTAATTGCCAACCGACAGCATTTGTCGATGGCGAACAAACATTGTTTGCCCCTGGTTTGGTTAGCTGGGCCTCGGATCAAGATAAAACTGCGCCGAAGTGTTGCCTCTCCGATAAAATTTTACTTACAATTGATATAGTTTGAAATTTTATTCCAATTTATTTATGGATCACTAAAGGATGAACGATCCAAAATGATTGAAAGTACGGGTGGAAATAGGTCTAAATTATGTATGGCCCAATTGGACAAAAATATGCTTTGGGTTTAATAGATTGGACAAATTTGGGTATGGGCCAAAACTAGACAAATTTGGGCCCAAGCCGAATTTGTAAGTGGAGTATATTGGATCAGACGAAATTGCGGGCTCGGCTAGAGTGTTAGGCAATCGAGCCCATTCCCACATCTGCTTCACTGCTTGCGAGTCGCATTAAAAAAATATAGAAAAAGCAAAATAAAATAAGGAAAGCAAAAACGAAAAGACAGCAATTTCCCAACTACTGTTAAAGCCCTCCCGCCCCGACGCACGCGCGCCGCCACCAAAACCAGAGCAACCACGCCTCCCAATCGGTAGGGTTTTGGCTCTCCCCTTCGCCCGCCGCCAGCGCCGCCGATCACTGGGAGGAAGGGGGGAGCGCCGGCGGAAGCAGAAGGGAGGGAGAAATGGCGCAGTCGCTGGAGCTTCTGCTGATCCAGTTCCTGATGCCGGATAACGACGCGCGGCGGCAAGCGGAGGAGCAGATCCAGCGGCTGGTGCGCGACCCGCAGGTGGTGCCGGCGCTTCTCCACCACCTCCGCACCGCCAAGACCCCCAACGTCCGGCAGCTCGCCGCTGTGCTCCTCCGCAAGAAGATCACCTCCCACTGGCCCAAGCTTCCGCCGCACGCCAAGGCCTCCCTCAAGCAAGCCCTCATCGACTCCATCACCCTCGACCACAGGTCCTTCACTAACCACCTTTCCCCAACCCCTTCCGCATCGTCTCTGCTTCCGTAATTCAGGTATTAGCCATTGTTGCCTTGTTGGGTTCAATTAGGCAGACTGGGTTGTCTAAGGGACACATCAATGTTTGTTCAACTGCTGAACAGTTGGTGCTTATGGAAGTGATGCCAAATGAACTGTTAGACCTAATAAACGATTAAACGATAACTGGGATCTTGGCTGGGAACTTTATGGTCCACATGTCAACCATTGCAATTTAGCACGATTATGGTATTGAATTGCGTGAGGTTATCAAATGCTGTAATCCACCTGCCTGTTTGGTAGTCCAATCTAACATGGAGGTTCTATGTTTCTATTTGGACTGCAATAGCTCAAATACACCAATTGGATAAAAATCTACCTGTGCTTCATCTGGAAGTCCCACACTCCCACCCCCACCCAATTTTGGATGCAAAGGCTATAAAATGTATAATGTTAACATTTGTGTTATAAGATGATTGATGGTTAAATTTCGAGCTGTTCTCACAACAACATTCCTCTCACCGAATCCGACTTATTTTTGGTTGCTTATTAGTCCATTGATTCATACTTTTTTCGGTGGGTTCACATCAATAATGCTCTGTGCTCAAGTAAAGCCTAACCATCTAAGAGTTAAAACTGCTTAGCTCTAGTATTGCACACCTTTGGTCACTGTTGAGGGAGTGGACTCCACCTAGGCCTAATCGGCCCACCAATACAAAGGCCCAATATGCGTGCAATGGCATAGCAGGCCGGCCGTGGCTAAGCCAAGGAAATGACAACCTTGCCATCACTATTAGAGACCCTCAAGGGGGGTATTTATGTAAACAACCTCTTCCATGGCTATAAATATGGCCCCTAGGGCACCATGGAGAGAGAGAGAGAGAACATTTGGTGTAAGAAAAGACATAAGTAATACAATATTGCCCATACTCTACTCCTCTCCCTGTTGTGAGTTCTAGGCTCTGGGCACCGCCCTGCGGTCTCCCTGTAGCCTCATCTACTATTTGATGCGTAACCACAACAGTCACAACTCATAACCTGCAAACTCACAAAAATTCCTGGTCATAAGAGTTTTGTCCTGGTGAAGTGGAAGCAAAGGTTGAGAACCTTGTGTTTTTTGGTTATGAATCCATATCGATTATGATGGAAACATGTTAAGCCCGATTCAATGCCTTTGAAATTTGAATTACCCTCCTGGGCACTCTTCCACACCACTTCCACATCTTGCTAAGTCATTGCACAGTACAATGGATGGGTGCTTAACTGCCATTCCTCTTCGGAAAACGTTGTATTGATACGCAGTTATGCACATCCAAATGCTTTGTTGGAGATACTTTTGCTTGAATTTCATTTTGGAACAAATGAATCACCGGAAAGTATCTCAAACAGCCAATACATTATATTTCCATTGCGTGCAATTGATCTCGAAACTTTCTAATTCGATCCTATGAAATAGGAAAATAAATTCGAAGTAAAAAATTGAAAATGTTAGATTACCTATTTATGTTGTTTTGAGATTCAACCTTTTAGAATTTCAATTCTTAGAAAAAAAAATTGAACTGTGCTATACTCCTTTGGTTCTTAAAAAAATGAACTGTGCTATACTCCTTCAGACTTTAAATACTTAAATGCACAAATACAAATCTTTATATGTTCCAAGTTCAAGCAACTTTCATATTTCCGGTGTTATTTGGTATGAGCATTGATCTGTGTCAACCGGTAGTCGGGTTACCAGAAACTGGACTAACTGGAATATTAAAATTAAGATATGTAGTACAACTTGAATCAATTACAAATTGATGTGCTCCAGAATAGATAATTTGTTTTCATGGAGACTCTGATTACCAAGAGAGAAATTCCTCTCATCTGGTGCAAAAGCTGTTCATTTATTGTTCAACCTGCCTCATTTTTTTTTCACTTGTACTTCTAACAAGGTGAGAGATTAAGTTCCTTTTGTTTTGTTCTTTATGCAGTCATCTTGTAAGGCGTGCTAGTGCAAACATTGTGAGCATTATTGCTAAGTATGCTGTCCCTGCAGGAGAGTGGCCGGAGCTGTTACCTTTCCTTTTTCAATGCAGCCAAAGTCCACAGGAAGATCATAGAGAAGTAAGTGTATATCAATGAAAAGGGCATTCCTACCAAAGTTGCCATATTACTTTTCATTATGTGTGTTTGTATTGTTTAGGACCACAGAATCAACCTGGCGGTTGAAAGTATGCAGTATTCATGTGAAATGAAGCCAGAATTATATCATGTCATTTTCTGATAGTATAGAGGAGGAGGAGGAGCAGCAGGAGCAGCAGGAGCAGCAGTAGCAGCAGTAGCAGCAGTAGTAGCCTGCCCTTTCATAATTGCTTGTTTGGTACATTAGTCTATAAGAAGAGCTAATTGCGTTAATCTCAAAACCGTTCATAACTGGAACTTTTAATAGCCTGTACTACTGACTTCTTTAGCTGCCTACAAACCGATCTAATTCCTGCATTAATTTTTTCCTGCTGGTTAACAGTACTGGCGAATACTGGAAGTCATAATACTGCTTATGCACATGTGAAACCTGTGCGCTATATTTCCTCTTTGTTTTGATGGAAGTTTCTACCTGCTTCTCCCTTTTCTTTTGCTTTCTCTATATTTGTGTTAGTGGGTGGTATGCTGCCACGTTGATGTACACTTAAGAGATAATGCATTCTGACATCAATTAATATGATGATCTTAGTAGCAAGAGCAGCCAATTTCCTAGCGCTGTAATCTGTAGCAGCTGTTTGGGAAGAACTTCTATGTTATCTCCAGTGAAATATACATGAAATAAACACTTGCTGCTTTATTTCTGCAGACAAAATGGCGATGCTTACTGGCCTCTGTTTTCTTTGCAGGTAGCTTTGATTCTGTTCAGCTCCCTTACTGAAACTATTGGGACTACTTTTCAATCTCATCTGAATGATTTACAATCTATTTTACTGAAATGCCTGCAAGATGAGACTAGCTCTCGAGTCAGAATTGCTGCCCTAAAGTATGGCTAAATTTGATGACAAAACACTATTTTGACCTTTTCTGATTTGACCAATTTGTGTCTGTGAATAATCTATTTTTCCTCTGTGCAACAGGGCTGTTGGATCTTTCATAGAGTATGTTAATGATGGAGGTGACGTTGTAAGTTTTGCTTGTCAGGCCTGTTTCTCTGAATGTTTACTCTTTTGGAAATGAAAATTTTGTTCTGTTTGTTCTTACAGACCTCTTTTTGCAATGTGTTTTTGTAGCAAAGCCAAATTTTTTTTAGCAAGTGTTACTTCAGTTCTTCTTTGTGCTGTTGTTTGCAAGAGTAATTTTCTTTTATATTTGTTGTTTCACATTTTTTTTAAAGCTGTATTTTTTGGCTGATTGTTGATCATCAATATAGTATCATGCTACCAATAGACATACCCCTTTTGCCCGATAAACAGATCTACAAAAGCAAAATAAAGTTTTACCTTTTGAATTGTGATACCTTTAGTTCTATGATCTATCCTCATACAAAAAAGAAAAGGAAATCACTAGTCCTCCAGAAAGAAAACGTTGAACTACACATGCAGCAACATAGTTCAGAAGTTTCCCTCTGCAGGGCCACATGAAAGTCTCACTAAATTAGCGATCTAATAATCAAAGCAATTTATAGTCGTTGTATACAGCTACCCTATTTTTTGTGAGTTACTATCCACTTATCTTAAATGTATAGAAGTATTGTTTGTACTCTCCACTCTAAGACTTTGTTGTGCAATTTGATTTCATGTGTTTGATCTTGCAGAATATACTATTTGACAAATTGTTATATGCTAATGTTGTTGTCATATATGGGTACAATTTGTAGGTAAAAATGTTTCGAGACTTTGTTCCCAGTATCTTGAATGTATCAAAGCAGTGTCTTGCTAATGGTGAAGAAGATGTTGCTTCCATTGCCTTCGAAATATTTGATGAACTAATTGAATCTCCTGCCCCACTTCTTGGGGACTCAGTGAGATCAATCGTGCAATTCTCACTTGAAGTTTGCTCAAACCAAGATCTGGAAATAAATATAAGGCAACAGGTTCGCTCAGTCATCAGCATCCTTTTAATATATTTCTATCTGATTTTACAAAATACTAATTTATTAGAAACGCACACTTAATTGTTTCAGGCTATCCAGATAATCTCATGGCTTGTAAAATTTAAAGCATCTTTCTTAAAAAAGCACAAGCTGGTTGTACCTATTCTACAAGTTATGTGCCCCTTACTTACAGAAACAGCTAATGAAGATGAAATTTCTGATCTAGCAGCAGATCGTTCTGCTGCAGAAGTCATTGATACAATGGCGATTAACTTACCAAGACATGTTATTGGACCAGTTCTTGAGTTTGCTTCTCTGAGCTTTCGTCACACTAATCCCAAGTATCGTGAGGCTGCTGTTACATCACTGGGTGTTGTCTCAGAGGGTTGTTGTGAACATTTGAAAGATAAGTTGGAGGACTGTCTCAAAATTGTTTTAGAAGCTTTAAAGGATCAAGAGCAAATGGTTAGAGGTGCTGCGTCATTTGCTCTTGGTCAGTTTGCTGAACACTTGCAGCCAGAAATTTTATCTCACTACGAGAGTGTACTTCCATGCATCTTAAATGCACTTGAAGACCCATCAGATGAAGTTAAGGTAAAGTAAAACATCCATCTTCTGATGGCATTATCTCTTCTAAGTAGGCAGAGGCCTTGCATATAAATATATAATAGTTCCATCATAAAATAAATAAATAAATAAATGTATAACAGTTAACTCTGGATGCTATTTTCTGTAATAATGAACTAATGTGATGTGATCTTCCAGGAGAAATCATATTATGCGCTGGCAGCATTCTGTGAGGATATGGGTGAAGATATCCTACCATATCTAGATCCCTTGATATGCAGATTAGTTATGTTTTTGCAGAGCAGTCCTCGGAACTTGCAAGAGACGTGCATGGTTTGTATAGTTACTGTTGATCTTAAATGAGCCATGTGTGTCAAGGAGATAACCTTCTTTTTTCCCCCAAAATTATCTTTTGTTTTGACAATGGTAATGTTTTGCTGCAGTCTGCAATCGGCTCTGTGGCAGCTGCTGCAGAGCAGGCTTTTATCCCATATGCAGAAAAGGTTCTTGAAATGATGAAAGGTTTTATGGTGCTCACTAATGATGAGGATTTGTGTGCGCGAGCTAGGGCTACAGAGGTTGTTGGAATAGTAGCAATGGCAGTTGGCAGAGCAAGAATGGAAGCAATATTACCTCCTTTTATCGAGGCTGCTATTTCTGTGAGTTCTAGTTCCTGTACTTCAGACAACTGGCAGCATTTAGTGCAACTCTTTATTCTCCTCACACTTGCAGGGTTTTGGATTGGATTATAGCGAGCTTAGAGAATATACTCATGGTTTTTTTAGCAATGTTGCTGAGATTTTGGATGATAGTTTCACACAGGTAATAAAGGAAGTCTAAATCTTGTTTAATTTGTGAGTGTTGTTTATATTTATAGAAGTGAGTTGTTGCAAATTGCAGTATCTTCCACATGTCGTACCTCATGCATTTTCTTCGTGCAACTTGGATGATGGTTCTGCTGTGGACATTGACGATGCTGATACTGTTGACAATGGGTTTAGTGGTGTTTCTTCTGATGATGATGCAAATGATGAGCCAAGAGTTAGAAATATCAGTGTGAGGACTGGAGTATTAGATGAGAAAGCCGCTGCAACTCAGGCTATTGGATTTTTTGCACTTCACACAAAGAGTGCCTATGCTCCGTATCCTTAAATGGTGCTAACATAATGTTCTTTTTGCATTTTTGTTATTCAAAATTTCCTTAACTGGCACTAGGTACTTGGAGGAGTCATTGAAGATTTTGATCAGGCACAGTGGATATTTTCATGAAGATGTCAGGCTCCAGGCAATTATTTCTTTAAAACGTAACTTCTTGCCTAGTCCTCTTTAATGTATAAGTATGTGGCAGGTATTTTGGCATCCTTTTCGCTGTAATGTTAGCATTATGAAAATTTTGTTGTCAGGCTTAGTGCCAAACAACAAATAGAAATGCTGATGGCTTTATCTATAATTGTAAAAATCCAATAGCCATTTAACATACAAGAACCCTATTTGGCAATTTAGATGAATAAAATTAAGTGTGTTAAAAACATCAACTAGGAAAGCTGTCTCCAGCATGGTGTATAGCAAAACACAAGGTGAAAGGGGACATATATCTACCAATAAGTTTTATGTAAACCACAAGATCCATTCATGATGAAAGTTATTTTTTAATTCATTGGTGTATTTTTATACCTTGTGTCCATCATTTGAGGTTTCATTCATGTCTGATAGCAAACCCATTCCAAGCTGAAACTTCTAAAAATAACAATAGATTAGATATAGACAGCCAATGCTAGTGCAATCCTGGCATTGTACCATATGTGAGAATGGTATAGTCTTGATCGATTTGAATCAATTGCTCTTCAGAACTTCAAATTAGTAAAGTTAGGGGCTTCTTTAACAGATATTGTGGGTTTTTATTTATTCTTTTAGATTGCTCCAGCAAAGAAACAATTTTGTGGTGTTATTAGTAATTACAGTGTCAAACCATTATTGCAGATATTCTGACCGCAATTAGGGCAATACCTCATGCACATGCTGTGAGTATTTCCCTGTTCTAAATAGTCATATGCTACTTCATCCCTCCCTAAATTTAGAGATGACTGTTGCAAAACATCAAAATTCTGATGCAAAATATACTCTACCATGCAGGATGTAATAGATAAACAGAAGGATGTTCTTGGTAAGTGCTAATATACTATGCTGTATTGTAAGTCCATTTTGTTCTCCTGCACATTAAACCATGCTCCATTTCTTTCCTTTTTTCAGATACTGTTATGAACATCTACATCAAGACCATGACAGAGGATGATGATAAAGAAGTAGTTGCGCAAGCTTGCATGAGTGTAGCAGACATTGTGAAGGACTGTGGTTTTGCTGCAATTGAACCTTGTAAGCTGCATTTATTCAGTGTTAGGTGCCCTCAGAATACTAAGTTGTGCAGTTAAAAATATTCCTTCCGATGCTGTTGTTTCAGACATGCCACGGTTTGCTGAGGCAACGCTTGTTCTTTTGCGTCAAGAATCATGCTGTCAGCAGGTAGAGTTGGATGGTGAAGATGACGGTGATATTGATCATGATGAAGTCCTAATGGATGCAGTTTCAGATCTTTTGCCTGCTTTTGCAAAAGTGATGGGACCTTACTTTGATCCTATCATGGCAAAATTGTTTGATCCCCTGATGAAATTTGCTGTGAGTACCCCGAACATACACACAGTTAGCTGATTAACTATTGCCATGTCACTATGGAAGTGGTACCAATCTGAAAACTTATAGTAGTTCTAAGTTTTTTTGTGTTTGTAGTTTGAAATTGCTTTCTGGAATGAATGCAGAAATCTCCCCATCCTCCCCAAGATAAGACTATGGTTGTTGCAACTCTAGCTGAGGTCGCTCAGGAAATGGGTGCTCCAATTTCTGCTTATGTGGATGTATGCTTGTAGTGTTTTTTAAAAAAATCCTGTGTTTTATCATTGTAGTTGTTGTCTAGATGATTCTTCATATTTGAATCATTTGCAGAAGATAATGCCTTTGGTGTTGAAAGAACTAGCATCATCTGAGGCTACTAATCGGAGAAATGCCGCTTTCTGTGTTGGTGAGATATGCAAGAACGGGGGTGCTGCGGCACTGAAGTACGTATGTTACTTTACAAGGACAGACATATTTCATGACTTGCCTTTACACTTTGCAGAAGCTCTTATGTATTATCTTTTGGAGGCTACTGCCTTGTGCTTCCAGAAATGAGAAAGACTTTTCTTTTTAAAATCTTTTGCATATGATCTTCTTTCTTATGTTCCAAAAAACCTGGCTGCATGACAATAATTGATATATGCATCTTTTTTCAACTGACTCATTTTCTTCAGAAATTCATTACTTTTGTGATAAAAATAGAAGAAAGGGAAGGGTGTTCTATTTTCACTTTATCGAAGCATTAGAGATTTAGAGTAATATGTTTGTGCAAGTGAAGAGTAGTTGATTAAATTGGTTATCGTAGTTCTGTTGCTTGTCAATTGTCATAGTATCTGAATTGATTGTATGATTGGTGATTTGTTCCAACGTTTTGTTTCTTCCTGAAGGCAAGTAGAGTTGGTGGTTGATGTTGCATTGTGCCTTGAACCCAAACAGGGGGTGATACAGGATATATATTACAAGGGTTAGGGTTAGGTCTAACAGAAGATGACCACCCTGGAACCCTAACAAACCACCTGACCACCCTAACAACCACCTGACAACCCTAACTGAAAGGGATAGAGAGCACATGGGCTGTTACACCTATGCAGCTGGCTAACACCCCCCCCGGAGTCTGAGCGTCGCCGCAGACGTTCAGACTGGACCGAAATTCCTGGAAGATCGTCGAAGGCAGTCCCTTGGTGAAGATGTCGGCATACTGGGAAGACGTCGGCACATGAAGGACGCGGACAGCACCGATGGCAACGCGCTCCCGAACAAAATGGAGATCAATCTCAATATGTTTGGTGCGTTGGTGCTGAACCGGGTTGGAGGACATGTAGACGGCGCTGATGTTGTCGCAGTACACCAAGGTAGCCTTGCTGGGTGGGGAGTGGAGCTCGCATAAGAGTTGGCGCAGCCATGATGCCTCAGCCACGGCATTAGCCACACCGCGGTACTCGGCTTCGGCGCTGGAGCGGGAGACGGTGTTCTGGCGTTTGGAGGACCAGGAGACAAGGCTGTTCCCGAGGAACACCGCATAGCCTGAGGTGGATTTGCGAGTGTCCGGGCAGCCAGCCCAGTCAGCGTCAGAGTAGGCAACTAGGTCCAACTGTGCTGAAGGTTGAAGGAGCAGCCCAAGGTGAAGAGTGCCACGAAGATACCGCAGGATACACTTCAAGGCGGCAGGATGAGGCTCCCGAGGATCGTGCATGTGAAGGCAGACCTGCTGGACGGCGTAGGAGATGTCCGGACGTGTGAAGGTGAGATACTGAAGAGCACCAGCCAAACTCCGGAAATCTGTGGCGTCGCTGACGGGGGTACCATCCTGCGCTGAGACCTTGGAACAAGTGTCCACCGGGGTGGAGCAGGGCTTGCACTCAGCCATGCCTGCGCGGTCTAGAATCTCCTGCATATACTGGCGCTGTGAGAGGAACAGGCCATCAGACTGCCGCTGAGCCTGCATCCCGAGGAAATGATGGAGATCACCTAAGTCCTTCATCGAAAACTCCTGCTGCAGGGCATTGATGGTGCGATGAAGGAGTGTGGTGGACGAGGCGGTGAGGACGATGTCATCCACATAGAGAAGCAGGTAAATGATCTCAGCACCACGGTGGAACACGAAGAGCGAGGCGTCAGACTTGGCTTCCACGAATCCGAGAGATACCAAGTGAGCTGCAAAACGGCTGTACCACGCTCGAGGTGCCTGCTTGAGACCATAGAGTGAACGGTTCAGACGGCAGACGTGATCCGGATGAGAGGAGTCCTCGAATCCGAAGGGCTGAACGCAGTAAACTGTCTCATCAAGGGTGCCATGGAGAAGGCATTCTTCACATCAAGCTGTCGAATAGGCCAGTTGCGGGAGATGGCGAGTGAAAGAACAGTCCTCACGGTAGCTGGTTTGACGACAGGGCTGAAGGTTTCTGAGAAATCAACGCCGGGGCGCTGTGTGAAGCCGCGGAGGACCCAGCGAGCTTTGTAGCGCTCCAGTGAACCATCAGCTTGGAACTTGTGCTTGAAGATCCACTTGCCAGTCACCACATTCGCGCTAGGAGGGCGCGGAACAAGATCCCAAGTGGTGTTCTGGAGAAGGGCAGCATGCTCATCCAGCATGGCAGCGCGCCAGTTCGGGTCGGTAAGAGCGGCCCGGTATGTCTTCGGAAGAGGGGACAGGAGCGCGGTGTGGAACACAGCAGGTTGCCGAAAGCCGTGTTTCGCCCTAGTGGTCATGGAGTGTTGATTGACCACGGGGGGAATGGCAACCGCGCCCGGAGGAAGGGGCGCAGGAGTTGCTGGAGGCGCAGCTGGAAGCGCCGGGGGGTGAGGGCGCCGGCCATACACCTGGGTGATGACACGAGCTGGCGGCTGGAGCTGGGCAGCCGCGTGGGGAGGTGTAGGCGACGCCGAAGAAGCCGCAGCCGGAGGAGGCGCCGGGCGAGAGCGCCGGCAATACACCTGGGCAGCCGCACGAGGAGTTGTAGGGGATGCCGGAGTAGCCGCACACGGCTGTGCGGGGGACGCCGAAGCAGCCGCACGTGGCTGTGCGGGCGTCGATGCTGGTGACGGCGTGGGAGTGGCCAGCGGGGGTGCAGCGGGGCATATTGCCGCATCCGTGGCAGGAGGCAGAGGAGCCGGCGATGATGACCCTGCAGGCAAAGGAGACCAAGTCGGGCCTATAGGCGCCGGAACGGGATTAATAAAGGTGTCCAAAAACTCAAAGTCCGCGGTGGATGGGATGTCAGGCTGCTCGGCAAAGGGAAAGGAGGACTCGTCGAAGATCACATGGCGGGAAATGATGATCTTGTTGGAGGTGATGTCTAAACAGCGGTATCCTTTATGATGAGCTGAGTAGCCGAGGAAGACACACGAAGTGGAGCGCGGAGCGAGTTTGTGGGCAGCAGTGGCGGACAAGTTGGGGTAACATCGACAGCCGAAGACGCGCAGATGGTCATACGCAGGTGGAGAGCCTAACAAGGCTTCATGGGGCGTATGAAAGCGCAGCGTTTTGGTTGGTAGGATGTTGATGAGAACGGTGGCGGTGTTTAGAGCCTCGACCCAATAGCGAGGTGGAAGACAAGCTTGGAAGAGGAGAGACCGAACCATGTTGTTGATAGAACGGATGGCTCGTTCGGCCTTCCCATTTTGAGCAGAGGTGTAAGGGCACGACATTCGGAGGTGAGTGCCGTGGGTGAGGAAGAAGGTGCGAGTGCTGGAGTTGTCAAACTCGCGCCCATTGTCGCATTGGACAGACTTGATGGTGCGGCCAAACTGGGTGGAAACATGAGCAAAGAAATTAGATAGAGTGGAGAAGGTATCAGACTTGAGGCGTAAAGGAAATGTCCACATAAAGTGAGAGCAATCATCGAGAACAACCAAGTAATATTTGAAACCCGATACACTAGGAATTGGTGAGGTCCACAAATCACAGTGTATGAGTTCAAAAATGTGGGAGGCCCGAGATGCTGACACGGGAAAAGGAAGACGAACATGACGCCCGAGCTGACATGCATGACAAATAGAGTTGCTAATTTCTTTATTACAAGTCATGAGTTTGGATAAAGTCTCAAAGCCAGGATGACCGAGACGATGATGCCATAGAGTGGACGCGGTTGTGGTGACGAGATGTGCAGCAGTAGGAGATGACACGCCAGAGGGGCGAAGAGGGTACAACGGCCCGGAACTATTGCACCTGGTGATCATTCTCCTGGAAAGCAGATCCTTCACAGAACAACCAGCGGGGTCAAATTCAACAGAACAATTATTGTCGGAAGTGAACTGACGCACAGAAATGAGATTCTTAATAAGACCCGGAGAAACAAGGACATTGTTAAGACATAAAGGGCCGGGGAGATGAGCTGTGCCAGTGGAGGTGACGGGAAGGAGAGCACCGTTACCGACAATGATAGAAGAAGGAATAGGGTATTGCTGGGAAGAGGTGTGGGAGAGAGTACCGGCGTCAGAAGTCATATGCGAGGTGGCGCCGGTGTCGAAGATCCAGTCGTGTTGCGAAGGCGGAGTCAGCGACATGGTGTTGAAGGAGGAAGCCAGACTCTGCGCGTCCCAGGATGGCATGCCGGCCGTGGGGTAGCAGTAGCTGGGAGGGGCAGTCCACTGCCCCTGGGCGCCGGCGACGAAGGTCTGCGGCGTAGGTGCAGGGGGAGGGGCAGTCCACTGCCCCTGGGCGCCGGCGACGAAGTTCTGCGGCGTAGGTGTAGGGGGTGGCAGCTGAGAGCGAGCAGCCGGCAGCGGGGCCAAGGGAGGGCGATTACCCGGCCACATGCTGATGGAACCGGACCAGGGTTTGTAGAAGGTGGGCCACGAACCGCCTGGCGGCGGAGTTGGCGCGGTGTGCTGGTGCTGAGGCGCCGACGGGGCTGGACCGGACTGCCGTCCTTTGCCCTTTCCGCCGCGCGTGCCCCGCTTGTCACTTTTGCCGGAGCTTCTGGAGCCGCTGAAATGCTGCTGTGGAGGTGCGGCCGGTTTGCCAGCAGAGCCAGTTCCTCCAGAGGCGACGAGGGCGGTCGGTGAAGGAACCGAACGATGAGCCATGTTGAGTTCTTCCAGCAGGAGGTCGGTGCGTGCCTCCAGGAAGGTGGGGAACGGGCGCCCACGCTGGAGATGCATGCCGATGGAGGCGAAGCGCTCGTTGAGGCCGCGGATGAGGTTGAGGACAAGTGTGCGATCAGTGACAGCCTCGCCCAGGTCGCCTAGGGCATCGGCCATGGACTTGAGCTTGCGGCAGTAGTCGGTGACGGAGAGATCGCCCTGGATGAAGTTGCGGAAGGCGGCGTCGAGGTAGAGCGCGCGCTGCTCGCGGTTGCCGAGGAACTGATGCTCCAGTGCGAGCCAGACGGAGCGGGCAGTGGCAGTGGCATGGTCGTCCCGGACAATCTCCTCAAGGTCGGGAGAGATGGTGCCGATGAGCCACGTCATGACGACGCAGTCCATACGCTCCCAGTCGGGGTAGGTGTGGTCGGCTGTGTCGGCGAGGACATGGCGACGGAGGGAGAACTTCCCAAGAACCAGGAGCATCTGGTGGCGCCAGCGGGTGTAGTTGTTGCTTTCCATGTCGAGGACGGCGGGGACGAGAGTGCGGATGTTTTGGACGGCAACGGCCTGGGTGTGTAGGTTGATGATGGCGGCGGCCTCGTGCGCCAGGAGGGCTTCGCGGAGCGGCTGGGCAGAGCCAGCGGCGCCGGCGGAGGAAACGGCGTCGTCCTCTGTTTCGACAGCGGCCTCGGCCGCTTCCCGCTCGCGGGTGGCGCGGGCGAGTGCGTCACGGGCGCGGGCGGCGGCGGCGTCGCGCTCCTGGGCGGCGGCCGTGGCCTCCTGCTCAGCTTCCTGGGCGCGCTGAAGAGCGGCGTCCCGAGCAGCCGCCTGCTGGCGGCGACGTTCCTCTGCTTTGCGCTCGATCTCGAGGGCGGCCGCGGCAGCCTGCGCGGCGGCGAGATCGGCCGCAGAGGGAGCGGAAGGAAGGGAGCCAGGCATGGCAGCAGGTGAGATGGCGCAGCCACAGGGGGCGTGCGGAGAAGAAGGCCTGGGCGGAGAAAACCTAGGCAGGACGCGCAGCCGCCAGGGGCGCGCGGGGGAGCAAAGGCAGCGGAAGAAGAAGAGCCTGAAGCTCTGATACCATGAAGGCAAGTAGAGTTGGTGGTTGATGTTGCATTGTGCCTTGAACCCAAACAGGGGGTGATACAGGATATATATTACAAGGGTTAGGGTTAGGTCTAACAGAAGATGACCACCCTGGAACCCTAACAAACCACCTGACCACCCTAACAACCACCTGACAACCCTAACTGAAAGGGATAGAGAGCACATGGGCTGTTACACACCTATGCAGCTGGCTAACACTTCCAACGACTCGGCAGTAGAACTAGTCGCAGAAACCATAGTAGCAGAAGTCGTGGGAAGGTATCGACCGCTCTGATACCAAGTTGTTATTGTTAGACAGCCATATATAGCGCATGGACTGTTTGGGCCTTTATGGTTAGTTATAGATTGATTGGCATTGTATTCGGCAAGGAGATCCCATGGTGGTTCTGTTTCCATAAACCAACCCGGTCCTCCTTGCCTATATATCTGTAATCCCTTTGCCCTCCAGAATCAATCTATCTATTCCTATTGCCTTCATGGTATCAGAAGCCTAGGTTTTCTTCTTCCGCTGCCCTTCCTCGCGCGCCCCTGTGGCTGCGCACCACGCCGCGCGCCCTCCAGGCTGCGCCTTCCCCTGCTCCTTCTCGGCTGCGCCTCCCGCCCCTGCAGCCATGCCCGGCTCTCTCCCCTCCGCTCCCTCTGCTGCAGACGCCGCTGCCGCACAGGCTGCCGCCACCGCGCGCACAGCAGAGCGCAAGGCAGAGGATCTCCGCCGCCAGCAGCAGGCCACTCGGGACGCCGCCCTTCAGCGCGCCCAGGCGGTTGAGCAGGAGGCTGCGGCTGCCGCTCAGGAGCGCGACGCCGCCGCCGCCCGCGCCCGTGACGCGCTGGCCCGCGCCGCCCGCGAGCGGGAAGCGGCCGAAGCCGCTCTTCATTCCCCGGATGATGATGCTGCTTCTTCCATCAACAACGACGGAGGTCAACCCCTTCGGGACGCCCTCCTGTCTCACGAAGCCGCCGCTATCATCAACCTCCATGCGCAGGCCGTCGGGGTCCAGAACATACGAAGCCTCGTCCCCGCCACCCTCGACATGGAATCCAACAACTACTCCCGCTGGCGCCACCAGATGCTTCTGGTTCTTGGGAAGTTCTCCCTCCAGCGCCATGTCCTCGCCGATGCCGCCGATCACATCTTCCCCGACTGGGAGCGCATGGATTGTGTCGTCATGACATGGCTCAACGGCACCATCTCTCCCGATCTTGAGGAGATTGTCCGGGAAGACCAACCTACTGCCCGCTCCATCTGGCTTGCCCTGGAACAGCAGTTTCTTGGCAATCGCGAGCAGCGAGCCCTCTACCTCGACGCCGCCTTTCGCAACTTCGTCCAGGGCGATCTCTCCATCACCGACTACTGCCGCAAATTCAAGTCCATGGCTGATGCTCTGGGCGATTTGGGGGAGGTCGTCACCGATCGTACACTCGTCCTCAACATCATCCGCGGCCTCAACGAGCGATTCGCCTCCATCGGCATGCATCTTCAGCGTGGGCGTCCGTTCCCCACCTTCCTGGAGGCCCGTACTGATCTCCTTGAGGAGCTCAATCTGGTCCATCGCTCGACGCCTTCGCCCACCGCCCTCGTCGCCTCTAATGCCGCCTGATCTGCGGGTCTTCCTCAACAACCCAGCAAGCCGACCGCACCCTCACAGTCGCCTTACAGTGGCTCCTCTAGCACCGGCAGCAACTCCCGGAACTCCGGCAAAGGCGACAAACGTGGCTCATGCGGCGGCAAAGGCAAGGGGCGGCAGTCTGGCACACCCGCCCCTGGTTTCGCGCCGACTGCACAGCACACGCAGGCTCCGACCAGTGGCCCGTGGCCCAGCTTCTACAGGCCGTGGTCAGGCTCCATCAGCATGTGGCCTGGGAATCGTCCTCCCCTGGCTCCAATCCCGGCGCCTCGTTCCCCACTGCCTCAGCCGCAGGCCTTTGTGGCCGGCGCCCAGACGCAGTGGGCCGCTCCTCCTGGCGCCCAGGGATCGTGGACTGCTCCTCCTGGCTACTACTACCCCACCGCCGGCACGCCATCCTGGGATGCGCAGGGACTTGCTTCCTCCTTCAACACCATGTCACTGATCCCACCTCAGCAACACGATTGGATCTTCGACACTGGTGCCACCTCACATATGACTTCTGACGCCGGTACACTCTCCTCCACCTCTTCCTCGCGGTATCCTATTCCACCTTCAATTATTGTCGGTAACGGAGCCTTATTGCCCGTCACCTCCTCTGGCACAACTCATCTCCCCGGTCCTTTATGCCTTAATAATGTCCTTGTTTCACCTGGGCTTATTAAGAATTTAATTTCCGTTCGCCAATTCACTTCTGACAATAATTGTTCCGTCGAATTTGACCCCGCTGGTTGTTCTGTGAAGGATCTGCAGTCCCAGAGAGTGATCACCAGGTGCAATAGCTCCGGGCCGTTGTACCCTCTTCGCCCATCTGGCGCACCATCCCTCCCTGCTGCACACCTCGCCGCTGCGTCCTCCGTGTCCACCTTATGGCATCGTCGTCTCGGTCATCCTGGATTCGAGACCCTATCCAAACTTATGGCTTGCAATAAAGAAATTAGACACTCTATATGTCATGCTTGTCAATTAGGACGTCATACACGTCTTCCTTTTCCTGTGTCAGCATCTCGTGCCTCCTTTATTTTTGATCTCATACACTGTGATTTATGGACCTCGCCAGTTCCTAGTGTTTCCGGTTTCAAATATTATTTGGTCATCCTCGATGATTGCTCTCACTTCTTGTGGACATTTCCTTTGCGACTCAAGTCTGACACGTTCACCACCCTGTCTAATTTCTTCGCTCTTGTTTCCACACAGTTTGGATGTACCATCAAGTCTGTCCAATGCGACAATGGGCGCGAGTTTGACAACTCCAGCGCCCGCACCTTCTTCCTTACTCACGGCACCCACCTTCGTATGTCGTGTCCTTACACGTCCGCTCAGAATGGGAAGGCTGAGCGGGCCATTCGCTCCCTCAACAATGTTGTTCGCTCTCTTCTTTTTCAGGCCTGTCTTCCACCTCGCTACTGGGTAGAGGCCCTGAACACCGCCACCATGCTTCTCAACATCTTCCCAACCAAGACGCTGCGCTCCCATACGCCTTATGAAGCCTTCTTTGGCTCTCCTCCAGCGTACGAACACCTGCGCGTCTTCGGTTGTCGCTGCTATCCCAACCTATCTGCCACAGCTGTCCACAAACTCGCTCCGCGCTCCACTTCGTGTGTTTTCCTTGGCTACTCTGCACATCATAAAGGATACCGCTGCCTTGACATCGACTCCAACAAGATCATCATCTCTCGGCATGTGATCTTCGATGAGTCTTCTTTTCCCTTTGCCGAGCAGCCCACCACACCCTCTTCCTCGGAGTTTGAGTTCTTGGACATCTTCACTAACCCCGCTCCGGCGCCCATAGGCCCGACGCGACTATTCTTCCCTGCTGCAGGAACTCCACCGGCTTCTTCGACACCTCCTGCAGACTCCACGCTGCAGCCCCCCGCACTGCCACGTGCGGCAGTGTCCTCTGACGTTCTTCCTGCAGTTCCCTCGCCCGCACAGCCACGTGCGGCAGCCTCGACGTCCTCTCCCGCACAGCCACGTGCGGCTGTCCAGCTCCCGCCGCACCCTGCTATCACCAAGGTGTTTAGCCGGCGTCGCCCAGCTCCTTCGGCGTTACCAGTCGCCCCGGCATCCTCTGCACCGGCTGCGTCTCCTGCGCCGGCTGCCCTGGCCCGCGTCATCACCCAAGTGTATGGCCGTCGCCCTCACCCTGTCCTTCCGACGCTTCCAGCCGCGTCTCCGGAGCCTCCCGCCGCTCCTGCGCCCCTTCCGCAGGGCGCGATTGCCATTCCCCCCGTGGTCAATCAACACCCCATGGCCACCAGGGCGAAACACGGCTTCCGGCAACCTGCCGTGTTCCACACCGCGCTACTGTCTCCTGCTCCAAGGACATACCGAGCTGCTCTTGCCGACCCACACTGGCGCGCTGCCATGCTGGATGAACATGCTGCTCTCCTCCAAAACAACACTTGGGATCTTGTTCCGCGCCCTCCTGGCGCGAATGTGGTGACTGGCAAGTGGATTAAGCACAAGTTTCAGGCTGACGGTTCACTGGAGCGCTACAAAGCTCGTTGGGTCCTCCGCGGCTTCACACAGCGCCCCGGCGTTGATTTTTCAGAAACCTTCAGCCCCGTCGTCAAACCAGCTACCGTGCAGACTGTGCTTTCACTAGCTCTCTCCCGCAACTGGCCCATTCGACAGCTTGATGTGAAGAATGCCTTCCTCCATGGCAACCTTGCTGAGACAGTGTATTGCGTTCAGCCATCCGGGTTCGAAGACTCCTCTCATCCAGATTACGTCTGTCGTCTGAACCGTTCCCTCTACGGTCTCAAGCAGGCGCCTCGAGCATGGTACAGTCGTTTTGCAGCCTTCTTGGTGTCTCTCGGGTTCGTGGAAGCCAAGTCTGACACCTCGCTCTTCGTATTCCACCGTGGCGCTGAGCTCATCTACCTGCTGCTCTATGTGGATGACATCGTCCTCACCGCTTCGTCGACCACACTCCTCCATCGCACCATTACTGCCCTGCAGCAGGAGTTTTCGATGAAGGACCTGGGTGATCTCCATCACTTTCTTGGGATGCATGCTCAGCGGCGGTCTGATGGCCTTTTTCTCTCGCAGCGACAGTACATGCAGGAGATTCTCGACCGCGCGGGCATGACTGAGTGTAAGCCCTGCTCCACTCCCGTGGATACTTATTCCAAGGTTTCAGCACAAGATGGCACCCCCGTTAGCGACGCCACAGATTTTCGGAGTTTGGCTGGTGCTCTTCAGTATCTCACCTTCACACGCCCGGACATCTCCTACGCCGTGTAGCAAGTCTGCCTGCACATGCACGATCCTCGGGAGCCTCATCTTGCCGCTTTGAAGCGTATTCTGCGGTATCTTCGTGGCACTCTTCACCTTGGGCTGCTCCTTCGACCTTCCGCACAGTTAGATCTGGTTGCCTACTCTGACGCTGACTGGGCTGGCTGCCCGGACACTCGCAAGTCCACCTCCGGTTATGCTGTGTTTCTCGGGAACAGTCTCGTCTCCTGGTCTTCCAATCGCCAGAACACTGTCTCCAGGTCCAGCGCCGAAGCCGAGTACCGCGGTGTGGCTAATGCCGTGGCTGAGGCATCCTGGCTGCGCCAACTCTTATGTGAGCTCCACTCCCCACCTAGCAAGGCTACCTTGGTGTACTGCGACAACATCAGCGCCGTCTACATGTCCTCCAACCCGGTTCAGCATCAACGCACCAAACATATTGAGATTGATCTTCATTTTGTTCGAGAGCGTGTTGCCATTGGTGCTGTCCGCATCCTACACGTGCCGACGTCCTCCCAGTATGCTGACATCTTCACCAAGGGTCTGCCTTCGACGGTTTTTCAGGAATTCCGGTCCAGTTTGAACGTCTGCGGCGACGCTCCGACTGTGGGGGGGTGTTAGACAGCCATATATAGCGCATGGACTGTTTGGGCCTTTATGGTTAGTTATAGATTGATTGGCATTGTATTCGGCAAGGAGATCCCATGGTGGTTCTGTTTCCATAAACCAACCCGGTCCTCCTTGCCTATATATCTGTAATCCCTTTGCCCTCCAGAATCAATCTATCTATTCCTATTGCCTTCAGTTATGAACCTTAGTTCATAACGGGTAAACACCACCAAGAGGATGGCCGGATGGCGTCGGCGTAGGGAGAGAGAGGAGACTATAGACGAGGAAAACTTTGATATTATTCTGCTTGATTACAATAGCATGCGATAGCCCTCTTATATAGATGGCTCCTCCCTAACAGATGGAATCTAACTCCAATCATATCTCTAACTATATTTCTAATACAAGGAAACTAATCCCTAACTCAAATGGAAACCAATCTCTAATTCCTAATAATACCTGATTGGCCCAAGGCCCACATCTATAACACTTCTGAATCCAGTGTTCTTTCATAGTCCTGCTCAAAAGACCAAAAGTTGGGCTAGTTTTTCCTCCAGTGATTCTGCCAGGAGCCTGTAGATTCCTAATTCCATCAGCATCGCTAAATTGAACCCCTATACTTGGTATAAATTGCTTTCACAGTTATGACTTAAGAGCTGAATAAGGGCATCTAAGAAGTGTGAAGCATATTGGATGATGGTCTGCTGTCTAGTCAACAAATGAATTGATTTTCATATTACATTGTTAGCATTCTAGGGAACTTAGATGGTAACTTCATCCTGTAAACTCGGTTGATAACTGGTTTTTGTCAATCTTTGTGCAGATACTATGGGGATATACTTCATGCTCTGCTTCACTTGTTTGCTAATTCTGAACCAGATCATGCAGTTACAGATAATGCTGCTGGTGCTATTGCTAGGATGATAATGGTGCAGCCTCATTCAATTCCTCTCAACCAGGTAGGCACTATGTTGTACATAATATATGTTAGAACAGCTTCAGATTTCAGACTTGTGCCTATCTGATAGTTGGTTGCAATGATATACCTATTTCTAATCTTAGGTTCTTCCGGTGTTTATCAAAGCTTTGCCACTGAAAGAAGATCATGAAGAATCAATGCCTGTTTATAGTTGCATCTGTAATTTATTACTATCATCGCATCCCCAGGTGATTCTTGTTCTAAACTTTCACTATTTGTTCTATGGGCTTTGCTTGCATCAGGTAACTTTTAGTGCAGAGTGCCTGAAGCAAAACCTATTCATGTGCCCGGACCTAACTTTTCACTGTTGCAGATCCTTCCTCTAGTGCCTGATGTGATACATGTCTTTGCCCAAGTGGTAGTATCCCCAGAGGAGAGTGATGAAGTCAAAACAAACATTGGCAAGGCCGTTTCTCATTTGATATCTGTTTACGGTCAGCAAATGCAGCCAATACTGGGTGCTCTACCACCAGCTCATGCGAATGCATTGGCAGCATTTGCCAACAGAAGATGATCTCCAGAGACAAAACTATCTTGAGTTCCTTGCCTGCTTGACTGTTTTGTCAAAGATTGTCATTTGCTGAAGACCATAGTTTGGTCAGATCTGGTTGGATCAGGCAAAACCCATCTGGAATTCATGACAGTTGGTGCAAATGCTCGAAATTGTGCCATGTAGAGTTTGTTTGGTTCATGCTTGTACGGTGCGTTCGTTTTTTTTTCTTTTTTGATCTTGTATTGGAATGGCGTGTACGGCAGTTGAAGGTGCAGTCCTTGGTGAACGGCATCTTTGGTGGGTCCTGCCTGTATTCAGGTTCCGTTTTTGGCTATTTATGTGTTGATTTTTATAATTCTTTACCGGGGTGTGCAATTCATTGATGTACTGTTGTATATAGACATGTTTTCTTATAGAAAATTGTAATTTTTGGAGCCTTAGATTCGTTACACCGAGTGCTTGTTGTCCGACTACTTGTGTGCCCTTACCTTTGTCCAGCTTGTAATGTGCATCCAATCGTTTTCCCCAGGCTGAAAAACTGCATATTTTGTTGAACGGGAGAGAATGCAAAGAAGGGAAAAGTGAAAGAGAGGCATGAAGATTTTTGAAGGGCTAAAACCACCGAACTAACGAAAAGAATGAATTAAATCATCTTTCTAGAACACCGATTTAATCTTCGTATTGATCATTATTTGGCCTGGACAGTTCAGTGAAATTTTCTTTCTTCTCGAAGGATTAGTCCTCCATGTTCAGAAGCAATCAAAGCCCGATCTACTTACAAAAGATGGAGACCATCGATAATTATGTTGGAAAGCCTGGACTTGAGGCCTTGATTTATGATAGATATCTTATCTTGTAATCTATATAGGGAATTTTATTGGCTATTATCTTGTATTTGTGAAGAAAAGTAATAAAGAAAGAAGAAGTTCTCCTCTATCCCTGTGTGTTCAGTCTTGTATTTCTTGTATTACTTTGTGATTGATCTATCTATTTTGTATAGGAGGAATCGATCGGACTAGACTCGCCAGTGACGGCTCTTCAACACGTTATCAACATGAATCGCTTTGGTGGATGCAAGGTAATCACTCGTAGATTGAATTGCCTAATCTAAATTGCTTTAAATTCTGTAAAATTTCGCTTTTTAGATTATTTTTTTACAGTACAAATTTACTCTAAATCTACCGCGAACAGACTTACCGGCCAAACCGATCTTCCTCGGGTCTATGTTATTCAGGTGCCCATTGCGAAATCCGTGCTATCTTCTTGCCCTCCACGTTATTGCCATGGTAGCTTTTTTTTAATTAGTTTGCTGTCCGACGTGCCTTAGATTGTGCTTTCTTCATCATTACCTCTATCTGTGGTCCGGTATGCTGTCTGCGTGTTCTAGTCATGCAGAGCGGTTACCTGCATTACTGTTCTTCTTCGGATCTTTGCGAGGTTACTGTTGCTGTAACGCCCCCGTTTTCAGGGGCGTGTATGGACACGGTATTCCGCAACTATTCACGCATGAACAGTTATGGAGTGTCGCGCAAGAGTATACCATTGCATGCTTACAACAAAAGTCCAGCATATATTTCACATACGGATTAACATCCATTTTCAACAGCGGGGCGTGCAAGCCCAAAATATAATTACATTACAGAAGCTCCAAGATCCGCTTAAGCGCGGTCAAGACCTAAAGCCACGTGTCCTCGTCGAAGAAGAGACCTTCCAGGACTTCCTCAACGGGGAGACAAACACCTTCGTCTTGAACCTCTAAAGAAAGGCAAAAGCAAGCTGTGAGCCAAACAACCGGCTCAGCAAGTCCTAAAGGGACTCTATCTTACTACATGCACGGATCATCAAAGGAAGGGAGTATACTTGGTTTATTAGCTTTGAGTGGATGCAGTTTTATTTGCAAACATTTTGATAAGACGGACCCAAAACTAACATTTCAGAACTAGCTCAATGCAAATAGCATAATAAACATAATTAAATAACATGGGTTGCAACATGATCAAAGGATTTGGGACTTGCCGTCAATCCGGATGATCTCAGCTAGCTCAAACGTAGAAACACCTGGATCCTGAGACTGCACTTGAACTTCCGGGATCTCTGAAACTAACGCAAACACATAAAATAATTAAATCCAGCTTGAGACTAATCAAGCGAGGGAAAATAAACTAATTAAAAGGAGTAAAATGCATAAATCTCCAAATGGGGAATTTTAGGAATTTATCTGGGGATGAATCTGTGGAAGTGGAGGCCAAAAATGGGTCCAGGATATTATTTGGAGCAAAGTGGTGAAATTTGGGAATTTTTGGGATTTTCTGTGATTTTCTAGGATTTATTTGGATTTTCTGGGATTTTTGGAAAATGGAAAAACCATTGGAAAATCGGGTGAACAGTATCGGGCCGGCCCGAGCTACAGTGCGGCCCAACCGGGGAATTCAAACGCGCGGCTGGCGGCCCACACGCGCGTACGCGCGGAGAGGCGAGGCAGGCCGAGGCCTCGGCCCACGCTCGCGCGCGCCCACCTCGCTCGGATGGCCGACGCGTTGCGCTGCGGGCGGCGGAGATGGCGAGAGAGGGAGCGGCTGGGATTTGCGCGGGTGGCGATCGGGCGGCAGCGAAGCAAGGGAGGCGGCGAAGCGGTATGGCGGGATTGAACAGGTGTGAGGTGTGGACTTAAGTGGCATCGGACGGCAGAGGGGACATGCCATCCGACGGTCGGAGGTAGACGGCACGGATGGGAGAAGATGGCCGGGATGCGACCACGTCGCCCAGGGGGGTTGTCTTCAACCTCCGGCCGCTACAGCATCCCCGGGACAGGGCTACGGTGGCGGTGGTGGTCTGGGCGCACGGAGGGCCGTCGGCGGCGACCGAGGGCACCGGCGGGTGCGGCTCGATAAGGGGAATCCGTTTTGGGGCTTTGGAGGGTGAGGGGACCAACGGGGAGAGCGGAAGGCAGATGGGGGTGGTTCGGGTATCTGGCGGCGAGGGAGGTCACCGGCAGTGAGAGGGTTCAATCGGGTGCGGCTGCACGGACAGGGGACCCAGAGGCTCACATTGGCGGCGGCGGTGAGCGCTGGCGAGCTTCGGAGTGGTCTGGCCACGGGAGCGGTGCTTCGGGCGGAGGGGAGCTTCGACGCCGGCACGGCACAGTGCTTCACCTGGCCAGAGGCAAGAACCAAAGTGATCAGCGAGGGGAGGAGGAGTTCTCGGCGAATGCAATCGAAAAAAGAGGGAGAGGATAGGGAGTTTGGCTCCCGGGGGTCGCCGGCTCACAAGGCGGCAATGGCGGGGCTCCGGGCGGCGGAACTTCAATCGGCTGCTCGGGGAGCTTCTCTGGAGTGGTAGGAGGAGGTTGAGGGCGGTGGGAGAGCTCGGGAAGCAAAGGAGAGGGAGGGAGCCAGGGAAGGGTTTTTATGCCCGAGCGGAGGGAGCGGGTCCTTCGGGGAGAAGGCAACGGGCGGGGCGCGGAGTCAACCAGGGTGGGCAGGGCGTCGCCTCGGAGTGGAGGGGGCGGTGACGGGGCTCTGCCGGGGCGTAATGGCGAGGCGACGGCACGGGAGCAGGTGAATGGCAGCAGGGCGGGGCGTGTCCGCGCACGGGAGAGGGGGAAAGCTGCCGCTGCCAGGTGGGGTCGGAGCAGACGCAGGGCGACGCGTGGCGCGCGAGCTCTGCCGGCCTCAGACTGGCGCGGTCCAAAACAGTGGGCGCGGAGGAAGTGCAGAGGCGGTGCGGCGCGGGCGCAGGCGCAGCGCACGCGCGAGGGGAAGCGGGGAGGGAGCGGGGCGCCAGCGGAGGAAAGAACGGGCGCGGGCGCCGGGTCGCGGGAGAGGCGGAAAAGAGAGGCGGGGCGCCAACGGTGAGGGGAGGCGTCCAGCCGAAAAAGGAAGGCGGAAACAGGAAAAACTTTCCCTAAACACTCAAAAATCCAGCAAAAAGCACAGAAATTTTGGTTTTGAATTTTTGGGGTTTTTCAGTTGCCCTCCGTAGCGGCTATGTCATGCTGTTCGTGAGCCTACGTTTACGTTGTTAGATTGGGTGATCGCTTTGTCAAGTACGTCCAGCGTTATTCTAGACCGCTCGTGTCTTTTTTTCTCTCTGTGTTGATCTGTGCCTCACTATGGGTCATGTTTGTGGGTCTGTTTGGCAACGGCTGCGGCTTATGGCTGAAAATTTTGAATTTTGGCTATTTACGGTACAGCTTTCGAAGAGACACATACTCACTTGCGATTTTGACTAATACAGATGTTGGGCTTTTAACGTGTAGATCGTTTAACTTGTAGACCCCGTCTTGAAAAAATATTCTGTTTGAAAGTTAGGTACTGTAACAAAAGTTAAAAGCCACCAACTTTTGAGGTAAAGAACAGATCATGTTTTAGTTGTTGTGCCCGCCTACCTTCATCTTTATGTTCTTCATATGGACATTATGGGATCCCTACTGTTCTTTGCTATGTCTATGTGCTGCTGGTTGTGCTCCTTTTTCTTGCTCAGCTTATTGTTCTATTCTCTTTACGTTATTCTTGCTTTGTTATTGCACACCAGGATCAATTACGACCGGAAGCGGCGGCGCCTCGCGAGTCTCCTCCCTTGCGACGTTCGGTCTTCTGTGAAAAGAACGCAGAGATTGTGATGGATCTCATGGTTTAGGTGGAATTCAGCGGAAGGGTATTATCGTCATTTTTCATAGAATTTCTGTGAAAAAAACAAAAAACGAAAAAAGGCTAAATCCCTAAAAGGGCAAATCATAGAGTAATTCATGTATTAGGTGTCATTTTAACAATTACCATCTACAGAATGACATTTTATCGAAACCACTCCAAATGAGTGGCATAATATCAATTTTCTCTGTTGTTGCAGGTGTAAATGCGGGCCAACTCTTCCACTCGCCTCTTTCTGAACTGACACGTTATATACGCAAGAAAGCAACCAAGGTCTCCCATGGTCATTTAAAAAAAAAAGGGTCTCCCATGGTCCCATGCTCCTATATTCCTATGAAGATCTGAAAACTGAAATGTGTAACTAAGGCGAGCAGATCGTGTTGCCGCTTCCTGTTGATTGTTCGATGCGTTTCATCCGTCGTTCGACACCACACTCGATCCTAAAGCAATTTCGGCTCACATTGTGGGCTGACTAGTAGTGAGCAACCGGCGCATGCAGCTTGCAGAACCGCATGCCTCGGTATCTGGGTATGCTTTTGAAGTGTACCAGGAAGTTGGAGAGTTTCTGTTCCGAAGAGGGGATAGACATAACAGACTAGAAGACAGCACTTCGTGCAAAACGAAAGATACTCTGCCGTAGTGTTTATGGTGCAAGGAGAGAGCAGCTGATGTTATCGTTGGAGATCGCCATCAAAGTTTTGGGCCCTCGTCTTTCCAGCCATTTATACATTTTCTCAAACAAATAAATATAACGGTTTCTCTATCATTATTTCAAAGTGGTTTATTAGAATAGTTTTTTCAAAGTGGTTTATCGACTTTCAGTTTATTTACACAAACGCTTGTGTTAAAACCAAAAATCATAAGCCGTAATAAAAAAGAACCCACCCTTAGATAGCCCATGTTGGCAACAATGTGATCAGCATTTAGGAAAGGAATTTGCTTAGTGGTACTCAAGTGTTTTTATATTTATAAGTACTTAATTTTTTAGCTATTAGGTGCTGTGTGATTCATGTTATGTTTTATGATTTTGACTTTGAGATTTTTTTCGTCAGATAAATAACGTGATAATAGAGTAATCAATGTGTTAAGTATCGTCGGGAGCTGCAATGTAAATGACCAAGTTTGTTCTGTTCCTCTTTTTTACAAACAGTCATTAATTCGTTTATATAACTTGATTTTTGTAAAACTAGTATATAGTTGATGTAAAAGGTCATGCAGAAAAGAATAATATTTATTGGAGCATTTCTCGATATATCATGTCATATGCTAATAAATAATGAGTAAACTAATGGACATACGCAGAAAGGCATTCAACATCTGAATAATTGAGTACTCTTTTGACAAAATAGTACTTGAATAAGAGAAGAGGTAACAAAATAATTTTATCCATTGAATCTAGATCAAAAAGGTCAAAGTTTAAATACTATTTAGCAACAAAGCTATAAAGTATTCCTAGACATCACCTTCGAATTAAAGAACCTTAATTTCTCGCGACTGAATTGCTGCAACTTCTTTTACAAACCATGCTGCCCGATACGTGGCATTAATTTTTGTAAAAAGAATCCCTTAATGTTGTGCATCCCATGGTGTTTATCCTGATCTGCACGCATTTGGTTGTTGGCCGGTGTGTGTGGAGAAGGCTGAATGTATCTTCCACAATATCATTTTAGTTATCTTTTAACTATATCACATTAATAAATTTCTATATAGAGAAAAAAGAAGATGGAAAAAATATACTATCTCTTATATATCTCTTATACAAGAGACAACTTGAGCATACAAACTAACATATATGATAATGAAGCGTAAGGGAGAAATATGATGAAGATAATATAAAATAGTTAGAGAAGTTAATTTTATTGATGAATTATTGAAGATGTTATTTCTAATACTGTTTTCAGGTAAAATAAAAATCTTAGAGATGATTTTAGAAAATAGACTATTATACATGCCTGATCAACCAAGCGGACCATGCACATGGAACGGCCAGCGTCACTACCTGCTTCCCGGGCCGGAGCCGACAGGTGAGGCACGTCGCACGGAGCGTACACGATTCTCTACATGCAAGTGGCGTCAAATGTTGGAACCCACAACAGTGGCAATGCAGCCACGGAGCCTTCCCACTAGACTCCACATAGTGGGTCTCAGGTGTCATAGGACACCAGGTCCAAAAAATTTTTTTAGCAGGAATTAGCACTTTTATCCTATATGTGAACCCTCTAGGCTAAACTCACACCCAGTTGTTTCTTGGAAACCTAATGAAATGAGCACTAGCAGTCCAAATTCCCAATAGCTAGCAGTAACCCACGAGAAGCCTCCGCTTCTATCAATCCATGAGACAACTACAGCAGGCTAAGCCAGCATAAGAGGGAGAACCGCAGCAGGCTACATCATCCATTTGATGATCCCAAGCATGTCACCTCACAGCAACCCTCGATATTTGTTCGGCTCGTATGGTCGGTTAGGAGATGTGCACCACGTTCGTCACACAGTCACACCTAGCTAGGCAGCGACCAGTCGCCGGAGAATGAGAGAAACCAACGCCACTGGCCGCCCTCGACTACTATCTCACCGTGGAGTCACCTAGTCCTTATTGCATTATGCCCTCACCTACCGAAGCAAGTTTATGTCCACCAATCAATATGTACTTTGCTTTAAATTTTTCTCAATTATTCTAATTTTGTGAGTTAGGGTTTCAATGTGATAATTGTTGATTGATTTTTGTCGAATTGTAGGATTAAGACTTGTGGTTTTAATTTTGATTTTTAAAATACCAACCTAGCTCGTTGCAAATCAGAGGCAAAATTGTAGTATTTGACCGTAATATCAAGTAAGCCACTAGATATATTTTTCTATTATATTGTTTTTGAACTATTGAACATATAAATATCTAACTGACTTTTCGATTAATTGGTGATAATTTCATGAATGATATACTTATTTGTTATGTGGAGAAATAAGAATTGACAAAAATTACTAATGATGTTATGATTCGTTGCTTTATGAACTTGAAAGAACGTAAATACTAAAAGATAATACATTAACTTACATTTGATCATTCTACTATTTTTACTTTAAAATTTTAAATAATTTGTTCTCTTTTAACATGACATTGAGGTTGAATATGTATTTTTATCAATGCCGGCCAACTTTTGTCTACGATTTCACGCTTAGTTCTTTTAGTTTGCTGTAACTAATCAATATTATTATCAGGATTTTTTATTTTGGTAAGTATTTTGATCACTACTTCTTTATCATTATACGCTGTTGTCAGTTATGTTAAAGTATTGATGTTAAAAATTACTGAATATATTATTTAGTACAATATTTCTTAAAAACTATATATATTATTATATATATACGGTGAAGTGATGAACCCGATAATTTTCGCTCAGCTCCTTCCTCGTTGTCCGTGCACGCTACGTGGCGACCGTGCGCTAGCTAGCTAGCTTCCGTCCCACCTGTCAATCACGGCCTGCGGATGTGTCCGCGGCTCGGCACGGCACATATGGCCGTAAAATTCCGCCGCATGAAAGTTGGCGCGGGCCGCGGAGCAAGACGCTCGCGGAGCCGGCCGGCCGGTGGGCGGGAGAGGCAGCTGCTGCACGCCGCTCTGCCGCGGCAGGAGAATTATGCGTGCAGAGTGGTAGCGGGATGAACGTTACGCGCTAGCTGTGTGCGGTGGATGACGGGAACAACGCCTCATGCGCCAGTGGTGTTTGGATTTTGGAAAATGCCGCGCGCCCGCGTAGCGTAGCTTGGGGTCCTACACTCCTACTCCTTCCGTTCTGTGCGCTAATCAGACATTTGTCTTGCACTCGCAGCGTCAGAGCAACGTTGCATATGATCACATGCAGGGTCACGCTAATGGACAGTATAAAGCTTCTAGATATGGAGTATTGGAAGTCGAACGATTTGGATGATCACTAGTTCTGTCAAGGAAACAAACAGCATCTTCCATCTACGCCATATATACGTCCTGTTCGAAGTCCGAAATGCAGCTAATCAATTTGGTGCTTTTCTTTAGGTTATAATGTTTCTTCCTCACACCTAACACGTTAGAAATACTCCTAGTACCAGGTCCAACTCTAATAGGAGTACTATATAGCTATAGTAGTAGTACATAAGTGAAACAATAGCTGAATAAGAAATTTTGGCTTAGTTAGGCAGTCATAATCCATATAAGACTGAAGACTAGAAATTCTTTACCATCTCGTGCCGGCAATTTACACGTTTGACATCTGAGCCGACTAACGTACTCATGTGCAAATGACCTCAACTCGAGTGGGTCCACGTGTGAAATGCATTGCACCGTCCAATTTGAATCCCCGCGCTGTGCCTCGAACATCTACCGCTATTATACTCGGGGGAATGCCCCGCCTCTCGCGCGCCCACGTCACCCCGCGCCCGCGTTCCGGCCGGCGCGTGGCGTGGGGTTTCGCGTACGGCCAGGCGAGTCACTTTCCTTTTATTTTCCGAAAATTACGTAAAGGTCCTTTTTCCTCGCGAAAAGGTCCCTGCAAGTTTTTTCCCTGAAAAAATTTTTGATAGCGCCCCGCGGGTTCTTGAAATTATATATAGGTCCTTATTTACTTACGTACGGGTCCTTACAGGTCCTCGATTTTTTTTTCAAAAAAACCCTTTGATTTTTCTGAAATTACGCATTTGTCCTTGATTTTTTTTATGAAACTCCCTGCGAATTATCGTCTCTTTTACTTTTGTCACACGGTAGCTAGCGCGGCGTGCGCTGCGCTTATGCAGCTAGTAATCCAAATAACTAAACATTTTTAGGGAAACAAAGATTGACACGATTCAGACGGAATTCATGCATTACCTTCAATTTTCAAGTTCAAATTTGTCGCCGAAGAAGTAATATAAAACAGAGTTAAGTTCAAATTTGTCGCCGAAGAAGTAATATAAAACAGAGTTTAAGTAATACAAAGAAAGAGCCGCTCGGCTGGGCTGAAAAATAGTGGTTTATGGCCGAAATTGTACTGTAGCCGGCTGAAATTGCACTGTAGCTGAAGATGGCTTATTTAGCGTAATTAAATTTAAAAATTTTAAAAATAAAAAAAATATGTTAGCTCATCATGGACAACGTAAATGAATACGAGAAAAAAGAATCGGCAAAAAATCTCAAAAAAGCTAAAAGTTCAGAAAAAATAAAATTTATGAATAGTGAAAAATAAGTTAGAAGCTTAAGCTGAAATGAGTAGGACGTAAAAAGGCTAGTACTGTAGTACATAGGGAAAATAGAAATCAAAGTATCTGGTGGAACAAGCGGCAGCCCACACCACGAGGAGGTTGATCACATAAAGAATAGAAACACGTAAGAGGCATCAGGATTTATTTACCTACATCTCTAGAGCCGAATCGCAGCAGTTTCATCCATGTGAGAAGTTTGTGTTACAAGAAGTTGATGGTATAATTTATACTCCGATTACATGAACCGACTCAAACTAATAGCTATCTTGCCATATATGAGCCATACACAACAGTACCTTGTGTAATACTAGTAGGTTTTTTTTATTGTTTGGTTGTGCAAGAAAACCAAGTCAGGCCAGAAAACTGTGCCATGCGCTTTTCAATTCAAACTAAAAGAATGCTTTACGGTTAAAAACATGGAGAAAGAAAACCAAAGTCTTCCTAGTATGCCCTTACGCTCCTGTTGTGCTTTGGGTCGTGGAATAGCTTGGGTCTTAAATTTCATGAGAGGCTTCACGAGGTGAGTAGTGAATGGAATCAAAGTGAATGCCACGTACTTGTTTATGCTCTCAAGAGCCTAACCTCACATGTACATGGCCCGAATCTTACAGGATTTCTAATGGACACATGCAAACGGCGAAAACATGTTTCATTCTGTAACGGAGGGGGTTACTAACACCACAGAAACTGCATGAAAAGGCACACATAATTAAATTTGCGTATTGATAAACATCATCTAGATATTATTTTTAACTATTATCCATATTTATGACTGTTGGATTATAGATCTAACGGCCACGAATTCTTCCTGTCCCCTCAAAAAAAATCTCCTCCCTCCAAAAAAAGGGGCCGTTAGATCTCTAATCCAACAGTCCAAAACTTAGATGATTATTACAAAAAAAACATCCGGGTAATACCTATATACACCCAATTAATTTTCCGGAATTCCCCAATGGAATGCGCATATGTCATCGAGGGGGCCCTCATGGGCGGCAATAGTGGGGTGCGTGGTGACCCCCTCCCCGCGGCGCGGGTGCCTACAAATATCCCCACCCCTCCTGTTGCACTTGTAATCGGGTGACCTCCCAGCTGAAGCCATAGCGAGTCTTACTTAGCAGCCAAAGGAGTAGTCAGTGAGTGCGATCAAACATACAGGGGAGCGTGTGTAGAAGATAGCAGCCGGCCAGCAGCAGCAAAACAAAAGGGAAAATCAACCAGGAAAAACTGAAACAAAACCACGACGCGCGTTAGAGTCCACAAAGCTTATCTCTCTCCACCCTCCGCCTCAGCCTCTCGTTCCGGTCCGGTCCTCCTCCCCTGTCCGTCAAACCGCGCGCCTCCGCTTATATCGCGGCCGCGTGTTCCCGGTTTGGCTTTCTTGCGCTCCGCCTCCGCGTGTGTGCGCCGTGCAGTGCTCCCCCTTCTCCCAAACCCCCGGGAGGTAAGAAAAAATAGCACGCCACGAAGCGCTAAGCTAGCAGCAGCAGCAAACACAACGTAGAAGCTAGCGCCTTCACTCGCGGTGCCACTGCACTGTACTGCCTCTTTTAGTGTAACCTGTAACGCTATCTGCGACAAGTCGAGCTCGCTCGTTCACTAGTGGTAAAGGACCAGGGAGAAATGGCACTGACGGTGTTCGAGACCGCCGAGCAGCGCGTACCGTGCCACGTCGAGCAGGGCGACGGCGGTAAGGTTGTTGCTGCTAATGAGCGGGCTGTGCTGCTGCAAGAGACGGACCACGGCGGCGACGACGACCGGCAGGAGAGGGGCGACATATGGAACATGATCCAGTCGCAGAGGCCTGCCGCGCCGCCGGCGAGGCAGGCGCCGTACGTGCACCCGCTCGTGCGGCGGTCGTCGAGCCTGCTCAGCCAGAAGAGCCTGGAGATTTGCACCGAGAGCCTCGGCTCCGAGACTGGCTCCGACTGCTTCTCCGACGCTGATGGCGCCACCGACCGCTCGTGCCCGGGGTCCGATGATGACGGCGAGGAGGGCGCGGACGAGGTGGCTGCGCGCGCACGGCCACCCCGGGCGTTCCCGCCGCCGCTGCCGTCTCTGGCGCGGCGCTCGGTGGGGGTGCTGCAGATGAGGCAGCACCGCCGCGACGGCCGCCTGGTCGTCGAGGCAGTTCCCGTGCCGTCGCCCACCCTGTTTCGCTCGCAGCGCCGCGGCGGGCGACTGCTCCTCTCCTTCGCCGACACCGCCGCCCCAGCCTCGGACGGGGACAAGAACCACGGCCAAGAACCCGAGCAGCAGGCCGAAAAACAAACCCACGAGGAGGACGATGATGACGAGGAGGAGGTCGAGGTCGTGGACAGGGGCACCGTCGTCGAGGTCAAGGTGAGCACGCAGCCGCAGGCCCGCAGCGGCGGCGGCGGCAGTGGCACGCGGGTGCACCGCTCCGCGCTCGTCGTCAACAAGTTCGTCCTAGCCGACCCGGCCGTCGACACCTGCGAGATCAACCACACCGCCAGTGCACCACAGGATCCACCTAAGCCTACGAGGCGCCCGGCCGGGTCCACCACCACGGCGGCCGCGGCCCTGGCCGCGGCTTCAGCTCTGAGCGCGACCGCAGCGCCACCTGGCGGTGATGGCACCGGAGCCACGCCCGGCGAGAGCAAGCTCCTGATGACGGCGAGGCGTCGGCGTAGCAAGGAGGAGCTACTGACTCACATGCGCCGGTGCGGGCAGCTGGGTGAGCAGCTCTTCATACGGGAGCCGTGCATCGCCACCTCCTCCTGAGCCGACAGTCGCACACGGTGCGCCGGGCTATGCGCCGCCGCCTCTTGATGCCGTTCCACTCTACGCCTCCACGAGTGCCCCTGTTTGTTCGTAGCTGTAGTTGCTGCTGGTGTAACGTGACGTACGTAACAGTGTTTGTGTTAGTAGTAAGTGATCATCACCGCGTGATTGGCTTGGCCGTGCGAGAGAGAGAGAGCTAGATAATTGGCTTGGTTTGTCCCCGTGCCTCGGTGCATGTTGTATCTTAGTAAGTGCTACTAGTCGTCGTAATTTATGATTAAGATGGATGATTGTCTGATCTGATGGTTGTCTTGGAGAAGTTGGTGAATGATTAGTTAAGATGTTCGTTGTGATGATCGCTTCCCCGAAATAGAACAGGACGGACTGATATGTTCATGCAAGCATCGCGGCCATAAACGGCAAACTGCTACCAGACGCCATGTTGGTGATAACCATCCAAGCATTCATCTAAAAAAGGATTTTTGTTAAACATCATCCGGATGTTTTCTTCCTAACTATCATCCAGATTTAGAACCATTAGATTAAATATCCAATGACCATGAATTCCCCTTCTCTTGAATTCTACCTCTCTTCCCCTTGAAAAAAATCTCCTCCTTTAAAAACAAGTGGCCTCTTGATCTCTAATCCAAAGATCACAAATTTGGATGATAATTAGGAATAAAATATCTGGATAATGCCTAGACACTCCTAAAAAAATTGCAAATTCAGAAGAGGTCTGGCATGATTAGTCGCCTCCTGATGTCCATGCAAGCATGATAGCAGGCGGCGGCGGCATAAACGGTAAAATGCATTGCGGAGCGCACAGTACTTTAGATGTAAGACTGCATGCTTAATATTAATGCACAACAATATTTGGGAGTCTGGAAGTCCCAGTGGGTGGTCATCTGATCACCTAAGGAGATCATCAAACAGAGAAAAAAGTAGGGCACAGTGCATGTACGTAGAAATATTTGAAGTGAACATGGATATAATGAGATACTCTGCAGTCTGCACATAGGTCTGAATATTGGCAAATCTCCTAGTCTTCGGCGGTCAAGTTCAGTTGTTTTACCAATTAACTAGCCGAATTTCCACACATTGCATAATAGATATGACAACGAAGATGTTTATATCTAAATGTAGAGTTGTATTTGTTATAGAGTCTAATACTTATAACAAAAATACAATCTATCTATATATCTACAAACAACTAGCGATATTCAAGGTTCCTTCTTCACTTTGGATGTCTAGGAAATTCTACAATAATCCTTAAATAAAAAAGCAAAACTTTTAGAAATTCTCTTATTAATCGAAAGAAAAAGTGAAGATCTACATCACTTATTTTGGTAGGGCTAGATTATAATAATGTAGACTAATCACGTATACATATTAAACTATTACAACTGCATATCAGATACAACTATTTTCAAAAAGCAATGGAATTATATAACCAATACAATTCGTTACAATATCTAAACACATAATTACATGGAAAATTCCACGAGTTATTTATTATATATTAAAAACTCATGACAGGTCTTTTAGAGCTGCTAAGAAAAAAAGAAATAGACCAGAAATTCTCACAAAAAAAAACATCAGCCCTTAATCTGATGGATCCTAACTAAGTTAAACTATAGCCTTCATTGGATGTTATTATTTAAAGAAAAATATCTCACCATCCATATAGCAGATTCAAGTTATAACAACTTAGATTAAAAAAAGAGTTTGTACCAGGTACAATAAAAAATAACAAAAATTCAACATAAAAATAAAAGGCAAATAGCCATTTGATTTTCACGCAAACTTCAAATTAAACCTGTACATAGCTAAAATTCGAAATAAAAATTAGTAGATAGATTTGTATATAAATTATAACCTAAAATTAAGATTCAAAATTAAATAAAAATAACATAATTTGGACTGAAAATAAAAGGAAATTAGCATTGTGATTTTCATAAGAACTCAAAATTAAAACCCCTAAATAGCTGAAAATTGGAATAAAAAATTAGATGTTGGATTTGTATATGAAGCCTAACATAAAAAATTTTGAAATTAAATAAAAATAACAACAAAAAATAGCATAAATTTGGAATTAAAAGTAAAAGGAAAAAAATAACAATTTGATTTTCATATGAATTCCAAATTAAAACCCCTAAACATTTTAAATTCATAACAAAAAAAAGATTAAAATTAGCAGTTGGATTTGTATATAAATTCTAATGTAAAACTAAAATTTGAAATTATATCTATAGTTTGTAATAAAATTATGATTATAATTAGCAGTTGGATTTGTATATGAATTATAATCTATGACTAGAATTCAAAATTAAATAAAAATATAATTTGGATTAAAAGAGAGAGAGTCCATATCAAGTACAATAAAAATAATATAAATATAAAATAAAATTTTTCTAGTGGATTTATGTATGAATTCCAACCTTAAATAGAAAAATTCAATGACATGTGGTTTATAGTCGCTAAGAAAAAGTGAATATGCTAAAAAATCTCATAAAAAAGAAAATATTCAAACCCTTTGTTTGGTGTTCACTCAACTATACCGATACAAGCTATGTGATGTGCATTATTAATTTATGAGCATGTAGTATAGACAAGTATTGTAATAATAAAAGAAAGTGATAAAATAGAAAATATTATGTTATGCTATGTTTACTGTTTTGCTATCCAAGTATTGAGAAATGAAATTCTGGTCTCATATAACAAGTATTGAGAAATGAAGTGAGCATTTTCTCTCTTATAATATTAAAAATATCGCAAATGAAGTTCTGCAATGATCTATTTTCCATAAAAAATCACACAAGTATTGTCAAATCATTTAAACATGCTTTAAGAATGATGCGTGCGCAAATACGTGGGCCACCGTGCTAGTTATATAATAAAAGCTCATGACAGTCATTTTACAACTGCTAAGAAAAAAATGTTCTAGAAATTATCACAAAAAAGAAAAACATCTGGGCCTTAATTAGGTGGGCCATAATTAAAGTTGAACCATAACAGCCATTATATGTTACCAAAAAGAGAAACGTGCTAGAAATTCACACAAAAAGCAAAACATCTTGTCTTTAATCTGGTGGGCCCTAATTAAAGTTAAACAGTAGTGACCATTGAATGCAATATTAGTACTTATAAATATATATTATTTTATAATTTAAAAATTAAAATTAACACATTAACCGGAGTAAAAAGGTGAAATCTATACCATTGATTTTTTGTGAGTTTAGATTATAATAGTGGAGATTGATCACATAATTTTACATATGTTATCAAGATTGGATGGCATGCACGTATATATTGAGGATTCCTATATTGTAATAGTGTGAAATTCTAATAGTGCGTATCTCAAGCTACATGTTCGACCGTTATAATAAGCAATGGGCATATTCTTTACAGCTTTTGGCTTCCAGCTTTTGACTTTTCTATAGTAACTAGTTTTTAAACTGAGTGTCTTTTCAAGATAGGGTCTACTAATTAATTATAATATACATCAGCAAAAACTGCACATAAGTTGTTGTTACTCTGTAATCTATCTCACGAATAGCCCAAAAGTCATAAGTCGCAGCCATAAAGAATAGGCCCAATGTTGGGTAGCCCTCATATTCTATTAGTGCTGACAAAATTGCAAACATACAACCAAGCCATTCCAAAGTGGGTGATGCAATAGTATTAGCAAAAAGCACTTGATTGCATTATTGTATTTTATACCAAGATGAAAGAAAATGTCTCTTCAAATTAGATGTCTGTTACATAAATCATCCCATACAAACTATAGTCTGCATAAGTACAGATGTCTATAACCTACAAACGCGCAAATGGTAAAACTAAACATTTTTTACCTATTTTTCCAGGTAGAGGGGGGCCATGGCCCCCTTTAGCCCTAAGGTCATCTCTGGGCTGCTAGTTTTTAGGGCGTTTTGGGACTTGGCTAGTTAATTAGGAACGATGGATGCAATAGTATAGTTTGTTGGCCCAAACCCTGCAGCACACACAAATAATTCCTCTCAACTAGTATCTCTCGGTGAGCTGCACTTAACACACTTGAGGTGGACACACGCACACATGAACTCACGAAGGGAAAACACACAGGAGAAGACAACTCCTTTTTATTCACTTATCTCCCAAAGCTAAGTACATGCTTTAAATAAACACCAGCCATGCACTAACTAACATACGTGATGAGCTAGCTGATCCACAATTCAAGCCACCTCTTCTTGACTTGGCCACCTCTCCAGGATTCAACTTCCCTGCATGCATGTAGCTTGCACACATGCAACTAAGGCCCCGTTTGGCACAGCTCAGCTTCACTAGTGAAGCTATTTTTTTAGATTCAGCTTCACGAGCAACTTCACCGGTGAAGCTAAAGCTGTTTTAGAAAACTGTTTGGCAAAACAGCTTCACCAACAGCTTCATGCATGGCTGAGAGAGGTCAATTGTCCAAGATGCCCCTGTCTACCTGACTTGTTCTAACATTTGGAGTTGTATATTTGTATATGGTCATATGAATTAAAAAATAATATATTTGAATGAGTATGAATTAAAAAATTAAAAATAATAAAAAATTAAAAAATTAAAATACGTGAACGGGAGAGAGCGGTGCGTACGCGAAAGTGAATGGGATTTTTGTGAACTGAGCGGTGCGTACGTCTGAGGGAGAGAGTGGCAAATACGTGTAAATTTTTGTGAACTAGAGGGGCATTCGCTTCCTTGGAATATGGGCCTGAGGGGGAGAGCTGTGAAAAGCTACTTTTTCAGCTTCACCTCTCCCTATTCCTTTGTGAGAGCACAAAAAAAGGAGCTTCATGGGTGAAGCTATTTGCAAAAAGGGTGTTTGGCAAAAAACAGCTCACAACAACTCATGAAGCTGTTGGTGAAGCTGTGCCAAACAGGGCCTAACTCCCGATCCGCTTTGGCTGGATCATGACCTGGACGTGCGGCACCGGCACTACACCAAGTCACACACAACTCATGCAAATACCAAGTCAAGATTAACTCTAACATAGTTAGGGGAATTTGATGTACAATTATGGCCCTGTTTATTTCGGCTTGAGTTTCTGGCTTCTCGCTTATTTTTTACCATTCCTAAATTTTGTATTTTTCCTGGCTTTTTGGCTCTTTTTAAGCTTTTCTGCTGGTTCTTTATTCCCATATTCGTTTGCATTGTCCGTGACAGGGTAACATATTTTTTCTAGTTTTAATTTTTTTTAATTTAGTTATGCACAATAAGCCACCATCAGTGTAATTTTAGCTAGCTATTATGCAATTTCAGTCATAGACCAGCTTATTTTAGCCCAATTGAGCGGCACCTATATCGTGGCTCACCTGTGAATTTTAGGATATAATTATCTCGCCTCATCATTGGATTTTCTACAATGTATATAGTATAGTTTCAGTACTTGTCCATGCGGCCATGCCATTCCTCAGCTTGTATTCAAGATATGCTTTTTCTCTGCAAGAAGAAGCGCGCTGCTCTTGATTATCACTATTCACCATGGCGCTGGTATGGCGGACCGCTTCCAGCGTTAGGTGACAGACCACAACCGCTCCTACGCGAGCACAGAGGAGCTGCAGCGCTGGTTTCAAGCCTACGCCACCAATATGCATGGCGTACATGGAAGAGTACTTCAACAGCACAGCCCTTGCGGTGGGGCTCACCAACAAGCCTGGCGAAGGCCCCCACGTTGACCTCACCAACGACGAGTTTGCGGTGCTCTACCCGTTGGCAGCGGCATCACCGCCGGTGCACTTGGATGACTCCGACATGTACTCCCAACTCATCGGTCGAGGCACCGAGCAGTGTTGAGTAGAGGGAGAGAGACATGGTGATGCCTGCCAAGGCTGACGCCGGTGCACTTGGATGACTCCGAGTCTCCGACATGTACTCCAACTTGTCGGTCGAGGCACCAAGCAGTGTTGACTAGAGAGAGAGAGACACGGTGACGCCTGCCAAGTCCCAAGGGTTGTGCGGCATGTGCATTCGTTCAGTCCTTACTCTTCCCAACCGTAAGTACATGTATGCATGCTGATCCATCTTTTAAGATTATTTTGTGTATGCATTTGCAAGATCTTGCTATTTTTCCAGGGAGAGAGGACCATGACCCTCTTTGTCCGTAGAGGTTTGCATTCATTATACAATTGTAACAATCCTCATCTATACCAGTTTAATTTACACCACTATAATCTATACCTACTATAATTGACGGTGTAGATGTTTTGCTTTTTGCTCCGACTAACGTAGTAATTTCTAGCTTTTGAGAGTGAACGCAGAGCTTCTTTTCTATTATTTTAATAACATAATATAATAGATAAATAGATAGATAGATAGAGATTATTTGCGTGTGTTCCAATTGTCTAAGTCAAATTTCTCAAAATAATGTTAAGTGTGTATTTCATACTGTTCCAAATAAACGAAGATATTAATACTTAAGCAGATACTAATGAGTTATCATGTTAAAATATAGATGAAGTTAAACCTATAAAACTTATATCCGGCCCTTATCTTCGTAGCGCTTCTAAATTTTACACTTAGGCATACATGTAGCACACCAAAGTCGTTTTACACTTGAAGCTGCCTATCTTCTAGTATAAAATAATTAATGTTATTCAAATTCAAATTTTGTTATAAATACATAGTTTTATTTGCTAATCATATTACCAAAACTATATGGCTTTGTTCTACAAAAATATACAGCTCGGAACTTGAGGCTTACAGGGTGGTAAATTTTGATCAACAGTTAGCTAGTAACACATACGCAGAAAACAAAAACGATTCCCGAATGTTAGCATCTTCCAAAAGCCTTGCTGGGCCAAACAAGCATAAAGTGATCATCATCATCATATTCCAGAAAGGAAAGAAGAAGAAAAGGCACAGCGATCATCACCTCTCTTCCTAGTCTCAAAACTGTTCCACAGTAACATCAATGAGTGCACTGTTCATCTCTAGCCTACTAAATAAAGATTAGAAAACAAGATCAGATGCTTCACAAATGCACTACGTTTTCATTACACGGTTTCGGTGGCTGTCAAAAGCAACGCCTCAGAGCCAGGACAGGAATCGGAATCAGAATCGGAATGTCGTGGGGCGAGTGGAACGGAATGTCCCCCCGCAGCTGCAGGTGCCACCCTACGAACCGTCCAAAACCAGAGCGAGATCAAGCCGCAGAAGGCCGCGAAATCCGGGACCGAAGCCGGAAAGCCGAGGGGAATAAAGGACTCCGCGCGATGAGAGAGACATATCATATATAGGGAGAGAGAGATCTTTTCATGTCAATTACTTCGAGCGAGGTAGAGCGAGAGGTGACGCTGATCCCCCAATGCGCTAATGAAACAAAAATATCGGAGCCCTCTGACAAACCAAATCTTGGAAATTTCAAAAATTTCAGATTTTTTCGACAAATTTTGGTCAAAATATTCAAACAAACAATTCGAATTCAAAAAGTACAAATACATTAAAAAATTATGAAATCTTAAAAAAAGTTTCTTGCCTTGCCATCCTTTGTGGTCGTCGCCTCCCCATCCTTACCGGCGCTGCCCTCCCTACCCCTGCTCACAGCTCGCTTCCGCGCCACCTCTCTACTGCATAGCCGTCAGCCGCCAGCCTCCCCTGTGCAGCCGCTCGCCGGCTGCCCCTCGCGCTGCCTCCATAGCTCTAGATCTAGTTTGGGATGGAAAGAGATGAGCGAGCATGGTCTGTGAGTGGGTTGGTGTAATTGGCCAAAATTTTTTAAAATAGATCGATTTATTTTATCAATTTATGTTTTCTCGGGATGAACCAAGAAAAGCGAATTTTGATGAAATTCATGAAATCTTAGCCGAAATTTGTCTTCCTGTGCACCATCGATATGCGTGTACGCGGTACGCTGCATGCGAGATTCTGACGGCGATGGCAAGAGTAATCTGGAACAACCCGATGGCTGCAGGCTGCCCAAATCTTTTCTCCGGAGATGACAGGGAAAAACCTGACTTGAGATGCTTCACGAGGCTGTCACTTACACTGTTCAGTAATGACACTCATCTCTACTCGCATGAACGTACACAATGATATGCACTACTCAGTGGCGGACCCAGGATTTTTGAGATGGGTGTACGAAGTTAAGAATCTACGGAGTATATATATAAGATAGAGAATTTTGATACACATAATATGTATATCTCATATAGTTAACCAAATAAACAATCACACATAAGCAATAAATGCAATTTCCAATATAAGTTTGATTGACTTAATTTCTAGTGAACACTGAACAGAGTACATGAAACAACATCAATGCAAAACTGACCTGGATGGCAATGGAATAGGGGAGGAGCTGCCGCCGTTGAAGCTGGCCATTGGGTGTGCCAGTGTGGGCGCCCGGCGTCGCGCCGCCGCCGGTAGCCGTTCGCCGTTCGCCGCGTCGCCGGAGACGAGGAGGGGCGCCGGGCGCGGCGGCGCGCTGTGAGCTGGGGCGCGGCGGCTGTGCAAGAGAGATGGAGAGGAGGCGGCGTAAGAGCAAGACAGGAGCGGGCGCCGCGCCGCCGCCGGTAGCCGTTCGCCGGTCGCCGCGTCGCCGGAGACGAGGAGGGGCGCCGGGCGCGGCGGCGCGCTGTGAGCTGTGGCGCGGTGGCTATGCAAGAGAAATGGAGAGGAGGCGGCGTGAGAGCAAGGCAGGAGGCGGCGTGACTCGTGAGAAGCAGCCAGGCAGCAGGAGTTAGGTTAGGAAATCAGGAAATGCCAATTTGGCCATTGGCTAGTGGGCTGAATTTGCTACATTACCTTTATTTCTAGTTTTTTTCCTATATATATGAAATATATATTATATATAGTTGATTTTTTACAAAAAATTTTGGGGGTATAACTGTACCCCCATGTCCCATTATGGGTCCGCCCCTGGCACTACTTGATTTGAGGTAGAACGTACAACAATCCTGTGCTTATTCCTGTCCGTTTCAGGCATTTCTAAAGCATGTTCCAAGAAATACGTATATGCCGGTGCAACTTGCACTGGCACGGTGCTTTCGAATTTTGATCCGAAGCAGGAAAGGGTAAGGACAGTGACGGAGCCAGAAAAATTTGGGAGCATGAACGAGACCAAGCTGCAAGCACACATGACATAAATAGAGTTGATAATCATAATAGTTTTAAAATCCAACTCACATTTGAATATCTATAGATGAAAAGAAAAGAAAAATACGATAATAAGTACCTTAGTATAACATTACAAAAGTTTCGATGACTCGTCAACAAATGTTCAATCACACATCTAGAAGAAATTTTTGTAAAATAAAGAATATTTTCTTATAAAGTTCAATTCATGAATTTGACCACTTGTAAATGGTAATATTACATCACAAGCAACTATTAATGTGCTGAAGTTACGTATCGGCACGAAAGAAGTAAAAGGATATTAATATTATCAAGGAGCCTACCCCGTTCAGAGGATTAGGATATGCATCTTTCGGCGTTTTGAAAACATCAGCATCAGCGCTCATAGGCCATCCTGGCCGGAACAATCAACTGACCTGACAAACAATACAGAACAATTCTGTGGCTTTCTTCAAAATCTGGAGCACAATATATTAAAAGCAATAATTAAATTCGACTGTTGCTTACCAAAAGTACTCGTTAAGATCATCATAATTCCTCCAATGTGAGTGCTTTGATTTTATGGTCTTGCTCCTTTCAGCTTCCTGTAAAGTTTCAGAAGGGAATTAGTTGATCAGGCTTGAAATAAAGAAAGGAAACATTTGAATATAAATATATAACGACTATACCTTCTCTATAACTTCGTATATTGGAGTCACAACTTTCATCAAGAAGGCCTCTTCATCATCGCCATATGCTGGTTTAACATTTTCACTGGTCATTGGGCTCACGTTTCCAGCCAACATACCATAGAGTTCAAAAGCCATCTATTAAGACGGAAAATAGCATTGTTACCAATAGAGATGATCTCACCAGAATTAGAAATTATACACAAAGCTTCATACTAATAACACAACCATCCCCAAATGAGTATCCCTATGAACTATTACTTTTCTCCATAAAATTCATACGAATACGATTTCTACCATTGTTCAGCTAAAGAGGCGAGGTGATAAAGATCCTATATTTATACAATATGCCACTTTCTTTTGACAATAAAATGAGGAACAAACCTATTCCATGCTTTATGTACTCACAATATGCCGGCTCGTCGAAGTACCGAACACTAGCCCTTTGCTGCTGTGCCGAGACAAGATCTGAGTTCTGAGAGGGGGAGCATCGCGCCGATCTGGTGATCTGGCTAAGAGGGGGAGCCCGGAGCTGGGAGCCCAGCCGCCACGCCAAGGGAAGCCCAGCTGCTGCGCCGAGGGAAGCAGCAAGCAGACAGCAAGGGGAATGGCCATGCCGCCGAGGCCCCCGCCGCCCGCCGAATTGGGGAATGGAGGATGAATTAGGGTTAGGGGCTTAGGGGAGGGGAGTGACCGACTGGGTGGCTGCTCTGTTTGTCTTCTCAATAGGTCGGGATGGATCATGGACTGATCACTGATGGAGTCATGTAGACGGCGTCGGGTTAGGCCAAGCCTGCAAGCCATGATGTATGGGCCAAGCCATGATGTATGATTGTATGGGCCACCTCCTCGCCTGTCGGCCCAGCCAGGCTTGGCGCCTTGGTGACTTGCCCACCGCCGGCTGAACTGCCAGTGCCCGGGAAGTCACCCCTGCGGCTACACCGGTGTCAGCTGGAAGACCAGACTCACCCATTGCTCACCGTCGCCAAGCCTGAGCAGTCGCCCAGGCTAGTTGAGCTGTGCCTCCACCTCTTGTCGAGAAATGTGCTATACAATTTAGATGGTAGACACCGCAATTAGCTCTATGGATAGGCTAGGCTTTAGATTTTATAGGTGGTGCTCCAACTGGCTTACAACTTAAGCTTCTGGTTATGGCTTTTGGCTTATGGTTGAAATTGTATTGTAACGACTGTTAGTTTTTCTAAGAAAAAATAGAAAAAAATAAAATAAAACCCGTTATATCGTTATGGACAATGCAAAGGAATAAGAGAAAAAAAGAAAAGGAAAAAAGGCAAAAAAAAAGCTAAAATAAATAAAATTAGAAGCTGGCGTGTTTCAACTTTCAAATGGCTTCTGGTTTAAATAAGTCGAAAGTCAAAATAAATCAGAAGCTGAAACTGTTTGGAGTGAGGCGGTAGAAGCCATAGGCTTGCTGGTATTTTAGAGGTCAAAGGTTTGCACTAATATAATTAGCAAAAATACTCTCTTCCTTATGTACATCGACTATGGCCAGTCCAGCTAGGAGGCAGCCCCATCACATCCTGATTGAAGGAGGAAAAGGCTAGAGCATGATACACATAAAACCTTCACTTTGCAAAGCTAATTGGAGGGGAATATATAGCTGAAAGAGATTGCACGACAAACGGCAGAAGTTGCGTAAGGGCTAAGTGACTGCTTTCGATGGCAAGCTTTTGGAAGACAGAGCAACATCACATTGATGAATGGGTGACAACGTACTCCGGCCTTGCTACAGAAAAGCAGGCGGGATTTTCAAAGTCAGCTGTTTTGGGAACAAAAGCATGGAGCTGGGACTTCATCAGCAAGCAAAACAGCTAACTTATGTCGAATTATGGTAGCAACATTTTTTTTCTAGGGCCCTAGCTCATCACCAAGTCAGTTTTGGTTTCGTAACAATTAATCGGTAATACATCCAGAGGAGGCCCTAGCTCCATCCAAACAATTAATAGGTGATGCTATGGATATATAGACAAATTATGTCAAATTACGGTAGCAACATTTTTTCCAACCATGATAAGGACAAATTATTAAAAAAAACACTAACCATTAACTCAATCCTTGTTCTACATGCACGGTGCTAAAACGATAAGTAGTTCATACCGTATATAAAACAAGAATTTAAAACCGTAGTAACACAATACCATTTTCTTCTGCCAAAAGGAGTGGATATGAAGATGTTCATTTTTTGAAAAAAAAAATAAAACGTACTAGAAAGTAGGGTAGGTTTGTGGGAATCTCTGCCTGGAGCAGCATTCAGTAGTGCATGCCCCCATTAACCTGCAATAATAATAATAATAATGTTTGATTATGAGGCAAAACTAGCACTTCATGGAAAGGCAAGACCAAAAGGAGCCCCAATAGAAGAAGTGTGGAGCATGTAAAGCAAAGCAGAACGAAAAGGAAAAAGGCTTATGCTAATGAGTAATGACGGAAAGGAGGAACCTTATGCTTCTGATGCTATGTACCTATTTTTGCCTATTCAACTGAATAAACAATGCTCCATTACTCGAGATAAAGAAACATTTCGGTACTACTCCTACTTCAGTAGTGAACTGGTGATGCATATAGGCTCTTCTTATTAACTTTTGATTTTGATTCTTTTTTTCATGGTTTATGAATAGTAACAATTTGTAATAAAGCTTATAGAGAGATACTCGCGTACGATTTTAGTCGATATAAATGAAGCCGTTGTAGTGTGTACTGCAATAAATTAGTAGACACCGTCTTAAAAAGACATTTTGTTTAAAAGACAGATACAGTAGAAAAATTATTTGTTATAGAAAAGTAGTTTTTAAAAACCAATATAAACAGCTGAGATAATTTTAGAACGGCCGTATTGAAATACAAATGGATCCGCCTAGCTATGATTGGGATCTTTTATACCCAAGAGGAACTCAAACCTAAAGAACGATGTTATATGATAATTACACCTGTGCGGATGCTCCAACATGCCTTATTGCACCAGTACATATCCAACTGGAAACGCAATTTATGTGGGACAACGGAGTATCAAACGAAGCAATGTTTCTTTATGTTCTCTTTGGGCCAGTCAATTTGATTTTTTCTGATGATTTTGACTTTTTACTTTAGACTAAAACAATACTGTAATGGTTGTTAATTTTTTTTGAAATATTCAATTAAAGAAAAATAAAGAAAAAAAGATAAAGAATGAAAAACATGGTTATATCTCTACAGACAATACAAAGAAAAAAAAGCTATGTTAATAAACCAATACGTTTCAAACAAATTTTTTTCTTCTGAAAGTTAGAAATCAAAAGCTATTTAAATCGGGGCCTTTATTTTTTGTGTCTCACGCATCTAATGGAAAACTGCTTCGCTTGTTTCAGATTTAGCTTCTATCTTTTAATTCACTATTCCTTAATTTTATTTTTTTAGCTTTTTGGGCTTTTTCGCCTTTTCTTTTTTTCCATATTCCTTCGCATTGTCCGTGATGGACATACCTGTTTTTTTCATTTTTATTTTTTTAAATTTAATTATGCCAAATAAACCACCATTAATTACAGTGAAAAATAAGTCAGCTACACTGAAGAAGCCATAAGCCATCACCAAATTGAGCGCCCTGCTATTGCCTGACAATGGGGGAGTAAGATCCACGGATTATGGATATGTACAAGTTAGTGGCTCACCACCAATCTTTCCTGTGGTTTGCCAAATTACCAATTGTTGGGTGAATAATTAAAATTCCTTCACGCATATGAGTATATATATTTGGCCCCACTCCAGACGGCTTCTTTATGCCTTCTACCTTCTTAATTTTATCTTTTTTTGGTCTTTTGGTCTTTTTGCTTTTTTGCCTTTTTTTTATTGTTTGTGATGATATAATCTTTTTTATTTTTTAAAATTCAATTATCTAGAAAAAACTAACAGCCGTTATAGCACATTTTCAGTCGCTACAGTGCACAAAAAAGCCAGAAGCCATAGCTTAAAGCCAATTGGAGCGGTATGTAACCAGCAATAGGTTGTGATTTTGGCTTTTAGCTCATGTTTTTAAATTCTGACTGTTCGCGAGAGGTAATACGCAGAGGGAAACAGTCACATGTGATTTTGGTCGGTATATCTGAACTTGATACAATATCTATTACAATCTACTGTAGGCACTGACTTAAAAGGGTGCACTTACTGTGACAGAAAGCGATATGCAAAGGCCGAGTCCAAATGAAACTCGCCCTTAGCTGCTGCAAGCACCCGTGGCCCCCATCTGATCTCATATGGCCTCACAATAATGGCGGTCTTTTGGCCAAACTCTTTTGTGTTGTGCCAAAAGGATGCTAGCAATGTGCTAAATATCCCCCGTTGTCCATGCTGAGGTTGCTAGCTTTCTTTCTTTCTTTCTTTACTAGTGGCTCAGCGAAGTGATGGATTGTCCACTCCGTGTAACTGATGAATATGTGTACTGAATCTGCCCTGTTTTTGTGATGAATTGAGGGATGGCAGATGCATATTTTGTCATGTCTAATTGGGTGGTTTATACGCGTGACAAAAAGGCGTTTATATATATTCCCACCTTTTATAACGTGCCTGTGCCCATCTATGCTCTACCTCTCTAGTGGACATGTTGTACTGTAATTATTGGTGAAATTTCACATGCATATGCAATCCATGGAAAAATATGTGGACAATTAATCATAAATTGTAAAATTTATGCTTCATTTTGAATGCCTTCTTTCATGTTAGAATTGAAAATTTTGTCACATCCTTCGTAATTGCTTACTTTAGGAACCATAAGTTCGAAATAGGGCCCGAGCATTTAGCTAAGCATCCAAACACCAAATCAGATAGACTACTAGTTAATGTATAATTAAACATACAAGACATCATGTTCCATTAACTCAAACCTTTAAAGCTACCATGAATCCATGACGTCCGACCTCTAGTGCCGACTACCAAGTTTCCTTCCCCACTAGAGCCCGCCATCTTTCCAAAGGCAAATTAAAAACGGAAATGCAACATGGTTGAAGAGCCACTTGCTCATTAGGCCTGGGCAAATTACCCGCTACCCGTTACCCGTACCCGAATTATCCGGACCCGAACCCGAAATACCCGAACCCGAGGTACCCGATCCCAAATTCGGATAGCGATTCTGATTACCCGAAATTAGTTTGGGTAGTTTGGGTAATATCCTCCGGTACCCGAACTACCCGAATTATCCGAATTGTCTTTGTGTTTGTGATGTGTTGTCGGTTGAACACTTGAACTTATCACTTTATTAGTATATGATTCTCTCTGTTTGAACAACTGCCTGTGATATATTATTCTATGCAAATTGCTGCTGAAATTCTATGCAAATTGCAGCTGAAATTATGTGCAAATTCTGTGCAGTTTGCTGATTTTCTGTAAATTCGGGTATATCGGGTATACCCGAACCCGAACCCGAATTATCGGGTACCCGAAATTGCGGGTAGTGTTTTTTGGGGGCTAATATCGGGTAGCAGTTTTCATTACCCGAATTTTGAATTACCTGAACTACCCGACCCGAAAAAATCGGGTAACCCGAACGCCCAGGCCTATTGCTCATGACGCTCACCGCCTACCTGATGTGTGGCTAAAGTAACAAATCATTCGCGTCCTTTTGGCTCCGCTCCAAACGGCTTTTGCTTCTGACTTGTGAAACACGCCGACTTCTTAATTTTGTCTTTCCATATATATGTATATATATCCAAATATTCTATATTTATACCTCTAATAGATTTCAGCTTACTCCCACATCCCTCTCTCTAATTCATCTCAAAAACTGCAATCTAGCTGAAGGTTTAAGGAGGCGGACTAGAGTGGGTTGTTGTGGCTATACGCCAAATAGTAGATGATGAGGCTTGAGAGGGTCTGAAGGGAATATCTCCCCATTTCTATGGTGCTTTATATGCCATATTTATAGTCATGTGAGAGGATGTTTATACAAACGTTTGGGCCTTTGCTAACAAGAGTATACATGTCTTTTCATTGATATACCCTAAATAGGTCTATCTTTTATTTACATGTATACATGGGCTCATACATGGTAGACCAAAGGGGCCACGGTGGGGCCACTCCTCTAACAGGAGTGAATAGACAGTTTTCTTGTTTTGCTCAAAATTGAGTTTTATGTAAAATTTAAGTGCAAAGGTAGCAAGTGAACAGTGGTGAGCGCCAAGTTGAACCTAGCCGAACCGCCCAGGAGCCTAGGTCCCTGGAGAGAGCATGCGGCTGGGCCACAGGAGACAGCAAGGCAAGCAACATACATAGACAAAAATACAAGCGCATCATCCCATTTTTAAGTCCTAAATCTCATATTTCCAATTCAATAAAATTTTTAATTGTTTTGTAGTGCCCTGCCTGCTATGCCCGGTTGCTCCTGTCACGGCTCACGGTGAGTTGGGGCGAACTAACGGTCGGTCTCACGTCCGCGCGTGGCTTTTTAATGCGCTTTCGAGGGCCCCGGCATGACGAGCGCGCGAGGTGGCGATGGCTCTGGCTTTGCGTTTGCGCGCGGCCCACAGGCCAAAGCGCAACTGTGCTGCTGCTGTCTCGGCCGGGCTGGCACACCAGAAAAGAAAGGCGATGCTGATGTCCGTCTCACCCCTGTCAAAAGGGCTTCTTGCTTAATAATTCTAGGAGGATAGAGGGACATCGGCTAAGGAGGCAGCATGGGCTCCACTGGTCAGTTACAGACTGTCATCACGGCGGACGTATGGCCAGATTATTTGTGTAATTCGGTATCCGTATTCAAACTATTTGATTCATATTTGATACAATCAGATTTAAAGAGTGTCAATTATATCTTTATTATCTGTTTTATCCAGTATTAATATCTACATTATTCGATTTGTATTCGATCCATTAACCCCTCTGTGGGCAGATGCGCCGCTTGAACGTTGGAGGTAAAGGAAGGAGGTCCGGCGACAGACGGATAACGTTTCTGGGGAAATTAGCTGGCCAACTTGTGCTTGCTCTATGCATGGGTGCCAAATACTCTAGTTTTGGAGTAGTAGTTACAGTACCGGATTTCTCCTTTCCAGATAACAGAAAAGGTTGAACTATTGATAGCTTTGCAAGGGTACCTGGAAGGATGAATGCATGATCATTGATCAACATGGGCTATACGAAATAGTGTCAATTGTTTCAGTTGCCGTATGACCACCAGAAGGCCAAAAAAATTTGTCTTTCAAGTGTTGGTCTCAGAAGGCAACATCTTTCAACACGTTGGTGTAGATACAGTGCAAGATCAAGCGCAATGAGAAGAATCATGGTCAGCATTGGAGCCTACGTTCTGACTTGTTTTTTCTTCCGCTGGAGTTTAACGATGGGGAGTGTAATGTGGTATGAGCTTTCAAGCTTCAACATTTGCATTTCAGACATGCTACTGCAGCGAGGCAGCGACTAGGATCGTCGATGGCATCTTTATTCTAAAGTCTTCGACCATAGTATTCTACAGATCTGTCATCAGAACTTTGACGAAATGGAGTTGATTTTTTCAATTGTTGTGTCGTGTGACGACCAAAAGGAAAAACTGGTTAACCTCTTTCAGCATAGAGAACAACTTGGAATTGTATCTCGGCGAATGGTCAATACTGGAGCTATCTATCCACATAATTCTGTAAGTAAATACACTCAAACGATTAGACGAATAGCTTGCTGAAACCAACGAGTATGCTCCCACTGAAGCCGAGCAAACACAAACACATCACAAATTGTTCTCAAAGAAAATCCAGAAGAGACGGAGCGATAGCAAACCGTTAAGACATATATTAGCATTACTTACATTGAATAGTGAAACAAGTATCTTGTCATATGTAGACGGGCCTTCAACATTCACTTCAGTGGGGTTCTTTTCCAGCCGAAAATTTTCAACTTTTTTCAGTAAGGCTACCCAACAAGTACGTTAATCCAATATTACTCTAGGTAGAGAATATGCGGTCATTCTGCAAATAATTATCTATTCTGTTCCACTGACTACACTGGGAACACAAAATGCATAACCAAAGCTTACAGCCTGGGAGATAACCTTGCTAGGCTGTAGCTTGGATCAGGTCGCAAGAAGAATCGCTACCAGACGTTCTTTGATTGCAGAAACTAATAGCATTCCTCTTAACCACGCTTTACTGGCCTCTGAACGTAAGATTTGTTCGGATCTTCAGTCTTAAGTTTTGGGGGTTTGATTTCGCCTTTCCGTCCCTGTAGAAAGGAGTCAATAAGTTATGGATTTATGGACAAAAAAAATACTACTTCACAAGTGCACTTTCTAACCTTCTTTCCTGTCTTCATGAAATCCCTCCAGCTAGAGACCTACATACCACAAATATATGGTATTAAGCCAGTGTCCATGGCAATTGTATTCAAACCGTTCAAGTAATATAAAGAATTTAACAAGGCTTCAAATTTTCAATACTGTAAATAATTACTTAAATAACCACAAACACAGATGGCTGCACTGGATTTGGATGACAGGGAATACAAACACAGATGGCTGCACTAGATTTGGGTGATAGGGAATACAAACACAGATGGCTGCACTAGATTGTAGGATCATGATTCTATGAGATTTTTTAAAATATAAGAACAATAAATTTGCACATTACATTTTTTTGATAAGGGTTATCCACAAAAATGTGTATGAAAATATAGTAATACTATTACTAAGCACAAATATGATCCATATGAGATATCTACATAAATACACGAGAATACTGCTTGTAATTGAGTTTTTTTAACTTCTTTTAAGAAGATACAGTAGCTCTCATTCTGTTATTCTGAATAAGATTCTTTCACACTCTTTTATTTATTTTTTACATCTGTTCGGTGCTGTCGTATCTCATCCAGAAGCTACTCTCTGCTCTCGTCTTCTTTTGGATTGTAGTCATTAACCGATGAGGCCCATGGAATTACCTCTACTCTCGTCTTCTCCCATCCAGGAATACCTCTGCTCTTGTCTTCTCCCATCCAGGCACCAAGTGACGGATCTGCACAGAGGGCGCAAAAGGACTATGGCGGAGCCATGCTTTCCCTAATCTCTGTGCTTTTTTCCTTTTCTCGATCAATCTCAATCCCGGTGGATGACAGCGTGACTGGTGGAGCATGCAATGGAAAGCTCCTGCAAGGCCGCCGTGCGCTAGCGTTAAAGTAAAGCTGCGCTAAAGTCACAAGAGGGCCACAAGAAGTTCGATCGGACAGAATCGCAATTGTGTCACGATTCCAGGGTTGTCACGGCGTCGCCTAGACGACACCTAGTCGTTCTGGCGGCCAGAGGGGGACTTCAAGGCTGTTCGCCTAGGACTGAGGAGTTAGGTGGGCGCTTGGGATTGCTGGGCGACACCATTGAGGCACCAGGACGGTCGGCAGAACCACATCACACCGTCGAACAAACACCATGGCAAACCAAGAACTATAGCTAGATTTCATGGGAGAACAAATTACTTAAGGGAAGAAATCCAGGGTAAAATAAAACCTAAATGAGAGTGAAAAATTAGGGGTTAACACCCGGATGGATGGGGGAGTGGCCGAGTGGAGGTACCCTGCAGATCCGCCATCGCAAGCGTCGGATCCAATCGTGGCAGCGCTGCCGGCGAAAGCTGGGAAAAAGGGGATCGCAAGAGGGCAAACGGGTGAACCGCTCTCTTAGGTGAGACAGTGAGACGAAGTAATGGAGAAGCAGAGTGGTGTGGTGTAAGAGGGGATAAGAAAAGCCATTTTTTATTAGGGAAAATCTGTTCAGTAGCACTGAAAATACACCGTTTTCGGAAAATACCATTAAAAGATTCGGGCTCCGGAAAATACCACCAAAAAATTCAATTTGCTTCGGAATCTAGCATTATGGACAAATATGCCCCTCTCCCTCCCCTCCCTCACCTTCTCTCCTCCTGCGGGGGCCTGCGCCGCCCCGTCCAACTCCCCGCCCCCGCCTCCTCCTCGCCGCCGGCCTCCCCGCCTCCTCCCTCCTCACGCCGTCGCCTACCTCCGCCTCCTCCTCGCCCGCGCCTCCCCGCTCCTCTCCCCGCGGCGCCCCGAGCGGCAGCCCCCGAGCGGCAGCCTCCTCCTCGCCCCCGCCTCCCCGCTCCTCTCCCCGCGGCGCCCCGCGCCGTCCGCCCCCTCTTCCCCCACCTCTTCGCCGCCGGCCTCCCCGCCTCCTCCCTCCTCACGCCGCGGCACCGCACACCAGCTGCCTCCGCTCGCCCACAGCCGAGCCGCACGCCGGCCACCATCGCCGCGCCTCGGCCCGCAGCCGACCGCGCCGCGGCGTGAGGAGGGAGGAGGCGGGGAGGCCGGCGGCGAAGAGGTGGGGGAAGAGGGGGCGGACGGCGCGGGGCGCCGCGGGGAGAGGAGCGGGGAGGCGGGGGCGAGGAGGAGGCTGCCGCTCGGGGGCTGCCGCTCGGGGCGCCGCGGGGAGAGGAGCGGGGAGGCGCGGGCGAGGAGGAGGCGGAGGTAGGCGACGGCGTGAGGAGGGGGGAGGCGGGGAGGCCGGCGGCGAGGAGGCGGGGGCGGGGAGTTGGACGGGGCGGCGCAGGCCCCCGCAGGAGGAGAGAAGGTGAGGGAGGGGAGGGAGAGGAGTATATTTGTCCATAATGCTAGATTCCGAAGCAAATTGAATTTTTTGGTGGTATTTTCCGGAGCCCGAATCTTTTAATGGTATTTTCCGAAAACGGTGTATTTTCAGTGCTACAGAACAGATTTTCCCTTTTTATTATGGGACCTACGGTATAGTGTTATGGCTGTTTATAGTTCACTCACAAGCAAGCACATGGCTGGAAGGTGCTGCCATGCTAGACCAAAATTGTGCAAAAGCTACCAAAAAGGTGAATAATAACTTTGACTAGAACAACTATGATAATAACAAGAAGATAGAATGCCTTACGGTATTATATAAGATATATTTTATTACTACTGTCTAACTCTCGTCATGGCGGACGCCCAGTCGTCCAGACGGTCCATGCTTACCACAATTTGTCAGAGCACCATGACAACCTTGCACGATTCTACCAAGCTTACAAGCTGAGTCACGATCCTACTACGGTACTATAAGATTTCGATCCATGATCCGATCCGTGTCATCCAGCTGTCGTAGGATCGTAGAATCGCACAATCCTGACAACCTTGGTCTGAGGTACCAACTACCACATTATCAACTAATTACTGATGATTGTGCTAAAATTATACCAGCGGCACTAGTTAATGTGATGTGATCCCCCCCCCCCCCCCCCTTTCCAACCTTTTTATTATAGTGTGAATCATAGGTGATCTAATCTCATAGACCTACTTAAATTTTTACAGAAAGTAACCAAATGGGGGGGGGGGGAACTTTAGCTTCATAAGGTTGCATAACAAAAAGAATTTCGAGTTTTTACAAAGAATAGAGTGCAAACATACTCGTTGGTCTCTGGTCTCTTCCCACTTCTCTTCATGTTCTCTCTTCCTCTTCCACATTTCTTTTGTTTCCTCCTCATCTTTCTTCAGCCTTCCTTCTTCCTCTGATATCTGCACAGTGCATATGAACATAGCTCACAGCGAATGTCTAAACTGATGATATTTGAAAATTTTAAGGCTTTTTACTTACCCTCATCTGCATTTTCCTCCGGCGCCATTCTTTGTCTGTTAAAATTTCACGAACTTTAATTATTAGCTGCTGCTGAAATTCTTCTGATCGTTCATGCTGCTCTTCGTATTTTCCCTACTCATAAGCAAGCCAATCATTGGAGGTTCTCAATTGTTCAAGATGCATGAAGTTCAATAAGATGTACCGAGCGTCTTGCAGAGCAATCATCATTACATCGTCAACATAGAACCACATAAATGGTGTATGCAAAAGGAAAACATCATATTGGCGATATTGTGTATTGGTGTTGAGATTCCAGAAAAAGGACAACTTTCATGATATATGAAACATTTGCCTTTCTGAAAGGCTATTGTTTTTCAAGTGTCTGAAGAACACAAGTGTCTGAAGTCCAATCATAAGTGTGTAATGACTTCCACAATAATCTATTACTGCATGTGGTCAACCCAGAAAGACTAACATGCAGCACAGATCTGCATAGTTATTAGGTAAATTCCAGCAAACAACAGGCTTTTTGGATGGTGTACAGAGTAGCTAGTATTTTTTTCACGATTGTTCAAATTTTCAGCCTGCATCAAGGATGGAAACCAGCACTCCAGCAGCAACAGCCAGGCCAGATACTGCTGAATGCTGGTTAAGGGAAATCCCTGCAGAGGGTGGGGTTTTATTCCCCAGATGGTTTAGAGTTGGTCAAACCAGTTAATTAGTCCAAATTAGACAAGTTTGGGTCTAGTCTTAGTATTTTTCACATTGGTTCGAACATTGTACTCCCAAGTCCTCAACGTTATTTTTAAAAAAAAGTTGATGACAAAAGTTCACAAAACCTTGAATGAGATTGTCTTACCTCATCTACTTGGGATTTTATCTTGGATGCACTGTCCTTCTTCAGCACCTTTTTCCTCTTTGCCCTCAGCTCTTCTGAATTTTCAACACAAAAGAACATAAAACTTTGTTCAACTCCGTTTCACTTTTATTTTATTTCAACAAATCACTAAACTTAAACTAAAAATTACATTATTAGTGTAAAATAAGAGGCATAAACGAGATCGAACCACACCTTTTGCAGCAGTAACTTGATCGAGAATGTACCCTCTTTCCTGTGGATCAAGTAGAAGCTGCTGTGCTTTTGCCAAAGCTGTTTATGAGTAGGTACAATCAATAAAATACATCACTGAGGGAGAAACAGAAGAAGCAAAATAGATGTAATACGGGGAAAACTAGCATGTGGTTTAAGTGCCAAAAAGCAGTTAGTTTTAGTTGCAGAGCTAATTACGGAAGTAACTCTTTACAAGAAAATAATTTAACAATCACATTTCCTGGTTTATCTCGAAAAATGTCTCTTCCATAGGAATAACAAAAATGCCTAATTCAAGAGTGATACCCAAGGTTACTGCCATCTTAACAAACAAAATTGTATAAATTCCACTTCTAGCCTGATTTTTCCATGGTGTTAGTTATCTGGACATTGTTGTGGTCACCAATATAATTAAATTCGTTTCCAGTTTTCTTTTAGTATGTACTCATATCCCTCTTTCCCACCACAAAATAAAGTCCTGCAAAGAGTGATTAGTTTTGGCATACAATGATCTCCGGGTCGTTCTTTTGGGCTGCAGCTTATGGTTTATGACTAAAATTTTTGAATTTTGACTGTTTGCGAGAAAGTATAGAGAGAGACACTTGCGTGTGATTTTGGTCGATATAGCTGAAGTCAGTATAGTGTCTACTACAATCGACTACTCTGCCTTAAAAAGACACTCCGTTTGAAAGCTAGTACTGTAGATAAGTCATAACTCATAGGCCAAAAACCCAAAAGAATGACCTAGCTTGATTGCATTCCTCAAGCCCTGGTATTTTTCTCCCTTTTGCAGTCCGATATCTAGAACTACCAACTAATACTTGTTTCTTGATGATTCATATCATTGTATGAGTTATATTTCAAAAAGAATCTCAAATCTGGCCTACAGAAATGCAGTGCAATACTGTCTCCCAATCTGATATGACTTTGTATAATTATTTCCATCTCATATGCTCCACTACAGTCATCGTTGGTTAGTTTGCATACCTGCAAAAGCTTCTTGTGCTTGTGGATGCTTGCATTTGTCAGGGTGGACCAACAAGGACAACTACAGATGGTACAAAAAGCAACAACAATTAGATATGTACACACACAAAAAAAGAACCAAAAGGGTTGTTAAATATAAAGTCCACGTTTTATTACCTTCCTATATTGCTTCTTCACCTCATCTGGGAATGAATCAAAAGACAACTTAAGATGCTCAAAAGGGTTTAACTTGAAGCAACCAAGTATCCTGATAAGTTTCAAATGTGTTAGGAAGGGCAAATATAATAAAGAAACTAAAATAGTCTGAAATTTCAAATCCATTTATTTTTCCATTGAGAAATATTCCCACTTCGACACACACATCACTCCAGATTTCTCACTTTATTTAAAATGCATGCCGTTGTACAATTTCAAGGTACATTTATAATCTCAAGGCACCTTTAGTCTTCCAAAAGAAAAGGAGTAATCTAGCTTTAAACAAGGCTTGATAATATACAATATAGGAAGATTAAATAAGGCTATTGTGGTCATTCACCTTCATGCCTACTGGATGCTAAAATAGCATATAATATTTGGAAAAGGAGGGAGTAAAACTAAAATGCAGCTGAATTGGTAAATATTTGGTTTGTGCTGTAAAAGCTCTCATTAATCAATTAATATACACCAGTCTTAAAACTTATATATGCCTATCTAGTTACGGAGTATGGCTCCCTAGTCAGTAGTCACGGATCATGTTTATAATAGAGTACTAGTTATTCAGTTGAAAAGACTTCAAGACCAACAGCATAACAATCCAACAGGAGGACTCCATTGGATAGCACAAGCTACACTGGAAGACAAGCTATGGCTGGGTTCGGATCCACTTTCAGCCAGCTTATACTTGTACGGACTACAGTAACTAGCTTTTACACGGTGTGTTTTTTCAAGGCGGAGTCAACAGAAAGATTGTAGTAAAAAGTGTATTGAGTTTGGCTGTACTAGCCAAAATCGCATGGCTATTTTTTTCTGCGTACTGCCTCTCACAAACAGCCAAAATTCAAAATTTTAAACTATGAACCATAAACCACAGCCTAAAAGAACTCACCCTATGACTTGGTCATGTCATGCATAGTAAACACTAACATACTGCAAGAGGCTATCCATCTTGAGTCCAAAATGATAAGCTTAGAAGAAACTTAACATAGTACAAGAGGCCTTATATGTCTCAATAGTCAATTCTGAAATGGTGCACATAAGCACCGTTCTTTTCAGCTTCTGGCTTATACCATAGTAACTAGATTTCAAACGGAGTATCTTTTCAAAGCGGGGTTTACTAGTCGATTGTATTAGACACTGTACCAACTTCACCTATACCGGTCAAAATCACACACGGCTCTTTCTCCGTACTCTCTCTTGCGAACAACCAGGATTTAGAAGTCATAAGCCAAAAACCGCAACCGAAAAGAATGCACCCATAGTAAACAGAAACATAGCATGAGATGATCTAAAAATCATTACCTCAGGGACATTACAAATAAACTATGAGAAAAACCAAGCAATCAAATTTTTGAAGCGGCAACAAATCCAAAGCTGCAAAGTCTATACAGGAGCAGAAATAATGACAATTTGAAGAATCCAACAAGTCTAGGTTCAATGTAACCAAGACTTTATGCCCAAATAACAAAATTATGTTGGGAACCTCAGCTTTCTGCTTAGGATTCTTTAAGCACACTCCAGACACCATCAGTAGGTTGCCTTCACAAGGATCACATATGCACACAAAATATGGATTGTCCATTTACAAACCTCAAATCTTCTATTATATTATTAAAGCAAAGAAAAGGAAGTCACCACATTCGCTCACAGGGGCTAGAAATTACTACATCAATCAAAGGAAAATAGAAAGATCTATACCGTCAATTTTGGTAGGTCCAGATTATAGGGTTATAACAGTGCAGATTATATATATATATATATATATATATATATATATATATATATATATATATATATATATATATATATATATATATATATATATGAGCTGTTACAATTGTATAAGTAATACAATTGTATTTCTACTATAGCTATAGCATTAGAGTTGTATAACAAATACTCCCTCCAGACATGAATAGATGTCATTTTGGACATAGGTGTAGTCAAACTTTTGAAACTTTGACTATTAATATCTTTTTAAATATTTAAATTGGATACATGGAAATCATATATGTAGATTTGTTTCGAAAAATTGGGTTTTATAAATATATTACAATAGAAATTAATGGTCAAATTTGTGTTTTGGAGACCGTGTCGATGTCCAAAACAACATGTATCTGTGAACGGAGGGAGTACATATGCTTTTATTTGAAAACAAACTTGTATTTGTTATATAACTCTAATACTTATGATGGAATTTGTCCATTTCATGTTTCGAGATCTCAAAAAAGGGCGTAGAAACAGATAGAAACTCTTGAATGGAAATTGAAAATAAATGTAGCCCCATTTGAGTTGTAATTCTTATACAACTGTAACAGTTGTACTATATATATATGATTAATTTGTGCATTTATAATATAGACCCGCCAAAATAAGTTGTGAAGATCCGTCTCTCTTTTTTTCTCAAATTAATGTGGGAATTTCTAGCTCTTGAGAGTGAATGTGGCTTCTTTTATATCATTTTAATAATATAATAGATAGATAGATATGCAATTTTTGAAGCTAGAGTGATAGATAGACAATTTTTGAAGCGAGAGTGCGCTTCAAGGTATGAATTCCCAAGTACAATCAGCAAAATAGAAAACAACAGACTTCAAACTAGACCAAAATTTGCACAACATTAGCTCAACAGGTTCAGCAAATGCCAAACTGTGGACCAAACTCGAGTAACTTCTGTGCCTGCAATTCTCCAGGACCTCCACAACAAAGCGTATTTTCCCTCGGATAGGGCCACATCAGAACAGAAGCGGTCATAGTATCTCCTCATCGCAGAAGTAAAAGTGGCAAATTTTCGTAAACTACTGATTTCCATAAAAGGAAACATGAAATCCCAGGTACAATTGACGCCCATGAGCCACAGAAATCATAGTTCGACCGCAGGGCGGAGACAACCAAGAACTAGTGAAGGAGCCGTACGACTCCTACCTAGGGTTCACGCGGAGCTAAAGGGATCCCCCAACTCACACCGAAATTTAGCACCAAACTGCGGTTACATCTACTACGTCGCACACTGTACAAGAATGACGGCAAACGGATGGCGCGGCTGGGGATCTGAAGCTACGGGACGCAAAAAGGGATTCGCCAGGAAATGAAACCGCTCGGGAAGATGCGAGGGGGACCTGCGGACTTCGTTGTCGCGCTCGACCTCGCTGACCTCGGCGAGGAAGCTCTTCAGGAGCTGGTCCTCGTCGGCTTCGGACGACGCCATAGGGGATTCCTTTTGGGAGGACGACGAGCGGCGCCCGGGGAGGCGCGGCGGGGCGACGTTTACCCGGTCATAGTCCATGCCTGGTTCTGTCGGTTTATGCTCGTACAATATACAGTAATTAATTTTTAAGCGATGTATGATGTATTTTTAAAATAAAGTTAATAAAAAATATATTGAATTTAGTTGTACCTGTTGAAATTATATACGACTATTTTTTTATACGTACTACCTCTCACGAACAGTAAATTCAAATATTTAAGACATAAGTCAACAACCACCAGCTCAAAAAACCCATCCATATATATTGCCTGATGGGCCGAGTCCAATCTCGCCTAGACAGCCATATATATTCGGCTTATTATTTTTGGTCTTAATATAAATATTTATATAAATCTAAAGCTATTACTCCCTGGGGATTCCCCGCGTGGAGAGCCCCGCCACGTCGCCCCTGCGCGCGCTCCGGCCTGCGCGTGGCGGGGGAATCTTCGTACGGTCGGCCGACCTCTTATGCGAAAAAGCCCTTTATTTTTCTCAAATTACGTAAAGGTCCTTAATTCTCGCGAAAAGGTCCCTGTCGGTTTTTTTTGAAAGCGCTTTTTCTGAAAACACCCCTCCACTTTTGTATACTTTGCAGGATAGCGCCCCACGGTTTTCTAAATTACGTTCGGGTCCTCGTTTAGTTACGTACAGGTCCTCGATTTTTTACGAAAAAAGCATTTGACTTTTTCGAAAATACACATGCGCCCTCGATTTTTTTTAAAAGCTCCTTACGCGGTTTTCTAAATTAGACATTTGGCTTTTCCGAAAATACACATGTGCCCTCGATTTTTTTATAAAAAAACTTCTCACGAATTATCGTCTCTTTTACTTCGGTACACACAGTGGCTGGCGCGGCGTGACGCTGCGCCTATGAGGTTAGTAAATTAAAAGTCAATAAATTAATAAATCGTTTCTAAAAACGATTCTGGTAAGACATTTCAAAATAACGGTGGAGAAGTCCTGCAACCCATACACTAATTAATTTAATCAAACTAGTACCGCTGGTTTGAGATATGAACTGTTAAGGGGCGCATGAACTCGTAAACACCTGGAATGAGGTTGAGAGCAAAGTGAGAGACGTCTGGGTGAAGCAAAAATGGTTCCCCGCCCCCGCCGTTTCTCTTGCCCGATCTTTCGATTTTTTTTAAATAATCAATTTTTTATTTTAAATTATAGTATTATACTTGTGTTTTTTTCTAGTTTTGGCCATAAATCGCTCTACGGCTGGACGACTTGAGCTAATCATTCAATTGTTAAGCGACATGTGATCAAGTCACCCAACATTGAGCGACTAGTCTTTATTGCCCAACGATTGGACAACAATGTGTTTAGTTGCCTAATGGTTGAGCGACAAGCCCCTAGTCACCCAACTGTTAGGTGGCAAACCCTTCGTCGCCCAACGGGGTATTACCTGAAGAGGCGTGTGGGCGGTCGAGCTGTGCTCTCATTTCGCCCGAGAGAAAGAAAGGAATGGAAAGAAGGGAAGAAGAGAAAAAGAGGAGAAAAGAAAACGAGAAGAAGAGAGGAGAGGAGGAAGGGGAGAGAGGAGAGGAGGAGTGGGAGGGGAAGAGATGAGGAGAGATCAACGCATCGACGACGATGAGTTCTCTATATTTCTTTGTACATTTATTTTTAAAGCATGGTAGAATAATAACTAAAATCATTAGATGTGCAGTTTAGAAACTAAAGCTAATTTAGTTGTTAATAGTTGTATTGCCGTTTAGATCACTCTATTGCTTATAAATTATTAATCACTTATAAATTGTAGAAACCCCCTAATAAGTATTTTTAATTATTAGAATCATTAATAGCATCAAAAGATTTAAAACTGTTCGTGACGATTAGAATAGCACGCGTCGATTTAAAATAATATGCGACGATTTAAGATTACGCATAGTTATTAAAATTGCACACGCCGATTTAAATAGCATTTGAGTCGTGAAATACACAAATGACTAAATTAAAATTCATTTAAATATATTTAAGATTTACTTTCTATTATAATTATTATTTAAGATAAATACGTATAACCTATGAGAAATTAAATAGGCATAATTCCATACGTGAAATCGGTTAGGAATGATTTGAAAAATTTCTGGAGCTACGCTATTAATAATTAAACCAGTAATTATGTCATAATTGCTAGCTTCAAATTGATTGCAGATAGCTCCCATGGATTTGACACCGGTGCAGGAGCTTTCAGGCAAATGTCCCTCTCAGGCCACTAGATGAATGTTCCAATGGTTTGCTCTAGAATCACAACCTCGTCATTTAGGGGCATCTCTAGAGGGGCGACCTCGAAATTGCATGAACACCGTTCACATTTACTTTTGTGAAACCTGGCGCTAGAGTTACACTTTGCACCAAGGCCTCAACACCGGATGGATACGCCTGCCCCCAAGCGCGAATAGGGCAATGGAGGCATATCTCACTTGGAGTTTGCACTTTGTAGCCACCTACATAATGATACAAAATTAGCTACTCTAACAGGTCTATCGTTGGATCAAGCATTCTAGAGATAATAATTATTACCAGGATGTTATCGATAGGAAATATGTGGTCGCTTTCTGAGGTAGGGTTAGACACGCAGCTACTCTGACAGTTAGGGAGTTGGCTAGCACAGGAGCGCGCGGAGGCTTTCAACTGATTTTTCCTAAACATTTCTTACCCGCTCTCCATCTGCCATTTCATCTCATCTCTGACAGCATGTGCAGTCTCCTCTCTAAGGGATACCTTAAGCTTCTCTCATAATTGTGCCTCACGCTTAGTTTTGGCTCTCTTTCTGCTCTAGTACGCATCGAAGTCATCTGAGAAACCATATTTCTATGGAACATAAAGATCAAGACCTCTTATGTGACCCAGGTGCTCCTTGTTTCCCAGAGCCACAAAGAGTATATCTCTCACCCTGACCGCCTGGACTGAGCCTTGGAAAGATTCTACACTCAGCACTTCCTGCAAGAGGCCAGTATGTCATTTCACTTCCTATAAAGTTATGGAGTAATTACAAACTAGATAGTTTGATTTCTTATCAAGAGGTGGGACACTTTCTCGTCTGCATAGTTTCGAAAGGAGATGGCCCCCGATGATACGGTAGATGACCACGCTCTTATCCAATTTTGGACATGCTCATTTGGGATCCTGGCAAATGGGGGGAGGCCTCCCATAGGATTGCTTGCTTATCCTCCTTCCTTCATTGCAGGATTTTACTCGCATACCCAGTGGTGCCAAGTTTGTGGGTGCGTGTTTTTTTGCCTAGAGGGCCCTATGCGCCGTACTTTCACTCTTAAAATTATTTATCATCTTCTTCGCCACAAACTCTTACCATTGCGGTTCCAGGAATGGATACTTCTGGAAGGGCGTCAGATCCTTCTCCACATATTGCTTAATAAGCATGCTTTTAAAGTTTTTTCAAGCGTTGTACGCCGCTAGCATGCATGTTGTCGCACAGAGGCCTAGTGTTCTTTCGGGATCTCAAACAATCAAAAAATTTCCATCACCAGCTTATTTTTTTTGAACCTTGCTCACGTTCTTCCATGAATCATAATTGTTGCAGTTATGACCACCCTGGCAGTCGTTACGACCACTCAGAGTCTGGTTACGACCACGTTGTAGTAGCTCCAACCATGCTTCCCAAATCCGACCACGTGCTCGTAACTTTAGCTGATAGAAGTTACGACCACGTTCATGCTTGCACTGCGCTCCTTCGACCATGTAGTAGTCTCGATCACCGTAGTCATAACTTGATTACGATCATGCTATGACTTTGTCAACCGTCGTGATTGTAAAGCTTACGACCACGTTGAAGACCTGATTGCCATGGTCGTATCCCATTTACGACAACGTCTTCTGCTCCGCTACCGTGGTTATAACTCGTTTACGGCCACGTCTTCAACTCCTGTAGACACCTCCGCTCGATCACCGTGGTCATAACTCATTTACGACCACATCTGTGAACCATGTCAAACTCGATACTCGATAGATTTCCTGGAGCCAAAACTACTCTTCTTCTCTTCTTTATTTCTCTCTGTTCGATTACACCGTTCGTTTCGATCACACCGATCGCTTTTCTCTCTATTCTCTCATTATATTGCTCTCTTTTATACCCATCTCTACGACTAAGAAACGGACTCGACTTCGACTCGACTTCTACAATTACGACACGAACTCGATGAACTGACTCGTACTTGTACACAAACTCGAACACAGCTATAACCATTGACTCATGAATGACTACGAGCACCAACTCATACACGACTATGACCACCAAACTAAAAACAAGATTACTAACTCTAACAGTACTTGATCTCAAGCCGTTCCCATGCAACTATTCTGACCACTCTCCAGAATGCGATCACTGCTCGGCAAGGATTAAGAGGGGTCTCAGCCACATTGACATTTATGATGGTAAATCAGCCCTCAAGCCTTTTTGATAGTTCTCTTTCATGGCACTTGGATTTTTCATAGGATGGTGCATCACACGCATCAGGCACGATGACAAAGAATGAGTGGATGACATCTTCATAAGATAATAGAAGTGACAAAGAAACAGAGAGTACTCGTGAATTGGCTGCCAGTAACAAATGACAATAAGAATGGATATACTAAACATTAGCAACATTTAACTTAAATGGATGAAATAAAAGAGTGCGTAAGGGTACCAACTCCCTAGGACTAGTCGGAACCTATATCATTATTGCCAATGCCAAGTGCAAGAAAAATATCTCATTCGGGATTAATCTCAATCTTTTCTTGTATACAACAAAGTTTTAAGAATTTTATCAAGCAAAGTAATCGTTTAATTGTACAGAGTTAAGGTTAAACTTGAGATCATAGATATATATAATCCATTTTCTATTTGAGTGGTGTGGGATTTGTTTTAAAGTGCATAGGATATGTCTCTTAGCAAAGAGAATTGGGACCTCTAGGAATTAGAAACACTCCTCAAATCTATTAACATACACCACAATGCAGAGTAGTCATGCACTCATGCTAACATCATGATCTTTAGTTGTTGTCAAGAAGTTATTTATTGGACCAAATTTATTAGTTGATTCACTGTGGATAACAGAACATTGTATACTATAAAATATTGTGGAGAGCATGGTCACTTTGTGGTGCTTCATGGCCACATGGATCATTTTTTGTGTGTATAACTTGAATTATTTTTTTCCCGGTTCTGAATGGTGAGCATGCACCATGAGAGTACTATGGCACCATAATGCAAACTAATTTGTACAGTAATACAAGCACAAGCCGCAATCACTCAAGAGCACCACTAAGCATTCATTCGTTCCAGAGAAATTACTCATGGCCAAATAAATTAATAGCAAGCAGTAAAACGAATCAAAATCAAACAAATTACTCAAGTACAAATTTCACACAGGTTCATTCTAGATCTACACACTTGTTTGCATTGGCTTCATGAAAAACAAGTATCAATCCAAGAGGTTGGCTCAAATATGGAAATTTGGGGGCTAATTGGATGGGAGAGGTTGAGGGATTAGGGTTACCGTGTGGTGGCATGGTGCATGGTAACTAACCTTTACGAGGGGAGTACGAGGTGCCACCGTGGATGCTAGGGTGTGGATACACGGTGTCGCCACCGTGGATGCTGGGGTGTGACGCGCGGTGTTGTTGCCGTGGACACTGGGACGTGACACGCGGTGATCGCCTGGTCTCCTAGGTCATGTGGAGAGAGGAACGAATGGGGGTTTTGGGGCTGGGTGAGATAGGAGAGGAGGCAGTGGGCTCGGGAGAGTCCGAATGAATAGGTTATACATAACAGACGGTTCTAAATTATAACTGTCTGGGATAATAGACATCATAGACAATTCTACTTTAGAACCGTCTGTGATACTCATTCAATGCAAATTCACATATATATAGCACACATTCATTCTCATATATATAAATGTAAGTTCACATATATGTGACTCATTCCCATATACATAAATGCAAATTCACATATATATCACCCATTCTCATATACATAAATGCAAATTCATATATATCACACATTCTTATATACATAAATGCAAATACAGAACATATAACACATAAGTATTTCATTCATCATTCCACTTGCTTATTTCCTTTAAAAATTAGCCCTCCATGATGATTGACACGTATATAGCTAGTTTTGTCACGTTGTTCTTCCTCGACCCCTATGCCATTTTCGAAAGGAAGTAACTCATCAAATTGATTGTATTTTTCCTCATCTACTACATTCTCAACTCTGGCAATCCTCCTTTTTCCATGAAAAATTACATGACGCTTCTTATTTACCTGGTCGGTTATATAGAAAACTTGAACAACTTGGTTAGCGAGTATGAATGGTCCGCCTTTCTATCCAACACGTTTGAGATCCATGGTAGTGACACCGTACTTGTCGACCTTCACCTGTGGGAGATGGACTCAACAGCACCGAAGTAAGGGGATCTTGAAAAGCACATAGTTGGGCTTCCAAATCTTCTTTATAAACCCATAATAGGATATCCTCAATCCATCGGTACTAAATGCATCTATGCGGACACCGCTATTCAGGTTAGTGCTCTTTATATCCTGAGTCTGTGTATAGAATGTGTACCCATTTATGTCGTATCCTTGCCATGTCATAACTGTAAATATTAGCCCTTTTGCTAACCATGTCAACATATCACTTGACGAGCTCTTAATGACTCGTTCCTTTAACCATTGGTTGAACCGATTGTTGTGTTGTCTCGTGATCAAAACATCCGACCGCTCTAGATTTTGTTGCCGAAGTGCGTCCTTGTGCTGGTAGATATACAGAGACACCTATCGATTCAACCTGAGCTATGTAATCAACACAGAACTCAATAACATCTTCGGTTGTATAACCTTCCACGATGCTGCCCTCCGGCCGAGACCGATTCCGTATATAGGACTTGAGAATTCGTATGAATCTCTCGAATGGGTATATGCTATGTAGGAACACGGACCGGCACATATTTATCTCCCACACAATGTGAATAATGAGATGGACCATGATATCAAAAAACGAAGGAGGGAAATACATCTTAAGATTATATAGAGTTGTCACTACCTCGTCCTGCAGAGTATCTAGTCCTTCGGGATCAATGACCTTCTAAGCAATTGTGTTAAAGAAAATAACAAAGTCTCATGATTGTCTCTCGGACTTTGATCGGCCAAATACTTCTAATTGCAATAGGGAGCATCTGTGTCATCAGCACATGATAATCATGAGACTACGTACCAATTAACTTCAAATTTTCTATCGAAACAAGTTTCTTCATGTTGATGAAGTAACTAGATGGAACTTTCACACTATGCAAGTACTGACATAGTTCATTTCTCTCGGCCTTGGAGAAAGGTTGTAGATACAGAGAGTCATGCACCAAGTGCTATGTTGGCTGCTTATGTTACTGAAATGATTCATTCTATTTGTACTCAATCCAAACTTTAAATTCCTCGATTCTGCACTAAAGTCTGCAAACCTCCTATATATTTTTTTCACTGGGCAGAATCAGTAAGGTGTCTTAGCATTCCATCCTTCTTACACTCTTCCGAGTGCCAACGCAGCAGTTTTGCCTCCTTTGGGTTCGCAAAAAACAGCTTCAAATGGGGAATTACAGGAAGATACCATGCCTCCTCAGTAGGAGGTCCTTTCTTTACCTCTATTCTCTCATCGTCATCTAACTGATTCTTACGCTTGTATCGGGATACATTGCATACCAGACATACATGCATGTTTGCATACTCTTTACAGTAGAGGATACAGTGGCTCAGATATACATGTATTCTTTTTTACTTTCATTCTCAATGAACAAAGAACCTTCTTGACTTTGTAGATGATTTTGGACAACTTATTTCCCTCCAAAAGTATGTCCGCTAAAAGACCTAACAGCACCATTAAACTCTTTTCGGACCAACCGTTGCTTGCCTCCAATGTTAGCAATTCAAGCACGGCTAACAACCTTGTGTATTTTGACTTGCAGCATATGGACAAAGGTTTCTCCGAGTCCTTCATCAAGTCTTGGAATTTAACATATTCTCTCTCATCAAAGTTCTCTTTTGCATCACGAAGTATCTGATCCAAATTGTCATCATGCAGTTTATCCTAATCGGAACCACAATCGATATCATCCGGCGATATATCGTTAACTTTGTCGATGATGTTATTATTACTACCTTCCTGTGTAATTTTCTCTTCACCACGATTGGTCCAACGTTCATACCCCTTTTTGAAACCCCTTCGAATCAAGTGCCCTTCAATCTGTGCTTGATTTTTAAACATCTTTAGATTCTTACAGTCAATGCATGGACAGTACATATATTATACCCTCTTATTCAACATATTCTCCTCAACAGCTCTTGTAAAAGCAGATGCGTCATTAACATATTCTTCACTCACACGGTTCCCACCGTACATCCAGCTTCGGTCCTACGCTACACATATAATAATTTAGTATTAAATATTGAATTAATTAATTAGTCTACTAGATATCTATGATCTAAAGTAGCTATATGTACCAAGAATAATTAATTAAATTGAATTAAGTAGAAATAGACTACCATGAATTGGCTAAACCCTAAACCATGCTAGATGTAAATAATTTTCTCTCTACATAAAGCTAGATCTAAACCATCTACAATTCTTCTTTCACCAAAACCTAGATCTAAAATATAATACAATTATGAACAAATTACTGACCATAGATAGTTGAACTTAATGGATCTACAATCACTCTTGCCACATCCGCGATCTTCTTTCACAAAATGGCATCAAAGCTCTACCTCCTCAAAGCAGCAGCCTATGAGAACAGATATAGAATTTAAGACAGATCTATGAGGGTCGACAGTCTGCAATTAATATAGTAAAATTATCACAGATGATTTTTAATACAAACCGTCTGTGATAACTTAATTATCATAGATGTTTTTTTAATACAAACCGTCTGTGATATTTGGAAACTTCACAGATGGTGTTCACCATGAACCGTCTACGATATTACCTCTTCATAGACAGTATTTAGCGCTGGCAGCAACACAGATGGTCTCTAAACCAAAATTGTCTGTGATTGTATTTAATACTGATGTTTTTAGTTAATTGTCTGTGATGAGGCATCTAGTATTATCCTTTTTGTAGTAGTGGTGAATGCCAGGAGAGTGCACAATGCTTGGGAGACATGTGGAGAGATGAGAAAGACAGCTAAAATCACCATTTGCAGGCATGGTCAGTAGTAGAGAAGATGCTATAGAAAAGTGTTGCAATCTACCGATCGGAGGAAAGAGTCAATCTATTAATCGGTGAGGAAGAAAGGAGACAATCTATCTACAATATTTTGCACAGCCCCCAGGAGATTAGATCATAGAGATTGAATAATCTCTCCTAGGGGTGGGGTCCCTGTGAAATTTGGTGGGCTAGGAACAGGCCCATATACGAACTATCCGCTCTGATACCATGTAGAAAGATAGAATAGCCAAAATAATTTATGGATATATTGCTTAAGCCTCAAAGGGCATATATATAGAGTACAATGTGACTTAGAGATCAAGTCAATGTAATATAGATATGATAGGTTACTAGAGATATAGAAGGAATCATATCGGATATAAATTATCCTAATTGATTTTATTCTATCTTTTATAATTTTAGCAAACATGTACTCTAACAAAGAACATGGGAGTAGAGATGATAGAGATGAGGAAGCTTCAGGTGTTCTACTCTTGACAGGAACACACACTGATGGCAGACGTGGAAAGATGCCATCTCATGTGGCTCTTAGCGGTTTCCTATCCTTTTGCGGTGTGAACCATGGCCACACTTGCACGTATCTCCAAACAAAGCATACATACAACTAGTTGGTGAGCGTGATATGCGCTGATGGCAGTAAGCCCATACTATATTATTTTTTAATAATTTATTAAATATAGCTTTAATACTCAATTAAGACCTCAAGACCAATATGATCATAAACTTCCAAAAACTATTGTTTGAGTAACCCTAGTCGGAGGTTCACTGTATATTTACTCGAGCAGCTACCACTCAAAGATTTCACGAACGAGTATAAGGGCCCGCATGGAGGCAATTCCTCCCATGCGGTAGATAAAGCACGTGCGTTATCCTCCCCTCAACCGCACGATGACTTAGCCTTACGTCTCTAACGAAACTACCTTGTTGTTGTCCCCCATGATTCTCTCCCGATGACAATAACCAAAAAGCAGTTATTATAAGGTTTGTTTCATTGACAGCAACTGCTCACTCGATCGAATGGGACAAATCAACAAGGCATCTGCTCATGTGGATAACCGATACCCCTTCGGTGCTACTTAAGGTTTGACAAGAGAAGACAACTCAAAAAGAACACAAACAAGATGAGAGAAACAAATACAGATTCTGGAGAATCAAGCAAGATGTAGGATCGATTACCGCAATTAGAGGGCGTGAATTATTGCCTCCACTTTTTGATACCTGAAAACAAGTATCAAACCAGAAAAAAGCAATCTAACTTACCAGGTGTAGATTTTAACCGCAAGACATTCAACTGCTCGAACCCCTTTGTACATGCTCGATGAATGTTTCGATTGCTCAGTGTTTAACTTCTCGCTCAATTGCTCAACCGCTTCAACCTGTAGGATCTTCGACCAGTTTGCATGTACTTGAAAGCTTTGACAACGGAAGCAGAACCTCTCGAACACATGGGCCTTCGAGAAACTAGCATCTTCCTGGTTTGCTCTCCCGACCAATATTGTTGGTGACGATTGAGTAGATGATTTGGCGTGTGATCAAGTCGACGGAGAGACGCTGTCTCGCCATGCACAACTCTACTTTGAATAGGAACAAGTCGAAGACAACGCCAGGAAAACACGCCGCTGGTGCTGACTAACTTTTTTGGAACAGATAGGATCTTTATTTCTAAATCATGATTGGTGGCTAGAAAGTGCCCTCATGTCACCTCTCAAACCCTAGCACAAAAGTTTTCTCTCTAAAAGCCCTACCAAAAAACCAAATATTAACCCTTAGCCTCTCCCTACTTTTATAGGCTATCGCCCCAGATGTGTCCTCATAAAACACGGACACAAAATCCTATCTCTGCTGAAAATAAAGGGACTCGAAACCCTTCCAAACACAGGTTTTCCAATATCTCTAAACTTTCCAAGTTACAGACTTCTTCTATAACTTCTCCAATCTCATCACATGACGAAGCTCTAGAACTGCACCTTCCATAACTTCTCCACACATCATCCATCTATGATCTCCATGTGCTCCAGCATGAGCCCGATCACCTTGCGTGATATCCTCGACCACCTGGACCTTAGATTTCCCTCTTCTAGTCCTGATCTTTCTCGTCACAAATCATGATCGTCTCCATGCCCACTTGCACATGCAAAGACCAAAGACCGCACAACTTCTCATGAGGTCTATGACTACCGACCGTGAAGCCTACGGCAGCCGATCGCAAAAGCTTATGACTACCGATCATAAGGTCTATGACAACAGATCGTGAAGGCTACGACTATGGCAACAGATCGCAAAGTCTATGACTAGCGATCACAAAGTCTTCGACTACCGACTAGCAAAGTCTACGACTACCAGCTAGCAAAGTCTACGACTATTGATCACCGACCAAGCACTATGGCACTGACTACCGAGTACCAACTAGGTATTGTAGCTTACGACTAAGGACCGGTTGTTGTAGCTTTTGAGTATCGACCGGTTATTATTTGACAACCATCGGCAAAGCACTGTAGCTACGACCATCGATAAGGTACTGTAGCTACGACCACCGACAAGGTACTGTAGCTCACACTATCGATCACCGATCGTAGTCGACACCTCCGACTACCAACCATCACTACTACAGAAAAGGCCATCACAGACGGTTTAAAAACGTCATCACAGACGGTTTTGTGAACCGTCTGAATTTATGGGTCAGTGATAATACGAGGTCATCACAGACGGTTTTCGAACCGTCTGTGATTTTAATATCACAGACGGTTCTTAACTAAAAACCGTCTGTGATATTCTCTTCTACTCCTAAACCTATTTCTGTTTATTGGCTAGCCTCAGGAAATGCTAGTCATGCCCTCTGAAACAAGCAGATCAACATGTATATGTATACATCCAATTCACATCTCAATTCATTTCACAAACATAAAACATCCATTTTTATTAAGATTAGAGCCTACCATTACAATATCCCAAAACAACGAGAAGGTTACACAACAAGAACAGCAGGTTACACAACAAGAACAGAGAAAAAGATTACAATATCCCAAAACAACAAGCAGGTTACACAACAAGAACAGAGAAAAAGCAAAGATCTTCTATGTCTTCTCGCCCCTGATGCAACGCATGAGCTGGATGCCTTCTCGCCCCTGCACGGTTGGCACGAGCTAGTTGCTTCTGCGGTGTCTTGTCTCCCGTAGACTTGTGCGTCGTCTGCAAGGAGGAGGAGAATAGCAAGGAGGAGGAGAATAGCAAGCAGGAGGACAGCAAGGAGGAGGATAGCAAGGAGGAGGATAGCAAGGAAGAGGATAGCAAGGAAGAGGAGACAGGCTGGGTTTGGTTATATTTATAGGGGAGGGAGAGGGAGGGAGAGGCGGGAGTTCGAAATTTTTGGCGCGGGAACGGAGATTGGGTTGAGGAGGATTGACGGGCCCAGTGGTCAGATTATCACAGACGGTTCTATTGGCTAGAACCATCTGTGATGAATGCATATCACAGACCGTTCTATATATAGAACCGTCTGTGAATTAGAGCACAGAATTTTATATACCGATGCAATATAAACAACTAGTCTGAAAAGATAAAATAGCAACGTTTTATATAGCTTATATATACTCATTTAAAAGGTTTCGACGAGATCTACAACTTTGTAGTTGAAGCAAAATCCAAATTCCGAAAGGAAGACCAAGAAAAAGGGCAAAAACAGACACCAAAAACTTGCGATGCAGGTTTAGGTCCAAAGATGGCCGATTTTCGGGGTCTTGGAGGGCGACTGGCGCAAGCAGGTCATTTTTTTGGATCGGACTCGTCGTTAGCTTTCCAACGAGTACAAGAACGTCGAAAACGGACACCGTATGCAAAAGTTATGTCCGTTTTACTGAAGGTGTCTCAAAACTGATTCATACTCGGACTTAAGCGGGAAAATTTGAAATTTTGAGGGATTGCAAGGCGGGAAACGTATCACAGACGGTTTTTATTTATAAAACCGTCTATGATAATCTGGTTTCACAGACGGTTTTTTATTAAAAACCGTCTGTGATATTCCAGTATCACAGACGGTTTTATAATAAAAACCGTCTGTGATAATCTGAAATATCACAGACGGTTTTTATTATAAAACCGTCTGTGATATTGGAATATCACAGACGGTTCAGCGGTAAGAACCGTCTGTGATACTCCTTTTTCCCGCCACAAATACCACAGACGGCCTCCAAATTAAAACCGTCTGTAATAGTGTACATCACAGACGGTTTCACAAAACCGTCTGTGATTTAACGTCTACTATTAGGCTTTCTGTAGTAGTGCATGGTCGTAGTCTGCCGATCGAACAGCCCAACATAAGGCTAAAACTATCGACCGGTTCACTATAGCTCACGACTAGTTCACTGTTGTATACGATCGGTTCACTGTAGCTTACGACCGATTCTCTGATCGATGTCGTTCTGCTGTGGTTGTCATGCTGTGGTCATTCAGCCGTGGTCGACATACCATGGTCGTTCAATCATGATCGATATGCCGTGGTCGATGCTTACCGATCGGACCTGCCAATCGGACCATCCATCATAAGGCCAATTGAACTACCATCCGTGGTTGAAACTTGCCGATCGCTAACCGTGGTCGACCGAAACTTTTACAAACACAAATTTCAATACAATCCAAAAGTCAATTATTCATTATCGTTGTATTCACGATCTCCACATAGTCTAACACAAGATCTCCCGACCATATAGTAGACTACAGAGGCAAGAGATATCATTCTATGGTTAGCAGCATCCCTTTGTAATCTCTCATCAAAAGTATATTATAATCAGTTTATAGCAATAAATATTATATATATTCTTCTTTTTAATTTTTTATGAGAGACAACCTCAGAGCGAACCCCCTGGGATTCAGATGGGGCTGGCGCCCTCCTACCGCTCCGTGCCCATGGACAAGGGCCGCCGGGGAGGTCACCGCCGATATGTCAAGTGGGGTGTGTGCGCTGGTCGGCCGTCTCGTCTCGCTGGCCGACGACACTCGAAGCTCAGCCGGTCGCCGCACGCCGCCGCCGCGCGTACGCAGTCGGAAGCAATACCGGAGCACCGCCGGCTGCCTTCATTGGTAGTACCTTTTCTGTTCTTTCTTTCGCCTCCATTTGACGAGTACGCTTTCCATGCTTCCCGCTTCAGTAGCTTCTTGGGGCCTTTTCTTTGATCAACATGCAAGTGGATTTAGAGGTAATGTGTTGATTCTTTTGCCATTTTTCTTCTCATTGGATGAGATATTGCTTTCTTCCCGAGAGATTTTACAAGTTCGGTTCTCTTCTCCAACATGGCTATTGTCTAAGGCTCCTCCCTCCCACCGTGTGCAGTGTTCTTGAATCTTGAGTGCGTCTGTGGAGTTTGGAGTTCCTCGGTCCATTGCGTGGGCTCTAGTACTCACGCACACCACCTGTTCGACTGATTTGCTCGAGTCCAGAGATACCTTCCAAGGAAATCACGGTGCCACGATCGACAAGGCCGGCAAGAGAACGAAGACTATGGAGGGCAGCGACAGGATCAGCGGCCTCCCGGACGAGCTGTCCCGCTTCGGCAAAATGAGATGTATCATAACTTTTAAGATAATCCATTAGATAATTCGTTATATCCGTAATAGCTTTTTTCCTCTCTCATTAGCAGTACGATACGCTACCGTACTCGGCAATTTGGCATTTTTAAATCGATGAGTAAATCCTATTAGGCATCGCTAAATTTTAATTCTGATTTAGCTACTGCTTAGCCTTCGACATGACAAAGTCATACTCACTTTACAGCTCACGAGTTGCCACGACAGGAGGACACCGGGCAAGTGGCTGCAGTTTTGTTACCTCTGAACTGGAGTACGTCTCTTTGGCATGCGATGTTAATATGATGACATAATCACATCCAAGATTATATCTTATCTTTTTTGATTTGCCGTGCGAAGGCACGCACCAAACAACGGATAGAAAATATGACATTTGACCACATGCATGGTAGTACATGGCCCTGCACCAATCTCGATTACTTAAATCTTATACAAGACTGTTTAAGCTTCTTCCTGAACCAAAGATTTTTTTTTTGAAAGAAAGCTGAACCAAAGAAATGAATTGGCAACCGCAGAGCCCATGCAACCGCTGCACATTGTCTCTGTGTTTTGGCCCCCTGACTCCTCTAAAACGATTGGAACATCGCACCCAAGCTAGTAATGTGAGTAGAAGCTAGTTTACGAGGTTAGTTCAGGTGCAGTCTGGAGATGCGTCCATGATCCAGTTTCGTGTAAATCCGGTTTCCTGCTTCGTTCAATCATCTTTAGCTAGCAGCCGGACCGGAACAAGTATAATAATTACGCTTTTTGATAGACTGATAGGCCATAATCTGACACACGTAGGACTTGTATGACAGAGACCAGCACGTCTGCACCTCTTCAGACGAGTAGAAGTCTTTGGATCAGTTAAGCCCCTTCATGGCCGGCCTAAAAAGTTATAGCTTATGACTCAAATATCACTGTAGTTAACCGAAAATACGTTGTAACTAAAGATGACTTATTGGACGTAATTAAATTTAAAAAATTTAAAAATGGGAAAAAATATGTTAACTCATCACGGACAACGCGAACAAATACGAGGAAAAAAGAACCGGTAAAAAAGCTCAAAAAAGCCAAAAGTTTAGAAAGAAGAAATTTATGAATAGTAAAAAAATAAGCCAAAAGACAGAAACTCAAACCGAAATGAGCGGGGCCTAAGGTGGTATTTCTTGTCCCTGAATTTTGCAGTGGATGACAAGTACGGAGAGTTAGAGGAGAAGGAATTGATTTTTTTTTATAATTTTCTTCCAAATATAACAACATACAACGGAAAACTAAAATCATAACATTATCAAAACCTTAAGCCAAACCTCGAAAAATCAGAGCCTCACTGGCCAGACCTCTAATTGCTAGCGGTCAGACCTTCAAATCAATAGTGGTCAAACTTCTGCCAAATAGCGGTCGTAGCAAAATAAACAACAAAAACAGACGAATAAACAGTAATTTTAGCAATGTTTCAAACCCAACAAACCTTGTAACTTTTGGTCTGATGATACAAATAATTGAAACTTGGCATGCATCTTCTCTACGATGTCACGACCCTATTTCAATCAACGATTTACGAGAATCATTCTCAAAGTTGTGACATTTTTCCATTTGAATGAAGGGCGTGTAAAAACCGGACAAAAGAGGAAAACTTCAATATGCTCTTGCTCGTGAGTCCTAGATAATCTAGGTAACCTTAGATGTGTTCTCATATATCATAGCACATTAGAACACAACAAGAATTCGATCCAAATCACCCACAAGAGCAAAACTAAAAATCATCTCTCTCTTGAGGAAAACCAAGCAAACTTAATAACTTCCTCTAAATCATGGCTAGATGGATCAAATCTTATCTCTAGAAGATATCTCCGCCCTTTACATATCCTTGGCACTAAAAAAGATCAAGAGAAGATAAATCCAAATAAGAAAGCTAAGTAAATAAAAAATACAAGATGCGATCCATTGCACAACTCATTTGGGCAAACTTTTGATGTTCATTTCACTTAGAAAGAAATATTTTATAGCTAATATCTCATGATAGCAAAGTTTTAAGACTAGAACACATACACAAAAGGCTCTAACACAATAAAACCCTAACCCTAATCTCTCAAGTAAGAGGCATACATCTTACAACAAAATACAAGGGCTTATATAGTGGAGACTCCTCTCTTCTCAGTTAACCCTAACAATCAGCCACTCCTTCACGGATCACACCACTTATGTATGAGGAAACCCTCTAACACACACAAACGGGTTTTACTCACACACACTTGCACGTTTTTCAAAGCATGACTTTCCAAAGGCTCTACAAACCTGATAAGATATTTCATCCACAAACATGTGATCTGAACCACTTAGGCTAGCTCCACAATTTTGCAAACCACCACTCCACCTGGTATTAGACAATTTCCCAAATTGTCACCCACTGGTCTTCACGAACGATGTGATGCCCATTACTTGTCATCAAGATCGTACGCCTGTGCTGAAGCCAGTCACCACTTAAAACGCCCAAGTTTCATAGCACACCAGCATCACACCATAGTTTGTGGTGCCCAATGTCTTGATGCCAAGATCGTACGTCTGTTCTGAGAAATGTCACCACTTCAAACGCACAAGCCCAATTGGTACATCACATAAATGTATTGCCTCTTCACAAACCTTATCTTTTTCTCATAATTCTTGGCTTGAGATGTTGCTACTACACCCGGACTTATGCGACACATTATGGCCTTAGGACCCATTCTGTAGTCTCGGTCTTACCGCTGGCCGTAACAATTATCAAAACACCTACACACCGAAGAACAAAGCAATTGATCTTAGCACAAATAACATACACTTGACTCTCAATTAGTAAACCAAATGCATGAACACACGCCATTACTAACACTTACATGGACACACCATGACTAACACCTGCATAAACTCTTGCCGTGACTAACAACCAAAACCACAGAACCTAACACAACTCAGCTTAGCAAGACTAGCCAGGCCACGGCTAGCAACCCGGTTCAATCGTCCAAACCCACACCAATCAGACCGCAAGCCAATACCGGTCTGATCGCATTCCATCAACGGTCAGACCATCATTCTAGGCCGATGTACGTGCTTCCAGACAACATAGGCTACTGATTGGGCACGTACAGCTTGGCATCATGCATGCAACATCCAAAATAGTGCAATGCAGTGGCACAGTGCAATCTTCGGTTTCAAGAAACCTTACAAAAATGACCAAAGAAGTGCATCACGACACAATTCTGCTACATTTATTCTTCCCTTCTATAAACTGCGCCCTACACTTTTACAAAGGAGTAGTTTTTAAATGCAGAGTAGTTTTTAAATACGGCCATGTAGAAATGGATATTGCTTCCAACACTCCAATGGACACATCACACATCTAAAGCAAAACTATCTAATTTGGTGCTAACTTATAAACAAAAACAATTAGCCAATTTACCCATGCAATTGTGCAACACTGTATGCTACTAACTTTATTTATTGTAAAATTTTAATACGTATATATAATAATATTTTATTCAATATACACCTCTAGTGTCTGTCTAAAAAATAAACTCTAATATCAACATATGATCGATCTACACTGTTATTACATAGGGCCACCAAATACGCGGTGCATAGGACTTTTCTTTTTCTTTCGCTTAATGTGGGAATTGATCCCTAAACTCAAAGTGAACACGGTATCTCCTTTTGATATCATTTTAATTGTACAATACACTAACTACAGAGTGTGGATCCATGTTTTTCCATTGAATGCTCACGTGTGTGTACTCGTAAGTTTGGTGGACACTAGAGTAGAGTTTAGGACTTGAATACTAGTGGGCTAGGTGTACATCCGCATGCCTAGCCATCTTGCTACATGCCAACTTCCACTGGACAGTAACTAGTTGGTGTACGACACAATTGCACAATAGTTTTTGCAAAATGAATAAGTTATAATGACATAGGACTTATACATTAGTCTTTTGCTTACCATATTACCGATGATTTGAGAGTCGATCTTACAAGAAAGTAGGAAGTTACTAAGGTCAAGATAACGCTATAGAGATAGAGTGTTTATATAGGTTTAGACTCTTCTATGGCGGATAATAACTCTACTTCTGTGTTTTGTATTATTGGGAATGTACTACATGGGTGCTCACTGGTTGAAGATAATAGAGCATGTACACGAGTACAAAGTGTTCTCGTCTTTTCCTGTGATTCTTGTGTCTTCTCACCTCTCCCTCTTTTGGCGCCAATCCATTGTCCCTCTATAGTTTTTGAGGAGAAGGTAGCTGATGTGAATGAACGACTGCTAGCAGTTGTTGTCGATGAAGGCACCTCCTGGAGATGACACATGTGGTGAAGGTGACTCTTGATAAGCAACTGTCGGGCGGTTATTGTCATCGACTCCTCTGGACATCCTAATCCAGGGCAATGGATCACCAGGTGGCTATAAGGGTCCATACGATGAACCCCACCTATTTATGTATATATATGCACGACCGGTTGGGAGAACCAGTCGAAGTGTTTCAAGTTTTCAACCAGATGTGTCCAGACCATTATTTAGCTAACCAGTATACTGATTGTAGGATGTTATTATTGAGAAATAATGACAATAATCTCCGATAGCAATCCACATAACCAATCAACAAAGAATTGATAAAAAAATAATTGAGAGAGAATACCAGGAATTGAAGTCCTTATTAATCTCAGATATCTCTCTTTGTACATAGATTTGTCTATTTATAGTCAAAACATACGTACTTGATAGCTCTTTTTAGCCATTGTTTTCATTATATAGAATATATATAGATGATAGAGCATTCGTTGGTCTAGGCATATTGTTAAGATTGAATTTGGTGATGCATCAATATTCTCCAATTCATGTCTCCTGGAGGAAAGTTTGGCACCATTTCTTCTTGTTTAATTCACCAATGACCGTAAATCACCCACAAATTGTATCTAGATTTAAATTTGCGCTCATGTACCAATTTTTTTAACAAGAGAGCAAAAGTGCAAAGATCTATGGCTAGATCTAATATGTGGAATATATGTAATGCAAAGGCATACAATCTCTAAAGAAAAAATGTATAGAAAAACGGTTTTACTATTGCACAGGCGACTGAAATTTTTTTATGTTTCAGTCACCTGAAATTGCACTCTCAATGAACTAAAATTGCAGCCCCCTCCAAAAAAACAGCTGCAACTTTAGGTGATTCAGAGTGCAACTTCAGGTGACCTGAAATTGCACTCTCAATCAACTAAAATTGCAGCCCCCTCTAAAAAAACATGTGCAACTTCAGGTGATTCAAAGTGCAACTTTAGGTGACTGAAAGATAAAAAAATTTCAGTCGCCTGTGCAATAGTCTATCTCATAGAAAAAACACGAAATGATGGCGACAATATATGGGGATACAGATCGATAAAGAAGGATTTTAACTATATATGAACTCCTTATAAGATCTCTTAAGTAGAACTTCTGAAAAGGCATTATGATGATATGGCGAGAAAAAAAGGTACATAAGCATCAAACCTAGCTGCAGTACCGTACGTTCCTCGTATCTGATCTTCTGGAACATGCATCAACTGTGCCTTCTAATACATGAGCATAAAGACATAATAAACTTACTAGCCTCTCTAGTCCTTTATTCGCCATTTTGGTGTCATTTTCATTAGTTATATATCGTGGATACGAAAACATGTAGGCTACCCAGTGATTGATACATATACAGTTGTAATAAGACATATACTGAGATTCGAAATATTCAAGATTTAATTAATTGGAACAAATAAAATCAAAAGGTAGATATCGACGTTGAATATATATATGCATGCCACTGTTGCCTAGCTAGTACTACTATACTACAGTACCATAAAGTAAAGCCAAGGATATGTGATGTTTTCTTATAGACGAATTAAAGCATAATTTTGGTACTTGCATCTCAAACAAAACATGTTATACTTGCCTGCCATGGATGACAGATCATATGTTGTATACAGGTTTTAAAAAAGCTTTTACTCCGGCCTGAAGAGAAAGAGAAGCCTTGTATTGATTCCTGATCCCATGCAGAGAGACACACCACCGAGCAAGATCCACACACACAAAAGAAGTACTAGTATAAATCAATGGGGGAAAACTAAATGAAAAGAAATGAAAAACACTAGTACTTGGGAAACATATGATCCATGACTAGTAGCTAGCTAGTTGCACGCTATTATGATCAACTATGACATACTGTGGTGTACACTGTTTTTACTGTTGTTTTCGTTTCGTTTTGCACATCTCATCATGTGGATGTTAGCTTAGATAGACCTGTTCTCTAGGATCGCGGAGAGGCTCGTCGTGCGCTGCCGCTTGAGCCCACCGCCAGCCGACCCCCCGGACTCCTCTGCCGCCGACGCCGTGCGCTCCATGACGGCGCGCAGCGCGTCCTGGATGGACGCGACCGTGTGCTGCGGCGACATGGGCGCCTGCGTCGCCTCCTCCTGCTGCTCGTCCCCGTCCGTCCCCGCGCACACGGCGCTGTCATCCCCGGTGACAACGAGCACATTCTTGACTCGGCCGCCGAGGGTGGTGATCTCGGCCTTGAGAGCGCGCAGGCGGAGCGCCTTGAGCGCGCGGATGAGGTCCGGTAGGAGGTCGGTGCGGTCGTCGCAGCAGAGCGACGCGCGCACGACGAGGCGGCCGTCCTCGTCGCTGGACGCGTCGACGGTGAGCTCGTCGGACTCGGTGGGCAGCGGGCACGCCTCCTCCGTGATCTCCGACGTCTGCCGCTTCAGCTCCTTGACGTGCTGGATCACCTCCGCGAGCAGCGAGGCCTTGTCCGTCTGCACATACGCACGTACGAGACAACCAAGACCAGTTAACACATGGAGTAAATCACAAGGAAAATGGTTAAATTAGTCGCTAATGGAATGCGAGAATGGGAGGAATGATGAGAGGGAGAGGATGGGTGTGCGCATGCAGGGCAAAAGGGCCGTGCGTGCGTGCGTGCCGTGGAATGCATGCCTCCGGGCGTGGGACTCACCCCCTCCTACTAGGAGCACAAAACAGCGCGTAATCAATACAAAATGCTACTAATGCATGGGCTTGCTGCCGCTGTTGGTGGTGCTCGCATGCACGCTTCCACAAGCGATCTGTGTTCTTCCTTTTGGTGTTTAGTGGGGCATAAAACCATCACCACTCTGCATTCTTTATACTTCTTCCGTTATCACGCCAACATGCTGTCAAATCCACCCTAGTCTAGCTCGTGGGGTTTATATGTGCGGTGCACCACTAGCAGCTAGAGGATGCGTATTGGTATGTGATTATGAGTCGTCTAATCTTACATTAACAAATCTAACTTTTCAAGAACAGGTATACATAGTAGTAGAAATGCAAGAGTAACCTTGCATATATTGCTGCATGCTCTTGTCTGGAAAGATTGGGAAGATGCAAAGCTAACACAAATTCTATAGTTTGTACTACTACATTGAATCTAGGCTTCCCTCGAGAAAGATAATTAAGCTCAGTGGCATAGGATAACGTGGGCGAATTGGAAATTTGGAATATGCTTGCAGAGGATCTGGGTCTCGGATCCTTGGGAGAAGGGCGAGCTTTCTTTTTTATCTATGCCGCTGCTGCTCTCTGAGTATCTGACACGAGCTCGCGTGTTTGTCTCTCCTCGGAATGGCCAGCAGAAACTCCCGCGTCGCAAGCTTTTTGTTTCCTTCCTGGTCTCTCTTTTCCGCGTCAACTAGGCGGCTGCCCTCCCTCTTCCTGTCTCCTAGTTCAACCCTATCTACACACTATCGGATGGAGAGCCAACAATGGAGTTCGCGCGCGCGCTCATGTGGAGATGTGCATTGCATGGACGAATTTATTACTGTACCTTGGCTGTGTTTGGGAGAAGGCTGCGGAGGCGCGCGAGGTGCGCGTTGATGCGCTCGCGGCGACGGCGCTCGGCCTCGCTGTGGCTCTTGGACGCGGCCAGCGCCTTGGCGTCCATGATCTCCTGCGCGGTCATCCGGCCAAAATCGCCGAACGGCGACGACCCAAAGGGCGGCGGCATCATCATCCCGGCGACGGGGGAGCCGTGGTGCCCCATGTAAAGCCCGCCGAGGCCGAGCGGGTCGGACGAGGAGGACGCGCCGCCCGAGTGATCGTACGCGAACTGGAGCGCGCGCCGCGCGTAGAAGTCGGCGAAGAACGGGGGCGGCGGTGGCGGCTGCGGGGGCAGCGGAGGCAGCAGCGGGAAGAACAGACCCTGGCCGCCGCCAATGTTTTCGTGGTGGATCGCACCGTGGATTGGCTGCGGCGGCGGCGCAGGGGCTGGTGGCGGCCAGCACAGGATCGGGGGCGACGCCATGGTCGCACTCACGCTCCCCACGCTACTGCTATCTTCGAACACCATGCCCGCAGCTTCTTGACCGCCACCTACTTCTTGCTCCACCACTCCACTCATCGCGCCACCGCAAGCCCTCGCGTGCTGCTCCAGCTCCTCCTCTTCGTCGACAAGCACCCCGACTTCTTGATGGTGGTGGTGGTGGCGATCTCCATGGGCACCCATCGATCTTGAGGAGGAGCACAACGCCACAACCCGAACTGGATCTACTGATCCTATCTAGCTGCTGGTGATACGTTTGCGTGGGAGTGAGATGGGTGGATGCTTCTGCTGGTCTCTCTAGGGCTACCTTTTGTATAGGGGTGGCATGTGCACCATGATGAACCTTTCGGCCTTTTTGTCTTTCCCTTATGATCTCGCCCGCGCTCGCAAGAATTATGGCGACCTCCCCCCTGATCACACACACAAAAAAGGCCTCGCCTTTTCTCGCTAGCTTCGCCCCGGCCGACCGGGCTCTAGACCTGACCCTGACCTGGTAGTATTGCTTGGCTGCCACGCCTTTCGATGGCCTTGTGGGGGCAAAGGCTAGTAGGGTAATATAATTACTAGGCTGGAGCAATGGAGACAGGAGGAGGAAGGGATGTGGAAATGGAGCTGATCGATCAGGCCCGGAAGAGGGCAAAAGCGCAGGGAAAGGCAAAAGATTGCATGGAAGGAGAGAGGGGACGAGGGCTTGTGTGTGTGTCTGTGCGGATGGATGCCTGAATGCGTCGGTCAAGGCCCATGTTCTGCAGCACCCGTTCACTTTACCAATCCACGCCTCCTCCTCCTGCCTCCCCGAGAAGACACAATCATTGTGTCTTGGAATACACTCCTCGCGCCTGTGGTGGTGAACTATTAAGCAGAGTATACACTAATCAATTTGTTACTCCTAAACCAGCTCAAGCTGCGTGGGCGCAGGATTGAGCAAACAGGAAGGATCCACGCAAGCGGCAGGCTAACAGCACCAGTAGTGCTAATGCCACCACTCATCTACGCTACGGTTATCGAGCTCAAATCTTAGCCCATGCTTAAAGGGCTAGCTAGGCAGGTGGTCGCGGGGCGAATGAAACGGAGTGAGATCCCCGGCCCGGCCGGCGCCATCATGCGTGCCAGGCCTCTGCGTCGACGACAAGATCATGCCGGGCGCTGGGCAGGGGGAAGGGTTAATTCTTAGCGCGGAACGAGGCAAGGGGACAAGTGGAGCAGCTTCCTACCCCCTGATACCGCATTCCTCCCCTCCCCTTCTCGTCCACGCCGAGCGCGCGCGCGCGCGCCTACGTCGGCACAGTGCCTGTCGATCGCTAGCTGTGGGAGCGGACGGAGGAAGGCATCAGATCGACCAGGCAGCCCGCCTGCATGCATCAGTTCATGACCTTGGCCATGTGCGTCACGCAGCGTCGTCAATCGACTACGCGCGCGCGCCATAGCTCCAGTTTCAGAGGTTCGGAGTGGGAGAGACCGATCGATCGAGGCAAAACGACCGACGAGAGCTCATCATGGCATGGCTCCCTTGTTCGAGCCCGTCTTGGCTCTCACCTCTGTGCTCTCGCTTCGCGAGTACGTACTGGCACTGTACTATTGCGTGTGTTTATGGTTCGCGCGCGTCTCCTCACGAAAAAGATCCACCCGGCCGGACCACACTGTAGAGTTCCTTTTGCCTCCTGTGCTTTCCTTTGCGGAAATGGAAAGAGGGAAGAGGCCAAATTGAAGTTTCAGACCGGAGCTCCAAGGTTTCTTTTGCAGGGGCACAAAACCCTATATTAAGACTGATCCGATCCTAGAAAAATATATCCATGTTACACATGCAGTAGTGAAATTCGAACTTGGTGATCGGTTCGGCTTCGTCTTCTGGTTTATTTTTTACTATTCCTAAATTTTATTTTTTTCTGATTTTTTTGGATTTTTTGAGTTTTTTTACCGGTTCTTTTTTTCCCATATTCGTTTGCATTACACATGATGGGCTAACCCATTTTTTCTATTTTTAAAAATTTTTAAATTTAATTATACCAAATAAGCCACCTTCAGCTACAGTGTAATTTCAGCCAGCAACAGTGAAATAAACCATAAGCCACAGCCCAACCGATCACCACAATTTAATCAAATGGTGTAAACTAGTTAGACTGAACATTACTTGTTTGGTCACACAAAATCATATCTTTATTCTCCTGGGCTAAATAAAAATAATTGAAAAATGCAGCTTGCAAAATTCACCTAGGGTTCTCTATAAAGTTATGAAATTCTACCGTATACTTCCTCCGGCCATAGAAAAAGTTCTAGACATTGGCGTCTCCAAAACGCGACTGACACCTAATTTTTACTGTAAAATGTAAAGAAAAACCGTGTTGCTATGAAAACCATTTTGGAGGAGTCTACGGGGATTCAAGTATTTTTTATAGTTCAGAGTGCTCAGATTTTTTTCTATGTATGTAACATTTTTCGTCATGCAATATTTTTTTATGTATGCAATATTTTTTTCTATGTAAGCAATATTTTATAGCTGAGCAATATTGCATATATGGGAAAATATTGCATACATACGCGAAAAATATGCAAGCATGGGTGAAAATTGCTACATACATTGAAAAAAAATCTCCAAGTAAAACAAAATACTCGAGTAGTGCTGTTTAGCAATTCCCAACAATTTTTATCTTCCCAAAAAGATAAAAACATTTTTAGACGAATTTACCCTTTCTGTAACACAACAGATCTAATTTTCTTAGAATCATCTGGTTTTTTATTAATAGTACAAGGTTAAATAAAAGTACGTAAATCGTATCCAACTTATGCATTAAAGACACTGGGAGGACAACATATTGCCACCATGTCCAAATCTATGAATATTCTGATCTTTTTAGATGATACTCTGAATTTTCTAGAGGTATACACCTATATAAATATTCACATAGAAATTGTGGGCCAAAATTCACAGCACAGTGCCCATGGTTTGCCATATCAATGCCGCCCGAGGTTAAGGTCGACATGATCCTTGGAGAACCAGCGTTTACGGCTATACGCCCAAATGTTTCGGCCTAAGGCCCACTTTACGCATTCTTTTCGCAGGATTCATGTGCCCCTGGGCCACCTCCGTGGCTCCGTCCCATGGCAATGAACACTCGAGCACACCTACACACGGCCCCACGCACGCACAATGCCTATGTAACCAGGCCGGATGCACCGATGCTTGCGCTGGCCCCTCTTCGTGTTTGCAATTGGACGGCCCGAGAACGCTTTCGGGGGCAGCTGAGGACGGACGGCTGGTCGACACGACGCCGACCGGGCGCGGGCCTGCCGTCGATTTTTTTTAACTAGTAGTGTGCCCGTGCTAACGCTACGGTAAAATATAAAACAAAATAAAATTTGTAAAAAATAAAACGAATAATCAGATTCATTAAGATTCACGTCTCATATATTGTATAACCAAATATTTTTGTCACATAATGAATGTCGCATAACGACTGATCCTTTGAGGAGGCGACAACATCATTGGACTCACCCACCGACGACTTTCTCCATCCCCACATTGTTTAAACTTGAGGCTACAAAGAAAACAAACATTTTTGTCACATAAAGAAATATGAAACACAGTAAGGAAATAGGTGTTTGTGGACTATTTACTTATCACATCACCATGCTAGGATGTCTTTATACACAATATTTTTGGTGCTCTTCCCTGAGGTATCTACTTCTTTCTTATCAACATTTTGATTTCATGCTTCAACATTGATATTCTTATCAATTTTGTTGTTACATACATGGCCAAAAATGTTACATAGATGATAAAAAATGTTGTGATCGACCGTACAGAGCTAACGCCCGGATCGGACATTCAGGCGCTAGCAACTCCCTTTATTTGCTTCACCTAAAGAAATACAAATTCACATTCAAGTAAAAAAACTTGTCCAACTAATTATATACATACATACATACATACATACATACATATACATACATACATATACATATATGCATATATACATATATATATACATATACATATACATATACATATATTGCTTCGTCAAATGCGAATACAAATAGTCCAGATAAAATAATATTTCGGATGAAAGTCCATACCATATTCGTTATTAATATTTGTTATGCAAATTTGAATAGGAGAAAAATTGTTAATTGAATAGAAAAATCTATATCATATTTATATTGCATCGAATATAATAACCGGATAATTCCGTTAATTCCTATCCATTTTTCACCCTAGATAAAGAGAAGGTTCATGCCATTCTGTACAGGACGAACATGCCACGCTCCTCTGAAACCCTTGCCTGACACTGATCAGACTTCTGTTCACAACAATGCCCCTCCCAATTATCAAGCCCATGAACGGCCATGTGACTGTACATGCAGTTTGGAAGAATATAGCATGCCAACACTTCAACAGAATGGTGACCAGTATTATGCATGAACAATGATATGATTCCTCTGTGATTAGTGACTGCAAAATGCATGCATGGATGTTGGCTTGTTACTCTCAAATCTGAAGCTGGCGCAACGGATCTCCTCAGCAACAATGCCATACAACATTTAAGCTGGTTCATGAATGCGCCAGAGTGGGTTTGCTGCCTCAGCTGCCACAATCCCATGTGATTCTACAGGCAATTTACCAATGACCCTGAAGAGGGTTTTAACCTTGTAACTAATGTAATTCTTTACCCAAGTTTGTAACTGAGCAGACGATGAACTACAATGGCGATACATATGTGAAACCGGTAATGCAACAGAAGGAAACAAGCATAAACAGCCCATAAGCTAAAGATGAAGCTAAGCACAAAAGAGTCCGAATACGGATTAAGATTAAATGTAGTTTTTCCGTAACTTTTAACAATTAACTGAAATGGTTAAAAGCCTGTTTACTGATAATTCAAAGTCGCAGTCAGGGCAGGAACTTACCAGTTTACCCATGATCATAATCAGGAAAGAAAAACATGAGGCGATGGGACTTCAAGATTCGTACATCCATTTCCCTCTGGGAATTATTGTAGGCTTTGCCAACTTGTACCGTGTGTACAAGGCTGATCCCTTTTGTTCAATAGGTACCATGTCTACACATTGAATTATGAGTAATGAAGAACCGTCTCAGACATGTACCCTCGCTAGCGATCAGTTCATAATTAAGGAAGACAATGCTATGCTGACCTCCAACAAGATGAGGTTAACCAAAACTGTTAGGCACTAATTCTAATGACGCAATTGTCGGTATAATATATTTCATACTACAGTACCAAGACAATGACAACAGATGCATATGCTCTGAACTCTGAAAAGAAATTGCTCATCAAAATTAAAACTGACAATTTGATATGGAACAGTGGTGCAAATCAGCAAATGAAACTTAATTTCTTCCGATCAAAGATTAAATACAAGTTTTTCGTGTTCTTATTGATTTAAGCACGCTAAAACCACTCATTATCTACCACTCTAAGCTATGGAACAGAACAACACACGCTGACATTTACAGATCATCACAAGCATCATACAGAGAGCAAGCACGAGGTAAATTGAGAGGTTAAAGCACATACGTAATGCGTAAGATTGATCATCACAAGGATTCTGAATTCCTCCCCAAATCAACGTTTCGAGTTTGATTGGTGTGATCGCCGTCATGCCCGCGGGAACACGCCGAGCACCTTCCCTCTGCCCAGGCACTCGGCGAGCTTCTTGGCGCCGTCCACCTCGGCGGCCAGGAGGCCCTGCAGGAACCCGCACGCGCCGGCGGCCTTCATCTGCTTCCGGAATCGCCGGGACTGCGAGACGGCGAGCAGCACCAACACCGGGAACCGCTTGTCGACGCCCCGGGCGCTTGGGTCGAGCAGCTGGACCACGTTGACGATGCCCCTCTCGTCCTTCTTGAACAGCTTCCGGTAGCTACTCACCGCGACGAGCGCCGCCAGCGCCCTTGTGGCGGCGTCCCTCTCGGTGACGGTTTTGGCCTCCAGCATCCAGATTAGCGGCGGGATCGCGTCCTCGACCACCTTCCTCGCCTTGCCGCTGCCGACCTTGCACAGTTCGACCAACGCCATGGCCGCCTCCGTGCGGGTGTTGGCCTTGTCGCTGACCAGCGCGGCCACAACGTGGCCAACAAAGCTGGCGGAGGCGGCTATCTCGGCGATGTAGCGGAAGGAGGCCATGTTGCGGAGGAGCCCGAAGGCCGGAGCGAGGCCTGGCTCGTCGCCGCGGCTGGACTCCAGGAAGTCCTTGACGTAGCCTAGCGCGCCTTCCTGGAAAGCCTCGACCTTTAGCCGCTGGCCCTCATCGCCGTCGCTAACCGTGAGGTTCTGGAGGCATCCCAGCGCGAGCTCCTGCGCGCGCAGCGTGCTGAGGGAGACGAGTTGCAGGAGCAAGGGGAGCGCGCCCTCGTCGCGGAACGCAGGGAGGAGGTCTGGGAACGCAGCGAGATTCCTGAGCACGCCCGCAGCGGCGGCCTACGCTGCCGGGGTGCCAGCGGCGCAGGCCGCGAGGAGCGCGGCCACGCCTCCGCGGGCTACGACGGCCACCGCGGCGTCCCGCGACGCGGTGGTGAGGGGGTTAAGCGCCACGCACGTGTTCTCGGCGACGGCGCCGCCGAACTCCAGCGCGCGGCAGAGGTGGGGGAGGACGGTGCCCGACTCCTGGGCCAAGAACAAGCACGCGACATCGGAGGACGCGAAGTGCGGGTGTAGGGGAGGATTATGCGGCGGCCGGAGAAGAGGGACGACGGTGGCAAGTGGTGGAGACAGGCGGCCGGATGTGGAGGAGGGAGGAGAGGAGAGGCAGCAGGGCGGCCGGCGAGTAGAGGTGGCGGCGCACCGGAGAAGGCAGCGCGGGTGGAGAAGCGGCGAAGGGAGGCGATGTAGGCGGCCAGAGAGGCGGATCCAGTGAGGAGCAGGTGAGAGCGGCAGCGCCGAGGTGGGGCAAGGAGAAGGGCTTCGGTTGGCGGCTCGGATGGAGGAGCGGCGGCGGATGTGGAGAAGGCGGATGGCGGCGAAGATGGCGTAGTGGAGAAGGGAGGAGGAGGCGGCGGCTGAGCGGAACTGCGGAGGACTGCAGAGGAGAGCGGGACGCGGGAGGGGTACTGCAGATCCATTGAAGGATGACCGTCGGATATGGTTGAGCAAGGAGAGAGAATGGAGGAGAGTTAATCTGGTGCGCACATTTTTAGGATGGTGTATTTCTGGGTGCATATTGTGGTGTGGTTGTAGTTAAGGTCATGACTGTGGAGCAGGTAATTGTTGGGTGGATGTAGGATAATTTTAACTGGTGGTTTATTAGTGTAGATAATTTATTTTCATTTTAAAATACAAAATTATATCTACTTTTTTTTTATTTTTTAGAAGTAACCCTTTGTCGTCCAACTGTCGGGCGACTAGCCCCTGTTGCCCAACCGTTAGGCGACCGGCCCCTACCGCCCAACGGCCAAGAGATAGACAAACAGTCGCCCAACTGTGGGCTATATAAATGCAGTGGCCGAACGATTGGACTATAAATGCTATCGCCCAATCATTCGGTGGCCGAATGATTGGACTATAAATGCTATCGCCCAATCATTTGGTGCCCGAACGATTGGACTAATGATATTTGCACTGTAGGTATTACGCCCCCTGAGGGATTGGGGGCCTCCCCAAGCAACGCGGACATGGATGACTACTTTGTGGACCTAGACTCGGCGTCTCAGCCTACACCCCCTGAGGTTATCTCTGGGTCACAACTCAGGGGTGCACTAGTACCAACACAAGCCGCCAAAGCTGTCCACCCCTCCGGCTTTGGGAGCTCGTCAGATCAGGCCCCATACTGTCTTTCCCTGTTGGGGCTGAGGCCCCGACTCCTGGTGCTAAGGAGGAGGCCCCAACGGGGCCATACAGGAGGACCCAGAGCTAGAGTGGGCCATGGTGATGAGGGAGGGGGTGCTGGGGTGCTGTTGGAGGGCTTAGTACGGGTCATCCACCTACACTAGCTGTACTTTTATTGTTTCTGTAATACTTATCTTTTGTTCTTACTATGTGAAGTCTTTAATACTATAGCATTCTTAGTTGTAATCCTTTATATGATATACGTTTGTTTAATGCATATCGACGCCTCTAACTTAATGCATGTGATGTAGCGCTACAAACGTCCACTCAATAAATGGCAACTGCAACGACGTGTCTAACATTTAATTACATGGTTTAGGAGATTGAATATAACCGCATACAACAGGGTAGAGTACTGTGGTACAAGCTTCTCTGGGCGTAGCTACTAGTAGAAGGTGCCTGGCGCTACCCACATGGAGTGTTACAGAGGGGGCGCCTCAGACGTGGTTGGCCATCGTTGTAGTGGCACGTACATATGTAGTTAGGGTTCACGCAATAGCAGTGGGATCATACGAACTTCCTATATTGTTGAACCTTCTCTTTGCCCACACTGCATCTGTTGGCGGATATCATCATTCTCCTCATTGAGATTATCAATCTGTGCCTTCAACTCTAAGATTCAGTTCCACAATATATTCATGTACATCACAGCATGGCGTTCATGGAGAGGATCGATCCAGCGGATAAAGTCACATTTCGCCATCTGTTGTAAAGGACGGTTAACATCGAAGCTCTATTAGCAATAACAAAAAATAAATTATTCACTAACTGTATCTTAGAGTGTGGGCATCGGAAGAAACATTGTTCACCTTTGAACTGGCTATCCAAAACTTGCACGATCGCGTCCTTTTTGTGTCTGCGTTGCGGCCATACCGGTTGAGCACGCTTATTTGGCATCAAGTAGTAGTTAGGGCTCAAGTCATCCCTTGTTTTGAGGGGAAAGTCTTGCTTCGGCTACCCTAGTTGGAAAGGCCCCTCGCCATCTGCCATGTTATGTTACTATAGGATAGACAAGGTTCTTCTTCCTATGATTGGTAGGGTCGAGTGCTCCTATTTTTAAAGGGTAGGGCATGCATTTTATAGCCCGCAGGAGGGTGCAGCATGCTTTCTCACATAGCGAGTTATATTTTAGCTTCCAAAGCAGGGTGTGCCCTCCCTATCCAAACGAGGTAGTTTTCGCACTGACATGACCTAACGAGGTAGTTTTTCGCAGTAATATAATGCAACAACCTAGCTTTGTGCAGGATGTGACCTAACAACGTAGCTTTGTGCACCGGCGCGATGCAAGGCTGCAGTACGGTTCCTCACTAGGGCCAATGCATTGTGGGCACCAAATTTACTTCAACTAAATTACGCTCCAACCGAATTGCAAACTTTAACTTTATTTGTAGTGTCAATCCGTGAAGTGCAACACCATTTCTTCTTGTGTGTGTACTGTTACTAAGAGTACATTTCCTATCAGGTTGTAACTTCATTTACAAACTTTAACTTTATTTGCCAGCCTTGCGTAGTGACAAGACCAAACGAGATAGCCTTGCGTAGTGACAAGACCAAACGAGATAGCCTTGCACAGTGACAAGACCAGATGAGACAGCCTTGTGCTGTGACAAGACCAGACGAGATAGCTTTAAGTAGCTACGTGATGCTATGCTGGTCCATGAATCATCTAGTGTGCCACTTTCGCACGGACACCGATTTGCCCTAACTAAATTGGACTTCTCAAGCATACACTGCATCGGGTTAGGCTATAAGTATTACCCCTTTTGCAACGTGTTTTCCTCCACCATGACTGTAACACTACATCACTAGCATTGAGAAGCAATGGGAGGAGATTACCTGACTCGCAAGGGCTGTTGCAGCCCAGGACAAACAAGCGCAGCATGCTAGGAGGCCACCTCCACGAAGTGAAGCACCCTGTACCTCCAACCCTCGAAGTGAAGTCTCTCGTACCTTTAACCCCAACCCATACCTCAACGTTCCCACCAAGCATTCGCCGCAGGACCCCCTTGAGGGGGAGACGCCCCCCTCTGCTAGTGCAAAGACACATGCAAGTTTGTCAGGTCCAAGGAGCAGTTGAGCTTGGGTATGCATTACTGGAGTTGCGGTAACTACGCCTTGGACTATTCCGACCGACATTGGGACATGGGCAGCAACCGGTAGCTAGTAAGAACGAGTTACTATATATTCTCTTACCAGTTCTCTTGTATGGCATGCACTAACATCCACTCCCATCTACCCGTAGTCTCCAGATCCATTATGTGCCTACCGTAGTTGGATCGACCGACAGATCCATCTGCATGACCAGTGGAGTCTTGACTGTGAGGAGTGGTATGCCAAGACCCACCGCGAGAGAATGGAGGAGCGCCATAGTGACGAAGAGTGCAGTGACCGTATCCAGCGGGAGACGCAGGTTCATCTCAAGGCATGCAGACGTAGGGAGCACGAGGCTCGTGAGAAGGAGCGCGAGAGAAAGCACGAGGCTCGTGAGAAGGAGCGCGAGAGAAAGCACGAGGCTCATGAGAAGGAGCGCGAACTCGCGGCCAAGACGAGGGCGACAGGCATGGAATACATGATGGACCTCGCAAGGAAGGGTAAATAACCACGATCCACACAGTAGTTTGAAGCATTTCGTAGCAACCCCCCACCGGCTATATTATTCCTTTATGCACATACATGTATTCTAGTATTAGTCGTATAATTTCGTCATAGTGTACCTGTTGTAGGGGTGGCCCCCACTTATGCCCAATCGGCTTGTTAGAAGGTAGTAAAACCCAAAATGGGCCATGTGTAATGACATAAGTGTCCTTGAAAGGGATACTTGGGTGTAAGGACATAAATGTAAAATACTCCCCATGTGAATGTATATAAGCCATTCAGGCCATGGGGGAAACCCTAAGTATTACTCACCTAACTCTCCACTACCATACCACTCTCTCTCTCTCTCTCTGTGTTTGGTCTGTAACCACAACCGTACCACAGTAGTTTTGATTTTTACTTAAGCAATTATCGGAAGCACTATGCCATGTATCCACATCATATGTGCATCGGTTCAGGGACTCCAATATATTACATGTTTCTTGTCTCCCAGCTTATTTTTGGCCAGAACATTTCAACACTCTTATACCTTTTGCTGTATTTGAGCTATTTTTTCAACAGGGACAAATTCATTATAGCAAAAAGGGAAATCATATTTTTTTAGGACCTATGACACATCTTAGGGGTACGTGAGAATTTTCCCACAATTTTTATACCTCATTTAGTCTCTGTTTGTAAATAGTAGCTTTTATTACCATTTAAATTAAAAATATGATATTTTCTTTGAACAGTGCCTTCAAATATTTTCGTACCTCACATACATGTTGAACAATATCACTGTGAATTTGCATAATTTTTAGAGGTTGTTTGCTATTTTAAATAAATAGGGTTTTCGATCTTTACGTATGGGCATTTTTGTCTTTTTTGAAAAGATAATGGTCTCCCCTAATAGTCAACTAACGGTAGTGGCATATATTGAAACTAATCCTAAGCTTAGTACCATATAGTAATTACACCTTTCACCGTGGTAGTTTGTCCAACCGAACACTCCCTAGTGGCATAATTCTCTAAAAAAAGCACTGGGCTCCAGTCACCCAACCGCTGAACGACTGGATGTGCTGTCGCCCAGCGGTTAGGCAACAACACCTATTGTCTGACCGTTGGACAACTGCATCTCTATCGCCTAACAATATATCTACTTTCTACGTGTCGATCACCTGTTGTGCGACAGGGGTTAGTCACCTAACGGTTTGACTACGGAGGTTACTTCTATGAAAAATAAAAAAGTAGGTATAATTTATAAAAATGGATTATTTAAAAAAAATGCCTGCCGTCAACTTGCCGGTATTTTTTTGGCCAAATTTTGATGCCAAAGTGGACACAGCTAAGGCTATGTTCTTTCTATCTTTTGACTCGTTTTTTGTTTTGTTTTGAAAGTCAAAATAAAGGAAATAATTATTTTAAAATGGATTTTTCAAATGGCTTCTTGAGTCCAAAACTGTGTGCGCCATTCGTATCAGCGTCTCCGCTAGGGGTGGGCGCTTTTTTTTTACCGAAATTGAAAAACCAAACCGAATAAACTGAATATTGTGGTATGTTCGATTTTCGGTTTGTTGTTCGGTTTTTATTTTGTTGCTATTCAGTGTTTGTTTTTAACTCTTGGAAACCGAATAGGCCATATACCGCAATTTCAACTTCCTTTATTCATTGATTCACTCAGTAATTAGGCCCAATAAGCGCAATGCCCACTCGCTAGGCCCTACTAGCGCCAAGCCGCTCCTCATTTTCTCAAGGGTGATTTGCACCGGCCCATGAGAGCTGAGAGGTGAGACCCCGCACTGGCGCACTCCATCCTAACCCTAGAAGGCAAGGGCACAAGCGCCGCATCGTGTGCCATCGGCGTCGCCTTCGGCCCTCCGCCCACGTGTCATCGGCGCCGCCTCCGGCCGTCGCCCATCAGCGTGGCCCACCGCCCTACGCATCTGCTCGTACAGTATCATTTTCAGGTAAAGGCCATCTCTGGTAAAGCATCTTGCGTTATGATGCGGACCCTCTATGTAGATCTTTTTCCCCTCCAGACCACCATTTTGGATTGGTCTTTTGAGTGGTGTGCCTGTTGTTCCATAATCCATGCTTACATTCCTTTGCATGAAAAAGAATTTGTGTAATCAGCGAGCTCCTCTAGTGTACATTCCTTTGCTTTTGTGTTTGTTTCATTTCAATTTGTAAGTGTACACTCTGAACTTGATAGAATGATAGATAATTAGATATACCTTTTGCATGCCACGTTTTGCAATTATGATATTAGATCTTAGTCATGAACATATACTTGCTTACATCATTAATATAGAAATATCATATTTTTTGTTTGTTTCATGTTGCTTTCCTGTGGAGACAAGCAATGTCGCATCTACTTAACATCCTGAGGTCTCGTTATTGTTACATTTCGTGTATGCAATGGCCTAGAATATCTGACTAGGGCCTATATGTGACCGTCTGGTGCTCCTGAACTAGAAACCAAATACCGAATTAACAAATCGAATTAGTTTGGTTAATTCGGTGTGATTTTTATTTCTCCACTACTTATTTTAGTTTTCAGTTTGTAAAAACCAAAATTTTTTAATACCGAATAAACTGCACCGATATACAGTGGTGGACCCAGGATTTTTAGAATGGGTGTTCGGATTTCGAAGCTAAGTTGCTCGAATACGTCGATACCGCAGCGCACCGTCTCCCCCCTCCAAAACACCGATACAACAATACATGTATGTAGATATAATAAAATACATAAATTACAGAAATTAATGATTTTTTACGAGGAAATGGGCGACATAAGGCGAGCATAATTATATGAATTAAACAACAAATTATAGAGATAAATGAAAGTTGTATATCTTGTTGATCTTGCCTTTTTTTTGCTATTTCCCTATAAGTAAGAATTGTCCATCTAAGAGAAAATTGTATGTTCCTTCCATGGAGCAAAACAGACCAAGAAAGAAAATAAGTAGAGTGGGATGGAGCACACCTAAATCTGAAGAGAAAACGATGACAATAAGTTGGAAGTGCTACTCACTTCCTAATGCCACGCTCCCTCCCTCACAGACAGCCACAAGATGAGAAATAGAACAAATATTAGGATTTTGTTTATATCTTTACCTCTTTGGACATAGGGAGGGCTGAGGTAGAAAGAAAAATAGGTCTAATGTATTACATGGACTGCACGTGAGATACGAGAAGTGCGGACTGAATTTATTTACAGGTATAAAATATAGTTTTAACACAACTAATAATATATATATATATCTAATATACTTATTATATACCTGATATTTTATAAAAAATTTTGGGTGTTCAACTGAACACCCGTGACCCATGCTGGATCCGTCAGTGCCGATATAGTCAATTAAACCGAACGTCCACTCTTAATCTTCGTTGTTATGATACCGTCTCAAAAATATAGATAAAAATTATAAACCATAGCCAAAATAAAAAACCGTAAACCACCCCTGCTGAATACGTGAGCAGGTTCTTACGACGTACATTCCATTCGCATTTACGCTCATCTCAGTCAGATGCCTTGCCCAATCGATCGAACTAATTTCTTTGGCCAACCGTTACGCCTGAGCTAACGCGAGCGCGCAGCACAGGGCGTGGGCGTTCACCACGAAACTTGCTCGAGCCCGGCAAATGAAAAACTAGAAAACTTATACATCGCGGTGTAGATGACGTCCTGCCGCGTTTGACCGAAGAAGGATCCGAGCTTAGAATACTGCGGCCGTGCAGAGACTGTGGTTTTTCGTTTTTTTAATTTTCTAATTCTAATTCTAATTCTAATTTTTATAGTGTAATCAATATCTACCCTATGATGCAATCTACCGATCGACATTGTGCCGGCGACTTCAGGTTTACTCGCGGTAGATTTGGGCGGATTTGCACAGTAGAAATTCAATCTAGAACGCAAAACTTCGAATTTAAAGCGATCTAGATATTCAATCTATCAGAGTTTCGATAATTACCTTCGATTCACCAGAGCGATCTTGTGCTGATAACGTGTTGAGGAATCGTCGCTGGCGACCAGTCCGATCGATTTTTCTGTTTAGAACAAATCGAATCAATCACAGAAGACAGAATAATAAATTGAACACACAGAGAGAGGTAGAGAGAACTTCCTGCTTTTTATTCATGTGTACAAAATATATCGGTATGACTCCCTATTTATAGTCTCTAATAAGATACCCATAATGGATCAGATCTGCTGATCTAGGTCTAGATTTCAGAAACTTCTTCGAGCCCGACGAAAGAGAAACTAGAAAACTTCTACATCGCGGTGTAGACGACGCCCTGCCCGCGTTTGACCGAAGCAAGGATCCGAGCTTAGAATATTCAACCAAACCATGCTGCCGCGCTGGTGTCACGTGACCTCCCCGTCCGACGCGCCGGCAGCAGAAACTTCTCCACTTGAATTCACCACCATTTTTCTATTTTTTTTTCTGTACACAAGTGTCAAGTCTTGCTATCAGAAAGAAGCAAGAAGCAAGCTACTACCGACATTTTGCGATGTCGCCTATCTGTGCATTCGTTCTTGCTGTTACACCGGCCATCCTGAGAAGCTACGTATACAGCTGCGTAGTACTAGTACATTAGTGGACCTGCATGCCCGGCCAGGCTCCGGATCACTAGCCAGCTAGCACCAGACATACATGAACAAGCTGCTTAGCTGGTGCTTTACAAGGAAAGCAGCCATTAAAGCGTCTCCGTAGAATGGTAGTAGAGGGAGAGAGACAGATATAAAGAAGACTTAACATATATATGTGTGTACACTACCATAAAGCAGAAGGATGCACGTACGTCCAAGTTTCCAAATTAATGTGGTAGCTCAAATATCATATGTCACACGTTATTAGCTACTCTGCTACTAGCTAGGTTCTCCCCAGCCTCTACAGTATAGATATGTAAATCAGAATGGAGACCAGCTGCCCTGATAAATAAAAAGCGAGCCTGTTCCTGGCCGGAGATGCACAGGGTCTACTCGTAGTCGTGTATGTATGTATGTATGCATGATCATCGACTAGCCGAGCGATCCAGTAGTGTCATCTCGTCCTGTAGGCCGGCCCAATGGTACTACAGTCGTACTTGTTGGTGAGACGATCTGGTTAGATCCCCGGTCGCTTCACCACTTTTATACTCGCCGAGTACACCCCCAACCACACACTGAACAACAGCTCAAGTCACAGACAGACGCCTCACACCACCTCCTCCCGACACACTCCCAGTCCCTCCTCTCCGTTAATGTGCACTCGTGCTCCTCACCACATCCAGCCTCCGCCCTCCCATCGCTTCTGCTACGGCCGGCGAGATCGAGGGTTGTTCACTAGTGGTGTGTTGTACGGCCACTGACCGAGGTATAGCTAGCTATGGTCAGTTGCTCTCGGAGGGGAGAGAGGCCGGCGGCCGGCGGGCTGCTCGGGTCGTGGCTCCTCATCGCCGTCCTCGTCCACTCTTCATTCCTCGGCTCCACCGTCATCTTGGCCGTCGACGCTGCTCGCACGTCCGCGTTCATGGCCATGGCGCCGCTACCGATGGCCCCCTCGCCGTCAGAAGCCGGCGCGGAGCTGGTGGGAGACAGCAAAAGGAGAGTGCCCACAGGTTCAAACCCTTTGCACAACAGATGAAGCGGCATGCAAGATCAGATCAGGGCATGACATGCTGACATGTATGAGAAGAGCCGCATGCGGAAACTGCTCTCGTCTTGGTGAGACTGTGTGTGTGTGTATGTGAGGGGAAGAGATTCATGCAGGCAAGGCAACGTGGGAGATCAACTTGCAATCGAGATCGACATTGGCGCGGCTGCCGTAAGCTTCTGATTCTACTTCTTTTCTCCTCCGCATTTTTGACCTCTTTCTCTTGGTCAATCTGGGCTCCGATCGAGGAGAAAGGAAGCTGAATGAGAAGGGTACTGGGTTGCGCATGCATTAGCTGTACGCTCTTCTTGTTTTTAGCGCATGGCATGCTTGATGGCTGCTTCAAGTAAAAACGTTCATGTATTACTCAATTGTTTTTCTCCCATTTCTTTTTCTTCACGACCAATAAATATATGTCCATTCTGTGCACTGTATGTAACGTTAAGATCGAGTAAGAAGACTTCTTTCCCAAAGAGATTGTATGTTATTTTCGCTTCTTAAAAACAAACAGATCCATGGTCAATGTAAGCATCTGCACCTGCCACTTTCAGTTGACTTCTCTAGCAAAGAGTCCGTCCATGGCGGTTTATATTTTATCTGCCTTCTCATCTTGGTTCTAGAGTTTTACCACTATGCAAGTTATTATACGAGTTTATACGACATTTTTAGTTGTTGATTTAGCTTGATGCGCTATTGTTATTAATCCTAGTGCGTATGGATGTCAGTGACACTGGAGAGGATCAGAATTGAATGGCAGAGATCCTACCCGTTTCTTGCAAAATGTTGGGGAGGGCCTCTTCGATCTTCCGTGGAGGCCAGGGAAGACCGGAAGAGACCTTGTCTGTGTACCTGCAAAACTCGTTCTGGTGCCAGCAGTGTACCACACCATCCAGAAGACCAGAACAGTCCAAACTCCAAAGCAAGGTCACCCAAGGCCAGAAGCACTAGCCAGTAGCCACAACGTCGCGACCAAGGAATTTGACTCAAACATTCTACAGTAATTAGAGGTGGTTCAAACACCCAAGGCCAGTTGCAAATTAAAAATGCGTGAGATTAAACCATACGGTTGCACAATCCAGTGCTGCTCGCAAGGCCGAAAACGGCCACCGATGCGCACATGGCTAGGAATTCAGTAGTACTATACACAGTGCACGTACAATATTGTAGTAGGTCCTGTATATATTCCATCTTTCAACGTAGTAGTTCCTAAACGATTTCAGATACTTGGATGCTTATTTCCAGAGAATTAGATTACTCACTAGTCCATGCAACTTGGGATTTGATCGTACCTATAGTATAGACACAATTCTTTTTAGTTTATGGCTCGAACAAATAAATAAGATTATTTTTTCGTCGTCATTTCGAAACGACTTATCAGGATTCCTTTCAAAGTGGCTTATAAATATTCGGTTCATTTATATAGATATTTATGATAAACTAAAAACTAAATAACGTAGACATAAACCATAAATTACAGTTGAAAAGAATCCATCTATAGTATAGTAGTAACTTAATCCTCGTTTTAAGCGCATGCATGAATCAGTTCCGTTGTTCAAACGGAACCATCTTTGTGGGATTCATAGGCAAGTTTGGCCTTTTCCTTTTGGAAGCGTACACTCGTGCATGCGGCCAGCTGCGAGCCTGCGCACGAGAGCGCGTGTGCGGTGGTGCAACTTAACGCACAAGACGCCGGAAAAGGTGCCCTCATGTTCTCCGCCCCCATATATACTAATCTGCACGAACCACAACGCGCGTATTGCGCCCCCTATCTTTCACCGATAAAGTCATCTCTCCGCGCGCGATCGAGCTTAGTTTAATCCGAGGTCAAAATGAACTGGCGTGCATGCATGCATAGGAGCGCGCGCACCTGTATTTAAGCACGTACAGATGTGAGTATTGTTACTACGATCCGTTGCAGCTGTGATCATTTGGGCTTCTGATTTATTTTTCACTATTTATAAATTTTGTATTTTTATGAACATTTAGCTTTTTGTTGAGCTTTATTGCCGGTTTTTTCCGTATGTGTTTGTATTATACGTAATGGGTTAACATATATTTTTATATTTTTTAAATTTAATTATGCTAAATAAGCCTCTGTCAGCTATAGTGCTTTTCAGCCATAAGCCACCAAAAAAGCCCAAATGATCACCACCGCAAATAACTTCGGCTTTAAACCATTTAAAATTTATCGGCTTCTTAATTTTAGTTTTTATTTTTTTATATTATCCTAAAAGATATAACGATATTTTTTATTTTTTTAATTTTTAACTTAAAAGGCTAATTATTGCTATAGTGCGATTACAGTCAAAAGCTATGAATTTTTACCTGTTTGAAGTACTACCTACAATACATAGACAAGATGGTTAGGACTCTGATGTGATGTTTGAACAGTGAAATCATAGTGATACGTAGGTAGTACTACGCGCGTAGATGCCAGCCATGACTTTTTCGCATATATATCACTATTTACAACAGTAATTACAAAAATAGCTGTATGCGTGTCGTATTAGCAAAAATGGCATTCTTGTCATCCGATGGCCGGACGGCGATGCCGAAGCGCTGATGTGTGTCACCTGCTGCCCTGCCACCAGGCACCAAGTAATTAAGCCGACTAATTAGCCAGCTTAATTACCTGTCTTAATTTTTTATGTAATATTTGTTTAAAATTTTAAATATATCAAAGAAGCTCAAAATATTATACAATTTTATGTGCGGTCTTCCGACACAACGAACTTGATTGTGTAATTTTTTTAACAATTTTATCCACTATGAATGTTGTTCAACAATTCGTACGATTATGATATTTGTAGAAGCTGTTACATGTAGCAAACGAGCTCTAAAAATTACAAAATTTTACATGCAGCCTGCTGACACAGTTGTAGTAATTATCTATTTTTTCAAGAATATTATGCATTACAAATATTTGTAGGAGTATATATACTAGTACAAATACCCCTACTAATCACTTGCAAATCACATGCTAATCGCTGGCTAATCACCTGGAGCCCTGCCACTGGGTGGCAGGCTTTGGAACCATGCGACAGGGGTGGGTTTTGTTTGCTCTGTTTAGTTCACATGCGAACTAATGGAGTGGGTCATAGGCATTTGGCTCATATAAAAATTGAGCACTCGTGTAGAAATAGATCACCGAAAAGTGTCACTTTGCATCGTATCTGTCTTTCCATGGGCAGTTCACTCCCACCATTATTGATGCTTCGTTAGCGCGAGCGCGCTCTCGCTCGTGCTATAAATTGTGCACTCTCCCGTAGTCGATCTCACAGTCTCTCTTTTACAAACTCTTCATAGCCGGTTAGCAGTAGTATTAGCAGGTACTTTTTGTGTAATACCTATGTGTGTGAATACATATATACATACATATATGTATATATGTATGTATATTTATCTAATTATTTTTGTCATCGTAATTTTTTATTTTTAGTATTGTACTACCATTATATATATACACTACCATGAAATAAATATTTATGTATTTATTTATTTCATCGTAATTTTTAATTTATAGTATTGTACTGCCATTATATATGTGCATATGTATGTATTTATATATGTATATCTATATACACATTTTTATGGATACTTGCAGTGTCAGACTAATAAAATTGTCTTCAAGCTTTTCGAGAAAGTTTGTGGTGATTTACATCCAGTTTTCTAAATGGTACAAGAGAACATATGTTGAATATAACACTTAAATCCTGAATTTCAGATTTTTGGTCGGTTGTCTAGTAGCCCTACTAACATAGTGAGCTATATTAGACCAGGTGTATGTGTGTTTAAGTCATCTTTAAGAAATAGTTCATACGAGAAGCAATGCAAAAAAAGATTTAAAATAGAAGATTCATCATTGAGTAATTCCTCAGTAGGCCCTTTGGTCTTAGATTGTTAAGTAATTTCACACATAAAATAATGAAGTTAACAACTCAACATACCATCGATTCTTTAGTGGAGCTTAAAATACGGCTAGCATACAAAAATCAATCTCGAATGTAAAGGTAGGGGGCCAACATGCCATGATTTGGTGGGTTGTGAAGTCTGAAGATACATACATACATACATACATACATACATACATACATACATACATACATACATACATACATACATACATACATACATACATACATACATACATACATACATACATACATACATACATACATACATACATACATACATACATACATATTGTTTATTTCATCGTAAATTTCAATTTGTAGTATTTTATTGTCAATATTTTATCGTATTTTTTATGTAATATTGTACTGCCTTGAAATAAATATTTATTTGTAGTAATGTACTGTCATGAAATAAATAACTATGTAATTATTTATTTATAGTATTTATTTATTTGTAGTATTGTACTATCATGAAATAAATATTTATGTAATTATTTATTTCATCATAATTTTTAATTTGTAGCATCGTACTGCCATTATATATGTATATGTACATGTACATGTATATGTGTATATGTATGTATGTGTATATGTATATATGCATTGTAAGCCTGGCCTCCCAAATGTTTCCTGCCATTATCCTAATTGTATATTATTTTGTACTATTTATTTCATCAGAAATTTTCATTTGTAGTATTTTACTATCATTATCAATCTTCATACTAATATTTGGTCTATCCCATTTGTTCGAAGGTATATCTTTAGCAGAGCATCTCGAATAGTTCTATGATGAGAACCACTGGTGCCAATCATGGATGATGGGTGACGCGGCTGGCCCTCCGTCCTTTAGGCTGCAGGGAGAGAGGGATCATTGGGAGCTAGACAAGCACTATGTCCCAATCCTGTGGGCTACAGGTTTGTTGCCCTTTGCGATACTGGTCTTCATCAGATGACAATTCACCCTCGACGGCAGCCTGCTCACGGCACTAGTGGATAGGTGGAGGCCCGAGATGCACACATTTCACTTTCAGTGGCTCAGATGACGATCATTCTGCAAGACGTCTCGTTCTTGACCTGTCTCCGGGATGACACACTTTTTCCTATCCCTGCACCAGCGGATTAGAATGAGAGGCTGGCACACCGGTTCGGCCTGGCTATCCTGAAGGGTGCTCGTGGTGTCCTCCCAGGTAGCTGAGCAATGGGCGATGACACGCTATCTGGTGTTCTCATATATGGTGGAGGCTTATGTGCCACAACACGTAATACGACAATTCGGTTTATACTAGGTCGTGCCCCATCCAGATGGTAGGTTCCTATCGCGAGCTGTACACCGGTGAGTCAAACTCCATATGAGCAATGTTTACACTTTATGTGTTTTTTGCTCTATAACATCGATGATTCCAAAAATGCAGACAATCGAGGGCGGGTCGGCATGGTACAGACTGGTAGCCACCGCAGCAGGAGTGGATGACGACATGGATGGATAGGGAGCTGCTAGATGTCATCATGTAGCAGCGTCCGTACGGCGTCCGGACGTACAACGAGTACCTGCAGTGGTACATACCCCAGTCGTGTGGTAGACTCATCGTTTGTCCACCAAATCGCCCTGAGCAGGTCATGCATGACAATAGTCTACAACGCTCGATCGATCGTCGCAGCGCTTCGTGGCACCATGACAGCGTATGACATGTTGAAATCTCTGATCGTTTCATTTACGAAATTCATACTGGTTGTTACTGAACTTTTTTTGTATGTCACTTCATTTAGAGCGGGCGCAGCGCATGACAAGCACATCCGAGATCGCATCAGCAGCCCAGGCACACCACCAGCCCTATAGAATACTTTGAAGTACATCCTAAAGCGGGCAAAAAAAATAGTACACAACTTGAGCTGCGACCGTTCAACGGAGCACGCCGTGCACATCAAGCATATAGTGGGGGCACCATGCTCACCTGTTAGGTCATCGTGACCTAGCGAGTCTGGCCGTCTATTGTAATCTACCGAGTCTGCCCAGTATCGTAGTACTATCTGTCGATCATCCGTGGGCCGTATCGACAAGGAGGTAACTTATGTACCAATCTACGTTTTGTGTTCATGTTAGACCTTATGTTCTGATAACATCATGGCGTTCTCCCACCACAGGTCCATCATCGAGATGCATCACTTTTGACCTCTGTACCACCTACACAGACTGCCACTCCTCGTCACTCATCTTTGCTGCACATCTGGGAGGTACGAGATTCGCATTCTACATCCGGAATATTTAATGTGACTAACATTATTTCATCTTGCAGCCTTCAATTTAACGTAAGGGTGATGTCGAGTCAATCGATGATGATACGAGCCTCCCGGATGCTTCTAGGGAGTAGTACACAGTACTAGGGTTTGTAGTGTATGCAGGGCAGAGCTCACCGTTCACACCATACGCAGGGTTTGGAGACTTTGGATGGGCAGAGCTCCTCCGGTTTCACTGGCATGTCGTACGGTCAAGACCAGAGCTCCTCTGCACCACGAGGGGGATTTTTAGAGTCCTTCATTCAAGACTTGATTGCTGGCGGCCCATAGTTCGACATGTCTTGGCAGGAAGACATTGACACTTACCGAACCTAGCATGCTGTACGTTAGCCTACTGGGCCGCCGCCGGCCACTCAATAAACAGAACAGTCTCCATACCTCCTCCGAACTGAAACACAAGATCTGGACCAGCTGACATACCCTACGAGACATGGTCAACGCAAGACAAGGCCATGCACGTGGAGGTAGACGCGGCGAGGAGATAGCAGTGGCTTAGATGAGTGAGCCATATCGCATCCCGTGCGATGCGTTTTTTATACTATTATATGTACTCTTACAAATATCCATAATGCATAAAATTCTTTAAAAATAGATAATTACTATGACTATGTTAGGAGGCTGCACATAAATTTTATAATTTTTGAACCTCGTTTGCTATATGTAACAACTCCTACAAATATCATAATTTTATAAATTTTTGAGTAACATTCAAAGTGAATAAAATTATCAAAAAATCACACAATTAAGTATGTTGTGTCAGGAAGCTGCACGTAAAATTTTATAATTTTTCAAGTTTATTTGCTATATTTAAAAATTTGAACAAATAGTATACAAAAAATTAAGGCAGGTAATTAAGTCGACTAATTAGCTAGCTTAATTACCTGGTGCCCGGTGGCAGGGCAGCAAGCACCTAGTGCTCGGTGGTGGGGCGGCAGGTGACACACGTCAGCCCTACGACGTTGTCGGTCAGCCACCGTGTAGCAAAAATGATATTTTTGCTAATATGGTATGCATATGGCTATTTTTGTAATTACAGTTGCAAACAGTGCTATATATGCCAAAAAGTCTGCCAGCCAATACCGGGTATATATACGCTTACTACTAACCTTTCGAGATGGACTAGTAATAGGCACTCTTCTTTTCAACTTATGTTTTTTTTAATTTATGGTTTATAGCATGTGGTCTATAGTTTTTCTCAAATAAATAAATATAACAACTTTTTTGTCATCTTTTTGAAATGGTTTATTGACTTATTATTATTTAGTTCATTTATACAAACACTCATGTTAAAAGCAAAAAAAAACATCGGCCATAGCTATAAGCCATCTTCAGTGGCTGAGAAGAACCCTCCCACAAACTAGAACAGCTTTGTTTCCGCCTGCAGGATCGGATTGGTAGAGGTCAGGTCGCATCAGGTTTAACTCAAAACGTGAGGTGCAGGCAGTGGCGGATTCAGGATTTGGTTACAGCTCGGGCTCAATGGTGAAATGATCTAGGCTATCTGGGTTGGACTATGAAAATATTACCCAGGCTGGACTGGATTTACCCAGACTTTACAGTAGATATTTTTTCATACCCCGGGCTGAAGGCTACCCTGCCCGGGGTGTGGTTCCGCCCCTGGGTCTAGGTATTTCTTTCGGTATTTGGTGGCTTATGTATGAAGGAAGAACATGCTGCCATTACTAGCTAGTTCTAGAACATGTTTTTTTGGGCTACATTTATGGTTTTTTTTGCTGTAGATTATTAATCTAACAAACATCGATTTCTGAGAGAAGTTAAAAGTCAAAAGACGCTGAAAAACCAAAAGGAACAGATATAGCTATTGTCGTGTTGTCATCGAGGTGTGACGTGGTGAGTTAGCTTTCGTGAACCATGGCGTGGCTACTGCTGTGGTGAGTAACCTAGTGTTGATGATTGCATCTCAAGCCGTTGCAAGTGGCGTGGCTCTCCAATTTTATGTTTTGCCTCGTAGATAGTTAGCCCTAGGCTTCATTTGTTTGTAGGAGGATATTTTCTATTGTTACCCCCAAAAGGTATTTGTCTTGCGGGGCAGTTGGTAGTTTGGCAGGAGTTCAAGTTTATGACCCCTTTATGGTGTTAGTGTCCTCTTTAGGGCTGATGTTGGTTTTCTTGGTGTATCTTTCTTGATTAGTGTATTTTTCTTCTTCTCGAAATAAGTGGTAGGATTGTTGCTCTTGGTTTTTTTGAAAAAATATTGTTGTCGAGTCATACATAAGTGGTAGGATTGTTGCTCTTGGTTTTTTTTTTTGAAAAAAATATTGTTGTCGAGTCATACATAAGTGGTAGGATTGTTGCTCTTGGTTTTTTTGAAAAAATATTGTTGTCGAGTCATACATAAATCTGAAATCCAGGCCAGCTGCTTAAACCGCAGATCAACTTACTGCATAGTTTAGTGTGGGGGAAATAAATGTCATAGAAGTGCGGCCCTTAATTAAGCCATGCGAAGCTTGGAAAGCTTTATTTTCTGGCCACGCAGGTCAAGAGATTCCGCCAGTCTCTCCATGGCCCGCGCGCGCGCCTGGGCGCGACCGCGCGAGGAGAGCATCAGCAAGCGCCGACCAGTGCCTGGGTCGCCACGGTTTCCCGGGCTTTGTTTATCGCTTCGAAGGCGTTGAATGTTTGCTGCCTCCATTAATGGTCACGTGAGGTGGAAGCCACCCGCGCACCCGCATTGGCGACTCCCGCTGCGCTGCTGGCTGCTGCTCCATCGATCGGTCAGCTGCGACCCTTAAAATGTCAATTTCACCGCGCTAGATACCATGGATTGGATTTGATCCCTCTCTGTTGGATCAGTAGCCGCTGCTCGCTCAGGCGTCGGTCTTCTCGAGGGGGCACTGTACTCCATCAATTTCGGTTCGTCTGGCCTGCCTAGTCGACCCATACCTAACCCATCTCCTTTTATTTTTCGTATTGCGCTCAGTCCAACGTCCGATTGGACGGTTGTGCCGGACGGTTAATGCACCACGGAAAACAAACCAATGACTTCCGCTACACTTTCACGTCTTACATGATTTATGTAGATCTAAAATATTCTTTATGCCATAAGCCATAAACAAGCTCCCTCCCACTGATGTGTCAAGTCTTTTCTTTCTTGTATCTTCCTTGTTTTTCTCCAATCCGCTAGTCATACACAATCTGCTCTTACTCTCTCATGATCCCCCTCTCCATCCTCATGTCCTCTAAGCTCCCACTCCCTCCTCACTCTGGACCAGCTAGTTTACGACATTATAGTGGCATGTCGGATAGTTAGTGGATGACCCAAGGCGGCGAACGACATGCGGAGGACTAGTCCGCCCTTCATGCTTGTTCAAAATGTTGCAATAAGTCAAATTGTTGCACTATGTCTTTTTTCATGTTGCAGTACTCCTTCTAAGCTATTTGTAGTTGTTCCAATAAGTGTTTCATTTGTTGTAACAATATTTTATTTTTGCTGGGAGTAGTTACTTGCATTGTTGCACAATTAGTTCTCATTTGTTACAAAATTCTGGGTGTATTTTATATCAAATATTTCATTTATTGCAAACATTGTTCTTAATTGTTGAATATGAAAACCCAGAATGTTGCATCATATATATCATCACGTATTAATTGTTTTGTTTGATACTTGTGAGGTAGCATAGAAGCACTGCTACATATATCCAAACAAGATTGATCATTGGTGTGTTTCAGTGAAGCTGAGATATTTTTTTTTCAAGATTCTCCATTGTGGTTATGCCTATTTTGCTGCACAAGTTGATAATATTTTTGTTACAATGATTGATCAAATTTATTACGCATAGTATTATTAAATGTTGTGTAATCTGAGAGAGGACCGTACGATGGGAGAGTTTCCATTGGATGTATGGGCGCTAGCAACGCCCATTTTTTTATAGGTTGTATTTTGGTTATGCAGTAGCATTAAGGAAGGTACGAAACAAAGAGCATACTTAAGAAAAATAACCATATTATCCATGGTATTAATACCTTGTAAATAGGAGAGAGAACAATTAGTTTGGGTGTTTAGTTATAAATGTTGAGGAGAGAAGGAGAGATAAATAATGGCAAAAGAGTGAGAAAGTTATTAAATTTGCATACAAGTCTTGTATTTTAAAACAAGATTCACAAACTATACATTTTATATTTTGAAACAGATGGAGTACTAATATCCATGGTATGAATATAGTAGTGGTGTTTAGTGTTGTCGCTAGAAAATCTTCGGGATCGGCAAGCGTCTCTATGGAGGGTGTAAATGGTCAAGCACATGGTGGACCAATGTATGCTAGATGACTTAACCAGAATCGGTAAGGAGATACGAATCGACAAACCACCCTATAGCCAAAAGAAAATTGATTGAGAACGAGGTGGTAAACCAAAGTTCAACAACACATCGGTGCAAAATAACATTGATCAACCATGAATTACAGAGGAAGGATCAAATATATTGAATCTACTAGACTACATCGTGCATGAAAGGTAAAAGCAAAAGTATAGGACCGATATGGCAACAGAGGAGGTGAATAATGCCTTCAAATTTTCTTTCAAGTATTTTTTTAATCTTTACTCTAATAGCTATGAGAATCTATGAAGATAAAGAAGACAAAATTCCAAAAAATCTTTGTGCTAAAGTGATTTTAGCCCTCGAATTGTGAAAACAACACGATTTCAAATAAAAAAACCATAAAACTCTTGATCCGTCGATCCAAAAGACTTAAAACTTGAACTAAGACTAATTCATAACCTTAAGAACCTATCTTAATAAAAGAACCTAAAAGAACTTGAGAGAATTGAGATCTTTTGGTTCATGAAGCTTTGCTGCACCAAAACCGAACCAAAACATAAAATTGAGCTAACTCTCAAACCAAAACTCTAAATTACTTAAAATTTTGTATGCACTTTCTATAGAATATTAAGAACATATTCCAATCAACAATCAAGAAAATTATTGTCAAAGTTCTGACCTTTTTCCGTTTGAAGATAGATTGCACCAAAAATAGGTTAAAAACCATAAACAGTAAATATGACTTGCTCGTGGGTGAATGGTGGCTAAGATGGTTCTATATGTGTTCCCATATATCCCAGCAAGCAATAACATCAAAGAAATCGAGGTAGAAGTAGCTAGATCAAGAAATCATTCGAGAGCCCAAAAAGTGTAAAAACCGGGTTTCTTTGTGAACTTGCTAACCAAGTGACTAGATGCATGGGTGAAGATTGATTTTCAAAGATTATCTCCATTTCTTGCACATCCTTGGCACAGCAAGATCAAGAAGAGAATATAGAAGAGGAAAAACCAACCAAATCAAGAGTAAATCAATCAACACAATTGAAATTCAAGGAGATGAACAACAAATCAATCAACATAAGAGAGATTCATAGAGATAAACAAAGATTATTGCATTGCTACTTGAGTTTGAATATTTATAACCACTCTACTTGAAGGGCAAGAGAGCACACCACAACACTTAACTTCTCTCAAACCCTAACCCTAGAACTCATGAACACTTGATTTTAAGAGAGGATAGTTGGATGGTTAACCACAAGTTTTCATCCTAACTATTTAAATAGATGGGTTAGCCAGCCACATCTAAGCTTTAATGGATATTATCCACTTAGCACAATGAGAGAAACTCGATAACCCTACACATGGGGTTTTAACTCACACACTACATTTATGCATACTTTTCAAAATGCATAAGTCTGAATCGACTAACTCCTTAGCATTGATCCAACTTGATCTTCTTAGTTTCTCCTTAACCTAAACCACTCTCTCAAACGCTACGGTTTTGCTTCAAGGTAGTTTTCGGTATTTTGGTCAAACTACCAAAATACTCCAAAATACTCTTTCTTGACCCGATCATCTCCTTTCATTGCAAGCAATCACCAAGCTTGCCATATATAGGTGCATCACTGGCTTGCCATGCACTGATAAGTCTCTCATATTTCGGTTGGTTATTTCTTTGAGTTCACAATTGAATTAATATAATTTTTAAAATTAGAAAAACCCTGAAAATCCAAAAAAATCCCTTGGGCTCAATTCCTATTCCCTAAGCAATCCTCCTTCCCCTTTCAGCCCGACCCCTTTCTTCCCCCGCATAGCCCACTCCGCTCACCAGCCGCTCCAGCCCATTCCATTTTCTCCTAGATTAGCCCGCCTCTTCCTTCCTTTGCTCAGCCCAATTTATCTGTGTCGTCCATCCAGCCGCCGCCCACTTGCCACCCGTCTGCTACCCAAGCCACAGTTAAATAATAAAGGGGTAGAGAGTACCTATGGTGGGTAACAATGGCAGTTAGGGCCCCTCTACATATGGATATTATATAAGGATAAACCAACTTTCACTCGTGTAACAGGCCGTAATTATCATATCAGCCATGGTCTCGTCAAAGACAAGCAGAGCTAAACTACCCTATCAAGTTACTATATACTCCCCATGGGTAAGGAGTGTATAATTGTGAGGATCAGGATAAGGCTAGAGTTGGCAAAGCCCGAGCGCATATATTAGCGCAGTGGAGTGTCAGACACAGGCGATCCTGCATGACCAACGATTAGCTCATAGTTGAGTAGATGTCGAGCACAGGCGATTCCGCTCGACCAACGACTATGGCTAGCCGAGTGAAGGTATAGTATATGAAAATACAGGAAAATAACTCTGTACTCTGATTTGGGCATCACATCTAAGCAAATGGGAGAAACCTGATGGCAATTAAAGTTAGAGTAGCTATGGGTAAAGTGATACCAACCTGCGCAGGGTATAAATCTTGAATTTATGCCTGTCTCCTGGACTAAAGGCTATGGGAGCCTATCGGAGGCTCTTTCTGACGAGTGATGAATAGATTTTTGAGACATAAAATGAATAATCTTTCTCAACTAAGTGTATTTTCATAAAGTGGGGAGAATAAATCAGGAAAGAAAATGGGATGCCACAAAATTCATAAACATGCATTTGCTAATATGATTGCTGAGTATATTATACTCTTACTATTAAACCTTCTTTGTTAGAACTGGGTTAATTTGATAATTCCACTGAACCGGGCGAAGGATATTCATTGGATGACTACTGCTGTGATGATTGGGAGGCGATGGACCTAGGAAATACTGCATACAATCTGAATACCTCTAAAGGAGGATGGGATGACTAGAGAAAGCTAGTAGTGTATCTACGTGAGTTAATGGATGCCGCGTCCCTCCAGATATAAAATAAAGCTAGATGCGCCCTTGGTGACCACGGCGAGCGTGCGCTCTCCGGTGCGGTCCACCTGCTGCGACATGCGGATGGACTCGCACGTCGGGAAGTCGACCGTGGCGGAGAGCACGTTTAGGATGATGCTCTCCTTTGGCGCGATGTACTTGTCGTAAATATTACGGTATAAGCATATTTGCACTTTTAATTCTAGCCAAAACAATCATATAAATAGATTTCCAGCATAAAAAGAATGACATTAATTGCATATAAACATGAAATTCTAATTTGCCATTCAACTTCCCATATATATTCAAAGAATATAACTTACATGCTGCTGAAAATAACATGACAAATAGTCCTAAGAACAGTAGAACAACTAATTCCAGCATATAACAAATTAATTGTTTCATTGTTGCTCTCAGAACAGAGTAGCGCAAAATCAGAGATTTTGGCCTTCTCATGCTAATATTGACATTCATCATGACTAATCTGACAATTAGAGACTAGAAATTGAGCTCACAAACATGATATCTACTGTGACAGACTGCTAATTAACAAAAAACAGCAAGAGGTAACTTTCGGTTTATAAGTTTACAAGCAAAGTAATAATATGCAGTGTCCTGTTGATAATTAGAGAATCTACCAAATATCACAGATCAACAGAATATAAGTAGTCTGCTCTAAACAAACCTGGATATGATTCTCCTACTGCATCACAGAAACAACGATAGAATGTAAACTAATCTTACCAACCGAAATGAATCTAATCAACAGACCTGACAGTAGATCACCTAAATGAGCTCAATTCTAGTTCAATTAATCAGATTACTTTCAGATTTCGATATTATCATCACAGAGCAAACACTTCAGCCCACAAACATTCACAGCAGCCCTCAGTCACTTGATTAAGATTGCAGATCAAGATAAACTGCTGTAAATGAGAAAGAACCGAATATACTCACAGAACAGACAGTATTCAAAACTGTCCTGAAGCAATCAAGCCGAAGACACAAGTAATATGGCAAGGCACGAAGAACTCGCAGTCCCAGAAAATCTATCAACCCGCTGTCACAAGCAAGTAGATGATTCACGGAGATACAATGCCGCACTTCCTACTCAGCCGCAACCAAGAGAGAAAGCCGAGGTTCAGAGATGCCGCACAAGATCACAAGAATGCCCTGGCCGAGAGCATCCAATCACTGCAGGGAACCAGTGTTGTCTCCCTCTCACTCAGGTAGAACACCACGGTCTCAAATTCCCACACCCAAATTAGGGTTGCGTAGGAAACAAAAGACCAAGCCTCAATCGGTGATGGCCGAAGCCACCAACCTCAGCACACTCGAAACAAAAGGAGGAAGAAGATTCAAAAGAGCTAGAACCAGATCGGAAGAAATCACGCACACTCCCATGGAGAGTCTCGGCCCTTTTTGAAGAAGAGACGGAGTTTGCAAGGGGTGACGCGAGCGGCCGAACCCCCGAGGAGCCCGGGCCTGCCGCGCCTCCATCTCTCGCCCCCTTCGCCGCCTCTCTCCATTAGCCGCCGAAAATCCGGATCTGGGAGCCAACCGCCGCGCCGAAATCGCACGCACGGGAGCGCACAGGAGCGGACGGAGAGCACACGGGGAGGAGACAAAGTCTCCTCTCCTTATCTCTTTGTGCGGCTCACCGACAGGTGGGCCCACCTGCATTTCCCCTTTTAGCAATTGGAAAATTCCCGATATGCCCTTGCGAATACAACAATCCCCACCAATTTATCAATTGATAAAAGATATCAATGTCTTGTTTAATATACAGCTGTTCGACTATGGGTACCTTGCGGATTTAAACCCAAAGCCTAGCGACAAGTACTACGAGTCTACGACTCTGCACAGACAAAGGAAGACTTCACCTTAATCCAATGCCTTGGTGTGAGAATTTTCGCCCAAATCACATTCTGTACTGAGCGGCTTGCCCTTTCCCTCTCGGGTTGGGACGTTCCGGTCATGTCCCCGTATCTAGCTCATGAGTGCTTAAGAAAGTATACCCTTATCTTTCTTTGATTGCAACCTCACAATCACACTCACGTAGGTGAACTCTTCTAGAAATCCTGTAGGACGATTCCTTAAGTCATATAGACCTCGAGTTCATTAAGAGCCAATGCTCAACCTTCCGTACAGAAAGAGCACTGCAGCTAATGGGACCCGTTAGATGTGCTCTCTAATCCCACACAGTTTGTTGTCCTAGAGCCTAGTTCACGGGATCTCCGATCTCCTAGGATAGGTTACCACCAATGTGAACCTTTAAACGGGTATGAGCCCCATTCCCTGAGATGCTGCTTGGATGGCCTTTCGTGCCAACCCTTTAGTGAAAGGATCTGCCAAGTTCCTTTCAGACTGGATGTATTCTATAGTAATAACACCCATCTCTTTGGCATACCTTACCGACTTAAGTCGTCTCTTTATGTGTTTTGAGGACTTCATATTGTCCTTCCTACTCTTCGCCTTAACCAGAACGGTTTGGTCATCGCAGTAGATCAAGATGGCTAGAATAGGCTTTTCCAGCACATGTAGGTCAGAAAGGAGTTCTCGAATCCATTCTGCCTCTACAGCTGCTGAATCAAGAGCTACTAATTCAGCCTCCATGGTGGACCGTGTAAGAATAGTCTGTTTAGAAGACTTCTACGACACGGCCCCACCTGCTAGAGTGAATACATAACCACTCGTAGCCTTCATGTCATCCGAGTCACTGATCTAGTTAGTGTCACTGAATCCTTCCAAGACTGCCGGATGACCCGAGTAATGTATACCCAAATTAGAGGTTCCCTTCAAATATCTTAGTACTCTTTCTAGTGCTATCCAATGATCATCTCCTGGATTGGACATATAACGACTCAATCTGCTTACAGCATATGAGATGTCTAGTCTCGTTGCACTAGTTAGGTACATCATGGATCCTATGATTTGAGAATATTTGAGTTGATCCTTTCCATGCCCAGTGTTCTTATGTAGCTTTGCATTTGGATCATAGGGTGTAGCTGCTGGCTTACAGTCCATAAACCCAAATCTGGTTAGGACTTTAAGCACATAATGGGATTGCAAAAGAGTAATCTCATTCTCACCCTTTATAAGCTTAATATTTAAGATAACATCAGCTTCACCCAGATCTTTCATATCAAAATTCTGGGAAAGGAAAGACTTAGTGTTATTGATCACATCCATGTTGGTCCCAAAAAGCAATATATCATCTACGTAAAGACATAGAATGACACTGTAACACCCCACGAAACCATATGGGATATTACTATGGAACGTCATCGCAAAAGTGAAGAATAAAAAGAGCAACAAAAGAAATCACAAATAATTTAAACTTTATTAACACTTTAATAGAAAACCAACGGAAGCTGGAATAAATATTTAAAACATGGGACCGGTCCACTTCTAATCAAATAAAGAACCAACGAATCAACAAAACGGTGGCAAACCACGGTGCTGAAAACTCGAGTGCTCCCACCCATGCAAGATGCTATCACTCCACTGGCCTTTTACCTGAGACTGAAAAGAGCAAGCGTGAGATTTGGAAATCTCAGCAAGTACCCAACTACGGTCGCAACACAAAAGTAAGACAAGCGATGCAACCATATGAAATAAAGGCAACAATGACAAGTAAGCATTGGACAAAAGGCAACCAACGAGCAACTGATATCGGAGATACTGTCATGATTAGGAGACGGATATTATGAGAACTATGTATTAAAGATATTTGTTATGTGACAAGTTATAGCAAGTTATAACAAGGGTGCCGGCGACCTTATCCCACATACCCGGTTATACGAGAATAGCCAGGCACAACCTTGTCCTCGACTGTATAACCGCAGACGGGGTGTAATATCCTGTGTAACGAGAATGTACGGCCCCCCGTACGTTACCAGGTTGGGTGGAAATGACCCCTATATGTGGGCAGCCCCAGCGTGATAACCCTTAGTTTGTTATTTAGCGAGTTATCCATGATATAAGTAAAGAGTTGTGATTGAATTAAGGTAAAGTTATGCAAGTAATGATTTAATCCCAATGAGACCGAAGAGACATGATTGGTGAAACTAGGTGATAAAGTAACCGATACATCATGGACAGATTAAATAGAACAAAATTAGGGTAGCTAAGAGATGGCGAGGATAAGGCTATAATAAAATGATGAGAAGTGAAAAGATGTGCTAGGGTTGAAAATGGAAAGACATAGTTTCTAATAATAGGGCGATGTGGAATAATGATAAGATGATAGTGATGTAATAATCAACCTAAAGAGGTGTTATAATGTAGCTCACACAAGTTTATCAACCAATCAAGTTTTATTATGTGATAAGTGATTATTAGACAAGTTAACATTTATTAAGGTATAACGATCATGACTCACATAAGGAACTGTATCGTCAATACATCATGATATCGAGAGGATTAAACACAGAAGCGTGATACTTAAAGAACTGCTAGTGATTTTAACCCAAGTCTACAACATGATCACCCGCTACCCCCATTAACGGTTTAAGCATGAACTCTACACATTAATTAAAACATGAATCTTATAACATTATTAACTGAGTATTATGATATACCTAAAGGCATGTGAAATAAGGTAATCTAGAACATCATGACAGGAATACAATATTAAGGGTATATCACCAGCAAGCATTAACAATTTGATAAGAACTAGACAAGCATTAACAATATGATCATAACTAGGCAAGCATGAATACTATTATAACAACCAGGCAAGTACTAGAGAGATGATAATAACCAGGTAACTTGGTGACAGGATATTAGCTAGGTAAATTCAGTGATATGATAAGAACCAGGTAATTCATTGATATGATAATTGTACTCACTGACAATGGTAACAAGTAATCATGAAAGATGTGAAATGTGGAATTAAATAATTGGAGATAAGTTCAGGCACGACTACAAGGAGTGAAAAGGATTGCTGAGGTTGAGGACAGGAGATAAAATCAGATGGGAGATAAAGAAGGATAATACGACGGTGGTAGGGATCCATGAATGATTCTCACCCAGCATTACAACTTAACTCACACCAATGGGTTGTCAAACAACTAGATTTTATTACGTGATAAGTTGTTATCAGTCAGGTTAACAATATCATATATAATTCCATCGAAATCAATCAAGCAATAACATACAAGTAATGAATTAGGGAACTAGTAATTAAATATATCATTCCGGAGCTAAAGATTACTAGTGGTTAACCTTAAGTTGAAGTCACTCCTATACTACCCCAACCACAATTTAAACAACAATTATAATTAGTAATTAAAGCTCGCAGCATAGACATTAACCATGGCACTTTAATACATCTAAGTGTCCAAGGTATTAATTAACATAAAGCATGGAAAATAAGATAACCTAGAACCTCATGGTATGAATCCAATATTAAAAGTACATAACTGGCAGGCATTAGCATGTGACAACAATCGGGCAAACGTTAGTAATATGATAACAAGCATGTAACTTTTAGGGTATGGTATTAATCAGGTAACATTAGTGATATGATAAAAGCCCGGTAAGTATTGGTGATATGATCGTAAACATGTACGCTTTAGTGACATGATAATGGATAGGCGAGCGTCGGGTGATATGACAATAGACAGATCGGCTTTAGCAATATGATAATGGTACTCAATAGCAACGGTAACAAGCAATCATGGGAGATGTAAAATATGAAATGCAGAGGTTACGGCCGCGAGGTACTTGCCTTGAGCACACTCGACGGACACGCTGCCCGAAGGATCTGGAGTGCATAACTGCACGAACGCTCCTTCAACAGCCGCATGAGATCTTGCTACACGGCCTAAGGAAACTCTGCGTGAAACGCCATTCAGCCGTGCTCCCCCGCCAACAGAATAACAAGCCTGTGGAGGTTGGCCACTGGCCACTCCGGCCACCACCGTCGGCCGCTGACGCCGCCGGCCACCGCCTGCGCAGTGCCTCCACGCCGCCACGTGCTCGCTCACCCACCGGCGTCGCCCGTCGCTGCCGCCCGGTCTGCACGAGTCGCTGCCTAGCGCGCCACCGCGTCGCCCTCTGTCACATGCGCACCTGCGCCGAGGCAGCCGCCGCCACCACTGACCGACAACGCCTCCAGTCGACCGGCCATAGCCGACCGGAGATGCGCCACTGTTGCACTGCGCCGAGCCGCCGCATTGCGCCGAGCAGACGTCGCCCATGGTGCCGAGCCACCGCCGTGCGCCTTACCACCGGGCCACCGCCGTGCATTGTGCCGCCGGGCTGGCATTGCGTACCTCCGCCGCGCGAGCATGCAGGTGCTGCCGCGCCGCTGCACGGCCTTGCGCGCGCATGCGTCGCGCCTCGCCGCCGGCACTCCCCATGCCGCCAGCGCGCGTGTGCGCGGTCGATGCGAGCGCCGTGCGGCCGCCGCTGTGTGCTGGTCATCGTCGGTCGCTCCGCCGCTGCCGCTGCACCGCGCCTTGAAGATGCATGCGAGCAGGCGCGCGCCCGTGCGTGCAGTCCGGCCGTGCCGCCGCCGCTTCGCCGGCCGGCCGCCGTCGCCGCCTCCGTCGCCGGCACCGCCGCCGACGCCGCCGCTGCCGGAGCCATGCAGCCGCATGCACGGGAGAGGAAGAGAGAGAGAGAGATTAGAAATCTAGGAGAGAGAGACGTTGGAAAGGATAAAAGGAAATAACGGGAGAGATGGAGAGATTGGATGAGGTTTAAACGGGAGAGAGAGATTAAAGGAGAGAGATTGGGGGAGTATAACAGGAAAGAGGGAGAGTTTTGGAAAGGAAGATGCGGATGGGAGAGATAACGGGTGAGAGAGATATTAGGGATAGGAGAGAGAAGGATGGTTTAGGTAGGAGGGAGATTAGGGATCTTTCCATTTTTCGGGTGCTACAGCTCTCCCCCCCTTAAAAGAAGATTCGGCCTCGAATCGACTGCCTCAAAAGATAGGACAAACAGAATGTGAGAAAGTTAGTTAAATGCAGCTAATCCTAAGGAGAAGCCTGGGACAACAGATCTAGAAATTTCTCACACAACTGGGACTCAAATAAGAAATAGTCCGGCATCGTAGTTGACACTCTGAACGTTCCAAGATATGGAACAGCCGTGCCACAATGGGTAGGTCCTCCGAGGCCTTCAAGTCGGACTACTCCAGAAACTGATCAAGGTCATTAAGGTACTTCCTCATCATAGAGATATGAAAGATGTTAGGGACGCCGGCTAGGGAGACAGGCAACTCCAGACCTTAAGCAAGTTTTTCTATTCGTTCCGTGATAGGAGATGGTTCAACATAACGATGGTTCAACCTTCCTTTTGCCCCAAAACGAACCACTCCCTCGGCAAAGCAAGAATGGGAGCGGAACAAGATGCTCCTTCAGGGTCTGAAAGCTGAACTCACAGTCCTCTGTCCAAATGAGTTGCTCACCCTTTTTGAGTCAACTTGGTCAAAGGCTTTGAAATGAAAGAGAAATCCTGGACAAAATGGCAGTAGAACCCAGCCAAACTCAAGAAACTGCGGATCTCTGCAACATCACCAGGTCTCGGCCAGTTTACTACTGCAGCAATCTTGGAGATATCCACAGAAAGTCCCCAATCACTAATGACATGCCCTAGAAAGCTGACAGAAGAAAGCCAAAAAGCGCACTTCTTTAGTTTAGCCAAGAGTTGATGACTCCGAAGAAGATCAAGCATAACACGGAAATGTCGCTCATGCTCCTCTGCAGTGCTAGAATGTCATCGATAAAGATGATGCCAAACTGATCCAGGTACTCGTGGAACACCCGGTGCATCAAATCCATTAACATTGTTAAAGCATTGGTCAGCCCAAATGGCACAACCAGGAACTCGAAAAGGCCATAACCAGAGCAACAACTACCTTCTAGATATTGAAAGTCTTGGTCCTGACTTGGTGGTAGCCGGACTGCGAATCTATCTTGAAGAACTTGACACCCTTGAGCTGGTCAAAGAGATCATCCATACGAGGTGAAGGGTAGCCGTTCTTGAATTGAGAGCTCGATAATAAAGGTACATACGCAGATCATACCTTCCTTATCCACAAGAGTGATTGAGAAGCCCACTTGAGGTAAAGCATCAGATAAAGTCTTTGCTCTGAAGGGCATCCAATTGCCGCTTCGACTCTTTTTTTTCCTCAGCATGGGATAGATGATAGGGAGTCTTGGTGATAGGAGTAGTGCCAGGGATAATATCAATGGCACACTCAACTACTATAACTGGAGACTGGCCTAGAAGATTCGTAAAGAGGATATCAAAAAATTCTTGAACAATAGGCAAATGTTTTGATAAGGGTCCAATGTAGGCCTCTCTAACAGGGCGAGAAGGCGCCCCGACCTGGTCATCCAGCGATGATCGAAATAGGAAGGCCAAAATAAGAGATTGATGCATCGTTTTTTTTGCCTTGATCAACGATCCCTTTATCATCCTGAAGGGAAATAATCTTGCGGTCAAGCAATGGATAAAAGCGGAATGAAGAGATAGCTAGTCCCTGCTCACAACAGGTCAAAGGTTGGATGGACACCACAATTGCGTCAAAACTAAAATTTATGGCCTTCAACTCCCGAGCAATATTGGAATAGGTAAGATTGCTAGCAAAGATCCATTAGTAGCGGTCACCACCACGGAATACGCTAAGATACTAATGGTTACAGAGTGTTACTGAAAGAAGCGAGATGCCCAAAAGAAGAACTAGCTCTCGAGTCAGCAATACAAGAGCAGGGCGTAAACTCAAGATGACCAAATCTAAAAGGTCAGGGAGCGAGGAAAAGTAAAGGGTTGGAGCAATGTCACAGGTTAACAATGAAATAAGGGAAACGGAAATTGGATATGGGATCATGGTAATATGCCAGTGAGTGGATATGCATGCATGAATGAATTAACCCGAAGCCCCGTGTGCGTGCAAACCATTTTTTTCCAGAAACTACAGCCTGAGCTCTGATACCAACTGTAACACCCCACGAAACCATATGGGATATTACTATGGAACGTCATCGCAAAAGTGAAGAATAAAAAGAGCAACAAAAGAAATCACAAATAATTTAAACTTTATTAACACTTTAATAGAAAACCAACGGAAGCTGGAATAAATATTTAAAACATGGGACCGGTCCACTTCTAATCAAATAAAGAACCAACGAATCAACAAAACGGTGGCAAACCACGGTGCTGAAAACTCGAGTGCTCCCACCCATGCAAGATGCTATCACTCCACTGACCTTTTACCTGAGACTGAAAAGAGCAAGCGTGAGATTTGGAAATCTCAGCAAGTACCCAACTACGGTCGCAACACAAAAGTAAGACAAGCGATGCAACCATATGAAATAAAGGCAACAATGACAAGTAAGCATTGGACAAAAGGCAACCAACGAGCAACTGATATCGGAGATACTGTCATGATTAGGAGACGGATATTATGAGAACTATGTATTAAAGATATTTGTTATGTGACAAGTTATAGCAAGTTATAACAAGGGTGCCGGCGACCTTATCCCACATACCCGGTTATACGAGAATAGCCAGGCACAACCTTGTCCTCGACTGTATAACCGCAGACGGGGTGTAATATCCTGTGTAACGAGAATGTACGGCCCCCCGTACGTTACCAGGTTGGGTGGAAATGACCCCTATATGTGGGCAGCCCCAGCGTGATAACCCTTAGTTTGTTATTTAGCGAGTTATCCATGATATAAGTAAAGAGTTGTGATTGAATTAAGGTAAAGTTATGCAAGTAATGATTTAATCCCAATGAGACCGAAGAGACATGATTGGTGAAACTAGGTGATAAAGTAACCGATACATCATGGACAGATTAAATAGAACAAAATTAGGGTAGCTAAGAGATGGCGAGGATAAGGCTATAATAAAATGATGAGAAGTGAAAAGATGTGCTAGGGTTGAAAATGGAAAGACATAGTTTCTAATAATAGGGCGATGTGGAATAATGATAAGATGATAGTGATGTAATAATCAACCTAAAGAGGTGTTATAATGTAGCTCACACAAGTTTATCAACCAATCAAGTTTTATTATGTGATAAGTGATTATTAGACAAGTTAACATTTATTAAGGTATAACGATCATGACTCACATAAGGAACTGTATCGTCAATACATCATGATATCGAGAGGATTAAACACAGAAGCGTGATACTTAAAGAACTGCTAGTGATTTTAACCCAAGTCTACAACATGATCACCCGCTACCCCCATTAACGGTTTAAGCATGAACTCTACACATTAATTAAAACATGAATCTTATAACATTATTAACTGAGTATTATGATATACCTAAAGGCATGTGAAATAAGGTAATCTAGAACATCATGACAGGAATACAATATTAAGGGTATATCACCAGCAAGCATTAACAATTTGATAAGAACTAGACAAGCATTAACAATATGATCATAACTAGGCAAGCATGAATACTATTATAACAACCAGGCAAGTACTAGAGAGATGATAATAACCAGGTAACTTGGTGACAGGATATTAGCTAGGTAAATTCAGTGATATGATAAGAACCAGGTAATTCATTGATATGATAATTGTACTCACTGACAATGGTAACAAGTAATCATGAAAGATGTGAAATGTGGAATTAAATAATTGGAGATAAGTTCAGGCACGACTACAAGGAGTGAAAAGGATTGCTGAGGTTGAGGACAGGAGATAAAATCAGATGGGAGATAAAGAAGGATAATACGACGGTGGTAGGGATCCATGAATGATTCTCACCCAGCATTACAACTTAACTCACACCAATGGGTTGTCAAACAACTAGATTTTATTACGTGATAAGTTGTTATCAGTCAGGTTAACAATATCATATATAATTCCATCGAAATCAATCAAGCAATAACATACAAGTAATGAATTAGGGAACTAGTAATTAAATATATCATTCCGGAGCTAAAGATTACTAGTGGTTAACCTTAAGTTGAAGTCACTCCTATACTACCCCAACCACAATTTAAACAACAATTATAATTAGTAATTAAAGCTCGCAGCATAGACATTAACCATGGCACTTTAATACATCTAAGTGTCCAAGGTATTAATTAACATAAAGCATGGAAAATAAGATAACCTAGAACCTCATGGTATGAATCCAATATTAAAAGTACATAACTGGCAGGCATTAGCATGTGACAACAATCGGGCAAACGTTAGTAATATGATAACAAGCATGTAACTTTTAGGGTATGGTATTAATCAGGTAACATTAGTGATATGATAAAAGCCCGGTAAGTATTGGTGATATGATCGTAAACATGTACGCTTTAGTGACATGATAATGGATAGGCGAGCGTCGGGTGATATGACAATAGACAGATCGGCTTTAGCAATATGATAATGGTACTCAATAGCAACGGTAACAAGCAATCATGGGAGATGTAAAATATGAAATGCAGAGGTTACGGCCGCGAGGTACTTGCCTTGAGCACACTCGACGGACACGCTGCCCGAAGGATCTGGAGTGCATAACTGCACGAACGCTCCTTCAACAGCCGCATGAGATCTTGCTACACGGCCTAAGGAAACTCTGCGTGAAACGCCATTCAGCCGTGCTCCCCCGCCAACAGAATAACAAGCCTGTGGAGGTTGGCCACTGGCCACTCCGGCCACCACCGTCGGCCGCTGACGCCGCCGGCCACCGCCTGCGCAGTGCCTCCACGCCGCCACGTGCTCGCTCACCCACCGGCGTCGCCCGTCGCTGCCGCCCGGTCTGCACGAGTCGCTGCCTAGCGCGCCACCGCGTCGCCCTCTGTCACATGCGCACCTGCGCCGAGGCAGCCGCCGCCACCACTGACCGACAACGCCTCCAGTCGACCGGCCATAGCCGACCGGAGATGCGCCACTGTTGCACTGCGCCGAGCCGCCGCATTGCGCCGAGCAGACGTCGCCCATGGTGCCGAGCCACCGCCGTGCGCCTTACCACCGGGCCACCGCCGTGCATTGTGCCGCCGGGCTGGCATTGCGTACCTCCGCCGCGCGAGCATGCAGGTGCTGCCGCGCCGCTGCACGGCCTTGCGCGCGCATGCGTCGCGCCTCGCCGCCGGCACTCCCCATGCCGCCAGCGCGCGTGTGCGCGGTCGATGCGAGCGCCGTGCGGCCGCCGCTGTGTGCTGGTCATCGTCGGTCGCTCCGCCGCTGCCGCTGCACCGCGCCTTGAAGATGCATGCGAGCAGGCGCGCGCCCGTGCGTGCAGTCCGGCCGTGCCGCCGCCGCTTCGCCGGCCGGCCGCCGTCGCCGCCTCCGTCGCCGGCACCGCCGCCGACGCTGCCGCTGCCGGAGCCATGCAGCCGCATGCACGGGAGAGGAAGAGAGAGAGAGAGATTAGAAATCTAGGAGAGAGAGACGTTGGAAAGGATAAAAGGAAATAACGGGAGAGATGGAGAGATTGGATGAGGTTTAAACGGGAGAGAGAGATTAAAGGAGAGAGATTGGGGGAGTATAACAGGAAAGAGGGAGAGTTTTGGAAAGGAAGATGCGGATGGGAGAGATAACGGGTGAGAGAGATATTAGGGATAGGAGAGAGAAGGATGGTTTAGGTAGGAGGGAGATTAGGGATCTTTCCATTTTTCGGGTGCTACAGACACCTTCGCCCCCATTAAACCGATAGTATACATATTTATCGGCTTCATTTACACAAAAGCCGACCGATGTCATCGTACTATCGAATTTCTCATGCCATTGCTTAAGAGCTTGCTTTAGACCATACAAAGATTTAATCAATCGACATACTTTCCTTTCTTGCCCTTCGACCACAATCCTTCAGGCTGTTGCATATAAATCTCCTCATCCAACTCTCCGTTTAGGAAAGCGGTCTTTACATCCATTTGATGTACTAGGAGTTTGTATGCAGCGGCTAGCGTTAAAAGCACTCGAATTGTGGATAAACAAGCCACTGGAGAGTATGTGTCAAAATAGTCTTCTCCTTCTTTCTGCATGAAACCCTTAGCCACTAACCGGGCCTTGTACTTTTCAATAGTACCATCAGGTCTACACTTCCTTTTAAAGATCCATTTGCAGCCTATTGTCTTACAACCAGGCGGGAGATCTGTAATTTCCCAAGTTCCGTTAGCTATGATGGAATTCATCTCGCTACGGACTGCCTCCTTCCAGTAATCCACATTCGGAGATGCGTACGCCTCTGAAAGGGTTCGTGGTTCATCATCCACAACATATGTGACAAAGTCATTGCCAAGTGACTTTTCGGTCCTCTGTCTCTTACTTCTCCTCAACTCCAAATCTGGAGTGGTGTTATCCACAGTAGGATGAATAGAGTGATCATCTATACCGGTATGGGCACTACCTTCATTCGGTCTCATAGGAAACACATGCTCAAAGAATGTCGCATCACGAGACTCCATCACTATATTCGTAGTGATGTCACTCACCTCGGATTTGACCACTAGAAATCTATAAGCTGTGCTATTTATAGCATATCCTAGAAAGACACAATCAACAGTCTTAGGACCAAGCTTCCTTTTCTTCGGTAACGGCACATGCACTTTTGTAAGGCATCCCTACGTTCGAAGATAGGATAAGTTGGGTTTTCTCCCCTTCCATCCTTCATAGGGTGTTTCCTCCTGATTGCGAGGTGGAACCCTATTCAGAATATAATTAGCTGTGAGAACTGCCTCACCCCACCAATAGTCCGGCATACCTGAACTCTGAAGCATGGCGTTAACAAAGTCACAAAGAGTTCAGTTCTTTCTTTCAGCTGTTCCATTAGATTAGGGGTGAGTATGGTGGAGTAACTTCATGAATTATTTCACTTTCTTCACAGAATTGGAAGAACTCATGTTTCGACTTAAGTAGATAAATATAACAATACTTAGTCGCATCATCTATGAGAGTTAAGAAGTATCGTTTGCCACATTTAGTTAATATTCCATTCATCTCGCAAAGATCAGAATGGATTAGTTCAAGTGGAGAAGTGTTTCGCCCTTCTACGCTATGAAAAGGTTTTAGGGGCTGCTTAGCTTGCACACACACTTCGCACTTTGAACCCTTCTCATAATTATAGCTTGGAATTAAACTCATCTTATTTAAACCGCATAATGGCTTCAAAATTAACATGACACAACCGTGAATGCCAAATATCATGAACTTTATTGCAATGGGAAACGTTATAAACGTTTACATTATTCAAATCAGGAATGGATGAGCGGAACATGCCTCCGCTATCATAGCCTTTGCCCACAAAATTACCAAACTTGGTCAGAATGACCTTATTTGACTCAAACACAAGCTTTATTCCTTGCCTACATAACATTGACCCGCTAAGAAGATTGCGAGTCATCGCAGGCACATACAACACGTCTCTGAGGATAAGTGTTTTGCCTGAAGTAAGCTTCAAGCAAACCTGTCCAATTCCACGTACTATCGCGGTGGCTCCGTTGCCCATTAGGACGGATCCACCACCTTCACCTTGAAATGAAGAAAAACAAAATCGATCAGCACATATATGTCTAGTAGCACCTGTATCAATCCACCAATCAATAGATGGATTTGCCATAAAGGCCATAGGTACGTACTCTTCCGAGCTGGTGTTAGCCAGCGCGACATTAGCCTCAGACTTGCGACTCTTGTGCTGACCCGAAGATGGACCTCTGCCCTTCCGATTGCGACAATGATTGGCCTTGTGGCCAGCCTCACCGCAAACAAAGTAGACGATGTCATCCTTTTTCTTCTTCATTTTCTTTGGTTGGAGCTTGACTTGTGGCTGATTCTTGAATTTGGGTTTCCCAGAACCTCCAGTTCTTTTAACCTCCACCTGGTGAGCTTGAACCTGAGCCTTTCCCATGTCATCACCGTCTCTAACACGCTCTTCGACATTGATAGCAGCTGATAGCTCATTGAGCGTCAAGCGCTCCTTTATATGTCTACGAGCGGTCACAAAGTCACGCCACGAAGGCGGTAACTTAGCCAGAATGACATTCATTTGAAACTTCTCTGGCAGGACGCAGTCGTACTGACTCAAGTCACGTACATGGAGTTGAAGCTCGTGGAGCTGCTCCATCACCGACCGCCCCTCAACCATCTTGTAGTTCAAGTAATTGGCTGTAATAAAGGACTCATTTCCATTATCTCCTTCGGAGTATTTCTCATCGAGCTCATCCCAGAGTTGCTTGGCATTTGTGAAGTTGACATAGACGTCAAACAAGCGATTAGACAGGATGGCCAGCAAACGGGCTAAGACTGCATTATTGGCTTCTTCCCATTTCATCGTTTCAGGGATCGCCAGCGGAAACGCCGGTGGATTTGAAATGACCCAGAAGAGCTTAAGGTCAGTCAGCCAAAGTTTCGCTCTCGCCTGCCAGCGCTTGAAATTGACTCCATCAAAAACTTCAGGTTTTACGACGTCAGATGAGGAAGCCATTTCTTTATAGTTAGATTTTCTAGATTGTTGTAAATATTGCGGTATAAGCATATTTGCACTTTTAATTCTAGCCAAAACAATCATATAAATAGTATATTTCCAGCATAAGAAGAATGACATTAATTGCATATAAACATAAAATTCTAATTTGCCATTCAACTTCTCATATATATTCAAATAATATAACTCTCCTTATCTCTTCGCGCACAGGAGCGGACGAAGAGCGCACGGGGAGGAGACAAAGTCTCCTCTCCTTATTTCTTCGCGCGGCTCACCGACAGGTGGGCCCGCCTGCATTTCCCCTTTTAGCAATTGGGAAATTCCCAATATGCCCTTGCGAATACAACAGTACTCTTTGATGATGTTGGCGATCTGGTCGTAGATGTCGTCGGGCTGTCCGTGGACGGGCACGCGCGTGATTCTGGGGAGGTCGACGAGGGTGAGGTCGGGCACGCTCCGCTTCCGCACGACGAGGGTGATGGGCGCGTCGGAGATGCCCTTGCCACTCCCGGCGATCTCCGCGGTCGCGGCGTTGATGGCGTCCGCGACCTTGGCGTCGGAGGTTGCCACCACGTGGCCGTGGTTGTACTCGAGCTGCAGCACGGGCGAGTCGGCGGAGGGGTCGTCCTGGAGCCGCATGACGAGCGGCACGCGGCTGCAGATGCCCTGCCCGCGCGGGAGGCTGATGCCGGCCAGCGACTCGAGCACGCTCGACTTGCCGCTGGACTGGTCTCCAACAAGGACGATGGTGGGGAGCTGGATGCCCTCCTGCGTCACCTTGAGGTGGCGCAGCCGGTCGACGACGTCGAGGAGCGGGCGGATCTGGTCGTTGTACGAGGCCGCGATGGAGCTCTCGGTGACAGCGCTGGCCGCGGCCTCGGCGTCGTCCGTCTCGTCCTTGGCTTGCTTGCACCCCATTTGAAGCTTCTTGGACACATACGGTCAGTAGCCATGGGACGGACGGGACGGTCACTCCAAATTTGGAACTCTGGACTTGGATGGCCAGGTTGCGCTGAATTTAGGGCCTAGTTATTTTGGGAATGGGAAGCCTGGCCCATATAAAAAGGTCCATCCCTACTGGGCTCTCATTGCAAGGACCAATCTTCTCCAAAAGAAGAATAGGGGTGGCCAGGATTAGCTGATGAAAAATTGTATTTTCCAGACCCAACCAGAACCTGATCCAGTGGCGGACCCAGGATCAAAATTTAGGGGGGGCTGACCCCTGGTGGATTTGCGTCTGCCTCCCATCATCATCGAGCGGTTAAGCGTGCATTCTCATATATATGCAAATAGTTATGAGAGAGAAATACAACGACGAACCAATGGATTTTTCGTTGAAATTAAGCTAGGCAGTAGGATCAGCCATGCATGGCAAGTGTGTCCAGGAAGAACAAAGGGCGGGTAAAGGAATGAGTTGTGTTCCATCTGTGACAAAAGTCATCAATCACAGCTAAAAATAATATGACCAACATAAGTTGTGTGTGTGTGGTCGAGTCGGGAGCGAAGAAAGTGTTTGCTGCCATTTCCCATCTCGTGATAAACCACGAGCTCCTCAATTGAGATTAATTTACATCATTAGCAATTTTGGGGACCCAACAAAACAAGTGAGAAGGGCAGAGTTCCAAAAGCCATGAGCTCAGTAAAGCTACAGGGCTGGCAAAGCGGCAAGCGTAGAGTTATATACAGACAAGAAGAAGAAATAACGCCATAGAACGAGGAAGTGAGAAATTCAGACGCAGCAATTGGGGAAAAAGAGGCAGCCAGTGTGCACAAACAATACAAGAATTACATGACGCGAAATGAAAAAAAACAACCCTCATCCAGGGGTGGCCCAGCCGTAGGGGGGCGCCAGCCCCGGCTGACCCCCCGGTGGGTCCGCCCCTGACCTGATCTGATAACATTTGCATATGAACCAGGCATTGAGAGTTTATGTTCTCAGCGGTAAAATTCCAAGTTTATATGGCCTTTGGCTATCCCAATGTTAATCCACAACTCCTGCGAAAAGAGAAATCGACGAAAGGGCACATCTACATTGAGGGTTTTGTATACGTAACTCCGTGTAGATCTCTCTCTTTTTGAAACCACTATATAGATCAGTTCTGCTGTATACTGTTCTGTAACTTGCAACAGTATATAACAAGGTAAAACGTCGGTGCAACAGTAAATACCTGCCTTCTATTTTTACAGATGCAAATGCACTAGTTTGGCAGACTGGGAGTAGAATGCAACAAGTTTACTGTATAGCCAGTATAGGCACTCCACACTCAAGAGAGTCCAGATTATTGCATCAATTGTTCCATCAGTGGGGCTTAGCTTTCCACGAGCTGAAGAGTGAAGACAGCTCAAAGCCACCCATTAAAACCAGCATAATTGAGCAAGCTCGTGCTGCCGTGCTATCATAATGATATGCTATACTATATTGACAGCTTCTTTACAAACTGGATGTGTGGGGGGGTGGGGGCAGGGGGGAGGATTTACTATAAAGTACAGAAGAAGCACCCAGGAGGCCACGACCAGAGAACCGTGGCTGATGCAATATGATTTCATCATAAAGAAACTTTCTTTCTTCATCAAACCTGGCTATAAACAAAGAACAAACCGCACGTACCAACCATACAAGCTAGAACCTCATACAAAATACAACAAATACATGAACATTCCCTACCTCTGCACAAACAAATCTGAAAGATGACCAAAAGAAAGAAAAGGCAAAGGGGGAAAAGAGAAAACAAATAAAAGATCCTCCACATCTCCACTCAGACTAACTTTACCGTTCTCTTTTTTTGTTTTGAACAATTGTGCATACCTCAGAAAGCTGGCAGCATGATTCAGCTTTGTGCAGCTTTGGGAGGCCTGATGATTTCTACAACCACCACATCATGACAGCCGGCTATGCTGGACCAGCACAAAAGGGGAGACTTGCTTCCGGGACACAGGCAAAATGAGCAAAACCTCCCTTAAAACCAGCCATTATCTTGCAAAGGGACCATCACCAATCCAGTACTTTGGATCATTCCAATCGACTCACCAAAGCCGATCAACTAAATCCATATCAAGCTGTGGTAATCTGCGAAGCATAATTGTTTCAGGACGTTATTGTTGGTAAACAGCCAAAGTAGTGCAGCTATCTGAAAGCAGTTTTGAGGAAGATACGATGTTGACAACATACGGACAGTTTCAGTAAGCAGTGTTCAGTCCAATCCTAAAGTTATAATAGAAGTGCACTCTTTTAAAAGTAGAAATTCTAGTCTATGAGCTTGTTTTTGCATATTCGATTCACTTGATGTTAATTCATGCTGGTTAATTACCTTTTTCTTCAGAAAAAGAAGTTGGTATTACACCTAAGCTCTTTGCCGACTGTGCTAATCGGTATCTTCTTCCCAAAAGAACCATTCATCCATTGCAAGGTAATAAAGAAAAGAAAATCGCAGGGGTAGAAAATTACCGTATATAATACATAGATGCATCTGCTATGCTGAATTTGCTGCAAGGGCGTCGCTGGCATTCTTAACGTGAAGTTCCACATTCCGGAGCTCGCGAAGATGCTGTAAAATCTCTTGAAGAAGGTCCATGCCCTTGTCCCCTTTCTTGAGGGACTTAATGCAGTGTCTGAGGAACTCCTTGTCTGCCTCTAGGGCTTGCAGTCTCTCATACACATGATCAACCTCCTCTATTATTGCTAGCCTCTCGTGCTCTTTTGCAAGCACAGAAACCGGTTTCGTCGAATTGTCAGCTTCTACCTCCCTTGCAGATGGCATCTGGTCACAGTTCTTATCATCCACTGCATCAAAGAGAGGCAGAAGTCTCTTCCCTCTACAAATAGAATTTCTACCTTCAAACTTCGCTTTGTCACCGGTGAGACCATTCTCCGGTGATTGGAGACCGTCGGCCGACAGCTCATTGTCGTCCGAGGAATGGCCAGCAGCCGCATTGGTGTCGTTGATGTCGTCATCTTCCACTGTGAAGAGCCGCTCCTCCAGTGTCTTGAGCTCCTCCAAGATGGAGAGCCTCTCCATCTCAAAGTAAGTCAAGGAATCATCCAGAGCCACTAGGTGCCTCGTGTTTTCTTGATCCGTCTTGGGGCTAAGAGCAGCGTCGAACGAGCTCTGAAGATTGCCGCCGTTCGGAGACTCGCCCAGCTCGCAGTAGTCATCCGAATGCTCGTCACTGTCCTCACCACTGGATGACGCAGAAGTGCCATTACCATTGGGGCTATGCCCGTTGGCCTTGAAGCTTGCCATTCTCCTCCTCTCCTTGTCCTCGTAGTGCAGCACCTTCTGCTTAGACAGCTCCAGCTCCCTCTCCAGCTCCTGCTTCTCCCTCTCCCTCTTGGTGACCAGCTCGTTCAGCAGCTGCAGCGCCTCCTGGTCGTACTCCGACTGCTCCTCCATCATTCTTTGGTATTGCAGCGCCTCCATCTGCATTGCCGCCTTCTCTTCCTGCAGCCTGTTGATCATTGCCATCGTCTGGTTGGTCGCGATGGCGGCGGCGTTCCTCTCCTCCTCAAGCTCGGCATACAATGCGCTGAGCGACTTTCGCTCGGCTTGCAGTGCTGTTTTCAGCTGATCAATGGTGGAAGGCTCGCCGCACTCGATCTCGCTTGCTACACTTCCATCCAAGGATAAGGACAGTGACCGTTTCCTCTCAAGCAAAAACTTTTTGTCCGAGCTTTGTGTAGCAATACTGTAAGTCGGTGTCTCAGGTGCCTTGTCTTCCTCGGGCTCGTTCTGTTCGTTTGGTAAGTGGTCTAATCTCTGGCTGGCCGTCACCTCCTCCCAGTCGGCTTCACTTGCTTCTGATCCAAACATAAGAAGTTAAAATTAAGCGCGCAGTCATTTTGAAAACATCTCAATGGGGGACAAGTTTAAGTGAGAGTACTACTCAATAATTGTACTTACCTTGTTCAGTTGGGGTTGTTTCATGGACGGTTTCCAATGGCAATGGCTGATCATCTGCGTATGCCAACGGAGCATCCGGCTCCTCAAGCGCCACCGATTCTTGATACGGCTCGACATGGTCATCTTGCTCCCGTTCGCATATCTCGCTTCCGATTGATACCTCACAGTTAGTCTCCACCTCTGCTGATCTGTTATCTTCAGGAACTGCTTCAGTGACTGAAACCAAGCCAAAGCCATGAGATGGAGTACCAAATGACTAGAATAGAACATAATCGAGAAGCCAATGAAAAGCTAGCTTACCTTTCGGCACAATGATGTCTTCTTCTTCAGCTGTGGAATCTCCTATTTCAACAGTATCTTCAAGAATCACTTCATCATCTTGGGGAATGGAGTTCTCATCAGGATCAGATGGGCTTATCACGGTCTCTGTACAAGGGATGGGCACAACAGAGTCCTCCTCAATCACGTCAGCCGCCGACGCAACCGAAGAATCCAACACCCTCTTCTCCTCCAGAACCACTCTGATATCAAGATCCCTCGAGTTGTGCTCATCATCTACGCGATTCATGCCATCCTCCTCCTCGCCGGCATCCCAACGCAAACCCGAATCATCGGCAATTGTCATCTCATCAAGTGCCACCACCGGCACCAACCGATCGTCCTCGGGCGTGGTATCTTCGCCCTGAGCCATCACTTCCAAGGACTCGTCCTCGACAGCAGCCACCTTCTCCCCTTGTTGTTCTCGGCCTTCCACCTCGTTCTGCTGCTCTTGCTGTACTACCTTTTCCTGCTCATCTTCTTCCTCTTCGTTCTCTTCTTGAGCCAGTAGAACATAGCCTTGGTCTTCTTCTTCTTCTTCGGCTGTCTTCTCCTCCACATGGCCTTCCCCTGATTCCTGTAGCTCGCGCAAAGAAGTCTCTACGACAGCGTTGCAGCAAGAACACGCCGTAGTGCCCTCCTCCCCTGCATCGTTTCCCCTCTCCTTCTTCCAAGAAGACAGGCAGCCCTCGCACATGTCGTCGGCCTCGGCGAGCCGCCGGTGGTGGAGGCAGTACCCCATCCCTGAGATCTCCGCCGCGTGGGCGCCGCATAGCACGCTCCGCAGCCACCGCGCGCCGCTCGACGCCTCACCATCCTCTGCCTCGAAGAGGCGGTCCACACGGGAGCAGAGGAGGCACGGCGGCCTGAGCCCGAAGTAGACCGCGAACCGGGCGATGGCGTAGGCGAAGAGCCCGTTGATCAGCAGCAGCGCGATGAGGATCCACTCCAGGACCGCGTACGCCAGCGCGGACGTGACCCTGTGCGTCCTCCTGTGGAGCACCGCCGCGAACCTGCTCGCCGTTGCCGCCGTCATGGCTCCCGCTCCGCGCTCTCCTCGATCCCTACGTCCGCGGCATGAAAACCGCAATCTTTGCGTCGGTCTCGACGTGCTCGGAATCCAGCTGCCAAGCGAGACCAGATGAAAGTATCAAGTATGTATGTGGAATGCTTGCAAGTTGCAACTTTGCAAAGGCAGGGAAATGAATGAGATGGCAGGGTTGGGTCGGGCTGGCTGGCTGGCTGGATGAGTTGTTTTGAAGCTTCTTGCTTTCACCTTTTGAGGGAGAAAGGTCGGGCCATTGGACCCCATGAGATGAGAGCTCGCTTTGATTTTTCACGTTTGAACGGAGGGAAAGGACGGGGTTAGAATTTCTTCCGGCTCGTTGCCACGGCCAATGCGTACGCGCCGGGTGAATTGGAAACGCTGCACCGGCCGAGACGACGAGACGGGCATGTCTTGCGTAGTGGTGAGCACGACTTGGCTAGGCCTGCCTGACCGTGCAATCTGGCGGATTGATCTCGACCTCTCCGGTAACAAACTGCTGAAGACTCAAAAGGGCATGGCTTTTGTGGAGATGCAATGGCCTGTCCACAGGGAGCAGCACAGCTTTAGTTTGTCAGGTTAATCATGGATTGTACAAGGGCTCGGAATGATACGAGAGGCTTGGCTTTTAACATTTCGGCATCAGCAGTAGAATCCGATGCTCCTAATCGTCGTACACCCGTCGGCACACCGTGCACCGCCAAACAGAGGTTGCTTTGCTGTATTTTGTCATAATAGCAATCCACGTTGCCAAATACTACTAGCACTATGATTACACACCAAACAATAAATAATAGAGTTAATAATAAATAATGAGGCTACGAAAAGATCACAATGTGATACCTAGAACATAAAACTCACTGTAGAGACATGTGTAGAGTGTATGCACGACACTCGGTTAATTCTTACAAAAACGGTCTCTCTTTTTTATAGTGCCCTAGGACTATATTTATAGACATGGGAGAGGTTGTTTATGCAAATACCCCATTGGAGTCTTTAATGGCGAGGGTAAGTATATCATTTCCTTGGCTTGGTAGGCCGATTGGGCTTAGGTGAGGCCTCTCCCTCAATAGTAACCTCTCATGATTAAGGGCTTCGCGACCGGCAGACCAAAATCATGTCGCTAGCGCCTTCGCCCCTTCGTCCCTTCGGGCCACCAGTTGGTTGCTTGGTAATTCATGATGCTTCATTTTGATTGTTGTCAACATGGTTGCTATGAGGGCGCGCACTTGTATTATGGTTGGCCTTTGGTCTCTTGCTGGATCCATTATGTCGTTGGCCTAGGTGCCTTTTTAATTCCGTGCCATTCGGCTGTGGTCTTTAGCTTATTGCATGGGTCTTGCCTCTTCGGCACTCACGCTCAGCTCATATGTTGCCCTTGATCCTCGACACATGGCGGCGATCTAGTCGTAGAATGTGCAACGTGGGCGATTGCACTGGTTACGGGGACATGTGAGGCGATTGAAAAGGCGTGCTGGTCTTGTCATTATTAAGGTCCCTGTCCCGTCACTATTTAAGGCATGTAGCACTTGGGTTGCATCTATTTCTTCTTCGAGTCTCGTTGCGCCCATCGCCTTTGTCGCTCCTGCTATTCACCCTCAAGCACTTAGCTTTTCGCGTAGTTATCACCTATGCTCGTGTGTCCGAACACGTTGCTCATGCTTCCGCTTCCACTGTGTGATAACTCAAGGAAGTGAGCACACCGGATGTGGTGATACGTCGGCGACGTTGTCGAGTTGTAGTGGTGAGGACACGCGGTCCGAGCCGTCGTCGGTAAGCGATGGTAAGGATCATGGAAAGTAGCAGGCTCCTTTGTCAATGCTCTCAGCCAGTCCGTAGTGACCGACGAGCTCCTTGACACACTCGTGTGTGATGGGAAGGTTTTGGATTGACAACTTGTTCGTCGGCCGGCCGTTGATGAAGTTGTGCTGTGGCCACGAGAGGGCGAGACGCTCATCTTCACGGCCTACTTTAACGCTAGCCTCTACATCCCCTCCATGCGCTTCATGGGTGAGATGCTCCGTGCCTAGGACTTGGAGCTTTTGCAGCTTACTGTGAACGCCATTGTGCGGCTTGTGTTTCTTTCATGGGCGGCCTGGTCAGAGGTCACCATTCCCAGTGCCCCGCTCTTTGTTTCCCTGCATGACGCCCTGTGCCAGCCAAAGCAGGTGGGTGACACCCAATACTCGAACCTAGTGAGCATCATCTTCCAGGTTTGCTTTGGCAGTACGAAGGACTTCTCTTCCAACTCGAGACGGATGAAGTGAGTCGAATTGGCTCCGGAGGTGGTTTTACCATGCTGTCGAGCTGGAAAGTAGCCTTTGCTAGACCAGGCGCAGCATGGACTTTGTTCCTTCCTTGTGTGCAAAGCTCGATCAAGACGATGAGTTACGTGTGAGGAGGCTTCATGCGCTTGCACGAAACATGAACATGCGCAACCTCGCAGAGGAGTTCTGCATGCTCCATGTGTCACCTCTAGTCTGTCGCTAGGGGGTGAAGACTGGGTTTGCTCAAGATGATGGAATCCACACCCCCTGACGCAGCTGGAGAGGCCTTCCAGTCAGATAGGTTGCTTGGACTTCCTTTTTGTATCTTTGTTTTTCGCCCTTCGGCTCCAGAGGCTACTAACACCTGTCCTACGGGTGTGATGTAGTGCTATCATTGGAGGAGCCCGAGAGGGGGCAAAGATGATGCGGCGCCGGGGGGATGGGGGGGGGGGTGGGTGGGAGATAGTGGAGAGAGTGCTGGCGAAGGCCACCATCTAAACGACTTGGAGGCCTATGCAGAAGGCAATACAGGGGCCAGCGCTACGGATCCCTACCTGCTTGCCTCTAGCGAGACCTTTGGATGCCACCACAGAGGCCACATTAGGTGCTTCATCGGGCCATCTCGCAAAGCGCGACCACTTCAACGCTCCTTCAGCCAACCCCGTGATGGGGTACCACGTCGCTCTAGACATCTTGGAGGAAGATTTGAGCTTCGAAGCAGCGGTGTCTCGAAGTCCCCCGGGGAAGATGTGGACATTTTGCTATTGCCCTCTCCTACAGGAAGCCCTGTGTGGCCTAAGGATGGCAAAACTCCCATCCACATCCCTAGCGACTCCTCCACAATTTTGAGCCCTTCATTCGATTCCTGGGACTTCATGAGGCTATCTCCGATTTACTCCCTTACATTGTCGCCCTCAATAGCGACCCCTCCTTCTCCAGTAACATGAGGTTCAGCTATCCAACGATGGGGCGCATTTTCGCTTGAAAATCACGTGACTTGTGACTTGTGGTGCTCCACTTGGCAGACCAAGTTCACCTTATTTTTTGTTGAGCCATGTATCATATCTCTCCTTTTAACTAGTCATGAGACTATTTAATTATCATTATTTGGTTTGAATGTTATCAGTTACTAGTGAATAATGAGTCAGTTATCAGCGATTTAACACTGCTTAATCTGTGATTTGATGAGGCAGGTACCAGTGAATAATTATGTTTTAATCGTAGCAGTTACTAGTGAATAATTGCAGCACCCTTATAAGGGCATGGAGATGTCCAGGAAAAGAACAGAGCATTCCTCATCCATTCTTTCCGTACTTTCTTCTCTGCGGATTTGTGTTGTTGTGCTGCGTCGTCTGAACCTCGTCGACCTTTCTTCCTGGCATGCACCTGGAAGGAGGGAGAGCGGCTATCTCCAAACCATTGCCACAGAGAGTACCTACACGGGACAACAATAAGGTTTTTGGGTAGCGCATTTGCGCGGCCGCTTCTGCACTACATCGTCTATGTTCTGCACTATATCAATCATGCGCTGCTTTCTATTCTTCATCAAGCCTAATAATAAGTTGTTTACGTGTGCGTTCGACTTTGATACTATATTTTCCTTGTGTATGTTTATTATATTTGTCTCTTAGTAAAATTTAGAATTAAAATATTGCCTGTATTTGAAACAATGTAAATAGTTCCCACATTCTTCGCCACACATTTTCAGGCCTTCAGTGGCGCGTTCGTGCTGCACTACCTAGTACTCCCACGTACTAGTACTAAATTTGATAGCATGCGTATCCATGAACAGTTACCCACCCCAAGGTCAGCCTAAGATCAGCCGGGAACACATCCATACGCTAAAAACAAGCCCAAGTACCGATTCCCCATGTGGAGCAGCAAATGGGAGTAGTAGCAGTGGGAAAAGTTCTCGTTCAGAAGCACTCACAGACACAGACAGGTACTAGGACTGTAGTTAACGCCAAGGCAAGGTAAAAGCCAGGCCAGGGAAGGGAGAGGTAAACTAGCCAGGGGACACGGAGATGCTGGGCGAATATTGGCGGTGGATTGACGATGGGAGCGCGCGGGACCAACCGAGGAAAGAGAGGCGATGGCTGATGGGGGAGCTGGGTTGGCAGGTGGGGAGTTGATTGCGCGGCCGTGGCGCCCCCACCCGCCACAGACCTGACCACGCTTTCGGCTCGGCCGCTTTGCCTTTGATCCCAACACGTCCTTTTGTAATCCCCGTTTGCTCCAACGGCGGCCTCTGCCTCTCCTCCCCACTTTGGGCCGTCTGCCCGCCCGGCGGTTGGCATGCCTAGCCACCCCCACCGGCCACCACGCCATCGTTTCCCGGGTTTTGTAGCTAGCTTTGAGAGCTACCGGTGTAAGCGACTAGGCTATGGAGCGATGTAAGTGGAAATATGGGTGCTGTGTCTACGAACCGAGCAGTATGTAAGGAAACTAACTAAAGAGGTGATGAGTAAGAATGAGTAGATTTTACCCTCTCATCCCTCTTGGGGTTTATATACATGAATGAGATAGGATAAATTACCATCCTATCTGTGGAGGCCGTCAGAGTTAGCAAGGAGCTCGACGGAGTCAGCGAGGAGTCTAGCGGAGTCTGGTCGTGGACGTCGGAGTCAGCACGGAACTCAGCGGAGGCCACTGGGATGTGCGGAGTCAAGTGTGGAGGGGACCTTGCTAACACCGAGCGCGGGGCTTCCTGCCAGCAGAAACTCGGGGGCCGTCGTCGTGGAGTCTACGCATGCGCTATACCAAGGCATGATTCATGCACACACACACTAGGCATGCATGTATGCGTACGCGCTGTTATTCCTTGGAGTTGAAACAGGACGATGCGTGCCGAAGCAGAAGCTAATGCGGATGCTGACAAGGAACTGTGGGTGCATACGCATGCCTGTAGACTACTTGCCGAATGCGATGACGCAGCTTCCACAGATCAAGCATAAGAGAAAGCAAAAACACACCAAGAAATTTTGGAGCTATTCTTATTGCTTCCTCGCTAGTTCCTTCTTCGAGCCGATCCCTTCGGAGTTGGTCCTCTCTAGCATATTCCCTGCGTAGCTTCTTGCACAGTCCCCAGACAACATCAACTGTTGTGACTACGGACCAAACAATATATAAATGGATTAGCTAGAGAGAGGTGGTGAGTAAGAATGAGTGGATCTTGCCCTCTCATCCCCTTGAGGGTTTATATACGTGAATAGGATATGATGAGAAATTCGTATTCTACCTTTTAATAAGTACAAAAGATGATGGTATATTAGTATATTTCTCTATACTACTGAATCTATTACGTATTAGACCAATTGCAAGATCTAGTTGTGAGAAATTGGACCACTCCTTTAGCCATGGGCAAACGAGAAAGTGTATGCCGTTGTGATGTTTTACGGGAAAAAGATGGTCACCATCGATTCTCGGAAAGCGGCAGGTCACGGTAGAGGCAGTAAAGTAGGAAAAGGTCAAGGATCGGGATTGCCATCCCACCATACAGCTTATTTGAGGATCATTAGTTAAAAGAGTACTTGAACTTCTTGAATTAATCAGCTAATATAAGCATCCCGTTAAGATTAGCTTCAACTTATAAGCGATAATGTAAGATAAAACTATATGGAAAAATAAACTATATATGTGCTAAATAGATATCAGGTGCAAAAAGCTGCAATGTTGCCAGAGACGGATCTACTACCATCAGCAGCAAATGCAATCGTCTCTACCCCGTTAGATCAAAAACGAATGGTCAAAAACTTGAGATCTCTTTGGGACCGTAGCACACTACTTAGCATAAGATCTGGGCCATTAGATATTAGAACGGACGTGAGGAGGCAACTGTAGCTAATCATCCTGCAATGTTGCATTATATTGTTTAAATTATAAAAAACGTAAGGAAATCAAGAGGCAAATGATCTTACACCCCACATTGTGACTTTGGAATTGGGACTGAACTCGACAATTGGAATTAGACTTCATGGATAGCTGCTGCTGGATAGGATTTTAAAAATTTTTTAGCTCGCAAAATTGTAAAAAAAATTCCGGAAAAATAACACCTTAAACCGCAATACCTAAATCCGTGTGTGGTCTAACCATGATTGATGACACCGTTCTGGCTCATCTCCCCACGAAGAGTGCTTCTGTACTTTTCTCAATATTAATTTACATAATTTTTATAATATGATAAATAGTGGATATATGTTATTTATCTTTATTGATATTTTAGTATCGATTTTACATATGATTTCTTGGATTCAGGGGATCTCTTGCCGACCTAACTACTATCACATAGAGAAAGACGAAGGGATTTTATACAGCTTTGTGCCTTCTCCTCAAAGAACAACAACCATACTTTTTATGTGGCTATTGCCCAATGAACTGATTACAACCAAGAAAATAATGCGGAATGTCTTGCTCTACTTCTATTCTCCCTCAAGTCTGCTGAATTTGTCTCCCCTCTCCTTGATGTTAATCCTTTATATAGCTTGCAAAGCGGCGGCAATTGCTCCATGCCAACAGATGCCTTAATGTTTCAAATGATAACCGTCCGATGAGAGTTATTGCCAGAGAGACATGGTATCTCACTCGTTGAGCAGCAGTTATTGTCAGAGAGGAGTTATGCACAATTATTCCAAAGAATAAATACACGTGCTAACTGCCTCATCAGACAGATCCACGATGTAATGGGTTGTCATAGATAAGTCAGTCGAAGTTTGACTTAATCATAGGAGGATCTATGATCACAAAGTGGTCGCAAGATAACTTACTACTATGTCATGATCGTAGGAGAACTTATGACTATGAAGTCGTCATAAAAAAGGCTTATGACTAGGGGTGTCGTAGAGGGGCTTACGATCACGAAGCAATTGTGAAAAGACTTATGACCAGGGGGTGGTCGTAGAAGAGCTTACGACTAAGAAGTGATCGTAGAAGAGTTTATGACTACCTTGTGAAATCTTTCTCTTATAGATAAGGGGTATACTCAAGTAGTAAAATAACATATAACAATATCATTTACAGATATTTACGTATGTTTTTTTGGATTCGGGGATCTCTTGCTAACCTAACTATGATCATAGAAAAAGACGCAACGATTTTATACAGGTCCGGGCATTCTCCTAGGAGAATAACAACTCTACTTCTGTGTGGTTATTGCTCAATGAACTGATTACAGCCAAGAAAGTAACGTGGAGTGTCTTGCTCTACTTCTATTCTCCATCAAGTCTATTGAATTTGTCCCTCCTCTCCCTAACATCAATCCTTTATATAGCTTGCGAAGTAGCGGTAGTTGTTCCATGCCAATAGACGTCTTAACGTTTCAGATGATAACCGTTCGATGGGAGTTATTTTTAGAGAGATGTGGAATCTCACTCGTCGTGCAACTGTTATTGTCAGAGAGAAGTTTTGTGTAGTTATTCAAAAGAATAAGTGCACGTGCAAACCACCTCATCAAACAGACCCATGATGTTATGTGTTGTCGTACACAGGTTAGTCGAAGTTTGACTTAATCGTAGGAGGATCTATGATCACAAAGTGGTTGCAAGATAATTTACAACTATGTCATGGTCGTAGGAAAACTTATGACTACGAAGTCATCATAAAAAAAGTCTTACGACTAGGGGTGGTTGTAGAGGGGGCTTACGATCATGAAGTAGTTGTGAAAAGACTTCCGACCAGGGGGTGGTCGTAGAAGAGTTAACGACTAAGGAGTGATCGTAAAAGAGTTTATGACTACCTTGTGAAATCGTTCCCTTATATATAAGGGGTATACTCAAGTAGTATAATAACGTAACAATATCATTTGCAGATAAATAATAATTTAAGGATTGTTATATCCTTGTCATGTAGACCCTCAACTTCAAGTGAAAGTAATTTATTTGAGAAAGAGAAGTTTTCAACGAGTTAAGATCAAAAGCAAAGCCTTTTCGATCTAATTTGACCAGAAGTGAACTTGGTCAAAAAAGTAATTTCGCTTGAGTTGTAAAGACATACCAGTTTCGAATAGAAGAATTCTAATCATCTCTCGTTGATTTGTCTGTTGGGAGCGATTCTCGAAGAAGTAATAACAATTGAGTTCCTGAGATTGGTAACCGATTCATGCGGCTATAAAAACTTACCTTGGGTAACTTTTGAGCTTCTTACTTTTTCCTCTTGCTCTAATCTTCTTCGAGTTTTTCGCCACCAATCAAGCCTTCTTCTTCCCCCAGTTTCTTCCAAATCCAAACCAATCACTCAGACAAAATGACTAAGTCTTCATTTAATTGGCTAGTGTCAGAGATGGGCACTGCTAAGTTGAAGGCATTGGTTGAGGCTGGGAAGATTCCTTCTTGGAAATTCGTCAGATGGATCGAAGCTATTGGACATCACTGGCCGTTGAGGGAGATAAGTCATCCCAGTTTTTCAAGCATATTGTGAGTGCGGACTTCGACTTCCTACTCACCCTTTTCTCACAGTCGTACTTGAATACTTTGCGGAAGAATTGGTGAACTTGGTTCTCAATTCGATCACTATGTTAAGCGTGTTCGTATACCTGTGCGAAGTCTACTTGGGGATTACTCTGGATTTATAGCTCTTTTGGTATTACTATTACATGAGTAGACAAACTAGAATTACCGAAAGTTGTGGTCTGAAGCTCCATGACGGTAAGATAGAGCAATACATCCAAATGTTTACCCGATCGTTATGGCCAAACTGGAAGAAGAAATGGTTCTACTGGGAGACCAGTGAAGACAACCTTTCTTTTGTGAGAAAGGGTACCGATAAGAGTGCAATCGGGTCGAATTCAGACGGATATTGCTTAAACCTCATGTGACATAGATGCTGGCTCGAAGGGTGCCACCGTGAGATGCGCCATCGGCCCCGCATGGCCGAGCCACCGTGGTTGAACGATGTGCCTACTTCGCACGGGCCGCCACAGTGTCGCACGGCTGACCGCCGCTGGCATACGCTAATGCCGACCCGAATGTCGCCTCCGCTCGGCCTCGCACGCATCGTCGCCACCACCCTGCACGGCATTCCGCCGCCCATCCACGTCTCCTGGTCCGCCAGCCCAAACGTCGCTATCGCCACTGTCGCGTGTCTAGGCGCGCCGCCTCCTCTGTGAACAGGGGTAGGGAAAACCCTACCCCTTTCATCCTTTTGAGCCGGCTGGCATGGGCTGATATGGGCTGGGGCGGGGGGAGAGGCGAAAGAAAAATGGGGAGGCCCGGCCTGAAAAAAAGAAAAAACATCAACGTCTGATTTTGCAAATGGGCCCTCAAAAAATTGGAAATTTTCTCAAAACTGAAAATTAGCAAATAAGCCCTCGAAAGTTACATAATTCATTGAAAATTCATATTCCAGCATAAAAAGGCCTTGGAAATTCAAATTTTGAGTTGTTTTCCACATTTGAAGCAAGTTTAGCACTGTTACCATTGCTTTTTGTGCTTCTCTGTATTTATTTACTATTTTGATTAATTATAATTATTTAAATTGTCTTTAATCACTGAAGTCAACAGTAAAATTATAGAAAATGCATAGAAAATTCTAGAACATTACGATAACCTTTTATACCATTGTCCAATTTATTTTATGTAGTAAATTTATGTATTCCCTTCATGCACATGTAGATGACAGGCATCATGAATTGGGAGTTCAAGGAGCTAGCCTAGCATGGCCAAAATTACATGACTTAGGCTTCTGATGTCAAGATCATACTTGAAGCCAGGAAGCTCCGCACTGCCATCGAGATTGGTGTACCACAGGATACCAAACCCACACCTAAGGAGAACGATCAGGCACTTCACTTCCTCAGACACCATCTCTATCTTACTCTCAAGAATGAGTACATGGCAGAGAAGGGCGCGCTAGCATTGTGGACTGCACTCAAGAAGCGATTCAAAAAGCTAAAGTACAACATTCTCCTTCAGACAAAGCAAGAGTGGATCCGATTGGGGTTTGTTGATTTCAAAATGGTCGAGGAGTACAACTCTGCTCTATATAGAATTTGTATCAATCTTCAAATTTGTCGCAGGCAGATCATAGATGAGCAGAAGATCGAGGAGTCCCTCTCCACCTTCCACCCCAATGCAATGCAGTCTACGTGCAACTATCGTCAAGATGGATACAAGGAGTATACCGAGTTGATTGATATCATGTAGGTTCCAGAAGCTCAGGATGATGTTCTCCGTAAGAACTTTATCGCACAGCCACCTGAGAGCTCTGCTAGCTGTGAGGCCAACTCTGGGAACTACAAGGTGCGAAAGTCTATAATGAAAAAAAGGGAAAGGAAGGGCAAAACCGCAGCCAGAAAGGCAAGTCAAATGCTCCACAGGAGAATAAGGCCAGCAAACCGAAGCGGGACGACAAGCCCTATGGTCAGCAAGACTAAACCTGCTACAAGTGTGGCAAGTGGGGCACTGGTTGCGGATCTGTAAAGAGCTGCAACACATCGTTGATACATTCCAGGCTAAGAAGAAGAAGGGCGGCAAAGGACAGCATGAAACCCACTTTGTCTCTGTTGAGAGGGAGAGTTCTCAGCAATTGCCTGCACCAATGAAGATTAACTATACTCCTACAGCAGCACCCCTTCTTGACATTTCAGCTGCCACCGCCATGATTTCCCAAGAAAACATATCGCCTTTGAGAAGATAGCAGCCGAAGTTTCTGGCTTTTTAGCATATTCAGTCTAATGCACAGAATGCATTTAGACTTTAATTGCCATTTATTTAATGTGTGGAAGGAATGAACTAGATTTTGCATTGTCGGTACTCAAACAATTTATTTTTCTCGTGATGGTTGGATGATATTGAATAATTCATTCATTTATTTAGTTAATAATGGCATGATGTGTTCTAATATTTGAATTATCTTATTTATGTGATTGATTGTCTTCTACTGTATATTAATAAAGTACTTTATATTAGAACATGTGTGACGCCCTATGGAGGAAGTGTACTTAGTTGACAGCGGCACAACGAATACCATCTTGAAAGAAACAAAATTCTTTCAGTCGATTAGCAAGAATGCGAGTAGCCTTACAACAATTGTTGGTAGTGCTGCTTGTATAATAGGCTCAGGAAGAGCCACAATTATACTTCCAACGGGTACAACTTTAGTCATTCAAGAAGTCTTATTGTACCCAGAATTGACTAGAACTCTCCTAAGTTTCAAGGATATTTATGTTAACGGTTTCTACGTTGAGACTGAAGAAGAGTATAGTAAGAAATACCTACTCGTTACAAAGCGTGAAGCAAATAAAAAAAGGGTATTAGAAAGGCTTTCTTCATTTGAGATTGTGCTATATTATACTAATATTTTGGCATCCGTAGCCTATATTGCCCTGAAAGCCACATTTAGAAGCTCTGAACTCTTCTGTCTCTAGCACGATAGATTAGGCCACTCAGGTATTAGAATGATGAGAAACATAATTAACAATTCACAAAAATATAATATTGATGTAAAGAATTTTTCGAATCAAGAAGATTTTGTGTGCTCCGCATGTGCCACCGGGAAATTAATTAGTAGACCTTTTGCTATGAAAATGAATGATGAAGTCCCTGCATTCCTATAGCGTATCTAAGGAGACATTGCCGACCTATACAACCCCTGTTAGGGTCATTTAAATATTTTATGGTGCTCATCGATGCTTCCTCAAAATAGTCGTATGTATGTTTATTATCTACGAGAAACCATACTTTCGCAAAGCTGGTCTCGCAGATAATTCAAATTAAAAATAATTTTTCTGATCATCATATAAAGTCCATCAGAATGGACAACGCCGAAGAATTTACTTCAAAGGCAATTGATGATTATTGCATGGTAATGGGAATTAAAGTTGAGCATTTTGTATTGCATGTCCACATCCAGAATGGACTAGCAAAGGCATTAATTAAGAGAATTAAATTTATTGCCCGACCACTTTTGCAGAATTGTAATTTACCATATACATGTTGGGGACATGCAGTCCTACATGCATCAACTCTCATCAACTTTAGACCATTGGCCTATAACATCCATTCACTAATGCAACTAGCGCAAAGTTCAGCATCGAAAGATTCTCATCTCCGGAGGTTTGGATGCACGGTTTATGTACCTATACCCTTTCCACAGTGTACAACAGTGGGCCCTCTCCGAAAATCTGGGATAAACGTTGGTTATGAGACAACATCCATAATCAGGTATTTGGAACCCATGATAGGAGATTTGCATACTGCCCGTTTCGTTGATAGTATATTTAACGAGGATAGTTTCTCGACATTAGTGGGGAGAAAATCAACCCCTTAATGAAATATATTAGGAAATTACGTGGTAAGCCACGGGAATCCATGCACATAATCCACGCATTAGTGAAGCAAATAGATAAGTCCAGAAGAGCATTGACTTGCAAGCATTAGCAAACCAACTGCCGGACCACTTTAGTGATTTAAAGAGCGTGACCAAGTCGCATGTGCCTGCATGCAATGCACCAGAGAGAGTTGAAATACTAAAGAAAGCTGAAGGTATCCCTAATCCCATCTAGAGGCCTCAGAATAAAAGGACGAGAACTCCGGCCCCCTCGAATCCCATATACCATGGGACGCCTAGTGAAAAAGGATAAAAAGGACTTGACACAGCTAATCACTAAAGTTCTTCAGAACCAGAAGGGGAGCCAGTTGAGACCTGGTACCAATATGGCACCTTCAGAAAAAGGGCATATCGAGTCTGAACATTCCCATGGAGGGATAAATCAGCAAAGATGTGTGCGCACACATCGGAGTTGAAAAACTAAAGGGACTTGCTCCTGCAACTAGGAGTGGCGAGCAAGTAGAAGCACTAGAAGAACTAACCCATGATGAAATAGCTATAAACTATGTGCACATGGGAGGATCTACGAATAGGAAAACAATCAATGTTGATATTTATTTTGCAAAACAAATTGCCATAATTATCGAGCTTGATCTAGAGCCTTTATCACTCGTTGAATATAAGAAAAGATCAGTTTGGAAGGATTGGAAAAAGGCAATAAAAACTGAATTATTATCTCTGAATAAAAGAGAAGTGTTGGGTCTGTAAGCCGCACGCCTCCCTATGTGCACCGTAGGGCATAAATGGGTATTTGTTCAAAAGAAAAATGAAATAAATGAAGTTGTAAGATATAAATAAAGACTTATTGCACAAGGTTTCACTCAACGACTAGGAGTTGATTATGAAGAAACATATTCCCCGGTCATGGGTAGTATTTCTTTTAGATATTTAATCTCAATGGCAGTAAACCTGAATTTAGAAATAAAATTGATGGATGTGGTAACAGCATACTTTTATGGAAATCTGGATTCGGACAATTATATGAAGGTGCCTGAAAGCATCCCTATCCTGAATCTTGCCTGAAGGCATCCCTGTCCTGAACCAAGACAACAAATATAAGCCTGTACAGTGTGAAACTTAGAAAATCATTGTATGGACTAAAGCAATTAGGCAGGATGTGGTATAATCGCTTAAGTGACTTTCTATGCAAGAAAGGCTATACGAACAATGAGGATTGTCCCTGTGTATTTATACGACGATCACAGAGTAGATTTTATATAATCTCAGTATATGTAGATGATCTGAATATCATCGAAACTCTAGAAGATATAAACAAAGCAAGCTTTTATTGGAGTCAGAGTTTGAAATGAAAGATTTGGGTAAAACCAAATACTGCTTAGACTTGCAGCTTGAGCATGTCCCAGAAGGAATATTAGTACATCAATCCGCATACACTCAAAAGGTGTTAGAAAGGTTTATCTTTGAAAAGGCATACCCTTCAAAGGTACCAATGGTCGGGAGATCTTTGCAGCAAGACAGGGATCCGTACAGACCTAGAAAAGAAAGGGAGGAAGTCCTGGGACCGGAATTCCCGTACTTAAGTGCAATAGAAGTACTTATGTATTTAGCAAACTGCAATAGACTAGATATTGCTTTTACTGTAAATCTATTAGCAAGGTATAGTGCTGAACCTACAAAAGATATTGGCAGAGAATAAAGGATATTTTTTGATACCTTCAAGGAAGTAAAGATCTTGGACTATTCTATAGAAAGAACCAAGACTTGAATATGTCTGGCTATGCAAATGCTGGGTACCCATCAGACCTACATATAGTTAGGTTACAGACAGGCTATGTATTCCTATGTGGTGGAACTGCAATTTCATGAAAATCGCTTAAGCAAAGTCTTGTATCGATTTCGACGAACCACTCGGAAATCATAGCGCTATACGAGGCCGCACGAGAATTTGCTTGGTTTTGACGAATGATTCACCACATTTAGCAGTCATGTGGATTGAATATCGTGCAAGCTCCCACAATTATCTATGAAGATAATGCAACTTGTGTTGTACAAGTACAAACGGGCTACGTGTAAAGTCATCTTACAAGACATATCAACTCTAAGTTCTTCTATACTCACGAATTGCAAAAGATGGACAAAATTAAGATATTGTATACTAAATCATGTGAAAATCTTGCAAATTTATTCACTAAGTCGCTTCCAGCATTTAATTTTGAAAGATGTGTATGTGGAATTGGAATGATGGGACTTAAAGAAATGCAGAATTCAAGGGAGACTTTTCACGAGTTCACTATTAAAATTTGATCACGACGATCGAGTACCCAAAGAATAAATCCTGTAGATTGAATGAAATTAGGTGAATTGTATTTTTTCCCTTGACGAGTTTTCCTGAAGTTTCTCGTCCAAGGTTTTTAATGAGCCAATTCGTGTAACACAACATAACATGTATTATGTACTCTTTCTCCGAATTTTTCCTACAGGATTTTATGTAGTTTTGATGAGTCATGAACATATCGGATGAGTGCCCAAAAGGGAGTGCTGAGAAACCTGAACTTGGGCCTGCAAGCTCAACCCATTGATAGATACTCTCCACCTAACCTATAAATAGGGGGCCCAATTGTTATTATGTATACCTTATGTAAAAGAAAGAAAGGCAATAAAGAAGAAGGAGCACCTCATCTCTCTGTATTCAATTTTTACGTTATTCTATATTTAATATATCTATTTTAATATAAAAGAAATTAATTAGACTAAACTCGCCTGCAACGTTCCTTAACAAACAACACCTCCACCCACCTACAAGCAAGATCATCTGGCGCACTCGCCAATCCAGCCCCGCCCGCGCGGGTGTAACAACTCAACAGCTAACCCGTCCGCCACCGAAAAACGGAAAAATTGTAGATTTGCCCCACAGTTGAGTGGCTTTGTAGATTTGCCCCACTGATGTCTCAATGACATGTGGGTCCAGGACCCACATGTCATCGAGACAACTGGGGCAAATCTACAAAGTGCACATTTTTAAGTGGGGCAAATCTACAAATCCCCCCCGAAAAACACACCGCACCACCCGCCCGAATCCAGCCAGCCCGGCCGACACGCCCGCCCGATCCGCCCGCGACCTTCCGCTTTCCCCCGTTCCTCTGCCCCGCCTGTCCGCGGCTGTCTGCGCCTCGCCCGTCGTCGCGCGTCGCCTGCCGAGTCCAAGACCCCCGCGCCTCCCCATCTCCCGCACCCACCCGATTCGGCCGCCCCTCTCCAAATTCCCAACTTTTCCTGCCCCGAGAGCCGCAGGGATGAACCGGATCCCGTCCGTCTCGCTGCGGCGCGACGCGGCCGAGGTGGACGCGGCGGCGCCCGACCCCGCGGCGCTGGCGCGGTGGGCGCGGGCCTTCTGCGTCATCCGCTTCGACCTGGAGCGCGGGCAGCTGGTGGAGGCCTGCTACCCGCCCGACGCGCTGGCGCCCGCCGGCCTCGACCGCCTCGTCGCCTTCTCCTCCTTCCCCGACTCCATGTCCCACCACCTCCCGCGCCACCGCTCCTCTGTCCACGACTCGCTCTTCTCCTTCCGCGTCCCGGACCCCTCCCCCTCTGCCGCCGGCTCCTGCCGTGGCTTCCTCTACGGCTTCGTCTTCAACCGCCAGCGCCAGGACGAGCGCCTCCCCCGCGGCGGCGAGCAGAAGTCCGTCGTCATACTCTCCCACGCGCCCTACTCGTCCCTGTTCCGCCTGCTGCTGCAGATCCTCGGCCCCCTCTGCTTCGACATCGGCCCCACCGCGCTGTCGATGGTGGCGTCACACGTCGCCGCTTGGCCCGCGCCGGCGCCGGGCCGCCCCATGGAGCTCCCCATCGGCAGTGCTGCGCTGCGGGTGCACCTTCCGCCCGCGGCTGACGACCCCGGCCCGCCGCCCGCGCTGCTGCCGGCGAACCCCTCTGTGCCGTACGGGCTCTTCCACGACGCCGACCTGTTTGCTGCGTTCCGCGGCCTGCTCCTCCACTTATGGACGCTCTGGGAGCTCATGGTGGTTGGCGAGCCCGTACTGGTCGTCGCCCCGTCGCCACCTCAGTGCTCGGAGGCTGTGGCTGGGCTTGTTAGCCTTGTTGCTCCGCTCTTGTATAGTGTGGACTTCCGGCCGTACTGTACTATTCATGATCCGGATTTCGCTCGCCTGAATGCTCTTGCGGAAGGTGAGGTGTTCCCGCCAATGGTGCTTGGCGTGACCAACTTGTTTTTCTTGAAGAGTCTTAAGAGTATTCCCAATGTTGTGTCCGTGGGAAGCCCGAATCCAAATTCCACTAGACTGCTCCCAGTGGGTGGCCAATCACCGGCATCAGCGAATGGAGCCAATGGGACGCCCAGGAAGCTCAAGCTTGACAAACTCCCAATCAATAAGTTCTCTCCCACTAGCCTGTTGAATTCCATCAAGTTGAGAAGAGAAGGCCCTCTTTCCCTTATGACAGAGCACAAGGAGGCGCTATGGAGCACGTATGTGCCAACCACAAAGCCCGATACTTCTGTTCTAAATAGGCTCATTGATGCGGGTGTGTCACCGAGGATTGAGGAGTCCATGTCGGTTGTCAACAATGAGATATTACGGCGACATTTCTTGGAGCTAACGACCAACTTCCTTGCACCTTTTGGACCATATCTGAGAACTACCACACCATTGGAGGGGAGTTCTCCTTTCGTTGATCCACCATTACTACCTCCATTTCATGCAGATGAGTTCATCAATGGTTTGGCTGCTAGAGGTCCAGGGAAATTTTTGTCCAAAAGGATGAAGTCCAATTGGTTGGACCTATATAGGTAAGCCATAAGCATATTTGCTTGGTGAAACATTTTGTTAGTTTCTTCTTTGAACTGCTTGGCATAATGAGAAAGCATGGGCTATCTTTGTCATTTTTATTTCAACACTGATTTTTAACAGGAGATTCCTAGAAGGCCCCAACTTCATGCCTTGGTTCCGGCAAAGACGTGCTGCTGCAGAACAAGAACAGCAGAGGCTCTGGAGGCAGGCTCGCATGAATGTTGACATTGAAAAGCTAATGTCAAAGATGTCTGAATTAGAGAGGATTGATTCTTTTACTGCTATTGAGCGGTACCTTCTCAGAGAGATGGAGGTAACTTTTGTCCTGATGCTTTCTTAAGCAAATTGTCACTTGCAGTTTTTTATAGCAATATGTAGGAAGTTTTGATATTTCTTAACATAGCATGGCATATCCAGATATTTATTTAGCAATTAGTTGTGGGAATTTAAGTCAGACAATCCTTAATGGTTCTATGTTTTTATGACAAAGATAAGCCCAGGAGCAACCCACATATCAAGACTCAGCTATTTAAATTATACTATTTTTCCTTTGACAGGGACTGCCTAAATCAGACTTAAACTCGAACTCCTATTGGTGAGATAAGAGGAAATCTAACATATTCTTACGCAGTAGTACTTAAGTGAGCTTAGTTTGGTTTAATAATATTTTCCACTCATGACATGATTCATGGACTTCAGGAATGAAGTGATCTGTTGCAATTATTATTTGAGAATGATTTTATAGTTTACTTTTCACTAGTATAGGGCTGAAATGTCCTAATACTCAGCAGCTCTCTTAGAAAAGGATTTATGGTCACTGTGACTTACCAGTTACCACAGAATCTTAAAATGAGCACGAGTGAAAATTCTTCTATTCATAGCATTACCAGGTCACTGTTAATAAGTCACGCAATACATACGATTGCCTGCAATGGAACCCAACGAGGCTCCTACTTGGTAATGCATACCAATTTGTACTTAGTGGGCCATACTTTGTGCTAGTTTTGCCTGTTCTGAATTTGCCTGTTATGGTTATGCGTCAAATAGTGGATGAGGGGGGTTCGGAGCCGAAAACTCAAAAGAGGGGAGTGGTGTATATTGTGGCTGACACTCAATCTTAGCTCAAGCCTATTTCATGTATTCAAAATACTTTCTCCCTCCTCATGGTTCCCTAAGGGTCATTTGTAGCCATGGGAGAGGAGGTTTACACAAATACCCCCTTAGGGCCTCTACTAGTAAGGGCACACATGTCCTTCCCTTGGCATAGCCTTAATGGGCCTACCTCCTAGTTACACGCATAATGGGCTTTTGCCCTGGTGGGTCGATTGGGCCCAGGTGGGGGTCACTCCCCAACATTGTCATTTGATTAACTATAGGAATATTGCATATGAAAACCTCCATTTCAGTGATTTAGCATTTGTGCTAGCTTCACCTGTTCTGAATTTGCCATTTGATTAACTATAGGAATATTGTACATGAAAGCCTCTATTTCAGTGATTTAGCATTTAGTGACTAGGACTTTTCATTTGAGCCAAGTGGCACCAGTGCTTTTGCATTAGACAATCTATTTTGAACTAAAGATTAGCAATATTACTAGGATTTTAGTATGAACTATTCTAGTATTTGAACCGGGTTTGAGTTTAATGAATCCCAGGCTTTGTGCATTTGGTTGGTTTTGAGTTTAAATTTATGAGGTAAAATTCAGAAATATATGTTGTCAATGCTATCTTGCAAGAAATTAAAACTACAATGGCTCATGGATGAAGTTGTAGAACATCAGCGTATATAATGTGATTCCCCTGCGATTTCTTCTGTGTTTATCTTGTGAATAACCACCCCTCAGATTACCGGATTAGCAGTGTTGGTCGTTGGGTTGTCTTGTAATAATGAAAAAAGTACTACAAGTGTATGACTTGTTTGCTCAGTACTGATCAAGTGGAAACTTCAAGCTACCATCCTTCTGTAATAAGACCTGGCTGGTGCTAGTCTATCATTCCCTTCCTCCTGTGCTTGACAGATTGAAGGGATACATGAAGATTTGCACACCATACAGGAGTGTTTTTTTGCCTGACTGCCTCACCCTCAAGAAGTCTGCTTTGTTGTAATAATTAGCTTGAATAATCATTATATCTTTCAGACAGAATTACTACTTGAGAGCTAATAAGAGCTACTCACTCATGACTGGCTCTATGTTTGAACGTTGAAGAACCACAAGAACATGCTGGGTTTATGCTTAATGCCTATTCCACTATATGGTGAATTCATTTGTATCTTCGTCCATATTGAATGCCAAAGGACAAAATCCTCTAAATACTAAAATCATATAACCAGCTTCATGGGTATACTTCAGCCTTTCATTAAAATTAACACCGATAAACTAATTAACAGGATGAAGTTTCCATATGGGTAATGGTTGATTGGTTAACTCTTCCGTATGGATAATGGTTGATTGGTTAACTCTGTATTCTATACCCAGATATTTGTGGATGAAACAATTCCTTGTATTCTATACCCAGATATTTGTGGACGAAACAATTCCTTCTTTATGTTCTTTGATATCCAAAGTTAGTTTGGAGTTTTTTTTTCCTAACTGGCTTCACATTGATCAGTGGGGTTTTACACCATCGGTTACTCCAGCAACTAGAGTTTGTTGCATCAAGAATGACCGTGGCGTTTTTTAATGATATTCTGTAATTTGCATGTTGAAATGTTTCAGCATATAGAGATCAAAGAAGGAACATGCTCTACAGTTAGCTTGCTCAACATACGTATTCTGCTATTTAGTCATCTATACTCTGTAGATGTTATCCTGTGAATATTCTAATGTTCTTTTCAATCGTTGTCCTCCAGAATTCTGGAAAAGGTAGTGCTGAATCAATATCAGCATGTCAGAAATTGAAGGGAGACCTACAAGCAGCATTTAGTGTCCTCCCGAAGGACATGCAGCAACTCCTGCTCTCCAACCCTAAAAGAGTTGTGCTTCTTCAAGGTAGCCAAGAAAAAGTCCCAGGGTCCGGAGGTATTGTCTCCCGGACAAGTTTGTAGCAGTTTTTTCTTTTTCTCTGTAGCATTACTACTGTGATTTTTTGTCCCACACTGCCACACATAGTCCAAAGTTCACTCATTTTTTAATACTTGGCTGCTGGGTTGACATCTCTCTCTCTCTCTCTCTCTCTCTCTCTCTCTCTCTCTCTCTCTATATATATATATATATATATATATATAAAATATGTGTGTATATATGTATGTATGTATATTAGTTTATTAGTTTTTGTAAATGAGTAACTATACTGCAGGAATGCTAAACTAAACCTTTATTTTGTTTTGGTTTTTTGTTTTTCCATCTGCAGAAACTATACAACTCAAGAAATCTGTATTTTGCATTATATAACAGCATTCCACATCTTCCATTGAAAATAGACAAGGCTATTTCATGTCGAGGATCTTAATAAGAGAATTTGGTTATTCACTTTCTTGGTCTAGTAGCTTGAAGCCAAATCATCGTATTTCATTCTTGCCAACTTTTTTGTCCAACTTTAGGGATGGATCCATAAATCATCAGCTTGGGGATCCTATGCTGAGGGGCGAAAAAAGATCTCATCTTCATTCTTTACTAAACTTAACTAGCTCATCCATGTTGATTTATCAATGCTGTCTTAGTATTTTCTATTGGAATGTTAAGCTGCAGGCTAATCAAGATTAGATTCACAGTGCTCCTTGGCAGCGTACTTTTTCCCCCATTGGAAATAGATAATTTCGACTGCCAGTTTTCAGATCCTGATTATTTTGCATGTTGTACAAGTTTTTAGGACTAGAAGTTTAGAACCTGCTAAAGAAAGAATCAGGTGAAAATTTGCTGTGAAGCATGTATCTGATTCCAGGTAGTTGAAGTAGTGTTACTTTTGATTTCTTGTCGCCGCTGCTACTTTTGTTACTTTTGTATTCATTAGAGTTTTACTATCCGGCAAGCTTTAGTGCTGTTAGTACTATATTCTTTTTACATGTAAAATACTCAGCCTGGAGTATTTATGCGTACAATCTACGTCGTTGAGGGTTCGAAGATGCAGAGCTCATAATCCATCAACGCTTCAACAGCTTAATCTATTAAGCCTGGTTGTGTGAGTTAAATTTGCAGATCACGAATACGGTGGAAACTGCAGAGGGCTGGACTGGACATCCAGAATCAGAAAATAGGCAGTAAATAAGTGCCTTCCCAGTACTTATACCATCTACTACCAGATAGTAAGAAAACAGCATGACCTGATCAAAGATCTGGCATATCCATGCAGAACAAAGCATACATATGACTGGGAAAGGCATACATAAGACCAGGCGCACAAGATATAAAAACGACAGGACACAGAGCAGGCAAGTGTTCATTGCAGACAGAAGAGTTAAGACATCATATTAACTAGCATTTCTGAAGGATACCGTCGAGACAACCCCCAAGTGTTCAAATGAGCAATCAAGATTCAGCATCCAGCAGGAAGTCAGAAAACTACGCAAAGATTTTTTAAAAAAACAGCATACTAAGCAGGTAAGTGCTCATTCCAGTGGTCCAGCCAGGAAGACAACCTACCATATTGAGTTGAATTTCTTAAGGATGCCATCAATACAACCCCGAGTGTTCAAGTTCGATATCCAGGAGGAACTGTAGACAGATAAAACGTAAAGTCTGGTAATTCTAACAAGACACTAAGGCAATTGATTCACTGACGCATCAAGACACTTGGTCGACAGTCCCTGTGCCAATACCCCTTCTTTTGCCTCAGCTGAAAAGAACAGGTTGGACAAAATACATCAGATCAAAGAATGGACAAAAGATTCATCACGAGCGCTGTAATTATGTTATCAGCTACCAACAGTGGACATATCTTTGAGCGTACATTTGTTACAGACTATTTTTACATGAGAAGGTGCTTTAAGGCTGCAGACATAGCACACAACACACACCACAAATCTAAAGCAGGCGTAACATAAAATCAAACCGTAACTGTGAACTCCATTAGGCACAATGGTGCCAAGTTGCCAATTTATAACTACCCTGAAACAAGCATGATAAATCATATTGGGATAGGATCACTAAGGCCAAGAACATGGTTTTCGATCAAATAAGGCTCACCTGGTTGCTGTGGCCGCACTTCTTCTTGGGGCAGTTCCTGGGGGGCTGGCGAGCATCCCTGCAAGATAAAATGGAGAAAAGAAAAGATGGGATATGCCATATCCATTACGAGCACTCGAGCATTTTGTAAGGTTAAAAGAAAGTGCGCTTTAGACTTTGTTCCATCAGGTTAACTCGCGCCGTCGCGCGTCCCGTTGAGTGATCACTTTTGCTACCAAATACTTTCACAAGTACTCCCTCCGTTTTTTTAGATGTCTTTTCAGAATCCGGTCAACATTTTAAAGCTTCTACGGTTAATACACATAAAAATATTTGGACTTGTTATGTAGAAATGATATTACTAGATTTATCATAAAAATACTTTCATGTTATTATATTTTTAATAAATCTCACTAACATATAAATAGAAAAGTAATAGCCAAAGATATATATTGAATATCGCATTGATGTCTAAAGCGACAAGTAGAAAAAAACGAAAATAGTAATATAACAAGAAAGTGACACAATTTTCACAAAAGATACATATAAATGGCAAGTGAGTGAACAAAACAATGAACGCACTTGCAGCAAATAAAATGCTAATTGGTAAATTGGCAGCTCGGACAGAAAGTATGGTTTTGCTCGTAGAACAACTTTACGGGTCCAACAGGATTATCATTATTCGTGCAAGGCAATCAACCACAAAACAATGCAACTACCACACAAGATGAAGACCACACCTCACAACGTACACAGCCGAGCAGGCGAAGCAACAGGTGAAGCGTGGACTCCCCCTTGATGTTTTCGTCGGCCAAGGTGCGGCCGTCCCGATTCAGCTGCCTCCCACGAAAGATCAGACGCTGCTGGTCCGGAGGGATACCTACGATCGACGACACAGCGCAAAGCAAACGCAACCCACATGGCGAGCTGTGAGCGGGCAACGTCCAATAGAAAACTAATAAGAGACGCCATGGAGAGGCGACGCAACGAACGTAGTCCAGTACATGATCGATTAACTACCTTCCTTGTCGTGGATCTTGGCCTTGACACTGTGGACGGTGTCGCTGCTCTCGACCTCGAGGGTGATGATCCTCCCCGTCGGCGTCGTCACGAAGACCTGCATCTCCTCGATCTCAACTGCTTTTCTTCCTTCCCTATCGAGCTCCGACGACGCTGTTTGATCGTGCGGGGATCGACGGCGGTGGTGGTGGAAACTGCAAGCAAGGCGGCGCTGCGCAGGGGGTGCGATCTCATAGATAGCAATCCACACAGTGATAGTCTCCGACCCGGACAGCATTGCCCGCATTGCATGGATTGTACACGGACTCGTATACGTGCAGGTCTCATCCACAAGAATCATCACATGTATGTTGTATTGACTCCGGCCTGCGGTCACAACCGATCGGTGTACGGTAACAATCTGTACTATAGCTCCTGTATTCTTGTTGTACAAGTCAATGACTCTCGTATATCATATATAATCTATATATATCCTGTATTTCTATACAATATAATAATAAAGGTATCGCTGTTTAGCACTAGAGCTAAAAAATAGCTCGAAATTTACGATCTAGCTTGTTACTTTTCGAACCGAGCCGAGCTTCGAGCCGCTCACCAGCCGCTCCTTAGGCTCGGGTGGTGTCCCGCGCCGCCGGCCCACGAAGGCGCAGTCGCCCAGTCGGCCCAGATACATCTCACATGCGCATCACATCCCCGTATGCCTCCCGTCCCGATCGGATTCCCTCCCAAATCGCGAACTCCATTCCCATCTCGTCTTTCTAGTATTCCCTTTTATCTTGCTTATTGTTTTGACAGTATTTTCATATGCTTTGTTTGGTCACTATTTGATAGGAAAGAGTTCCATTTTGATACATCATGTCAATGCTGTTGAGCTCATAGCACTGGCATTTGCAAATCTAGATCCGGTTCTTACTGCTTCTTGCTGAACTATCGTGCAGCTCGCGAGCCGGAAGCGACTTCTCTGGGGCACGTCCCCCTTTCCCTCTGTGGGGACTGACTCAGATTGGAGGCACGCGGCGCACGTACCAATCTCTGCGCAAGGCTCCCTCCCTTCTTTCCCCTGAAACGAGCGCAACCTCTTCTTTCCGTGCCACTTCCATCCCTCGGTGGCACCCCTTCCCCCGCATCAGCCACATACCGTGCTGTCGACGTTCCCTGCATCGCGCAAGGATCCCCCCAGGTGCCCAGAGGGATCCATCCACTGGCTGCCGACCTCGGCGCGAGAGGGCTCGGCGTAGGGCGAGGAGGGGGGCGTGACTCCGAGAGGAGCTCGGCGGCGGTGAGCTCAAGGTAGGCGATGACGGGGTTGGGGGAGGAGGGGGTGTGAGGGAGACGAGGAGGATCTTGCGGAGGATGTTGTCCTCCACCTCATCGGGTGTGCGCTGCGGCCGTGATGTCGCTGGCTGGGGCGGGGACGCCATTGCGGTGGCTTTCGGAGTGGATTGAGCATAAACCTAGGGAGAAGTAGAGTCATGATCACTAACCTAGCTGAGGTGTACAATTAGGTCATGATGGACTTGAGACCCCTTCCTTTGGTAGCTACTTGTGGAGGGCATGCTTCGCGGTGTTACCAAGTACTTTATTGATCAAAATGCCTTGGCTCACATCTCCATGAGTGATCCATAACTGAGACACTCGACTATAATCATCAAGTATATGGAAGAGGTGAGCAAGAAGGGGGAGATGCATAGAGCATTTAAAATAGGCATCAGAAAGTTTCATTTTGAGATACTATGTAGGGCCAAAGGTCATCATGGGACGAGCCGTGAGACAATTGTTTAAGGGTGTGTTTGGTTGCTGGGATAGAGTGGGATGGGATGGGATGAGGATGGGATGAGATGGTTCCACAAAAAAAGTAGAACCACATGGTCCAGCATCTAAGAAGAATATTCTCTAAATTTGCACAGGCTCATCCCACTTTGGACCATTCCATCCCACCCCATCCCTCAAACCAAACACATGGATAGGCTTGGTCAAAGGAACCATCCCATTCCATCCCATCCCATCCCAGCAACCAAACACACCCTAAGAGTACACGCTTGCAAGGTGCGGTTGTTCCAGCACATGCAACAAGCCCCATCTACTGCACAGGCTATGTGTACATGTGATGACTGCTTGCTCAATAGTCGCACAAGATTTTGATAGATTCTTGTCAGAATATTTTAAGAAGGAAGCAATGATGGCAACATGGAGTGGAGAACTGTATGGTTTCATCATGATTGTCTTATTCATCGGCCATCCTAGTTGGGAGCAAAAGAGGTGGGTCCTCGACATTGACATGCTCAAGAAAGGAGTTGGTCGTCCGCAGACCTAACGTATTAGGAACTACATGGATGAGTCAGAAGCAGGGCCTTACTTGAAGAAATACTCCATTTGCAAGAAGATAGGGCTTACGTTTAAATATTGCTCTCGCTAGTGGGGCGAGCAAGAAAGAGGAGAAGAAGGCCATAGGGACGAGGTGGCTGGGACCTCCATCAGTGGTGCTAGCCATTGGGCTGTCGGTGCTATTTGAACTTACATTGTGATGTATGTTGTGGTGTTTGTTATGTATGAACTATGCGGTACTAGTAAGGGAGTCCTCATGTTCATAGTTTTATGATACATGCCTTACAGGTAACCAAAAAGCGTATATGTATCTTAGTTGTAGTTTATGTTGATGGTTTGTGTATTTTGCCATTTGTATCATAGGAGTAGTAAGACAAACATATACACTTAACAAAACTCTATGCATCATGTAATTCGCACTTTCATTACGAAGTGTTATGTTGGGTTGGAATGGTTTATTTAAATAAAAATCATTAATGCAAATCTTGTATTTAGCTATTACTAAAGCGAAGAAACCTGAGGACACTGTCACTGGTTGAAATGGCAACAGAACCTCTCGCCAATTGAATCAACGACAGGGCCATTGTCGCTAATTTAATCGACGACAGAGCCTAAATTGGCGATAGAGCCTCTATCATCGGCTCAATTGGTGACAGAGACCTACTCACTGCCACGAAGGACTCCATGTAGGATTGTCATCATTTCAAATGCGCGACTGTTGGAGGAGTGGCCCCCACTCTGGCCTAGTTGACTCAGTATACCAAGAGGCCCATTACACATGTAACCACATGGCAGATCTAAAAAGGGCTGTTACAAGGAAAAAGATATATTTACCCCTATCATTGTAGACCCCAATATGGATATTTATGTAAGCAACCATCTCATAGCTATAAATATGTAGCTTAGGGCGCCATAAAGGCATTATTTTTAAAGAAAAGGCTAGGTAATATACCACTTGTTGTGTATACACATTCTGCATCTAATCTCCATGGTTTGTCAGGCTTCAGGCAGCCCCTCTATAGCCTCCCTGTAGCCCCCATTGTTCACTGTTTGATGTGTAACCACAACAGCAACAGAGACTTGTCGTCATTTTAAATGGCTACAGTAGGTTATTTGTGTAATTTTTCGATGACATATTTATGTAATATCAATAAAAAATATTATTTAAAAAATTCAATGATCGGATGGGTCAATGCCTGGGAACAATGACGATACCGAAAAGAGAGCGTGCTAATTGGAGGTGGCAGAGGAGGGCCGAAGGAGGGCGATGCTCCGACGGCATCGGAGGGCCATGAGTCCCCGGTGTGTGTCTGGTCGGCCGGATGCTAGGACTGTCAAGTGAAGCTAGCTTCTACCGGCAAGCCATGGCGCCTCACCCTGGCCCCGGCCCTAGCACCCGGCTAAGCTACACATGGGGCGTTCCAACATTTGTCGCGTTCATCTGCCGAGGCGGCTGCCACAAGACCAACATTCCCCCGCCCCCAAAGCGACACGCATTTGGCACATAACTAACTTTTGGACAACCTAACTTTTGAGCCATGTTCTATTATTCTTGCAGTAGAGCAAAGGTTCTAGTAGATAATAAGCTATGCTAAGGCATGGAAGGCGAAGCAGAATGTACTTGAAGCAAGGTTAAGGATGTTTGAAGACTCTTACCACAACCTGTTCAGTCTGCTCTAAGTTATATAGCAAAGGAATCCTAAGACCCATGTTAATATTGCGGGACAAGCCTCGAAGCAGTTCCCCAGGAAGATGATACTTAAGTGAGCATTCTTTGCTTTTGGTGCATGCATCAATGCATTTTGACACTATCATCTATTGCTTTGCATGGATGGCACCTTCTTGATTAGGAAATACAAGGGACAGATATTGACTGCAATCATAGTGGATGACAATAACCAGGTTTTTCTAGCCGCACTTGAATTTATTGAGAGTGAGAACACTGACAATCAGTTGTGGTTTCTAGAGAATGTGAAAGCTAGTGTGGTGGGCAACCGCCCATGGGTTTGTGTCATACATGACTGACATGCCGGCTTATTGAAGGTAATTATGCAGCTATAGCAATGGGAAGATGAGCCGTATCTATCACCTAATTTGTAGAGTAGGTGATGAAAAAGGCACATAGGTGCTAATTTCTACAAGCAATTCAGGAACAAAGACCTGATGAAGCTTTTTCAAGAGGCTTTGTGATCAGAATTAGCAAAGAAAGTTTGATGCAATGTTGAAGAAATTGGACGAATTGATGAAGCACACGAGGGAGGTAGTGAAGAAGCCCGCCATATGCATGAAAGCACTCCCTATTTTGCTCGATAAGATACCCATAGATACTACAGAATTGGTCAGAAGAAATTCAAGGCAAATAATATGCTTCTTAGAGTGGATTGAGCATAAGCCTAGGGAGAAGTGAGCATTGCTTTACAACATTGATGATACAAGGTACAGAGTCATGATCACTAACTTAGCTGAGGTGTACAATTGGGTCATGATGGACTTGGCACCCCTTCCTTCAGTAGCTACTTGTGGAGGGCATGCTTCGTGGTATTACCAAGTACTTTATTGATCGAAATGCCTTGGCTCACATCTCCATGAGTGATCCACAACTGAGGCACTTGACTATAATCATCAAGTATATGGAAGAGGTGAGCAAGAAGGGGGAGATGCATAGAACATTTAAAATGGGCATTAGAGAGTTTCATTTTGAGGTACTATGTAGGGCCTAAGGTCATCGCGGGACAAGCCATGAGACAATTGTTTAAGAGTGCATGCTTGCAAGGTGCAATTGTTCCAGCACATGCAACAAGCCCCATCTACTACACAGGCTATGTGTACATGTGATGGCTGCTTGTTCAACATTCGCACAAGATTTTGGTAGATTCTTGTCAGAATATTTTAAGAAGGAAGCAGTGATGGCAACATGGAGTGGAGAACTGTATGGTTTCATCATGATTGGCTTATTCACCGGCCATCCTAGTTGGGAGCAGAAGAGGTAGGTCCTCGACGTTGACAGGCTCAAGGAAGGAGTTGGTCATCCTTAGACCTAACGTATTAGGAACCACATGGATGAGTCAGAAGCGGGGCCTCACTTGAAGAAATACTCCATTTGCAAGGAGATAGGGCATTCCAAGGACCGGCCATCCTGGTTGATTTGCAAGGAGTGGTGTGTGTCCGGTCAGCAGGATGCTAGGATTGTCAAGTGAAGCTAGCTTCTACCGGCAAGCCATGGCGCCTCACCCTGGCCCGGCCCTAGCACCCGGCTAAGCTACACATGGGGCGCTTCAACATCTGTCGTGTTCATCTGCCGAGGCAGCTGCCACAAGACCAACATTTCCCCGCCCCCCAAAGCGACACGCATTTGGCACGGAAAGGCTTGTGACACCGGTACACTAGCTACACGCGCACACGCCATGGTCAGGGCGCGGCAGGCCGGTAGGAGAGCGGCTTGGCTGGGGTTGGTTCTGCACGAGCTGGGGATGCGCATGCGCCCAAGGCGTCGGGCGTGCCGTGCATGTACCTACGACGGTATGACAGGGTGCGGCTGTTTGTGTTGCGTTGTAGCATCAGCTATGTTCATGGTTCTGTTTGTGTCAGATCTGCGATTGATTTAAGTTATTGCAAAAAAATATTGATTTAAAGTTGGCAAGTTTAATGCTGATGGCTGTAGCGTGTCACTTTGCAGTGCCTAACAAAACGAACTGTAAATTACAGGGAGTGGACTAACTTTCCGTGCTCTACCCTGCAAGTTTTGGCTACTTCCTTTATATGGAGTGAATGCTTCTGTATGTAGTAAAGTTATAAGCTGCTTGTGCTCTCTAGTCTCTACCACACGTCCGTCAAAACTCTACATTCGCATACAGTAGTACTGTTTTTTCCCACTCAGCGTCTCAGAACAGAAGGTGCCCAACCAGTTCACTGGGAGTGAAGACTGAAGAGTACTGCTGCATTGGTAGCACATCTTAGTTTTTTCCTAGTCCATTTCACAACTCCAGTAATTTTTTTTGAAAGAAACACAGCTCCACTAGTATTGTCATCTACGACGCACTGATTGGGTTTGGGGATCACTGTTTTTACCCAGACAAAAAAAATCGAATTCTGAAGGGGGCACAGACCAAGTCAGTAACATTTGCATGTCAAGACAAGAATACGGTCGAAACAGAAGGTTAAGATATGCAAGGCTAGCAAAGCTCAAACCTTCTTGAGGAGCAAAACTCGTTGCAACAACCAGACTCAGAAAATAGTCAATAAATATTATATCTATTTTTTTACTTGTCGTTTTGGACATTAAATCTCTAATATACACCTTTGATATTACCTTTTCTAATTATATAATAGTAAAAATTATTAAAAATATAATGACATGAAAAGTATTTTTGATAGCAAATATAGTGATATATTTTCACATACTAAGTCTAAATATTTTTATGTATATTAGTGGCCAAAGTTTTAAAATATTGACTGCATGCGTTCTTAAACGACATCTAAAGAAGAACGGATGGAGTAACTGCTAAAAATACAAAACTACATAAAAGAATCCTGAAACAGATTGGAGGGATTCAAGTACCTGGTTAGCATATAAGTTAGCAGGGTACTTCGTAAGAAAACATCATGACCTGATCAATGATCTGACCTATCAGGCAGCACAAAGAGCACGAAAGACTCTGGTCACCAAGCGATGCAAGATAAAAGAAAAACAGCATATAGAGAAATCAGAGAAGTGAGCTACCATATTCCGAGCATTTCTTAAGCATGCCATCAAAACATATCCAAGTATTCAAAATAGAAATCAATGCTCAACATCCAACGGGAACATTACACTTGAGATAATACTCAGACAACTCTGATATAAGATGAGGCAGGCCTGTTCTTTTGAGCTGCAGTTTACGATTTTTGGCTGCAGTTTATTAGACTAACGAATAGTAATTGCTGATAGAAGCTAAAAGCAAAAGGCCACTTAAAAGCCAAAAAGAACAGGTACCTTTAAAAAAAGGACGATGCTAGCCTAGATATGAATGGTAAGACACTTCGAATCTTTGATGATAAGGGGAAATAAGGATCACCTGGTTGCTGTGGCCACACTTCTTCTTACGGCAGTTCTTAGCTTTGGGGGGAAGGCACGAATAGCACTCCTCACCAGGCCCGTAGTGAATAGTGTTAGACCCGATACTGTTCACCAGCAGAGCCCGATAACATATTTATACCTATTTTGATCATTTCGAGCCCGTTAAAACCATTCCGAGCTCTGTTTTACCAACCCAGACTCCGATAAAATCCAAACCCACGTTTATTTGGATTTTATTAAATTTTACTAATTTTTATTTTATTTATTTCCTAGCTTGATTTGTCTCAAGCACGGACTCATGTTGTTTTAATTATTTGCGCTAGCATCCGACTTCTCCGAGGCAACAGTGCAAGGATCTGATCCAGATGTTGAAGCCTTTGAGCTAGTAGAATATTTTGATCAGCAAGGCAAGTCACCTGTTTTTAAACATGTTGAATCCCATAATGTTTAAATTATTTAATTATAGTATTTTCATTATTGCTATTTACGCACAACTATTTATTTACATTAATTGCTTAGAATGACATGAATATTAATTATGTCCTATCACCAGAAAGTGTCATGTTTAATTTGAGACCATATTCACCTTAACAACCTTAGTAGTTTAAATTACCGTATGAATAAATAACTATTGATTAGTTGAATTAAGCTATTTATAATACTAAGTGACATCGACAATTTATCAATAGATTCATAAAAATTGTACTAGGGTTAAGTATGATTCATGGAAAGCCATGCGTTGGTTGGAGTTCACGACCTTATCCTAGAGAGGAGACTTGAGTTGGATTAGTGGCAATGCTATAGAGCACTGGGTTATTAATTTGTGGATGGCTGTCTTATTGGTGTAAAGGACTAGAACTTTATGCTGAGTAAAGGATATAGAAATCGCTCAACCATAAGTGTTGACTTGTCAAATCTGGTCTAATAATTGCTCAAATCAATTGAATATCTACAGGATGATATGATTCCCAGTATGAGAATGGCCCAAGGATTAAGGGGTGGTATGGAAATGTAAAACCATACTTGACAACAATAGGTCCACTTAGAATTGGACGGTAGCATTCTATATTGGCCAGTGGATACCCGACAATGTGTGGTTTATAATCTGCCATGTAGAGACTAGAAATAGGAGAGTAGTGAAAGACATTGTTTTCTCGACTCAGTTGTATGCTATCTGTTGCGTGTCTATTGCATAACATTGAGAGTTTAAGAAATCTTATGGGTAAAACTAGGCAACTCTGTAGAGTATAACAAATGGTATTCGAATTTGTCGTGCTTCCGGTAAATGAAGCTGTGTTTAATGGGTGATTCTAGTAGCAAAGCATAAGTAGTTTTTATAATGTTTTCAGTCTGGTAATCAACTTAGTGAAACCTCATTTCCTTATGAAGTAAATGCTTTATTGCTTTGTGTTCAAATCGATTACAAATAAAATTGTATCTACAATCACATTAGTAAAATCAATGTATCCCCATCCCTTGAAAACCCTTGCAAATAGTTGATTAGGGTTTTTCTTTGTAACTTGCCAAGTACAGTTGTACTTATTACTTGTAAAACAATCAACAGAAGAACCTTAGGAGGATAATGAAGAAGCTATCGATGAAGAGTTTGAAGAGTCCTATAGTGTAGATGATCAATAGTGTGAGTCTCGTCCTTGCTCGGGCACGCCTGTAGAATATTTTATGTGATGTAATTCAAACTTTGGGTTTGCACGTCTCACTATGTCCAAAATCTGGCTATTAAGGCTTATTTCTGTAATAAAGTTTGGTTTTTATATTGTAAGCATGTGTTGGTATGATACTCACTCTGTACAGTACTCCGCAACTGAATAGTCCTGGATAGTTGCAAGGATTTCTAACTGTCCCAAAAATGTGGGTGTTTCAACTATCACGTATATGTATTGTTGTGATAGTTAATTTCTAAAAGTCTAATGCTAAATTAGCATTTTAGCTTTCAGTGATCATATAGTGATTCCGTGATTATCTAGTAGCTTTCAGTGATTATATAGTGATTCCGTGATTATCTAGTGACTATTTGATCACTGATCACCCTTTTAATTTGCTTGTACATGGTTTGGTTCATCACGGCAGCACCTTCCAGGCCATTCGTTTGTTCTGTGCGTGGAACACGGTCGTATCTTGCAACGTGCTATGGTCAAGGGAAAATCTTCTGCTTTTCCAATCTGGTCACCACACCACCCAACAACCACCCTCTTGTTCCCCATTTACTCTCTCACCTAAACAGTGTTAGAAATAGATCCATATAAATAAGATCTATTTTTTATAATTTTAAAATATATATAGTTTAGTACTATATTACTAAGGTAAGATAAAGGAGATCAATTTATAAAGTAGAGTTGTTGACACTCCTTGAATCATGTAACACATAGATGGGATGATATGAGAAGAACTTTAGTTAAACACGCGCCCGTGTATTCACGTATTTTCATAGGAAAATCATGTGACTTGATAAACTGTGCATCATCTCTCTCCTTTTAACTGTCCATGAGACTACTTAATTACTATTATATTGTTTGAATATTAATAGTTACTATTGAATAATTCAACAGTTGTCAGTGGATTATTTTAGTTTAAAACCTAGAGATGTCCAGGCTTGGTAGACTGAACTCCTCTATTTCTTTCTCACATTGTCTTCTTCCTCTCTCTAGTGAATTTTTACTGAGTATTTAGCGATCGAACCTCATCGGCCTTTCTTCTCGGTGTGCATTGAAAAGGAGGGAGATCGGTTATCTCTGAGCTATTGCCACAAAGAGTACCTGCACGGGGTAGCATAAGGTTTTTGGACAACGCATTTGTGCGACCTCTCCTGCTCGTCTTCATCTATATTCTGCACTGTATCGAGCCTACATTGCTTCCTGTTCTTCATCAAGCCCAACTTTTAGTCGTTTGTGCGATTGATCAATTTTGATACTATATTTTTTGTGTATTTTTTGAAGTATAATGAGTAGCCTGCTGTTAGTTATAAATTTCATATCATTAGTTTTTTACTGTATTTATCTTTTAATAAAATTTAGAATTAAAATATTACACACTTTTCGAACACAAAGTGCTCTCAGTTCGTTCCCCATTTCTCGCTCACATCGATGGCGTCACCCACCCTGTTTAATCCGTTTGAATTCAACCCATTCACGCGCACGGCATCGAGGTGGTGATCTCGGTGATGGGCGGGGTCAACATTCTCGGCCAGCTCGGCCTCATCGAGGCCATCCGAGCTGCCGGCACGGTGAAAGTACGCGATTATCTGCACGAAGTCTACTCTTCTCTCGCACACATATGCCTTTGCCTTTGGCTTTGACACGTAAAGTTTGTGTGCGCGCTGTGACTGTGTACGTGCATGCACGCAATGCACGGACATGGATGTACACAGAGGTTTCTGCCGTCGGAGTTCGGGCACGACGTGGACAAGGCGCGGCCGGTGGGGGCGGGGCTGGGGTTCTACGAGGAGAAGCGGCGGGTGCGGCGGGCGGTGGAGGCGTCGGCGTGCCGTACAGCTACATCTGCTGCAACTCCATGGCCGGCTGGCCCTACTTCGACAACACGCACACGTCGGAGGTGCCGCCGCCGCTCGACCGCTTCCAGATCTACGGCGACGGCACCGTCAGAGGTACAGCTACGCCCTGTATTTTACCTTCGCTCGTGCATACGGTGCTTATCACGTAGAGTATAATGCAATGCTAATGTTCCTACCCAGCTTTATTAGTGGCCGGAAGTGACATTGGAAAATTCACGATCAAGGCTGCGTACGACGCCCGGAGCATCAACAAGATTGTTCACTTCCGTCTCGCTTGTAATCTCCTGAGCACGAACGAGATGGCCTCCTTGTGGGAGAGTAAGATTGGCCGGACACTTCCACGCGTGACGCTTAGCAAGGACGACTTGCTCGCCCTGGAAGGCTGCAACGTTTGCCTTCCCCTGTTTTTCTTCCACTGCTCATGTATCGTCATGTTTGATTGTTCGAATGGTTTTGTGTTCCTTCTTTCCGCCTGCAAACATTCGAGACCGGACAAGAGTGTACCTGCGACTGCGAGCAACGAGCGCGCATGTGGATTGCAGTTTGCATTCAAATTTTGATTGTAGTACTAAAGCAAGCGTGTGGCCGTTGCAATCCAACGTTTCACTGTTCTTTTGTTCAACGAGAATGTTGGTGTAGATACTCCACCAAGGTGCCGCACATCGCCGTCGAGATGCACGCTGCTGGAATATGTCTTAAATGCCCTTGGTCATTTGCTTAAATCAGAACACAAAACATGCCTGACTCTTTCAGCTTTTTGTGGCTTTTAGCTTCGGCTAAATAAATAGAACGGCTTCTATAAATAACTTCTCAAAACTGTTTTTTCAAATAGTTTCTTGAGCCATAAACTATATACGTCGTTCGTATCGACGACTCTACCATCTCAAAAAACATAGACAAAAGACATCAATTACAGCTCAAAAACAACACCATCACAACCTAGGTGAATAGGAATTGAATAATACCTAGGCCAAATCTTTTTTACCCACCGGTAGCAGAGGTGCTCATTAGAGCTTATGTTGTCGGCTTATTGGCACTGTAGAGGTTTTTTTTTGTATTGTAGATGTTGTTAACCTTTTAGCGTAATTAAATTTAAAAAATATAAAATAAAAAAAGAGTTATATCATCACGAATAATGCAAAGGAAAGGAAAAAAAGAAAATGCAAAAAAGCTTTAAAAAGCCAAAATGTCAAAAAAAGAAGAAGTTAGGAACTAAAAGCGCTTGAATAAGCATCTCACCCTTCCCCAGGTGTTGGCTGATTCATTTTTGTTCCCCCGCTTTAGTATGCGAATTTCAATTTTGTGTAATTTTACGCCAGAAGTGGCAAATTGTAGCCAAGGTAGTTGCATGATTCGAGTAAAATAGGCAACTTGAAATGATTATACCTATCGAGTATTACACATCTTTTTTCCCCCAATAGTGGATAGGTATGCTCAATTTTAATCTGTACATGTTTGCACAAACCCTACCGGAGAAAAACTATGGGAGTGTTTGAAATATAAGAATTTCAAATAAATCAAGGGGGAAATGCCGTATTCCAATCAGAGCCTAATTTGTAGGGCCCTGATCAACTCGGCTTTGGCTTCTGGCTTATTTTTTACTATTCATAAGTTTTGTCTTTTTCTGAACTTTTGAGTTTTTGTTGAGCTTTTTTGCCGGTTCTTTTTTCCCGTATTTGTTTGTATTATACATAATGGGCTAACATATTTTTTATATTTTTAATTTTTTTAAATTTAATTATGCTAAATAAGCCTCTGTCATCTACAGTGCTTTTTTTAGCCAGCTACAGTGCTTTTCAGCCATAAGCCATGAGCTTTTCAGCCGAACCGATCACCACCTTAGACAATTTAGAACAGATTATACTTTTTATCATCTAAGAACACTTCTCTCATCTAAGCTACGCTGGATAGTTAGATTGGACCTGGAAAATGAAAAGTAGACGGGCCACTTTTGAACACTCGCCACTTACACAAGCAAAATATGGAAGCAGATGGAATACACATGGCACACGCCATTAAAACCAGCCTGTTTCAAGAAACGCATTCTTGAACAATCGTCGTTACAAGCATAGCTCTGTTAGAAAGACTTGAATGTTCACCTGGAACCACAACATCGTATAAATATCCAACAGCTACGAATCAGTTCTTGTCCTAGTCAATTTAGTTTACATATGTGATGTCAAGGAGAGGGATCGTTTTACACCCTTTTTCCCCCCCTCAGAAAGCCAGAAGCATTTAGCTGTTGAAGGAGATCCGCAACTCCAGTCTTGGCATTGTCATTTCATTAACATTTCAGGTATTCAAAAAAATTTTGATGCTATAACTGAGAATAAATAGCCATATGTACCTCAAGGAATCACGTCTACATAGGCCCCGGCATCATGATGTATAAATTGGAATCAATTGGGTGCACCATCAAGCTGTTGGGGGTTGGCCGCCGCCACTTGACGCCTCTGACGCTCTCGCAAGTACAGTACAGTTATTAGGCAAGCAAAGAGCGTCAGTATTGTTGCATTCCCTTCATCCATAAGAACATCCTCCACCCATTCCTCAACTACAAGATATATCTCCGGCAGTGAATCAATAAAATGAACCTGAAATTTAGAAAGATTTAGCTGTGCACTGCAAGGAACAAACAACGGTGTTGACAATAAAGCATGAGAGGAATACCCAATATGACAAGCAAAGCATGATGCTGATACAAAATATGTCATGCAGAGCAAAAACTAAAAACGAGCATTAATCATCAGGTGACTAGGACTATGCAGCAAGTCAAGATGCACAACATGAACCAGCATAACTGTTCATGTATTGAACTGAGCTTAACAAATCCAGCAATCATAATTGAAAGAGCAATTGGCTTCAGGTATAGGTAGTAAGTAGAGATGGTAAAAAACCACGAGCTTAGCAGCATCAAACTGAACCCTAGCCTGTTAAAAATCAGTGTGTTCAGCAAGTTAGCCCGGCCAAAAGCAATTCAGGCTTGATTCTTAACAGTTTTTGAACTGCTTGTTTTATTGTAAAACATGTTATTTAAAAACTCAAAATGAAGGACTAATCGGCTAAGCTTCCTAATCTGTTTTGTTTGGGAGAGGCTAGGGTTCATTGCATATCAGCTACCATTTGGAATTGGCTGGGAACCAACAAAAACATGCCAGTAGTAGCAAGTTTGCAACCTGGTGGGAATTGGCCCAGGAATGAGTTCTCAAATAATAGATGCTTCAAAAGGCAATAGCAATTACCAAATAAGGTAGCCGACTTAAATATCCCTACACGCGTCTTGTATGAAACTAAGCACCAGATGATACACATAGAAAATAATGTCTTACCAAAAAACTGCCAGCAAAGTTCTTCCTTATCCATAAACTTGTTAGTGCAAGCATGACAGGAAGCTTAGCTGCTGGATCCACCACAACAGCCTGATCATAATATCTTTTTGCCAAGTGCAAATCAAGGGGAAGTCCATGGCCATGCTCATGCATGTACCCAAGGTTAAACATGGCTTGAGCATTAGACTGTGATTGAGCATGCATATATGCCTCCGCTGCACGCTCATAGTCCCTCCCTACACCCTGTAACACAAAAAGACAGATCCCACATGTGATGTCAGCTTCCGGTAAAAAACAATGTGATGTCAGTAATAGTAGTCTCTTATAGAGCACACAGTCTCCTAGTAGCTCTGAAGTACATAAGTAATTTAGGAGCCATCTTGTATTTAGCTACCTAAATAGTTTCCTTTGGAAAAGTTGCCTCATAAACATGGCAGTTGGTTCATCTCAAAATACATTTCGTACAAATGCATAACTCAAAGAGGAAAACAGATTGCTTATATTGATGCCATCAGGCAGTGGACAACATATATTCCATATTCTTTCCGAAATTCATAAGACCAAAATGAATAGTTTTCTAATCATACTTTCAAGTCATGTTTTTAGCAAACTGTAATGGTCATACTGACAGGAAAACAAAAATGAAGAACATGCCTCCAACATAAATACTAGAAACCCTAAAACATATAGTGTCTGATGTGAATTTGTTGAAGGTATTTCAACAAGTCTGCAATCATCTGAATAGTTCAAGAGAATATTTCAGAATTTGCTCATAAGTCAAACAAGGAAATGAGTTATAGCAACTCAGAGGACTTATACACATACCCAGCCATAGTAGTAGGCATCACCAATCAACAAAGCAGCATGTTCATTACCCTGCTCAGATGCTTGCCACCACAAAGCATGTGCACGGAGATGTCTTTCCATATCTGTACAGAAGCCAGATTCTCCCATGCAAATACTTTCATCGTCATACCTATCAATAATCCAGGCGGCATTGCTTTGTGCTACCTCATATCCAAGATCTGCCATTCTAGAATACAAGAGTAATGATTTCCCTATGTCACCTTTTAAATAAGATTCCAGAGCCCATCTAGACAGCGAGCTCCAGGGCCCCCTCTCAGCAACAGACTTGTACAGCACTGTTGCCTGAAATAAGAAAGATCACATGAACGGTTCAGTTTTTTGACAATGTTACTAGAAATATATCATAACAAAATAGTATCATTTTCTGCAATTCAACCTTTTCTATCTCTCTCTATTGGAACAAGAGCTTGATCAGGATTTTCACTTCAACTCTTGTAACTAGAAATATATACTTCAGCGTTGCACATCATTTCTTTTGTATAAAACTATAAATCCCATTCAACTGTGATGATAAAGATGCCAAAGGGCATGTGCACTCTAAATTGGATATACGTACAGTTATTGGCATAATTCATAAGCTAAACACGTAGAAAGAGCATGGGCTTTCCTGTAAGAAAAGGGAAGTTCATGGGCAATATTGCTAGCTTGTGACCTTTTGTGAATACGCTCAACAGATATTAAGAGAAAAAGGAGGGGAAAAATGTGCGTGTGAGCAGAATCAGGCGGGCATGTACATCACATGCGCATGTGGGCATGCACATGTGATACAATTTCCATGCATGGACACTGTTTTAAATAGCACGTTGTAGTGCCGCTGTAGAAGACAGGGAATTGCACAAGTCATGTACTATCTGCTATAGAATATAGCATCTCTGTACAATTGCAGGATTGCAGCATTCTAGCATGCAGCAGCATTTCGGGACAAACAATTCAAGTTTTCTCATGAGTCAGCCATATTCCATTATGGATTTTTTTCTCCAAGACCTGAGATGCGCACACCAACAGTCCTAAGGCAAGCTGTGTTATTAAAGGAAAAAAGGCAAACAAGATGCAAATCAGATTTTCTGCATGGAGAAAAAGGAGGAATGAATACAATTTTAGTTTGCCATCATCACTGGAGGATGAAGAATGAAATTGTTATATTGGTCTTTATGTTTTGACATCCTTTTACATCTATCACGTAAGCATATTAACCCAAGCCTGTTGTGCCCGCTGTATTGTTGCTACACACTATCTGTTATAAAAACATTTACTCAAAATACTTCCACTACACGCTGTTTAAACATTGTGCAGGAAATAACTGGAAGAACAATAGTTCCAATGGAGCCATTGAACCTGTACCCTCAGGAATGCTATAATTAATCAAGGAAGTTCAGTAAGATATATCAAAATCAAATGTAATGATTTCAGATCAAATCATTACAAAATTAGTGTTTGAAAATTAAAATGCATAAATTGATTTTCTCGCCATTGACAACCTTTTTTCTAAAAAAATGATTTTAGGATAGCACACTTTTGAAGTTTGCTCACAGGGGCATCCTAGGTACTATGGTGATCTAATTAGTAATTAAACACTGCTCATGGGAGCATCCTATACACTGGTGACAATGAACAGTAATTCGACAATTGATTAAAAAAACATTATTACCATATGGAGATTCCTCTTAAGACCAATGCCTTTCTGGAACAACTTTGCCATTTGATAGATAGCTTTTGGTTGCCCAGCATTAACTGCATGAAGAAAGTAATCGCATGCTGTTTTCACATCCCTTTTTACACCAATACCCTTGAGATACAACACACCAAGGTTATAATAACCCCCATGTTCCTTATTCGCAGCTGCAATTGCAAAATATTCCTTTGCCTACAACAACAATTAAAAAAACCATGTAAGTTCCTCATGTTTATGAGTACTTAGATTATTACAATGCAGAATTGCATATTGTTTAAAACAGGAAAAAATTTTGGAATCTAATTTGACAACTTGTGTTATTTTAGTTAGTCGTGCAAATTGTATTAATATATTGAAAATTTCGTTGGTCTCAATATTTATTAATAACTGAGAGTGCAGAACAGAAAACAATTGTTACTTGAGTTCTTCTCCATAAGCAACTATATGTGCTACTAAACCATCATTAAATACTATCCTAGTTAACATGGGAATACATCATTAAATACTATCCTAGTTAACATGGGAATACATCATTAAATACTATCCTAGTTAACATGGGAATACTGGCTAACATAGCTCTCTTAGAAAAGATTGCAGTCATAATTTCTATTCCATTTGAAATTGATGTGATACTAAACCATCGTTGTAACTTACTCACAGATGTTTCCTAATTTGGGCACGGTAACTCGATAGCTCTGCTAGTATTGGAATAATGGCTACAGTTTACAGCAGCTGGAACTCATGCATTGATCAAATGGGTTCACTTCACTTCCCCATGGCAACAAGATCAATTGTGAACTTGTGGGTCAAGATTACTATAAGTTCAATTTGAGTTCCTGTCTACTATAAGATGCGTAGCAGTATCATTTAGTCCAAAATAACCTATAGAAAAGTCTAGCTGCCTACCGGTTTCCCTAAACAACAACAAAGATAGCAGCGGACATAGTGAAATTGTAACCATGGAATAAATTTATATATTCTATCTCAAGCTTTCTATTATCTAGGCCTCATGTCCTACTACAAGCTTGCAACCTTATTCCAAAAATTCTAATACATAATACTTACTTTCGTCAAGTTTTTCTTCTCCACCCCGTAGCCTTTGACATAGAGGTAACCCAGTCCATTGTACGCTGAGTATTGTTGCTGCTTTGCGAGTGTCAACCACTTGTATGCTTCGGTGTAGTTCCTTTCCACTCCAGCACCTCTAGCATAGATTTCCCCAAGAAGCTCCATTGCCCGTGTATCGCCTTTCTCCGCAGCCTTTGTGAACCAATGATATGCTTTGCCATAATCACGTCTGAGTCCTCTTAGTCCATAGTAATACAGGAGCCCTAATTTGTACATTGCAATAGCATTGCCTCGCTGTGCCTGGTACTCTGTGATTTGAAAATCTTCATCATCCTCACCTCGAGACTTCCTCAAGGCCTCCCTGTTTTCTTCAGTCCCACTGTGTAGCCGGACTGGTTCAATCACTGGTGGCTCCCTTGAGATCAAGGAGCTTGTCAGCGCAACCTCTGCAAGTTCAGCATATAGTGTGACTGATTCTTCGTACATCTGCAAAAGCAAATTGTTCAAGTAAATAAAAACTCCAATGTTAGCAATAGCATTGAATGTCCCTGGTAATCTAAAAAGAAGTTACACGATAATAATTAGGTCCAAATCATTTATGTAGCACATATCACTATTAAAAGTGACAGAACCAATTGAAAGATAAAAAATGTAACAGACTGCCAACAAATTATACCCAGATCAAATGCAATCGAAGAACCAAATTTGAGTAATTCATGTGTTTTAATGAAGTTCTGATCATGCCAAATTAACCGCAGTAAATGAAAGCACACTAAAAGGGATAACAGAACTCAGCAGGAAGGTACACAAACAGGGGTTAATGTCGTATTTTTTCAAACAAGGGCAAAATGCTACCGTGTTTCCTTACTTTCATGCAAAAAGAACACAACCATTGTCAAGATAAAAGCACAATTGAAACATGACCATTGTCAAGATAACAGCGCAATGGACATCCACTCTGGGGATACAAGATAGAACAGACCGAACGGTATAGGTTTCTCATAGCATGAAATACAAACCACAGACTGGACCAACAAAAAACTAAGACTACCATTCTACTACACCAAAACAGTAAAAGATTGGCAGCTAAATTATTCTAGTAGGGATCAAGGTATCGGAGGGTGAGCTTAACTACATAAGAGAGGATGGTCAGAGCAGTTGAAAATTGTCATGCGGGAATTACTGTTCATAGGTACTGTTCACACACTAAAGAGTACCCGTTGTACTGTAGCAGCTATGTATAGCATGATTAGATGAAATAAAATAGAGATAAAATAGTTAGTTTCTATATTAGATGGGTTTACTATCTTATAGATATATTCTATTTATTAAAGATAGATTTTCTTAGAGATTAAGATTATTTCTTAAAAATTAAGTCGAATTATACCTATAAAAGAGCTAGTATGCATCTATTATCAATCAAGCAATAAATAATGAAGAAGTATTTCCAAGTCCCTGATTCCTAACTCTAGTCTCTCCCCTAGACCGACTACTCTAGATCTATTCCTCCCCCAATCGGTGCCCTCTTTCATCTAGCGCCGTTCTACCTCAAGTCGTCGCTGCCTGACCTCCCTCCGACGGATGTTTATCCCGTTATGAACTAGTTCATAACAATTGATATCAGAGTAGTTGATCCTTCCCACGACTTCTGCTTACCATGAAGCGCGCCAATGCTGTTCTACATTTGCTGCCCTTGTCGCTAGTAAGTTCCTCGACATCGAGCAACACTATGGCCCTCGTGCCTTCACCATCAATCGTCATCAATACACTGTTGATCACTCACACAGGCATCGTAATTAATCGCTAGATTGGGTCTACCAAAGGCTGCAACCATGGCTGCCACCACAAATCGAGGATGAGCTGTCGCTGAAAGGGGGAGAAGTTGTCACACGGGAATTACTGTTCATAGGTATTGTTCACGCGTGTGAACAATACTCGTGGTACTGTAGCAGCTATGTATAGCCTAATTAGATGAATTAGAATAGAGATAAAATAGTTAGTTTCATTATTAGATGGGTTTACTTTCTTATTATATGAGTTTACTATCTTATAGATATATTCTATTTATTAGAGATAGGTTTCCTTAAAGATAGAGATTATTTATTAGAAGTCAAGTCGAATTATTCATATAAAAGGGTTAACATGTATTTATTATCAATCAAATAATGAATAATGAAGAAGTATTCCCAATTTCCTGATTTCTAGTTCTAGTCTCTTCCCTAGACCGGCTACTCTAGATCTATAATTTCTCCCCCAATCGGTGCCCTCTTTCGTCTAGTGCCGTTCTGCCTCAAGTCATCGCCATCCGACCTCCCTCCGACGGATGTTTATCCCGTTATGAACTAAGGTTCATGACAAAAAAATACTGCATAACTAAATTCTTTTCGAACCACTAAATTTCATCAGCTTGATTCAGGTTGCTTAGATCACATCCAACTTCCAAGTCTAGTTGGACTGCCAGATAATGCACGGGTCACACAAATATATAGCCCCAACGATACTGTTGGCCCTGCCACTACAGCTCCTCCAGAGGTGATAAAGAGGGAAATTCAAATTAAATATAACATCATGTCCGTACACAATTTGGTGCAACATTGTAGGTAAGGAGTGGGGAGTGGCTACTTGTACAAACATTACTAATTTACTATAGGCTGCCACTAAAATTCAACGACCTAGCCAACAAGTGCAAAAATTCTCACATCCGGAGTCAAAAACCCACGCGGAACGAAAATTTCACAATTTTTGCTACTGCTAAACACTAAACTTAGAGGTCAACCCCTCCCCAACTCGATGCAAGCGAGCTAACTAACCTCACGCAAATCACTCAAACATGGAATCCCCATTAGATTGCGCAAATTGTACAACTAAGCAAACAAATCGAATCACATCACCTCCTGGCGGAAGTAGGCGTAGGCTAGGGCCATCTTAGACTGGAGGTCTCCTGCGTCAGCGGCGAATTTGTGCAGCAGGAACGCACGCGAGCGGGACGCCGGGCGCGTCATCCCGGCGCCGGAGAGGAACGCGAGCGCGGACTGCGCGCCCGGGTGGCCCCCCGCGGCCGCAGCCTCGATCTGCGCGGCGGCGGTGGCGAACGCGGCGTCGTCCCCCGCGGAGGCCGCGGAAAGCATCGCGCGGGCCCCCGCGACGAAGAGCGCATCGGACGGCGAGTCTGGCTCATCGCCCGAAGGGGAGGGGCTGGTGGGGTCGAGGAGGGGGACCCAGGAGGACGGAGAGAGGAGGGGGTCGGTGGCGGAGGAATCGTCGGCGAAGTCGTCCCACTCGTCGGCGTCGGCGTCGGCGTCGGCGGAGGGGAGGGAGGGGGGCGCGCCGGAGGAGTCCTTGAGGAAGTCGTCACCGGTGAGGACCAGGACGAAGGGGGCGACGGCGGTGGCACGGGGGAGAACGGCGGCGAGTAGGAGGAGATGGGCCAGATGGCGGTGGAGGACGCGAGCCATCGGCGAAGGCACCAGACGAGAGGATTGAGAGATCCCCTGTTCTGCAGTGAGTTGTAATCAGGAGATGGGAACCATTTGACTGACAAGTGGGGTAGTTAAGGGGCGGCCGATTAATGAACGTGTTTTGGCGGTGACGTGGAGATGGGGCCCGTCGTTAAGACGTGTACCGTGGGACGTGATTGGCTGGGGATTTTAGGCTTCAAGTGGGTCTTAGTGATCTATAATGGGCCAGAGGTACGGTCAAAAACATAATCCAGAAATGAATATGGTTGGCTAATATAAAAAAAAACGTTGGCCCATGAGTTTATTATACTTCACTTAAGTTTGGGCTTTGTCACTTCTCATCGTATGAGCTGTAATTCATGCTGAGCCCATATTCAGAACATCGAAATTTTGCAGGATTTTTATAGAAATTGTATTACCTTTAGAAAGAGGATGTTTATTTCTAGGTGACTTGTACTATCTGAACTCACATTTTTTAACCATAACATCAATCTAGAATTAGAGACACGCACCTCAAAGCTAATCTAAAGTCCAAGAAAATCGACTTAGAGTAAACAAAAAAATAGGCAACTTAAAAATTGTAAACCCGTTTTAAAAATTGGTGCGAATTTTCCGGAGAAGTCTTGTGTTCCAAACAAGACCTCCTGATCCATTTGAACTTTAAATTAAAGCTTTTTGTGATGGAACTGAAAGGTGAGACACGTGTAGGTTTTGTTCCTGTCTCTTGAAATTAAAGTGATTTGAAAAACTATGGTCGACTATTGTGTTCGGATGTTGTTGTGGTTATAGACAAAATAGTAAATAATTAGGCTATGGAGATACCACAAAGGAGCTACCTAAAGCCTCAGAAACTACGGAGATAAGGAATATAAGCCTGTATTACATAAGCTTGATTATAAGAAAATGAGGCCTCCTCCCTGACGGGGGTCTTAAGGTATATATTTATAACCATAAAGAAGTTTCTTACATAAATATTATTATCTAGGTCTACAATCGCAGGAGTAATGTCGTCTTTTCCCTTATAACAACCTAGGTCTACAATCGCAAGAGTAACATCATCCTTTCCCTTATAACAGCACTTTCGGGCCAACCATGTGATTGTGCGATTATTGGGCTTTTTAGTGTAATGCGCCGACTGGATATAAATGAAAACCACTCCCACAATAGTTGTATAGTGAACAGTATACAACATATCGTAGCAATTCAGAAAATTACTTCTCGCTTCAGCGAAACGTAACATAGTTAATTGCATTATTTTATTGCGTTCAAAATCTGCGTCCTGTGACCTGTAGACTAGTATGCTAGTAGCAAATTCAGAGTTTCCCCCCCTTTTGGAGACGGAGCAAATTCAGAGTTGAAGGCAAGAGTAAACATCTTCATCCAAGCGAAAATTAAGTATGTAAAAGGCTTCATGTAAATCTGTAGAATGCCCAGAAAAAGCAAATCATCAATCAACCAAAAGCAAGATGACGACGCCAGATTTAATAACTGATCGTTCCATGGTAGCATACTGGCCCGTCTTTTTCAGTTTTTTATCCGGTTTTTAGCTTCATTTCTTTTAATAATCACTATTTATTAGACTAATAAACCATAATCCAAATGAACGCTCTAGCATGCAAATTACACGCATATATTACCAAGCCGGGCAATATATGCGCAGTGCTGAGAACAAACGGACAAAGCTGAGATGTTTTACTACCGTGCCAGTGGTCATACACACACCATGCCTTACCTACCGCAGTACCACTCTCCATACATAACACATGTACTTGTATATCGCGTATCGAACACACGGAGCGTACACTATCACGTACGTACATAGGCACATAGACATATTGCACGGGCTACATGTACTGCACGATCGAACGATCGATACCATTTATTGATGTTTCAGTATGGACTTGTATAGTAGCAGCTCATGCAGTGCTGGTGTGGCTAGCTTCAGTTGGCCGTGACGGCCATCTTCATCCCTGCTCCACAGTGGCCGGAGAGGGTGCAGATGAAGTAGGTCGTGCCAGCGCCGAGCGTGACGCGGTCGTTCCCCGAGCTATACGTCGTGCCGGAGCCCCGGCAGCCGTTGTAGCCGTCGGCGTCCACCGGCGCCACGTTGTGCACGGACGGGTTGTAGTTGAACACTGCGTAAACACGGCATAAAAGTTCAAGACCAAGCAGGCATATATCAACGGACGGAAGGAGCTGGTACTGTATAACGCAGTCGACTGTATCTGACAGCCTTGGTCACTCACCGAGGACGTCTCCCGCGCGGAATTTCTTGCCCTTGGACCAACTGTCCGCGCCGGACGACCAGTCGACGTTGTAGTTGGCGGCGCAGGCGATGTCGGCGGCGCCGAGGAGCAGGCACAGAGCGAGCAAGCCGAGGGCGAGCCCCTGCGTCGCACTGCCCCTTCCCTGAGCCATAGCGAACAATTATCTTTTCTTGTGTGTGTTGTGTGTGTGGCGGGAAGGGAGCAGAGGAGAGTGTGATGCTTTTCAGTTAGTTTTGAGATTGCTGTGGACTGTGGAGAGACCGGGAGAACGTGGGCGCTATTTATAGAGGCGGAAAAGGGGAAGCCGGCAACCTGGATCCAATCAGAAGTCCAAAAATATTACTGTAGTTATACCAAAAATGTGATAGTAGTTGTACCAGATGCCGCCTGGCGCACACCGTCCATGCATCCACAGAAGCTTGGAAATGTTAACTGAACCTAGGCAGCTCTCTTTCTTCCCTTCAGGGAATGCATGCATCATGCTTCACCTACTGCTATATAACCAGAATCTATTTTTTTTTAAAAGAAATTCAGAATATCTCTACCGTACCATAATTTTCCTGGCAAACTTGGGAGTACTGGATGTGTTGTTGGGATCGTACCGGCCCTGCACGTCTAGCAAATTCGGGGAATTGGTGAGCCACGGACGCCACAAACCTGAAAGGGGAACCGGAGGAAATAAATGCATTGACAAGTGTTGAGAGGTTGAACAAATGGCTGGATTTTGGGAGCCTGTAAGACAAGTGCAAACACCTGCCTTTTGTCACACTCTTATTGCGTCTGATCATGAGATCACTTCCACTTTGCAATTACCGTACGGTAAAACTCGGCCCTTTTTCGTTTTGCTAGAAATTAAGAGGCTATCGTATCGTTCCCTTGCAGAGCTACTCGGTCATAACTATGCTTTGTGTTCAGTCCACAAACTGAAGAGAGACAGATATGTAGAGGACCGAGCAGTTTGCACGAATTTCAGCCTGTCAGTTTCCTCAGTTGCTATAGGATTTGTCAAATCTTCTTCTGTTTCAAAGCACACAAGCATGATTCAACAGATCTATTCAAATTTCCTTAATCAAAAAGTCATTTACGCGAGAACCGAAGTGTGTAAAAACACACTCCTGAATTGCATAGTCATGAACTGAATGCGAAATTGCAAGTCCGTCCAAGGTAATTTCCACTCGTTGGAGAAGATGGATCTTTTCTAATTAGTTAATGTGATGATAGATTGAAATACATAAACAGTTGCTAGGGACTAGTTCCTTTGAGTTCGGCCTCCTTTTAGGCATATTTTTTATAACCTTTTTGCCCATAAAAAAACAGAACTTAGACGATGGCGATTGATATCTCGGACATAATTACCTTGCGGTTGAGCTTTTTACCTTCAAAGTTGGTAATGATAGTTAAGACCATACATGGCTACAAATCAGACTGAGCGTTCAGATCCCAAGTTCCAAATTCTATGATGTAAGCTCGATTGCAAGTTGGAACCCCCATTGATGTAGCCAGAATCGTCGTATTAACGGCCACGAGATTCCAATCAACTGGACCCACGAGTACCATCATAGTATAGAAGAGCATATGCATCTGCATGTATAAAACCAAAATCCCCCATCCTAAACAAGGCTTTACGTGTACTAATCAAGGTTCGGAGCCGTGCTAGGGACGAGGAGCGCGACAAGAACCCTCCATAATTGCGCTGAAATGGGACGAGGAACCCGTGATCTGCTTAATGCAGTGACTGGAACCGATCGGGGGAGCGTGAGTTCTTGTTAGTTCGTCGCTGCCATTTTCTGTTCGCGATGCTGTTTTCGTCGTCGTTGACGTTGATGTACGCTTGTTCGTCAGGAAACAAACAGAGCGGAAGATTCTTCAGGATCGGTCGGACGTTTTGTGCTCACCATGCGGACGTCAAGGTGATGGGGAGTTTCAGAGAAGCTGTCCATGGCGACGGAAGTAGTTGAGTGTTCACTGTTTGGTACAGAGAATTTTTGGCCAGGAGTATTAGGTGCGTGACGGCCTCGGCTTGGCTCTAAGCCGCATCATGTCGTGTGCTTTTAGGCTGTTCGTTTCTGTGCTATTCGGGGGGTGGCATGGGTGTAGATGTGCCTTCATTTGGTAGGCTCTCAATCTTCAAGCCGCTTTTGGTGATTCGTCTTGTTTCTTCTCCCGTGCAATATAGGGTGTGGTCTACTCTTTTTAGCTCTTCAACTAATTTTTTATTTTAATTTCTTTCAGCAATCAGTATTTAGGGCTTGTTTGGATGGACTAGGACTAGTTGTTAGCTAGAACTAGTTGTTAGCTGACTAGTAATTAGTTGGCTAAAGATTAACCTAGTCCTGTTTGGATCCAAGGACTAATAAGTACTACTATCTTAGTACAAAGTCTGTTATACCCCTATGCATGGCGGTCTAGGAGGGTTGGCGTGAGCTTCAGCGTCTTTTGTCCTTTAGCCCTCATTAGCTGGGTTTGACGGACTAGTTGGCTAACAACTAGTTGGAGCTTTGGCTAAACTTTAGCCCACCCATTAGCCCTCCTGTTTGGATCCTCAAGGGCTAAAGTTTAGCAACTAGTTGTTAGCCCAAGTGATCCAAACATGGCCTTATTATATTAGTCAGCTACAGTCAAAAACTATAAATTGCATCCTAAAAAGAATAGGCCTGTATTTGGCTGAACTTATGGCTGCAGATTCCTTGGTTAGAGTCGGCGCTGACAGGGTGGCTCACGCTCTAGTCCTCGCTCCAAGAATCACATTGAAGCTGAAACACATTAGTGTCGGACAAAACTTGGGGTTCATTATTGGTGCAACCAAAATTAATAGAGATGTACTTTTAGACTATGGTTTCTGACTTTTGATTGTGCTTTATTCATATAATAAATAGTAATTGCTGAAAGAAGTCAAAGTAAAAAAACCGACTAAAAAACCGAAAAAACAACGGGCCCATTGAAGCGCCAGTGTTGCTGGGATTTTTTCTCTGAAAAGTGCCTTTCGTTTTTACCCCTGAGGAACCATGGGGGAAGTTATAACTTATTCCGTTTTAATGTAGAAAGTTGTCCATTCCTATCGAAAGGACATTGACAAATGACAAGTATGGTATAATAGAGAATCATCCCCTAAACAAACCCCGGGGGTTTCCTGGATGGCGAGGGCGGCCACGTCGCCCCTGCGCGCTCTCGCGCCGGCGCGTGGCCGCCGATTTTTTGTACGGTCTGGAGAGTCTATTTCCCTGTATTTTTCAAAAATTACGCAAAGGTCCTCTGTTATCGCAAAAAGATCCCTGGATTTTTCAAAAAAAACCGTGCGCATATTTCTTTTTCGTTGATAACGATCCGCAGTTTCCGAAATTACGTACAAGCCCTCGGTTCTTTCAAAACGACCCCTGGTTTTTGCGAAAAAAACCCTCTAATCTCCTTTTATTGCGAAAAGCCCCTTGCTTTTTTAAAAAAAAACCTGCGCTTTTCTTTAGCTACGAATTTTCGCCTCTTTTACTTCGGTACGTACGGTGGCTGGCGCGGCGTGCCGCCGCGCCTATGGAGCTAGTAGGATATTGGAAGCCTGGCATGTATGGCCTACCTACAAAGTCCATCTGGCAAGTGCATTCAACCTTAGATCATGCCAAATTAGAATGGAATACTAGTGGGCTAGGTGTACATCCGCATGCCTAGCCATCTTGCTACATGCCAACTTCCACTGGACAGTAACTAGTTTGTGTACGACACAATTGCACAATAGTTTTGCAAAGTGAATAAGTTATAATGACATAGGACTTATACATTAGTCTTTTGCTTACCATATTACCGATGATTTGAGAGTCGATCTTACAAGAAAGTAGGAAGTTACTAAGGTCAAGATAACGCTATAGAGATAGTGTTTATATAGGTTTAGACTCTTCTATGGCGGATAATAACTCTACTTCTGTGTTTTGTATTATTGGGAATGTACTACATGGGTGCTCACTGGTTGAAGATAATAGAGCATGTACACGAGTACAAAGTGTTCTCGTCTTTTCCTGTCGATTCTTGTGTCTTCTCACCTCTCCCTGTTTTTAGCTTATTAAATGCGTAATTAATCATCATGGTTATAAGAGAAATTCTATTATAGAACAATTAATTTTTTTTCATGCCATTTATTTTCCATTTGAGCCGAAGCATTCAACAATTTTATGAAAGTGTTAAAATAATTTATAATATCTTGATAACTTGAATCATTTTGTAACATATAATTGATTGTTTCAATATCCTCAAAGTTCTGGAAAAAATATATTCATTTATTCATGCACATTGGTGGTATAAATTTTGAGGAGAAAGAAATATACATTGCTATATTGTGTTGGTTATGACGAATAGTTGCATCATATTTTGTGTACTATGTTATTTTGGCCAGCTGAATGGTATTGTACATATGAATGAGAATATTGTGCCGTGTGACCAGGCGAGCCAACATCGCCGTTTGCGAAAAATTTCATGAATGTAGTACGTATACCTCCTATATGTTAGCAATAATACTGAAATGTGTTACCATTAGCTGGATGAACTTGTTCAAAATTACATTCTATTCAAAATTTACAAACATATCCTAAATTGACAAGTGTATTTCGCAAATGGGGGAGCGGACTGCAAAAGACACCAAAAGATATCAGTTCTTCTTGAACACAAGCTATTTGGAGTTGTCATACGTTAGCAGTTAAGACAAAATGAACATTAAGAAAAAATGCGGATGTTGTAGGGATGGCCCCCACCTAAGCCCAGTAGGCCTGTTAGGTCCGCAATAGGACATGTGTAATGACATAAGAGCCCCCGAGGGGAATACTCATGTGTAAGGGTACAACTGTACAAGCACTCCCCATGTGAATATATATATGTGGCATAGGCCACGGGGAGAAGGCTAAGCCATTCATTTTACCAAACTCTCCACTACTACACTCTCTCTCTGTTTGGTCTGTAACCACAACAGTTGGCACCGTCCGTGGGGAGGACAGGAACAAGCCTTCAGATCCGAAGGAGGATGGCACCAAGGAAAGCTTCGTCGTCGGCGGTGAAGAAGGCGGAAGCGGCGAGGTCTCGCGTCAGCACTGGGGCTTCGGCTCTAGCAGCCGCAGGTACGAGCGGTGGTGCAGGCACGACAGCGAGCCCCGCCACCGACGTGACGACCGACCCCACCAGCACCACCCCGACGACCAACCCCGGCGATGGCAACGCAGGCGCACCCGTTTTTCCACCCAGTGCAGAAGCGGTGAGCGGCCCCAGCGGCGACGCGAACCTCGTCGCCGGCTCCAGGGCCCTCCGCGACAACGCGGAGGGCAACCTGGGCGCGCAGGCCGTGGCCACCGCCGCACTGGTAGCGCCGCCAAGCGCACCGATGGACCCAGCCACCCCCACGGTGGAGGCCGCCCTGCTGGCGGTCCTTAGCGCGTTTCAGCGGGAGTTAACAGACCTCCGCAGAGCTGTGCGGGACATGCAAGAGGCTTGGAGCCAACCCCCCTCCCCGGCGGTGGTGTCTGAACCCCCCACGTCTAGTCGCGTCCCATCGCGGCGAATAGATCCAGAGTCCCCGCTCTCCGCGAGCCTGCAGCAGGCGGCTTAGCCCGAGGGCTTCAAGTTCCCAAGCGTCATCGAGGCCTACAAGGGCGACTCCGACCCGCGAGGCTTCGTGCGCGTGTACGAGAGCGCTATCGAAGCCGCTGGCGGAGACGACAACACGAAGGCAAGAGGGTTCCCCCTCGCGTTACAAGGCGTGGCGCTGTCTTGGTTCTTCTCCATCGCACCACGGTCCATCCGCGCGTGGGAGCAGATCCGCGGTCAACTCTGCCGCAACTTCCAGGGAAACTACGTCGAGCGCGTCGATGCGGACCAGCTCTTCGCAGTCAAGCAAAAACCTGACGAAGGGCTCCGGGATTACTTCAAGCGCTTCGCGAAAGTGCGCTGCCAGGTCAAGGACGTCAACGAAACAACCGTCATCAACGCAACAACACAAGGTCTCCGCCCGGGACCACTCGCTGAACATAACACGCGGAAGCCACTTAAGTCGGAGGCAGAGCTCTTCGACAAAGTAGAAGCGTACGCCCGAGCCGAAGAGGACGTACGGAGGCGCAGTGCCAACGGCTTCGACGCCGGGCAAGCGGAGGGCTCCTCATAAGGAAGCAGCGCAAGAAACAACCTGAGGACGGACAAGCAAGTGTACGCAGGTGACACTCGTGAGCCCGTCGACGAGGGGGTGCACCAAACCTCACCAGGCGACAGGCGCAAGCCTCGGCGTAACCAGCGGAGACCCCAGAAGACCCGTCATATCCTGGCTGCGCAGGGCATTCCCCGGGGGGCCGTGCCAACCTCGCGCGTTGCAGGGGGACGCGAAGGAGGCGACGATGCTAAGCCGCGCGCGGAGCAGGAAATCCTAGAATACGGTAGATGGTGCGAGGTACACAGCTACGGGGGCCATTTCACGCGGACATGCACCGAAGTTGCAGCATTACGACAGGCGGGGGCCCATGTACGGGCTTCGAAGACATTGACCCCCGTAACAGTCCGCGTACAGAAGGGGCACGGCGGTCCTTCCCGTGCTAGGTCCCCCGGAGAGACCCAATGCCATGGCATTTATGTCATCGAGGGAGACTCTTCGTCGAGCACTTCCTCGGCACGACTACCTCGGCGGGCATCACCTTCACATCAGCCGATGCCCAGGGTGTAGAATTCCCCCATCAAGATCCCTTGGTCATCCAGGCCGACATTGCGGGTTGCGACGTCAGGCGCATCCTCATTGACGGAGGGAGCTCCGCCAACATTTTGTTCGCGGAGGCCCTCGATCGTATGGGAATACCTCGGAGTCTATTAAAAGCTTCGGAAGCCCCCCTTTAGGGCCTCGGGGGGCAGCCTTTGAAGGCTCTGGGTCAGGTTCACCTCCAGGTCTCCTTGCGCCAGACCGACAACGCCAGGACCGAAGATGTCGTCTTCGACGTCGTGGACGTCTCATATCCGTATAATGCCATACTGGGCCGGCCCGCCATCAACTCCTTCGAAGCCGTCCCACACTACGCATTCCTATGCATGAAGCTGCCAGGACGGCGGGGCGTTATCACCATCTTCGGCGATCAGGATATGGCTCAGAACATCGAAACCGAAGCTGGACGCTTGCACCGCAAGGTGCACGCCCTCATCGACAAATACCAGGCGGATACGCCATCCGCTCCGGGTTGGACACCTAAGCCCCACCCGGAGGGCGGGGTGAAGAGGGTGCCGCTCCAAGCGGAGGGCAGTTCGTATCCATAGGCGAAGACCTCCCTTCGGAGGTAGAGCAAGACCTGCTTCGAGTCCTCCAGGCCAACATAGGCGTCTTCGCATGGTCCCCGGAAGATATCAAGGGAGTGGACCGTGCCCTCATCGAACATAATCTCGCGACCCGCCCAGACGCCAAGCCCGTCAAGCAGAAACTTCATCGTATGTCCATGAACCGGCAGCAGGCGGCCAAGCTAGAGGTGGCGAAGCTCCATCGAGCAGGAGTGATCCGCGAAGTTCAACACCCGAAATGGCTCGCCAACCCGGTGTTGGTTAAAAAGGCCAGCGGCGCCTGGCGCATGTGCATCGACTTCACAGCCCTCAACAAGGCATGCCCGAAGGACGATTACCCTTTACCGCGCATAGATCAACTGGTCGATGCAACCGCCGGATGCGAGCTCATGAGCTTCTTGGACGCCTACTCCGGCTACCACCAGGTCTACATGGCCCAGGACGACGAGGAGAAAACTAGCTTCATTACGCCGGTGGGGACCTTCTGCTTCGTAAGGATGCCCTTCGGCTTGAAGAACGCGGGCGCAACCTTCACCCGCCTCGTCGCGCTGGCCCTGGCCGTCCAGCTAGGGCGAAATGTGGAGGCCTACGTGGACGACGTGGTAGTAAAAACCCGTCAGCTCGCCGGGCCGAGGCGTCACATCCGGACACCGATCGAATGATATCGGCTCTCCACGGCTCCGGAGGCCGCTCGTGCTCGTCACGGTGTAGTAGAACCACCGCCGGGTCCAACCGGTCTCCCACTTTTCCCGCGTAGCCAACGCGGGAAACAGGTGCGAGCACTCCGGCCTCAGCACGAAGTCCACACCGCCGAAGTTCGAGTAAGCCCCCCTTCCACTCTCCTCGGTTGGCACCGTGCGTCGTGCAGAATGGCGAACAACTCGGCGCAAGGACGAGTACCCTCCGTCCGCATCGCCCAAGTGAAGATGGCCAACCGAACGATCGCGGTCGGAGTCAGCTGCGCCAGCTCCAACCCATACGCTCGCAGCACTTCGCGAACAAAATGTGTCGCGGGGATTCAGAGCCCAGCGTCGAAGAATGCCACGAAGACGATCGCCTCCGACTCTCCCAGCGTCGTCAGGCCCGGGCAGGCGAGCCCCGGCACGCTCCTCCAGCTTCTTCTCCTGAAGAAGGGTTCAGAGGGTCTCCTCCGTGACGCGGCTCCGCCCGAGCACACGAGAGCAGCGGCCTTTGGACCTTTTCATGGCATCCCAGCGGTAGGTAGTTTGCTTCCTGTCGCGCGGAACCAGGCGGTACTCCGCCGGTGTGGTGGTGTCAGGCAGCACTGGCTCGACGAGGCGCTCTCGCTAAGGCAACGCGCAGGGTCGTCAAGGGCGGCACCCATGTTAGCTGGGAGATCGTCGCGCGCAGCCATCCCTCTCTCTCACGGCGGCGGGGCAGGCGCGGAGGCGAGAATAGCAGCAGGAGGTGCAAGAAGAATAGAAAGTAACGCACAAGCTATCAATCAGCCAAGGGGAAAGACTGCATGCCCACAGGGGCGGTTTATAAAGCCCCCCCCCCCGTCTCCCCCACAGGCAGAAGGTCGACCAACAGAATTACAGCGGTTCGGCTACCCACGATCGGGCAGTGCAACCGCTGGTAACCGCAGCAGGCGGCGATAGGTGGCCGCTCAGCGCCCAATGCGCTGATACACCCCCGCCGCGTGGCCACTTTTTCTGGGGAAGAGGCGAACGGTCGTGGTCGTGGGAACGCTGCCATCCCACGACACTCTAATTACAGCCGGTCACGTGCCCACATCCAGTGCAGGGCAGGCGGAGCAGCCGTGCCAGCCCACCCCTGACAAAGGCCGGCGCGATTCCAGGCGTCATTAAAGCGCACTACCGGACCAAGCAACCATCTCCCCGCGCTGGCGCCACATCGCGCGAAGCATTTCCCGAGAACTCGGCCGCCAAGGGCAGACGACCAAGTTCGGCTTCGCCCATAAATATCCGGAGCGCGGGGTAGGGCACGCCCGGACCTCGACCCGGTCGAAGCCCTTGGCCTACCCCGTGCCTTCGGCCTCGAAGCCGCGCCCGCCCCGGGTGCAGAAGACGGCCCTCGCATCAGCACGACCTCAGCCCCGTCGAAGCCTTCGGTCTTCCCGGTGCCTTTGGCCTCGAGGCCGCGCCAGCTTCGGGACCCGAAGACAGCCCTCGCGCAAGCACGGGCGGACGTACGCACTATCCAAATCATCAAGCATCACAGGCCGATGGGACGGAGGGGGCCAAAGGACTCAGCGGCATGGCTTCGGCCCGTGAAGCCCTTCACCATGAGAGGCTCCTGTTGTAGGGGTGGCCCCCACCTAAGCCCAGTAGGCCTGTTAGGTCCGCAATAGGACATGTGTAATGACATAAGAGCCCCCGAGGGGAATACTCATGTGTAAGGGTACAACTGTACAAGCACTCCCCATGTGAATATATATATGTGGCATAGGCCACGGGGAGAAGGCTAAGCCATTCATTTTACCTAGAGATGGCAACGAGCATAAACCCGCTGGGTTTTGCTATCCCAAACCCGTGCCCATGAAAGTTGGACGTGCCCGCTAAAAAACCCATGCCCGTGACGGGTGCAGATTTTTGCCCAGACCCATGCCCACTGGGTTAACGAGTACCCATGGGTCGCCCGTCGGGTCAGTAATGCGAGCTGCAACAATGGTTAATGGAGAGGAGGAAGAAGTTCACCGGCCATCTTCGTTGGAGCCGGAGGGCAGCGCCATGGCCAAGGGCCTACTGCTGTGATGCGCGTTGGCTGCGGCGTGGGGGCGGCGGGCTGAACTGGAAGGCGAGGCGACGGCGTGCGGAAGGACGAGCGTGCGGCGAGAGTGGCGGGAGCAGGAGCGGGAGCTGCGGGACGGGAGGGCGAGCGCGACGTGCCAGATGCGCCGCCGCTGCGGCGGCTGTTGAATCGGGGTGGGGACTAGGGAGGAGTGAGTAGTGACCGTGGCGAGTGCTAGCTAGGGTTAGCCGTATAGGTAATGGGGCATTGCCGCATTGGATTTGGGGGCTTGGGGCTAAATGGCTAATGGGCTATGGGCTGGGCTGATTTGCCTGGGAGGCTGGGAGTCTGGGTTTATAACTCCTATGGATCGGGTTTATATTACCCATGGGTTTACGGGTTTGGGTACTATAGGAACATACCCGAACCCGACAGACCCGATGGGTTAGGCTTTTTGCCCATTAAGAGACCCATGGGTTAGGAAATTGACTCAGATCCATGCCCTAATATAGTAAAAACCCACTGGGTATCGGGTTTCGGGTACCCATTGCCATCTCTAATTTTACCCAACTCTCCACTACTACACACTCTCTCTTTTTGGTCTGTAACCACAACAGCGGACTTAGATTTAACTTTACAAAAATAAATATATGTACATATCATCCAATATATAACTTGATATTTGATACATAATGAGTTAATTGGTAATTATCTATTATGTACCTTATAAACCATGATATTTACTATCGCACTATTAGAAATCTGATACAACGTGAGCTAATTGGTACTTATCTAATATGTACCTTATAAATCTGAGCACCTTGCCTCTTTCAATTGCATTGGTCATGTTTTTATATTGTATATTGCTTAAATATATGGGTGTAATTCGATTCTTATTTTGGTAGATGCAGAAGTGTATCGATACATGATATAGTGGTTTCCTCCATTCTTTTTTCTTTTAAATTTTGGGTATGAATTTATGTATTTACATCAATAATGGCATCTTTAGCTCTTTTATAATACCCTAAAATAAATATGAGCCATTCATTCTTTTTAATTCATTGGATCAGATTAGTTAGTATTTAGTTATAGCACCACCAACAGTACTAATAGTGGAATCCTGCGAAGGGTAAAAACTGTAAAAGAAACATGTGGCGTAAGAGTAATTTCTATAAACTCCGCGGCAGTACACGTACAAGAGACGACGGTGTAGGAAACTGATGAGAGGCGGTGACAACAGAAAGGATTAATAATAGGTACAGATGAAAAATTCATAATACCCTTACAAAAGATAGATTTACAAAAAAAGTCTATTTTGCTCTCATAAATCAATAGTCAGATTCAATTTTTACTACCACACTCTTACTACCAGTAGAATATATCATAAAAATTTCTATCTTATAAGTTCTGCATAAACACATTGTTAGTGTAAACTCTTAGCTGACTAGTGAGTCGATCCTATTGCCTAATTTGTACAAAAATATCTATTGGTTTTGATAATTTAATATGTTTTTTCTTTGCCTTAACTCATTTTTACACATCATAAAGTTTATTCAATGTTCAAATGTAAGTATGACCAAGCAGTAAATGTTTGATGGAAATAACGATGGGCTAGTAGTGTTTTGCATAAATTATGCAAAGGATTTCAAGCAGATGCTTATCTTTACCTTTTACATTTTGTGTGTGCTCTATGTGGGGAGGGGGCTTAACATCTGATTCTCTTTTTTTTTACATTATTTTGTTATGGTCTATGGGCTGATGTTTCGATGCAAGATGATTTAGATACCATGACTCTAAAAATGTTGGTTGAGTCAGTGTGTCGGAAGAAAGGGATTCAAGCTCATGACTTATATGCGACTTATTGGGAAAATCTTTAGACGATGATAAACTCCTGTCATGTTATCTGATTTATAGAGATTCTACAATTGATACTAAGACTAGGGTAAGGGCTGGTCGTTAAGTACATATAAAATCTAATTATTCATTAATTAAGTATATTATGTAATAAGAATATCATATTTATATGGAGCAATCAATTTATTGTAAAACTTTCAGTGAAATCACAACCAATAGGACCTTTTTCATAGAATTATCTTCTCAGGAATGTTAACAAACCAGAAGAAGCAAGATCCATCAGTAAGTTACTTGTCAGTATTTGCTCAATACTTCGCTCAGCAGATATTGATAAGCTTATGTCGAAAACACTAGTGATAAAAGCTTTATTGCAGCATTCAATATCAGTCATATCCTTATTTATGATGTATAAGTCATTTTTTATAACAACCTTGATAAGGTCAATATTAGTGGCATTACATGCAAACGCAATTATTAGATAATTGAAGACATTTTTTGGCACCTGTTCTGGGATTCTGATAATAACTATTTCACTTTTTGTTGAGTAATTGCTTAAGTATCTTTGAAATTGGCATGCTAAAGATCGCTCCAACAGTGAGGTTGTCATTTCATATTTAACCAATCATCTAACACTAACTTACTATACAGATAGAATGTCACAGTGCACTATCTTAGATAGTATAGTTGACAGGCTTGACAAGGATGATCTTTATAAGTTTTTACAGCTATTGGACTCCCTAAAAAATTTTGGGCATCGGATCTAGTCAATGTTCTAGCCATGAAAAAATTCTTATTTCTATGATTCTATATACCATCCAGATATTTATACTACACAAGTGATTTATAATGTATATTTGGTGGGGTGTATGCACTTCTTAATAAACATCTTCAAACAAGCTGGTAATCAGGTTAGTGGTTAAAAACATTAAACTAAACACCAACCACTAATCTGATTATCAGCATGTTTGAAGAAGTTTCTTAGGAAGTGCAGACACCCCACCAAATATACATTATAAACCACCTCTGTAGTATCGAATCATAAAAATAAGTATTTTTTATGACTGGAATATTGAGTAGATCTGATACCGAATTTTTTAGGAAGTCTAATAACTTTTTAAAACTTATAAATATCATCATTGTCAAGCCTGTCAATCATACTATCTAAAATAGTGCACTGTGATATTCTATCTGTATAGGAAGTTAGTGTTGGACATGATTGGTTAAATATGCAATAGCAATCTCACTGCAAAAGCGATGTTTAGTAGGACAATTCCAAAGATACTTAAGCATTTGCTCAACAAAGAGTAGGAAACAATTGTTATCAAAATCTCAGAACAAGTACCGAAAAATATCTTCAATTATTCAATAATCATGTTTGAATGTAATGCCACTAAAATTGACCCTATCAATGTTGTTGTAAAAAATGACTCGCCCATCATAGATAAGGATACGACTAATATTGAATGCACCATTAAAGCTTTTATCACTGTAGTATTTCCAAGACAAGCTGATCAATACATGTCGAGCAAAGTTTTTAGCAAATGCTGACAAATAGCTTACTAATATTATTGCTTTTCCTGGTTTGTTAAAATTTCTAAGAAGTTAACTATGTGAAAAAGGTCACGTTGGTTGATGATTCACTAAAAGTTTTACAATCAATTAATTGCTCCTTGCAAATATGACATTCTAGTTACATAATATATTTAATTGATGAACAATTAGAATCTATATGTACTTAACGGTCAACCCTTAGCCTAGGTCTAACATCAATTGTAGAATATCTGTAAATCGGATAACATGACAAAAGTTTATCATCGTCTAAACGTTTCCCCCAATAAGTCGTATATAAGTCATAAGCTCGAATCCTTTTCTTTCGACATGCTGACAAACCAATATTTTTAAAGTCATGGTATCTAAATCTTTTTGCATTGAAATATCAAACCCATAGACCCTACCAAAAAGACTGTAAAAAAAGGGAAAAAAAGACGTTAAGACCCCCTCTCCACACACACCACACACAAAGAATCAAATGTAAAAGGTAAAGACAAGCACCTACTTGGAATCATTTACATAATTTATGTAATGCACTATCAGTCCATCGTTGTTTCCATCAAACATGTCTACCTGACTACTGGGTTTACTTATCTTTGAAATATGAATAAACTTCATTATGTCTAAAATTGAGTTAAGGCAAAGAAAAAAATATATTAAATTGTTAAAACCAATAGATATTTTTATACAAACTAGGCAATAGGATTGATTCACTAACAGCTAAGAGTCTACACTAATAACGTGTTTATGCAGATCTTACAAGATGGAAATTTTTACAGTACATTCTACTAGTAGTAAGAGTGGTAGTAAAAAATTAAATCTGATATTGATTTGTGAGGTCAAAGTAGATTTTTTTAAATCTTATCTATTGTAAAGGTATTATGAATTCTTCCTCTGAACATATTATTAATCCTTTCCATCGTCGTTGCCACCGCCTCTGACCCATTTTCTACACCACTACCATCGTCTCTTGTATGCGTGCTGCCGTAGCATTTACAGAAATTACTCTTACGCCATATATTTACTTTACAATCTTACCCCTCTCAGGATTCTACTAATAGTACTGTTGGTGATAGTATAACTAAATGCTAACTAGTGGAATTCATTGAATTAAAAAAAAATAAACAGCTCACATTTATTTAGGGTACTGTAAAAGAGCTTAAAATACCACTATTAATATAAATACAAGAAGCCATACCTAGATTTAAAAGAAAAAAAGAATGGAAGAAGCCACTATATCATGTATTAATACACTTCTGCATCCTCCAAAATAAGAATCGAACTACACCCATATATTTATGCAGTATATTATATAAAAACATGACCGATGCAATTGAAAGAGACAAGGTGCTCAGATTTTGTTCTAATAGTGCGATAGTGAATACAAGGTGCTCAGATTTTGTTCTAATAGTGCGATAGTGAATATTATGGTTTATAAAATACATATTGGATAATTACCAATTAACTCATTGTGTATCAGATATCAAGTTATATATTGGATAATATGCACTCATATTCATTTTTGTAAAGTTAAAGATAAGTCCGCATTTTTTACTTGATGATCATTTTGTCTTAACCGCTAACATATGACAACACTAAATAACTTGTGTTCATGAAAAATAATGTCTTTTGGTGTCTTTAACAATGCACTTCCCCATTTGTGAAATACACCCATCAATTCAGGATGTGTTTATAAAAGTTAAATAGTGTAATTTTGAATGAGTTTATCCAGCCAATGATAACATATTTTACTGTTATTGCTACAATATAAGAGATATGCGTACTACATTTATGAAACTTTTCACAGATGGAGACGTTGACTTGATTGGGCACATGGTACAATATCCTTATTCACATGCACAACACCATTCAGCCAGCCAAAAATATAGTACACAAAATATGATATAATTATCCATCATAACCAACACAATATAGCAATGTACATTTCTTTCTCCCTAAAATATATACCACCAATGTGCATGGATAAATGAATAGATTTTTTCCAGAACTTTGAGGATGTTAAAATTATTGAAAGTCTAGAACAATCAACATGTAAAACAATCAATTATAGGTTACAAAATGCTTCAAGTTATCAAGATATTACAAATTATTCATAAAATTGTTAAATGCTTCGGCACAACGGGAAAACAGAAGACATTAAAAAACTAATAGTTTTATAATAGCATTTTCCTTATAACCATGATGATTAATTACGCATTCAATAAGCTAAAATGCACATGAAAAAAAAGTATATTCTCTCCAAAAAAATTGAAGAAAATATAAACACAAATCCTAGCAAAGAGAGACATACCTATGCTTTGGAGCTTGCTTGCATTGGGAATGAGTCATATCTCTTAGGTACCTACTAGTATCCTGGAATAGTAGAGCAATATCAAAAGCTGTTTCAAATACATAATGCGGTGTATGCATGCCAAATTACCATAGAAAAATCAAATTGAGGACCCTAATGCAGTAACGCAGTTAAAGCAGTTAATATAAAGTATACATTCACTATGATTTCAAAAGAGTTTTTTTCTAAATAAAAAAGAAATGAGTTTTTTTAATACAAATGAAAGCATATGTCAATTTGCAACTGGCATTAACATTATGCACGTGTACTTCTTATACCTAATCATTAGATGGAAATGTCAATGTCAAACTGTTCAATTATTTGATTTGCTATTGCCATGTTAGGATACTGGAAAGCCAAACTCAACACAGCACACCTCGACAGAGTGAGAATAGCACCTAGGCTATGCTAAGCATGTTTAACTAAGAATCTTGAGACAATTCCCATAGTAAATGCCAGTGAACATTTTTTGCCATTCAAGTAATCCCTTGGATTTCAATAAAATCCATTGGGAGATACATATGTCCTAATAAATCAGAAGGTTGTGAAACCTTCAGGAGAGGCTAAATATGACAAGCAAACAAAGATGATCTGATAACAAGTGCTTCCAATAAGCATGAACAGGACAGTTCTCAGTCAGTAGATGCTTATATACATCCGACACTGGATGGATGTGTTAAGTATGCTGACGATCTAACTAACTATCGACCGCGAGACAGAAAGAGAGAGTCGAGAAGCACTGGGGGGTCTAGAAAAGAGGGAGTCGAGAGAGGAGGGAGAAACGGTCGACGGCTAACTAGACTACGACGGCACAAAACTAAACACAGAACTACGAACGCATGCACGACTTAACTACCGACCGACCGCGAGATAGAGGAAAGGAGGGAGGCTAGAAGCAAGGAGAGGGTCGAGACATCAAGGGATAGAGAACGTACGCCGGCTAGCTAATTCGTGCACAACAACACACAAACACATATACTAACATGGACAACAGGACAAGCACAGGACAGCCTACACATCACTGATCACAAACTGACCAACACAGATGATAATTAGCACTACTGCACTACTGAAAATACTACTAACAGCACAAATTGCAAAATCACATGAACAAATATCACAATAACAGAACAGGGCACAATATCATCTCCACTGATCTCATGCTCACCATCACAGTGAGACATCAACCAAATCAACATTCCCAGATTAACATTCACATTCACAGTGCAATAGAAATTAACAATCACAAATGATACTTTAGTAGAACAGTAATTGAAAACATCAAGTAGAGAAAGGAAGAAGGGAGCATGAACCGAGTAGAGCAGAGGAAGCAGAGCAGAAGAGGTCGTCGGTGAAGAGGAAGTAGGGGACGGCGGCGTGGTACAAGTGGAAGCAGTGGAGAGGTCTGCGGCGGCGCTGATGGCGACTCGGTGGAGATGTCGTCGGCGGCCGTCGGTGTCGGGGCAGAAGTGATGCCGATGCGGAGATGGTGAAGAAGGGAGGCGGCACACCGGGCTGAGAGGAGGCGGAGAAGGGGGGCGGCCGGAGATGGCGGTGGCCGGACTGAGGAGAAGGGCGCGGTGAGAGGAGAAGAAGGAGAAGGGGAGCTGTGATGGCGGCCGGAGAAGGGAGGTGATTTGGGGAAGAAGCGGCGGCCGAGATGGGAGGCGCTAATGGAGAAGGTGGCGCGGTGGACTCGGTGGAAGAAGTGGGGAGGAGAAGGCAACGGGGCGGCCGGTGGTTCCGAGGGAGGAGATGGGCGGCGATGTGTGAGGAGGAAGTAGAGGAGGTGGCGCACGGGAGTAGGCAGCGGAGAGAGAATGCGGAGAAGGTGGAGAAGGGGAGACGGTGGAGGAGAGACAGTGGCGGTGGATGTGAGGAGATGGCGGTGAGGAAAGAGTGGCGCGGTGGAGCAGGGTGGAGAAGGCAACGGGGCGGCCGGAGCAGTGGAAGTGGTGGCGAGGATGGAAGGCACGGTGCGGCAGATGGGAGGCGGAAGTAGATGGGGCGGCGCTTGGTGGAGGAGAGGATGCGGAGAAGGTGGAAGAAGGGGAGGCGCGCCGGCGAGCTGCGGTGGTTCTTGGCGGCGCGGATAGGGAAGAGGTGGCGCACGGGAGTAGGCGCGATGGAGGGAGAGCAGAGGATGCGGCCGGATGTGGAGAAGGAGGAGGAGAGGTGGCGGCGCCGAGCGGTGGGGCAAGAGGCGGCGTTGGCTGGTGAGGAAAGGGGAGCGCACCGGTGAGCTGTGGCGGTGGAGAAGCGAGGGAAGGGGAGGGTGGCAGTGGAGAAGGGATGCGACCGGCGAGGTAAGGCCCGGCCTCGCCGGCGCCGGTAGAGAAGAAAGGGGATGGAGGAGAAGCAAAGTGGGGGTGAAGGAAGAAGAAAACCGGGCTCAAGCTTTCCACAGGCAGCGGCGGCGGCTATTGAGGAGATGGGTTGGGCATTTTGCAGATTAGCCCTCACAGATTTTAGGGTTTACAAGGAGGCCTTTCCTCATTTATGTTTTCTTCTGTTTTGGTGTTTGGAAGCTTCGATTTCATCGCGGAAATATCCTACGCATTCGTGTTGACGTGTACATTTGTACGGAGCAGTCCAGATTTGGCGTTTATGCGCCTCGATCGCGCCGGCCTACGGAAAAAGCACAAAAAATGTAAAATAATCCAAATTGAGCAATTAATTATAGGAAAACGTGTAAATGATGATAAATGGTCTTAAAATGCGAAAAATAGTGGGGTAAAATGACGGATAAATATATATATAAATGACGCATGTCAATCACTGACATTGGTGGGTTTCTATGGTAGATCGGAACAACATGTAGCCCTCTGACTTGGACAGTAGTACTTTAGACTAGCTGCATAAGCGCGGCGCACGCCGCGCTAGCTACCGTATGGACCAAAGTAAAAGAGACGATAATTCGCAGGGAGTTCCATAAAAAAATCGAGGACACATGCGTAATTTCGGAAAAGCCAAAGGTCTTTTTTGTAAAAAACCGAGGACATGTAAGGACCTGTACGTGAGTAAATAAGGACCTATATGTAATTTTGGGAACCGGCGGGGCGCTATCAAAAAATTTTTAAAAAAACAAAACTTGCAGGGACCTTTTCGCGAGGAAAAAGGACCTTTACGTAATTTGCAAAAAGCTGAGGGAAATGGCCTCCCCCGGCCGTACGCAAATTTTTCGGCCACGCGCCGGCCGAGGGAGGCAAAGGGGCGACGTGGAGGGGCTCCGGGGCTGAGAAACCGGCGGGGCGTAATGGGGTGGGACTAGCTGCATAAGCGCGGCGCACGCCGCGCTAGCTACCGTGTGGACCAAAGTAAAAGAGGCGACAATTCGCAGGGAGTTTCATAAAAAAACAATTGAGGACACGTGCGTATTTTCGGAAAAATCAAAGGTTTTTTTGTAAAAAAATCGAGGACTTGTAAGGACCTGTACGTAAGTAAATAAGGACCTATACGTAATTTTGGAAACTCGCGGGGCGCCATCAAAAATTTTTTTAAAGAAATAACTTGCAGGGACCTTTTCGCGAGAAAAAAGGACCTTTTCGCAAGAAAAAAGGACCTCTACATAATTTTCGGAAAACAGAGGGAAAGTGCCTCGGCCGGCCGTACGCAAATTCTCTTGCCACGTGCCGGCCGGCCGAGCGCAGGGGGCGACGTGGATAGCCTCAGAAGGCCGGAAACCTGCCGGGAGTAATACTGGGAGTCATATGTAATATATGTTTCTTCAGTGTATTACACCAGCATTTTCGTTAATCAGTAAAACTAAAATCGAGGATAGTTTTCCCTAAAAAAACGTAAAGGATAGTCATAACACAAAGCATGATTTGAAATTGACAAAATATCAACTGAAATTACATCCACAAGTTGCTGGCAGCCTAGCACTAGAATTAAACATAAATGCCCATTCTCTTACTGAGCCAGCTAGATAATAGGCCACATCCAGGCGAGGAGAAGCAAAATTTCAGTTTCCGGACAGCACAGCAGCAGCGACAATATCTAAAACAAAGAGGAAAAATCAGCAAGATGCTCTATTTCACAACTGTATACACTTTTAATATCTGTATACACTTTTAATATCCAATGATGTCAAATTCACCATTTTCATAAATTGCAGCAGATACAGATTCATCAAGTTCTCTGGAATTTCCTATGTAGGTTGTATAGCCATAGCAAACAATATGGAAGCCAAGCTGGTTCTGCAAAACACTGCAAAGAACATAGAAGCAAGAATAAGCCTGTCAAATGAGGAAAGACCCTGAATTTAAGGAACCTAGAGTTACCTCTTATCCAAGTACTTCTTCACAACTCCAGAACCAAACACAAGGCTTAATCCATTGCTTTACCTGATTACCACTAAGAAATGTTAACCTAAAGCAACAATAGATTATCTATAGTTATCAGAACATAGAAGGCTTGGCGCTCGCCGGTGACCGGAGCTAGAGAGGAGAGGAGGGGAGAGCAAATGGGGGCTAGGGTTAGAAACAATGCCAGGCTCGGTGGCTGGAGAGGGAGTTGCAGCGCAGCACTGTGGTGGATTCGTGAAGAGAGAGAGAGCAGAGAAGGGGTCTGGGAAGATGGCGCACCGGAGGAGAGAAGGGAGGCGAAGAGAGGGGCGGTCGACGTGTCAACACCCTCGGAAGACTGAAGAAATTTAGGAATGGCAACGGGTTGGATATCTCCGGGTTCTCCTCTTCCCCCCCCCCCCCCCCCCGAATCCAAAACCCGAAAGTACTATCCAAACCCGCGCCCGAAATAACTTTCGGGGCGAATAGGAGCCCCGAACCCGAAACCCGCGGATACCCGATATCCAATGGATATCCAAAAAACAGGACAAAATTCAACTTATCAAGCATTCAAGCAGGCAATTAAGCAATTAGTACATCACAATACCAAACTGTAGCACAAGTATTCTTATTACAGCCTTACAGGACATAGCACATACTACTCATCAAAGTTTGAAGTTCACATCACAACTTAAAGTCTTAGATAAAGTACATCAAGGCATACATCACCAAATGAATGTCCAAAATCATGACTGTTGTGGTTACAGACCAAACAGAGAGAGAGATGGTAGTGGAGAGTTGGGAGAGAGTGATGATTAATGGCTTGGGTCTTCCCCATGGCCTGTCTTCCATATATACATACATGGGGAGTGCTTTTACAATTACACCCTTACATCCGAGTATCCCCTTTAGGGGCACTTATGTTATTACACATGGCCTATTCCGAGCTTTACATTCCTCTAGCAGGCCGGCTGGGCTTAGGTGGGGGCCACCCCTACAACAGGAGCCTCTCATGGTGAAGGGCTTCACGGGCCGAAGCCATGTTGCCGAGCCCTTTGGCCCCCTCCGTCCCTGCGGCCTGTGAGCTTTGTCGACGTTCGTCGAGGTGTAGTGTTCGCGCTATCGTGAGGCAGTGGCGCTGAGCGACGTGGCGAAGTCCACGCCATCCCCCGAGTCCTACTGCGGCGGGGTCGGGGTTGCCCGGGCCGAGTCGGAGGCGATCCTCCGGCGTAGGTAGGCGTAGCGGGCCCCTGAGTCGCCGCACATGCGTCGAGCGATAGCGGACGCGCTGCGACGCTCCTTCTTCTGGTCGTCCACGTGGTAAAGTGTGTTCGGCGCGGTGCAGGTCTTGAGGCGTCGTGGCCATTTAATGCGGCGACGGACTTCCGCCGGTTCGACTCCGGGCGATTGAGCGTCCGCCGGTTGGCTTCTCCGCTGATGGGGTATATATATGGCGCTGGTGCAGTGTTGTTCCTGCATCGTGCCCTCGGATAGAAGCTGTTCCCCTAAAATGGGGCCAGGCTGGTGTGGCGACCGTAACGACGGCTTCCTACACGCGCGTCGTGTTCTTGTATGAAGATGGCACGGTTTGACCTGTTCTCGTAGACAGATATGCTTGAGTTCATCTGCGTCCGCTGACTGTGCCAACTGGTGCTATCATTAGGGGATGTTGATGTACTGAAGCTTATCTGCCTACGAGAACCTATCAAAACCTGCCGCATATTGGCCCCTGCGCTTCCAAAATACAGAAAAGCCAAGCGCCTGGATCCCCGGTGGTTTAGGCCATGAGGCTGTCGCGTAGACTCTGGTGCCGAAGTGGCGGCCTGCGCTGCCCGCCCGGAGGCAGAGCTCCTGTCGAGGCTGTCGGCGAGGTTGCTGGCTCGCGGCGACTTGGCGTTATACTCCGGCGCAGGGCCGAGGCGGGTGGCAGTTTTCTCCGGTAAGGCGGAGACCTGCCCATCTTACGCTGCCGAAGTCAACGCGACGGAGCTGGCGCCGAGTCGAAATAGATGCGCGCGCTCCGTCCAAAGTAGACGCGCGCGCTCCGTCCCCTACCCTTCGAACGGGTGGCAGCGGAGCTGGCGCCTAGCCGAAGTAGACGTGCGCGCGCTCCGTCCCCTACCCCTCGAACAGGTGGCAGCGGAGCTGGCGCCTAGCCGAAGTAGACGCGCGCGCTCCGTCCCCTACCCTTCGAACGGGTGGCCGCGGAGCTGGCGCCTAGCCGAAGCAGACGCGCGCGCGCTCCGTCCCCTACCCCTCGAACGGGTGGCAGTGGAGCTGGCGCCTAGCCAAAATAGACGCGCGCGCGCTCCGTCCCCTACCCCTCAAACGGGTGGCCGCGGAGCTGGCGCCTAGCTGAAGTAGTGGTCTGAGTGGAAACTTCGCACCGCGAACAGCGCCACGCCTGCGGTGATTGCGATCTCACGATGCGGCAATGTGCTGTAAAGGTTCCTGGAATCGCGCCGGCCCCCGGTTTGCCAGAGCTGTGTTGTCATACCGTGCAACTTGCCTCGGCGCGTGTAGGGCACGCGGCGGCTTGTGACTGGTGCGCGGCGGGATGGGAGCGGTTGCGTGATTGCGGCTGTTCGCCCTTCCCTAGGGAAGGGGACACGGGGCGGGCGAGGGATGGCGCAGCTTCGAAGCTGTTATGATCCCATGGTCCGTTAGTGCGTTTTTAATGGCGGCTGGAGCCGTGCCGACGCCTGGCCTTGTGTGGTCCAGCTATCTCGTGTGGGGGTTGTCACGCGGCGGGAGGCCACTGGAGCGTCGTGCTCTGACGGTCCTTACCGTCGTGGTCGCGCCTCTCCGTCTTCGGTTATGGGGGACTGTGCGGGACGGGCCTTTGTACGACTGCGGTTGCATCCAGCACGCAGACCGTCGCGACGTTTCGGCATCGGGGCGAGGTGGCTTGAAATAGCCCTTGTAACCGCACCCCCGCAGTTCTACGCCCCCTTCTCGCTTGCATCGCCTTCTATACTCCCGTAGTATTCTCGTCGCTATACTCCTTTTGCGAGAAGCAATGGCATCTGGTGGCAAACGTAGGCAGGCGGCTGGTGCCTGCGGCATCCGTCGGCGGTCTTCACCGCTAGAGGTGAAATACTCTTTCAGCGAACGCGACCCGGCGGCGGCGGACAAGTGGTGGCTGGCGGCGGAGAAGGAAGGCTCGTTTTCCGACGAGTTGGGCCCCTCGCTCGTGACCGAGAAGACGATCCAGACGCTACTGCACGCGGGGAAGCTGTCCGAGCTCCAGGCGGTGCGATTACCCGTCGCCGACGAGACGGAACCACGCCCCGAGGAGTCGGAGGCGGTCGTATTCATCGCCTTCCTCGACGCAGGGCTCTACATCCCGGCGGCGGCGATCGTTGGCGACGTGCTGCGGACCTTCGGGCTGGAGCTGGCGCAACTGACCCCGAACGTCGTGGCCCGGCTGGCGGTGTACAGCTGGGCCTTGCGCTCGAGAGCGTGCTGGCCCAGTGCTTCGTTATTTGCCTACCTGCACGAGGCACGATGCCAGCCCAAGGATCGGAAGGACGGGACGCTGTCGAGTTTCGGCAGCGTCACCTTTATTCTTCGGTCGACTTGTGGTAAGCTCTTCCCTGCGAACTCCACTCGCGGGAAGTGGGAGTCGCACTGGATGAAGCGGTGGTTCTACCACCGCGTGGCGAGTGGGAGCGGCCTCGAGTGTACGAGCCGGCCGATCGCGTTCAAGACCTCGCCCGGCCGGACACTCGACGATGAGGACAGGCGAAGGGCCTGACGGCTCGTAGGCGTGGCCGCCCGCCTTAACATGCGCGACCTCGCCGAAGAGTACACGATGTACGGCGTGGCGCCGCTCGCCCGCGACTGGCGCCTCGCCGCCGAGAAGCGTATAATGTTCTGCCGTGGGTTTGCTCGCTGCCGGCGCCCTCCGGTCCTTGTAAGCCTCGACCGTATCTCCCCTTTGTTCACTCAGAGTGTGTTACATTTTGATCTTATCTCGTGCGTTGCTTTAGAGATTCGCTTGGAGGATGCAGAGCGGGCCGCGCGCGTATTCCTCGGATCGTATACCGGTAGGGAGCACGAGCAGCGCGCGTCCGCTACTGCCGAGGCGGGGCTGGAGCAGATAAATCGTGTGTGCGAGGCCCTGGGCCTTGCCGTGCCGGACCGCGCTGATCCGGCCCCGCAACATCAAGACGGCGCAACGAGGAGGAAGGCGCCGTCTCGCAAGAGGGTCCGAGGCGGAGCGTCTGCCGCGCTTGGTGTAGCGGCTGCCACTGCTGCTGCCAGCGCTCCCGAGGGCGCGGCAGACGTTGAGTCAAATTCGGCGAGGTACGCCGACTCGGGCTTGGATGGCACGGACACCGGGGGCGAGGGATCTTCGGCGGGTGCCCTGGACGGCAGGCTGCGACGAGCAGCCGGAGAGGGGAAGTCTCGTCACCCGCGGCGGTCGTCGAGACAGGATCCATGTAGACCGGCGGTGCTGAGGTGGAGCCTTCGGCCGTGGCCGCTATGATGCCGGAGACGCCCTTCGTGGGGGCGCACGGAGCTGGGTCTTTACCGACAGCGGCGGCCGAAACCGAGGTGCCTTCCGCGGAGGTTGCCACGGCGGGGTCTTTGCCCCCGGGTGCTGCAGCCGCGGGGGCCTCTCCGGCAGCGGCTGCTGGAGCGGTGCTGTTGTCACCTGCTCCGGCTAAGCGGCCGTGTCTGCGGCCGGAGCTCCATCGGACGTCGAGGGGATTCGTCGTGGCGACGGGCATCGGGAGTCTGTGGGACTCCGATGCGTATGCCGAAGCCCCCGTGGTGCACGCCCCCTCTGCCCCTCAGGCCGCGCCATCCGTCGTGCCGGAACGGTCGGCGCTGGCCCCGAACGTAGAGGCTTCTGTTCCTTGCGAGACCACGCCTTCCGCGGGGACTTACGCCACCGCTACCCCGCCTGGGACTAGCGGGCGGGCCCCCGAAGCCCTCCGTCCGCTACTGATTGTAAGGTGGCTTGGCTTACCCTGCATTCTTTGTTGCATTTCGCGGTGCTCACCTGCGCCCGTCTGCAGCGTCGCTTATTCCGGAGGAGGAGCCCACGGCGCAACATGGGGGTCCTTTCGCCGGCGGGACGACTACCGTGCGCCTGAGCCCAGTGGACTTCGTGCCTCCGCCGGAGACGCTAAGGGCGTGGCACGAGATTATGGATGACGCGGCTGCCAGTGTCGGTCAGCAAGCGCTGCAGGCCTACGAGGCGGGACGTCTCGGGGACGCCTTAGAGGTGTCGGGAGTGAGGGTAAGCATTTTCTTGTATGACAATGCGTGGCTATGCTGAGCTTGCTAAGCCTTCGTATTGTGCAGACACTTGTGCTGGGGCAGGCCTTGCAAGCGGCCTATGTTCATGCCCAAAGGGTGCTTTAGGATAGGCTGCGGGTCGCCGAGGAGGAGCTACGCGAAGCCGTGGGAGCCCGTTCTGCCCAGGATGCTCGCGTCCGCCAGCTGGAAGCAGAGTGAGCTGAGGCGAAGGCGCACTCCGAGGGGCTTGCTGCGTCGGCGCGGGAGTCGGCCGCGGAGGCGGCGCAACGGGAGTTTGCGGCGGAGCGGGACGACCTTCTGCAGCAGGTCGCCTCGCTAGAGAAGGAAAAGGGCGAACTTGCCTTAACTCTAGCGGAGCATGACCAGACGCTTGGCGAGGCCTCGGTGATTGCGTGGGATGCCATACAAGCGCTGGAGAGCCATCTCCAAGGGCTTGTGGCTAAGGTGCCGGACCGCAGCTTTGGCCCAGAGGAGCTGTCTCGGACCCTCCGCTGGATCAGAGATGCCGCCGACATCGCGCGCGGCGCCGCGACGAGCTTCGGCAACCATTGTGCATACGTATCGTCATGCCTGGTGTGCGCGCTCCTGCGGCACCGCAGTTGCACGCACGTCGCCGGGCTGGAGGACCCTCAGCTGGAGATGCCTGGCGGGGCCGGAGTAATGACAGGCGCCGTTCGCGCCGCTCGTCGCGCCATCAAGTACTTCCACGAGCGGATCTGGGATTACGTCGGGGAGGCTGCCACGCGGGTCGAGCTCCGGAAGTCACTTTATGGAGAGGGGAGCCTCGGCCAATTTCTAAACGGGGTCCCGCGGCGCGACGAGGGTGGTGCTGAGGCCTCCGAAAGCGTTGGGAACCCGCAGGTGTGACGCCGAGGTAGCTAGGCGCGGGCGTGCGTTGTAGTGCTCCCTCCTTTTTTGTAAATGAAGTACGCGCTTGCTTTACAAATTCTGACTTTCACCTGTGTCTCGAGCAGCTTTCTTGCTGGGGCCGACTACTTGCGTCCGACCTTGCGACCCGGCGGCGCCTTCGACGCTAGCAAAGGGCTGAAGAGTCACTGAACTTTTGGGCGGGCCGATCTTCTTCCGGCGGAACCCCGGCCTTAGCGCGTGCTAAGGACGAGCCTACCGAATATCTACTTAGAGCGCCAGAGATGTTGACGGGCCTCTGTACTTGTGAAATTTTTCCAATATATAAACGTGTTGATTACTCCGTAGAGCTAGCACATGCGAAGGCGGACCCCGCGGTACGACCTATTTTAAGTCCGTGGACTGGCGCGTGCGAAGGCGGACCTCCGCACTACGACCTGTTTAGAGTCCGTAGACTGGCGCGTGCGAAGGCGGACCTCCGCACTACGGCCTGTTTTAAAGTCCGTAGACTGGCGCGTGCGAAGGCGGACCTCCGCACTACGGCCTGTTTTAGAGTCCGTAGACTGGCGCGTGCGACGGCGGACCTCCGCACTACGGCCTGTTTTAGAGTCCGTAGACTGGCGCGTGCGACGGCGGACCTCCGCACTACGGCCTGTTTTAGAGTCCGTAGACTGGCGCGTGCGACGGCGGACCTCCGCACTACGGCCTGTTTTAGAGTCCGTAGACTGGCGCGTGCGACGGCGGACCTCCGCACTACGGCCTGTTTTAGAGTCCGTAGACTGGCGCGTGCGACGGCGGACCTCCCCACTACGGCCTGTTTTAGAGTCCGTAGACTGGCGCGTGCGACGGCGGACCTCCGCACTACGGCCTGTTTTAGAGTCCGTAGACTGGCGCGTGCGAAGGCGGACCTCCGCACTACGGCCTGTTTTAAAGTCCGTAGACTGGAGCGTGCGAAGGCGGACCTCCGCACTACGGCCTGTTTTAAAGTCCGTAGACTGGCGCGTGCGAAGGCGGGCCTCCGCACTACGGCCTGTTTTAAAGTCCGTAGACTGGCGCGTGCGAAGGCGGGCCTCCGCACTACGGCCTGTTTTAAAGTCCGTAGACTGGCGCGTGCGAAGGCGGACCTCCGCGTGCACGCCCTTGCTGGGACCAGCCTCTGGTGCGCTACGTCAGTACTTCTGGCGGCTCTCGGAATCGGTTTCCATAGTGCGCCTTGACGAGCGTCGACGCTCTGAGGCGGTGCGCGATTGACAGCCACGCAAGGTTCGCGCCGCGCTTGCGTTTTGCCTAGCGCACAGAGACAGCATTCGCGTCTTATACTCCGTAGAGTGCGTGGGATCGGCGTCCACGTCTTATTTATACTCCGGGGAGTATGCGCACAGACGACGTTCGTGGGATGCGCGGGATTCGCGTCTTGTTTATACTCCGTAGAGTGCACAGGGAGAACATCCGCGTCTTATTTATACTCCGGGGAGTATGCGCACAGACGATGTCCGTGGCATGCGCGGGATTCGCGTCTTGTTTATACTTCGTAGAGTGCGCAGGGAGAACGTCCGCGTCTTATTTATACTCCGTAGAGTGCGTGCCGAGGCGTCCCCCCGCACGTCTTTGTTTATACTCATGCTCGTGTGTTCGACGGAGAGTGCACACGCGAACGTGCGTCTTCGGTTTATACTCATACCCGTGCCCCAGGCTACGGAGAGTGCACACGCGAACATGCGTCTTTGGTTTATACTCATACCCGTGCCCCTGGCTACGGAGAGTGTACACGTGAACGTGCGTCTTTGGTTTATACTCATACCCGTACCCCTGGCTGCAGAGAGTGCACACGCGAACGTGCGTCTTTGGTTTATACTCATACCCGTACCCCTGGCTACGGAGAGTGCACACGCAAACGTGCGTCTTCGATTTATACTCATACCCGTACCCCTGGCTGCGGAGAGTGCACACGCGAACGTGCGTCTTTGGTTTATACTCATACCCGTACCCCTGGCTACGGAGAGAATGATAACAGGTTGGCGACAAACGGAACTTTATTACATTCCCGTTTGCGCGGGTAAGCGATTACATATGGCGGAGATACTAACCACTTGTCTCTGGCGCGACCGGAGCCTCTAGTGGTTGCGCTAGCTGTGGGGCTTGCCGAGCCATCCCCGGATGACGCCGCGGGTCCCCGCGCTGTGGTGCTGATTCTAAATGTGACATTGGCCGCCGCGACGGGGATATCTGGTGCCGTGCTCGATGCGCCGGGCCATGTCCTGGTCGCCACGAACGGTAATGATGGCCCGCGGCCCCGGAAGCTTCATGCATAGATAGCCGTGATGCGGTACCGCCCCGAAGGAGTTAAGGAGTGGACGCCCCAATATGGCATTCTAAGGGTATGGGAGGTCGACGACGTCGAATGTAGCATCCTCGACCCTTTCATTGTCGCCCTGGCCGAAGGAGACCTGCAGGCATATTTGGCCGAGCGCCCGTAGAGGTTGTCCTCCGAAGCCTTGCAACGGGACTCCCGATGGGCCGAGGCGGCTTCGGGGGATCCCCATCTGGTCGAAGGCTTCCGCGAACAGAATGTTCGCGGAGCTGCCGCCATCAACTAGGGCACGTCCCACGTCGCATCCCACTACAACGACCCGGACGACCAGAGGGTCGTGGTGAGGAAGCTCCACGCCTTGGGCGTCGACGGGGGTGAACGTGACCTTGTGCTATGCCCAGTCCGGCGATGTCTGCGCTGGGTATGCCGCCACGTGGTGTAGCCTCCGTACGTAGGCCTTCCGCTGTCGTGCCGAGGCGAACTCCAGCGAGGAGCCTCCGGAGATGACATTGATAACCCTGCGGTGGGCGGCCTCCGGAGCCTGCAGCTGCAGGAGGCCCTCCTGAGGCTGCTGCACGTGGGCCTGAATCCGCAGAGGACCCTCGTGGGGCTACGTCCCTTGTGCCTGGATGTGCATGGGGGCTTCGTGTGGGTTCTGTACGTGCGCCACCACGGGCGGGCGTACTTCCAGGTTCCTGTCCCTGGTGACGCTCTGGCGGAGCGCCGCGATAGAGGTGCACGTGCGCGTGTCGTGGGTGCCGCGACCGTGGACTTCGCACCATCGCCCATGGTGCTGGTCGTCGTAATCTCCACGGCCTCTATCGTCGCAGCCCTGGCCACGGCCGCATCCCCGGACCCGGCGCCCCCGACCGCCCCGTCCCGTGGGAGCGCTTTCTTCGGAACCGCCTTCGATGTCGAGGACGTACCGACCTCGCCGCGACTTCTGCTGGCCGCACTTGGGCCCATGGACAGCTCCTTGTGCGGGGCATCCTTGCGCTCAGGCGCGTCCTTGGACGACTCCTGCTTACGTTTCCCCTTCGAAGGACCGTTTTTTCGGCGGATCTTCGGTTTTCGCCGAGGCACTGGCCTGGTTGGTGTCGGAGTCATCGCCTTCTCGTCGACGTGCGTCCTCTTCCGCCCTGGCGTATTCCTCCATTTTGTCGAAGAGCTTCATCACTGTCTTGATCGGCTTCCGTGCGTTATACTCGGCCATCGGGCCCGGGCGAAGGCCCTGTATAGCTGCATTGACAACGGTGGTTTCGTTAACGTCTTTGACTTGACAACGTATCTTCGCGAAGCGTTTGAAATAGTCCCGGAGCTTCTCTGAAGGTTTCTGCTTCACGACAAAGAGCTGGTCCGCGTCGACCCGCTCAACATAATTTCCTTGAAAGTTGTTGTGAAGGCGGTCGCGGATCTGCTCCCACGCGTAGATGGAGTTTCGCTCTATGGTAAAAAATCAGGAAAGCGCCACTCCTTGCAACGCGAGAGGGAGTCCCTTCGCCTTTGTGGTGTCATCGCCGCCCGCGGCCTCGATTGCGGTTTCGTACACGCGCACGAACTCGCGGGGGTCCGTGTCGCCTTTATAGGGCTCGATGACACTGGGGAATTTGAAGTCTTCGGGCCACGCCGCCTGCTGTAGCCCTGTCGAAAGCGGGGACTCTGGATCGACGCGCCGCAGCGGCACGCGGCTAGATGTGGGGGCGTCGCGGCTGTCTCCGAGCCTCTTGTATGTCTCGGACAGCCCCACGAAGATCCCCTAGCTCCTGCTGGAACGCTTTGAGGGCCGTCAGCAGGGTGCTTTCCACTGCCTGCGCGGGCGGGGCCGCCGACCCGCCCAGCGGACGGGTCGGCACGGGTACGATCGCCTCGCGAGCTCCCGAGCCGCCGGTCGCTCCGTTGTGGCTACCTCCAACCGCCCGGTCCGCGCTACCGGCGAGCGTTGCGGCGAGGGCAGCGAGGTTGGTTGCTATCATGCCGGCGGGGTCGGTCGTCGCAGCGCCGGTGACAGGGTTGGCCGTCGCAGCGCCGGTGGCGGGTCGGTCGTCGCAGCGCCATTGGTGGGGTCGGTCATCCCAGCGCCGATGGCGGGGCTGGTCGTTGCAGCGCGAGCGTCGACGTCCTTGACCACCGCGCCTGCGTCGGTGCTCGCGCTCGCAACAGCCGATGCCGAAGCCCTGGTACCCATGCGACGTTCCAACCCAGCCGCCTTCTTTCCCTTCGCCGCCGCCGACGAAGCTTTTTTCGGTGCCGTCCTTCTTCGGACTTCAGGCTTGCTCCTGTCCTCCCCACGGACGGCGCCAACTGTTGTGGTTACAGACCAAATAGAGAGAGAGATGGTAGTGGAGAGTTGGGAGAGAGTGATGATTAATGGCTTGGGTCTTCCCCATGGCCTGTCTTCCATATATACATACATAGGGAGTGCTTTTACAATTACACCCTTACATCCGAGTATCCCCTTTAGGGGCACTTATGTTATTACACATGGCCTATTTTGGGCTTTACATTCCTCTAGCAGGCCGGCTGGGCTTAGGTGGGGGCCACCCCTACAACAATGACCAAATGCAAGACAAAAATCACCTTCGTGAACCACTGCATGTCATCTTCGATCTGCGAGTTGGGAGGCCGGAGAAGGGGCGAACGGCAGTGGGGACAGTGAGGAAGGCCGGCAGTGGGTGGCCGGTAGTGGGGAAGGCCGGCAGGGGGTGGCCAGCAGTGGGGAAGGCCGGCAGGGCGTGCGTGCGGCCCAGGCGGCGCAAGGGGACGGCGTGGGGATGGCCGACAGGGTGTGCACGCGGCTCAAGCGACGCAAGGGGACGGCGTGGGCGGGGAGAAGGCTGCGGGGAGCCGGGGAGATGCCGCGGGGGAAGGGCGTGCCACGGGGAGCCGGGGAGATGCCGCGTGGGATGATGCGACGCAAGGGGACTTGCAGCGGCTGGGGCTGGGTGGGTTAGGGTTTCACACCCCTGTCACATCCCAAAATTTGGCTTTTTGAAAAATTTAAATTCAAATTAATTATTTTAAGGTAATTGGATTTTACTTGGCTTTTATTTGCCTTTCTGGATTTTTCTGGAATTTAAAAACTATTTTTAGAGCTTAAAAATTATTCAAAATATGAAAATTAAATATCAACAGTAGTTGGAAATAATTTTATTTAGTCCAAAATATGTCCAGGAGCTTCTGTGAATTTTTCTGGAATTTTTGGAGGTATTTTCATATTTTTCTGAGGCCTAAATAAATTTCTAGCATTTTTTCTGAAATTAAAAATCATTAAAAATCTCTCCCTTTTCCTCCGGCCGACGCGTGGGCGGCCCAGATCCGCCCACGTCGCCGCTTGGCCGATCCGGCCCGCTTTTCCCCCTTCTCCCTCCGCCAAGCGGGCCCGGCCTGTCAACCTCCCGCGTCTTCCCCCTCATTCCCTCTCTGCCCCTGGGCCCCGGCTGTCAGCCACCCGCGTTCGCATCCCGCCATCCCCTCCTCTTTGGGCGACGCGTGTACAGCTCGCCTCATCTCGGCCGTCCCCGCTTCGCCCGCTCGCGGACGCCCGATCCGCCTCTGGGTCGCGTGGCAGCCATCCGCGCCGCCCGCCCGCTCCCTTCTCTCTCTCACTGCACGCGGGGCCCGCCTGTCGGATCCGTCGTCCCCGCGGAGCCGCCCCTTTCCTTTCTTTCCCCCCCTCTTTCCTTTCTCGCCGGCCGACCGTACCCGAGCCGAATCCGGCCCTTTCCCTCTGTCTTCTCTCCGGTTTTGGAAGCCCCGGACGCCGCCGCGACCGAATCCCCGATCTTCCGGGCTCCCCTTCCATCGGCGCCCCCTCTTTCCTGTTTCTCCCCCTTTCCTTCCTTTTTCCGGCCGACACACCGGCGAGCAATTGCGCGCCCGTGTCCCCTCCTCCGCCCCTATAAATAGCTCCCTCGGCTCCGCCTCCTCCCGCACCACCTCCCAGAGCACTCCACCTCTCTCCCTAAGCCCCGAGCGCCGTCGCACCGCGAGTTCCCCGTGCGCCCACGGTAGGTACTCCGGCGAGCCTTCGCCGCCGCCTCGGTCATTCCCGGAGCCCGCCGTCACTTTCCCGAGCTCCCTCACGCCCGTGCGATCCTCCCCGACACCTCAGCCGCCCCTCCCCGCCGCCGGAGCGCCGTCACACCGGAGGACCCGAGCCAGCTCCGCCCTCCCTCGTCGCCGGCCACCTCCGCCCGTCTCCGAGCCCTGCCAACCCCTCCGTTGGATTCGTCTCCGCTCCGGGTTTGCATTTCACGCGTCACCCGAACCCCTCCGCCACTCCCTCGCCGCCGACGACCCTGCCTCCGGCCACCTTCCCCGGCTTTCCCTCTGGCAGGTAACTCAAAAGGTTTGATTGCCCTATATGGGTAGGCAAAGCCTCCCCCTCCCCTCTGGTTAGCAGCGCACTCCCTCGACTCCCCGGTGCGCGTTCGAGCCCTCGGCTCCGCGCGCTGGGTTGAGTTTTTCGTTATTATTCCGCGCTGACAAGTGGGTCCCACCCGTCAGCGGCAGCCGACTGTGCAGGACACTGTCATCTGGGCCCCACCCGCCTGTGTCAGCATCTGACAAGTGGGTCCAGATCCCAGTGGGTCCCACATGTCAGTGACCGCCAGAGGGTACTGGTCAGTGGGTCCCACCTGTCAGTCTCTCAAAATAAAAATAGAAATTAAAATTTAATTCTCCAGTGGGTCCCACCTGTCAGAAATTTCCGAATTTCTCGATTTATTCAAATCTGAGATTTTCAAATGAGCATAACTTTCTCATTTTAACTCCAATTCCAGCCATTCAAATTTCTAAATTCATCTAAAATCATAATCTATCCAACTATGGCCTCTGTTGAATTTTTGGATTTTATTTGAATTTTCGTTTGTATTTATTTGTTTTGTTGCTTCGTCTTTCCTCGCGTAGATTCCAACGTTGTCGACGATCCCTCTTCACAGCAGCAAGAAGACCCAGAAACCCTGCAAGAAGGCAAGTCTCCTTTGATCATTTTGAGCCTATGCTTTTGAAATGTTTTTAAAATATTTTAAATTATGTGCATTGCTTTTTACATAAAGTCACTAGTTCAAGTCTTTAGGAATTAGTTATTCCAACTTTGTTATGCCCTCATTTGACATTGATTGCCATGTACCTTGTCACCCTAGAACTTCCTTTGTCTCAATAATGAGATTACTATTAACCTTGTGAATAGTAGATGGGTAGCTTAATGCTTATTCTTGCTATCTAATAACTTTGGAAAATCTTGAAAATGGGAAATTATGCTTTATTATTAAATCCTGGTGTTTGAAAGTGAAGTGGCAATTGGAGTTGTCACTGTGATTTTAAAATAAAATAAAATTGTGAAAGATGGTTTAGATTAGGGTGGATGGTTGTTTGGGTTGGTGCAGTAAGCACGAGAACTTGTTAAGTGTATGTTCCACCCTAGTCAATTAAGGACCGACGCTTGTGTTTGTCCAAACTGAGCATTAACCGTACAACCACAAGTCTATATGGGTACGACCTAGCTGACTAACTTATGATAGTCTAGTTTAGGTGCCACCAGTGGAAAGTGGGTGCCAGGGATGGACTGGTTATTCACAGTGAGGGACAGGGATTTACTGTACTCATATGGCGCAAGAGGGGACTTCAGATTGGGCGGATTTAACCCTTCTGCGGTGAAACCTCAGCGGGTGGTATCTAGCTAGATTAGAGTAAGGTAAAGGCTTTGTGGTATTTTATCTGGGTCTCATGCCAAGGAAGCGTGTTGACTTTTAGGATAATTTATCTCTTGTGGGTAAAGTTGTACAACCTCTGCAGAGTGTAAAACTATTCGAATAGCCGTGCCCACGGTCAAGGGCGGGCAAGGAATGCATTCACATGGTAGATTTCTGGCTTTGTTTTAAAATCAAAAGTTTTGTATTCCGAGGGTGGAGGGAACTCTCGGAAGGGAAACCTGGCGGATGGAGCCAGAGAGGGTGGATGGAACCCGCAGTTTAAAACTTGACCAATGGTAATTGGTTAGCTAGTGTTGGTAGTTGGAACCTTCACTAGAAAGTTAATTCTGTTAAAACATTTACTTCATTAAAATAATGCCTTCGAAAATAACTAGTAGTAATCAAGATTTCAAATATTGCTTTGTGCAAAAGAAACATATGGCCCTCCTTTGTTAATCCTTGCATCTATGCATTTTTCCCAAGACTTGCGGAGTACTTTATGTACTCACATGCTACACTTAAAAATAACATCTCAGAGGAAGTTGAAGCTCAAGAAGGTGACTACGACTACTGCTTCGCGTGTGGCTGTGATGGATTCTTCCCGGAGGACTAGGTCGCGCTTCCCCAGTCAATTGCCTGTGGCGGATTGATGGGTCGTCCTCGAGTTTTATTTGCTTCCGCTTTATTTCTTGTGTGCGAGGTCTTAAACCTCCATTGTAATAATGAGACCATGTGGTCAGTACTCTTATTTACTGTAATAAATCGTTGATGGTGATGTTTTCCATTCTGTTTGACTGTGTGCACTAGCTTTGATCTGGGACTAGTGCTGTAATACACAGAGGGTCCGGGTTTGATAATCCGGAGGCCCGACAACCCCCATTTTTACTTATATACTAGGTGGAAGGGGCCACATGTCATACACACTTCGGGTATCCATGGATATCCATGGGTAGGGTTTGCCCTCCAAATCCAACCCGAACTCTTATCGGGTACCCGCCCCGAACTATCCATGGATAGAAAATGCCATCCAAACCTACTATTTTTGGGTTGGATATCCGCGGATACCCGGCTCCACGGATAATTTTGCCATCCCTAAAGAAATTGAAGAGAACACAAGTCTGAAGAGTAACGTTTCATCGCTCCTCAGTTCAGTTATCTTTGATGGTCAGGATTTCTTCTTACACTTTTGGTGGGCATCAACGGTCTGGATCGGCTTCAGTGAAGTGGGTTTAGGCATTCAAGTAATTTTACTTTGGGTAGAGTTTATGTCTTGTTAATCTGGGGTTAAACCCCTGTAATCATCTTTTAATGCTATCTTGCTGCCATTTTCTAATCTACTGTAGCCCTAGTTTATCCCGTCGCTCTCGCGACTCTCTTTTCCCCTTTTGATTCCCAGATTCTTGCTATTATTCCACCCTCGGATCGATCTCTGAAAACTGGGGATCTGACAAATTGGTATCAGAGCCTTCAGATCCTCGGCGGAGAGAGAGTTGGGGACGATTGGGTTGAGACTGTTGTCTTCGTAAAATCCCCGATCCTCCTCCAACTTTGGCGGCGGAAGGGATTGGTGCTGGGTGAGGGTTCCGGACTCCGTTCTATGGTAAAATCCCTAAGCTCTTGCATCGATCTTGGAGCAGATGACGAAATCCATGGCAAGAAATGAAGCGGAGGTGTCTGAGCTCACGGCGGTTAGGCAAGAAGCGATGGAGGCAAGTTACAAGGCCGATGTGTTGCAACGCCAGATGGGAGATCTACAAAAGCAAGTGTCGGGAATGCAGGACCAGATGAACCGGATGGAGACTTTATTGCAAGGGCTAGCAAATTCCCAGACAAGAGTGACTGAGAAGATGACTGGAAGAGGCGCCCCCAACTTATGGCCTGTGGAGGAGATGAGGAATATGCAAGAGCTGGCACAATCTGGAGAACTTGAGATGGAGATGACACGGAGGATCGAAGACTTGGGGCATATTAACATCAACAGCACTCAAGGGGTTCATTTGATGGGTACACCAGAAGGTAATTATAACCATCCGTCTACTGGTTTTTCAGCAGCTGCAACTCGTTGGAGTCAAGATCAATTGCTGCATTCTTCTTTTGCTTCCCCCACCTTGAATCATTTAAACCATAACCAAGAACCAGCCCTGGCCAGGCAGTGGCCTCAGAACCCTAGAGAGTACATGAGTCAGCCTCACTACCAGTACCATGCTAGACAGTGGAACCCCAATCCTAGCAATGATAGAGTACACATTTTTTACAAATCCATCGCTAAGGGGCCTAAATTGGATTTTCCTAGATTTGATGGGGGTGAGCCGTTGAAGTGGATTAGACAAAGTGAGACATATTTTGCAATGGCCAATGTCCCAGATGAAGCCAAATTTGATTTAGCCCAGTTATATATGGCGTGGACTAAGCAAATTGCCAAGAAAGTCAAATTCCAAATGTAAGATGCCAAGGCATATATGTAGTTATCGTTGACATAATCCATACCTATAGTTATTGTTGAATTGGATCCTCCTGTAGCCACCCCGCCGCCTCGGTCCCTGCCCTCGACATCCCAATCACTGTAGAGTGTGAATAGTACATACTTTCTTTGCTGGAGAGGATGGGAGGGAAGCTACTGGAGAGAAGGGGAGCGGGCATAGCAGAGCTAGCGGAGCGGAGGGGAGTTGATGGAGCGAGGGGAGGTACCAGAGAGGAGGGGAGCGAGCTTGGCGGAGGGGAGTAGGCAAAGCAAAGCTGGCGGAGCGGAGGGGAGCTGCTGGAGAGGAGGGGGTTGCCGGAGTAAAGGGGAGTGGACTGGGTAGAGCTAGCATAGCAACACGTTGGAGCTGTTGAGAAACCATTGTTGGCTACCAGTCCGATCGATTCCTCTGCTATGCAGAAACAGATCAATCACAGAAGACAGAAATAGTAGATTAAAACTCAAAGACAGAGAAAACTCCTGGTCTTTCTTTATTGCTTTTTTTTCTGATTCTGTATACAAAATAGCTAATAGGACTCCCTATTTATAGCCTAGTTGTGAGGTGCCCACCATGTGCCAAGGCTTCAAGCCCAAACCTAGGTTTCCTAACACTCCCCCTTGGGCTCCTTGGATGCATTCCAGGAATGTAGAGACTTCATCCTTCACTTTTAGAATAGAAGGTCTAGTAATTAATTTTTCGGTGGCACATGCAGGGCACACAAAATCTTCATGATTTAGAAAATTCTTTACATTAATATTATGCCCATGTGAATTATTAATTATATTTCTCATCATCCTAAGACCTGGGTGGCCTAATCTGTTATGCCAGAGACAGAAAAGTTCAGAGCTTCTAAATACTATTTTTAGGGCAGTATAGGCTACAGGTGCCTTGATGTTGGTGAAGTATAGCCCAGTTTCTAATGAAGAAAGTTTTTCTAATACCTTTTTTTTCGTTTGCATCGCGCTTCGTAATGAGCTGGTATTCCTTACCGTACTCTTCTTCAGTCTCAATATGGAAACCATTAGCGCGAATATACTTAAAACTTAGGAGAGTTCTAGTCTATTCTGGGTACAATAAGACTTAACCAAAGTTGTGCCTATTGGGAGTATAATTATGGCTCTTCCTGAACCTATTATACAAGTATCGCTACCAACGATTGTTATAAGGTTGCCAGCATTCTTAGTAATCAACTGAAAATACATTGTCTCTCTTAAGATGGTATTTATTGTGCCGCTATTGGCTAAGCACACTTCCTCCATAGGGCACCACACGTGTTTTAATGTAAGGTATTTTATTAATATTCATTAGAAGGCAATCAACACATAAATAAAATATTTCAATATCAGAATATATCATGCCATTGTAAATTGAATAAATGAATGAATTATTCAATATCATCCAACCATCACGAAAATTGTTTGAGTACCATACATGCAAATTCTAACTTATTCTTCCACACAAAAGTAAATGACAATTAAAGTCTAAATGCATTCCGTGCATCAGACTAAATCTGCTAAGAAGTCAGAGACTTTGGCTGCTGTTTTCTCGGGGGTGATACGCTCTTCGAGAGAAATCATGGCGGTGGTAGCTGCAATGTCAAAAGGGGTGCTACTACCGGAATAGTTTCAACCTCCATCAGCTCAGGTAGCTGCTCAGAACTCTCCCCCTCAACAACTACAAAGTGGGTTTCATACTACCCTTTGCCATCCTTCTTCTTCTGAGCTTGGAAGCCATTGATGACATGCTGCAGCTCTTTACAGATCCACGACCAGTGCCCCCACTTGCCACACTTGTAGCAGGATTGGTCTTACTGACCATAGGACTTGCCATCTCGCTTTAGCTTGCTTACCTTATTCTCACGTGGACCATCTGACTTGCCTTTCTGAGCTATGGCCTTACCCTTCCTTCCCCTTTTCTTCATCATGGGCTTTCTCACCTTGTAGCTCCCAGCGTTGGCTTCACGGCCAGCAGAGCTCCCAGGTGGCCGTGTGATGTAGTTCTTGTGGAGAACACTAGTAGAAATGTGCACATCTATGACGAATTTGTCGTGACGAATGAAAATCGCGTCACTGAACAGTGCCTAACTATGACGAAATTTTGTGTTTCGTCATGGAGCATTGGTGACGGACCTCGGGTACCAACTATTTATGACGAAACTAAAAAACGCGTCATTGAACAACACAGATATCGTCACAGATGACACGCGTGGCTCGCATTACTCATTTCTGACGCTCTGTTTTCGAACTGTAATGAACACGACTTCGTCATTAAACCATTATAAGATAGCTGACGAACATACTTTCGTCATAAGTCTCCGGGCACCCCTTGTCCATGTCTTGTATTACTGTGGGGCCCGGGCCCATCATGCCACGTGTACTGTCCGCAGCGATCTGCCACGTGTATTATGGGACTGGACGACTTGCGTGGCAGCCACGTGTAACAGTGGGTCCCGCAACTAATATTTTTCCAAAAAAACGTTCTAGGTCGGGATCGAACCCGGGACCTGTAGAGAGCAAAGAACGGCTTTACCATTGCGCTACATGATCACTTGCGTTGGTGTGTCATTGTAAATATTGTAGTACCGTATACTCCCTGGCTCCCCTCCACGTTGACTCAAATTGGAATCCCCGTGTACTAAACTGTAATACCAAAATTCCCAATCCCAGCACTGCAGCCCGACCCTCGTTTGCGCGGGTGCGCCGGCTGCCGCCCTCGCCTCGCGCGGTCGCGCCGCAGTGCCAGCGGCCGCCCTCGCCTCCTCCTCGCGCCCTTGCAGCCTCCGGCGCCGCCCTCGCCTCTCCGGCTCCGCCTCCTCCTCGCGGCCTCCGGCGCCGCCCTCGGCTCCTCCGACTCCGCCTCCTCCTCCACCCTCGCCTCCTCCGGCTCCGCTTCCTCCTCCGGCTCCACCTCCTCCAGTCCTCCTCCGCCCTCCGGCTTTGCCTCCTCCTCGCGCCTCGCCTCCTCCTCTGGCTCCGCTGCTCCGGCTGCCATTTCTCTCGCCGTCGCCGGGGCCGGTGTGAGCAGGGCCGCAGGGGGCAGGGGCGTTGACGCGGAGTGAGCAGGGCTGCAGCGTGCAGTCTGCAGGATAGCAGGAGCGGACGAGCGGTGATATAGAGGTAGACCAGTGGAGTTTAATGTTTAATGTTTGCTATTGAGTAATGTTTGATGTTTGTGATTTAACAAATGATTAGATGAAAATCCAAATCCAATCGTCCCCAATCCTTGCCCTCAGCGGCTCAACCCTCCCCTCCAGTCGTGCTCCCCTTCACAGCTCCAAATCCAATCGTCCCCAATCGACAGGTCATAGCCTCACAGGTGAAAATCCCCCCATTTTTTTGGATTTTGTGTGTGTTTTGGAATTTGGAATAACTGTAAGAATTGGCAATTGGTGAGGAGATGGCAAATTGATATTAGGGATGGGCCGAGTAGCGAATTGGTCATTGGTAGGGACTGGGGGGAGATGGCGAACTGATCTTATCATATTAGGGATTTTGTATGACACATGATAGTTACCAGTATGAGTGTGTGAATGTATAATCTGTATGAGTATGTCATGTTCATTGTTCAAGTGTTCCTAATTAGTGATTTCTGAATCTCCTAAGTTCTAAACTCCTGATGGACTCCTGAATTTGCATACTTATGCTACAACAGATGGACAGAAGCTGGGTAAATGGGAGACAATTCACACCTGCGTACATCCATGGAGTTGAACAATTCATGGAGTTTGTTAGACAAAGATACCCGGAGCAAACCCAGATCCTTTGCCCGTGCCGTCGATGTCTTAACCAGACTTTACGGCCTCAAGCAGAAGTGCATGACCACATACATATTTCTGGAATGTCGTCCACATACACCAGTTCGAACTTCATCTTGAACCTTTGCAACCTGCATCATAATGACCAATTCAGCATACTCCTCGTAGCTGTCTTGTCGATAATTGCATGCAGACTGCACTGCATCGGGATGGAAGGTGGATTGGGATTGATGGTCTTATCAATCTTCTTCTCATATGTGATCTGCTTGCCACAAAGTTAAAGATTGGTACAAATTCTGTGCAGGGCAAAATTGTACTCCCCGACCATTTTGAAGTCGGCGAACCTCAGTCGGATCCCTCTTGCTCTGCTTGAGGAAGAATGGTGTAGTTTAGCCTCTCGAACTGCTTCTTGAGTGCAGTCCATAATGCTAGCACGCTCTTCTCTACCATGTACTCATTCTTGAGAGTGAGACAAAGATGGTGCATGAGGAAGTGAAGTGCCTGATTATTTTCCTCAGGGGTGGACTGAGCATCCTGCAGTGCGCCAATCACAATGAAAGCACGGAGCTTCTTGGCTCCAAGTACTATCTCGACATCGGAAGCCCAAGACAAGTAGTTTTGGCCATGTTGGGCCAGCTCCTCGAACTCCCAGTTCGTGATACTTGTCATATACATGTGCATGAAAGGAATAAATAAGTTTACTACCGGTAAACATGCTTTAAATAAATTTACTGCAAGTAAACAAATTTGTTAATGGTACAAAATATTCTCGTAATGTTCCAGAATTTTCTATGCATTTCTATAAATTTTACTGTTAATTTTTCAAGGGCTTTTTTGCAAAATTCAGGACCCTTTTGTAATTTTTGAAATTCGGGGGGCCTTTTGCAATTTTGCTGCGCCCCCCGTCCAGGCCGTGCTTTCGGGTCAAAAACGGTATGGGGGTAGGGTTTCCCCTGCCCCTGTTGCTTCAGTGGCGGCGGCAACCCAAGTGGCCGGCTCGGGCGGTGAGCGTGGCAGGGTGATCGAGCCGAGCGAAGTGGCAAGGCTGACGCCGGGCGGTGGAACCGGCAGAGTGGCGGGGCTAGCGCGACGCGCGGAAGGCGAGGCTGATGCGATGCGCGGAAGCCGAGGCGGCGTCGGGTAGCCGTGTGGGGCTGATGCGATGCGAGGAAGCCAAGGCGGCATGGGACGGCACCGAGCCGCAGCGGCACTTCAGTGGGGCACTGGATGGCGGCAGTGCTTCGATGGCGTTGTTGGCCAGCCGTGCGGGGCCGTGCGTAGCGCAGAGCCCGAGGCGTCGGTGCGGTCGGTCGGCTCCACCCGTTGCTTCGGTCGGCGGCCCTGAGCGATGGCTTTAGGCGGCGACTTCGAGGCCTACGCATGAGGGGGAGGCCGGTGCCGGTGGCGGCTTCACTCACGGCGGTCGTACGGGGCCGGCCATGCACGATTTTTTTTCTTTTTTTCCAATCTACAATGCCATCAATATCTACTCTTTCATGTAATCTACCGATTGACATTGTGCCGACGACTTCAAGTCTGCTTGTAGTAGATTAGAGCGGATTTGCACGTAGAAAAATTAATCTTGAAAGCGAAATCTGTGAATTTAGAGCGATCTAAATATAGACACTTCAATCTACTAATGCTTCGATAATTACCTTTCAATTCACCAGAGCGATTCATGCTGATAACGTGTTGAGGAACCGTCGCTGGCGACCAGTCCGATCGATTCCTCTGTTATGCAAAAACAGATCAATCATATAAGACAGAAATAGTAGATTGAAACTCAGAGATAGAGAAAACTCCTGGTCTTTATTTATTGCTTCTTTCTAATTTTGTATACAAAATAGCCAATAGTACTCTCTGTTTATAGCCTGGTGAGGTGCCCACCATAGACCAAGGCTTCAAACCCAGGCCCAGATTTCCTAACAGGAGCAACACAGCCACCACAGAGGGAGCGAATCACTTGTCTTGCAGGACCGTCAGCTAGGTTAGTGCTCTCAGGCGGCCGAATTGCCAAATGAGCCAGTTCAGGTTGCGATGTCGTTTAAATTGGGTTGATTTTTGGGCCCGGTTTGTAGATCAAACCGAGTCAACGGGTAAAACTGAAAATCGACGAAAATCGGTCCATGTCGGCCGGTAAAATATTCTCCATTGGAGAACCTAGGGTCTGGGGCACGAATCCCGTTGATGCAACCCAAGTTGAAAAGGTTACAAGCTTTCCAAAAGAATACGTGGGTACTCGAAGAAACACAACACTGTATGCAGCTGCAACAAACCCTCCAATTTCTTGGAATAAAGAAGAGATCTCCCGACCTAACACCCACCAAAAATCTATTGAGCCACTCCACTTTGCTTACCTCAAGAAACAAGACAAATTCCAGAGAAAATACCATAACGCATCGAACGCTGCTTTGCATGCTGAAGCAAACATCAAACACCAAAAAAAAATTGCATGGATCTCTAGAACCCTACCATTTTGATGCTGCTAGCTAGCTCAGTGAGATCGAAAGCACCCACAGGCTCAAAATGCATAGGTCCAATGTTAAGTGAAGCAAAAGAGATCGAGAACTATATGTTCTCACCAAACACCCAAGGATGAGATCGGCTAGAACATGCAATTGACTAGAACTAGAAAATTCGAATAAGATATTATGATACAAGAAAAGAGCAAGAAATTAAACAACCGCATAAAAAACACTAGCCTAAATGGCTACAAGCCTGTTGTTGGAACTAATCTTGTTGTTAATAATACTCGTGTGTTTGAGTACTGTGTGTAGAGTATTCATGTATTCGAATACCGTGTAGTCGTGTATCGAGTACTCGTGTGTTGAGTATTGTATAGTCATGTATCGTTCCAAGGAAGAAAAAGCATGTGTGCATTTTCTCCTGAAGAGTAGTGATTGAAACTGATGAGTTGAGTTCCAACAATTGGTATCAGAGCCTCAAGATCCATACAAAGTCTAAAATCGAGCATGGAGCCTTCCAAACTGTGCGCCACTCTACGAAGTATAAATTAAGCACTGGGACCCTCATACATCCCAATCAACTGTACAGAGTTTAAATTAAGCGACGGGACCCTCGTGCATCTTGGCCCACTCTATGGAGTATAAATTAAGTACCGGGACCCTCGCACGTCCCGGCCCACTCTACAAAGCCTAAAATCGAGAGGGGAGCCCTCTAGGCTCCGTGCCACGCTACAAAGTATAAATTAAGTGTTGGGACCCTCACGCTTCCTAGCCCACTCTATGAAGTATAAATTAAGCGCTATGACCCTTGTGCATCCTAGCCCACTCGACAGAATCTAAAATCAAGCGTGAAGCTCTCTAGGCTCTGTGCAACTCTACGGAGTATAAATTAAGTGCCAGGACCCTCGCGCATCCTGGCCTACTCTACAGAGTCTAAAATCGAGAGCAGAGCCCTCCGGCCTCCATGCCACTCTAGGAGCCTAAAATAGGCTCATCCCGGCCCACAGCATGGAGCCTATGGCTGAGTGGGAGGGCCACCATGCCCCATGACTCTCCTCCCAAGACCGGGCTTCACATCCTATGAAAAGGAGGATGACGAGTCCAAAGAAGGCATTGCATTGTGCTTGTGGGCGAGGACATTCCCCCATGCTTCCGACTAGGAGGCAATAAACGGAATAAAACAACGGTTGGTTTCCCGAGGCACGCCCTCCATGCCTGAAAAATCATACTTTTGCTCTTATTAGAAAGGTGGGGGATGCTCGTTTGAAGGGTGAGGGATGAAGTGAGCATGAACCTACGCGTCCAACTATCGACTTCATTGAAACTTATTCGAAGGATGGGGGAACAAGCGCGTGTGAACTAACGCATCCAACCACCAACTTTGTCGATGCTCATTCGAAGAATGGGGAAGTGAGCTAGAGAAGTCTCGCAAAAGAACAAGTATCCTTTACTTAGAATCGATGATTTGTTTGATTAGCTTAAAGGAGCCGGAGTGTTCTCCCATATTGACTTAAGGTCAGGGTACCGTCAGATGAAAATTCGTCAAGAGGATATACCTAAGACATTATTCTCAACTCGTTATGGACTGTACAAGTTTACAGTGATGTCCTTTAGTTTAACCAATACCCCAACTTATTTCATGTACATGATGAACATTGTGTTCATGGAGTATTTAGACAAGTTATTGTTTTGCTCATTGATAACAGTTTGATCTACTCCAAGGATGAGAAAGAGCATGAGGAGCATTTGAGGTTAGTGTTGCAAAAGCTAAGAGAGCATAAGCTATATGCTAAGGGTGCCTTTGGTTGAGCTTTTGGGAGCTGCTTTTGCTTCCAAAAAGCCAAAAGCCAACCAAAGGGGTGGAAACCAGAAGCTGTTTTTTCAGAAGCAACTACTTTTGGGTAGTACAGTTTTGAAAGCACCTTGGACCCTGCTTTTGGCTTTTGGCTTTCTGCTTTTTGAAATGGTGAAAATAGAGAGCTGTTTCACAGTTGTTTCAAGGAAAATAGAGATAGGAGGTAAGTTTTATACTTGTTTGAACCAAACAGCTTACAGCTTTTCCACAACCCACAACATACAGCAGCTTTTCCACAGCCCACAGCTCACAACAGCTTTTTCAGAAGCCACAGCTCAACCAAACACACCCTAAGTTCAGTAAGTGCGAATTTGGGATGAAGGAAGTTGCATTTGTAGGCCACGTTATGTCAGCAGGAGGAGTTGCAGTTGACCCCGAGAAAGTGAAAGATGTGCTTAATTGGAAGTCGCTAACCTCAGTGTCGTAAGTCAAAAGTTTTCTTGCAATGGTTGGTTATTACCGTCGTTTCATCGAAAGATTTTCCAACGTAGCAAGGCCACTTACACAATTGCTAAAGAAGGAAAAGAAATTTGCTTGGACGCCAGAGTGCGAAAAGAGTTTCCAGCAACTAAAGGATTATTTGATCACTACACCCGTGCTAGTACTGCTAGACATTAACAAGGATATATGGCCCTAGGAACACAACCGCCACATGCTCCACCTCCGCTAATGAGAGGACTGCACAAGATGTGAGTGACAAGGGTCAGTGCACGACAAACCTGAAGGGCCAATTAATGCAGATGTATGAGGCAAAGTATGAAAACCTTACCCGGACCAGAAGGCTTCGCCAATGTCTCCAATGAAGAGTGGACACCATCATCCTGAGTGAGCCCCGTCCGCACATCCCACTGACGAGCCAATGGGGACAAGTGGAGCATACAACACCCTTTTGCGAGGTTTCGCATATTCAAGCGAAGCGTGACTGCGAGAAGCCTCCTAGTGTGCATCTCGCTGTCCTGCTCAAGCTTCACGCACAACAAGGAAGCGAAGTCCATGATGCGCCTAGTCCAACGAAGGCTGCTCCCGGGCTCGATCTTGTGGTAAAACCACATCGGGAGCCAGTGAGACTCCCACTTTATCCATGTTGAATTCGAAGGGAAGTCATTCGCACATCTAAGCCAAAGCTGATGCTACACAGATTTGAATACTATCCATCACCTAGTTGCTTCGGTTGGCACTACACGTCCTATAATAAGACGAAGACCAGCACGTTGCCACTACAGCAAGATGGCATTCGATGTAAGCTACGGGAGCTCTAGTTGTACGTACGAAGAAGTTCACCCACAAAGCGTGCACCACGTATGCAAAGCCTAGCATCAAAGTAGGCCGCAAAGACCAGCGTTTCGCCCTCCCATGGTTGTGTGAAGACCTCATCATCCGCGGGAAGGCAAACAAGCTCGCGGTTGGAGACCATCAAGGAGCTCATCCGTCACAATTGACTGACCGAGAGTGTTCACACACACGTTAGCCACCTTCTCCGATGCCTTCCATCACTTACTAGCGGTAGGCTGGAGGCAGTGACATGCCATCACGACCAGTGCGCTCACTCCCATGGCCCATCCTAAACAGCGAAAGCGTGATGACAAAAGGGCAACGACAAGCAAAGAAACTGCAAGCGGCAACAATCGCAAGGAGGAAGAAGCAAAAGACCGAAACCCAAGCACCACGACGCTTAAGTACCAATGGGACAAGCTCAATTAATGTCAGCAGCTCAGGCACACCTTTTAAGAGGCGTGAGCAACCCTGTAATCGACGTGGTGGCCCACGTCACATGACCAAGAACACAATGGTCGCCACGTATACGCTTTGTCTCACATGGCACACGAGCCCATAGAAACGGTCAAAAAAAACATGAGGAAATAGAACGGGCAAGCAACCAGTGAGCTGAAGGGATGGAGGGGGCTAAGAAGCAAGCAACATGGTTTCGGTCTACCGTCAATGAAACTCTTTACCATGAGAGGCTACTGTTGGGAAAGTAACCCTCATCATAGCCCAATCGACCCAATACGCCAAAAGATCCATTACGTATGTGGCTATGGTAAGCCTAAAATGGCTATGACAGAGAAAATGCATATTTACCATTACTAGTATAACCCCTAAATAGGGTATTTGTATAAACAACCTCTATATGACTATAAATACGCCCATTAAGGAGCTATGGAGGAGAGTGGATTCATTTTTTAGAGAACGGGTTAGGCAATAGCATAAACATAATAAATATCTTCTATATCCACTCCCCATTGCTAGTCTCAGGCTCCGGATAGTCTCTCTGTGGCCTCTTCGCAGCCTTTATTATCTACTATTTGGTCTCTAACCATAATACCCAGTAAATAATATCTATCGTTAACCAAACCGTGCAGAATAGTTTCGATCCTTTTATGTATTTACATGGCCAACATGCCAACACCATAAATGGCACTACACTAGTACGTATGGCCTTAACCAATAGCGTCTGTGGGGGTGTTCGGCAGGGCACAAGCCGTCCGGCTTTTGGCAGCCGTTACAGTACCTAACCTTTAAACGAAGTATTTTCTCAAGACGGGGTCTACAAGTTAAACGTAGTACACGTTAAAAGCTCAACATCTGTACTAGCCAAAATCGCAAGTGAGTATCGATCTCTCCGTAATCTGTACCGTAAACAGTCAAAATTCAAAAATTTCAACCAAAAGCCATAAGTCACACCAAAAAGAACGCCCTGTTTCATTTAGGCTTGGAGTATTACTTCATCAATCCCCAGCCACCCACTGAATAGAATCAGGATGTTGTACTTTGTCTTCGTCAGTTGCTGCTTCAACCTATCTTTCTGTTGGAAAGTAGCCTTTTCCCATTCTGACTACGAAAAGTGCCTTTTACCACTTGGACGGTTCCGCAGCACTCTAGTTGAAATGCACATATCCCTTTCTTCCTTTTTTTTTCCAGATTCCACGATGACTCGTGAAAATAGATGGTCTATTTATCTACACGTACAGTACGTTGAAGGAGCAAGGGATCGAAATTATTGTCGACTGTCAAAAAGAACAGCCAACTAGAACTTCAGTCTTCAGACCGCGCTGCAGAGGGGCTGCTTTGTTCGCAAGTTATCTAGTTCATCATAGCTTAAGTCTCACTCTGAACATTATCAATGCTTAAATACATAATGTTTCTTTGACTTGAAGCAGAAATTTCCCAAAATGCATATTACTGATTTTAAGTGTGCTCATAAGACATGTTCACATTATGTCGCGACCCATGCATTCCCAAATGTTTCTCTGCTAGAAATGCTACGTTATCACAAGGAGGTAGCGCTGTGCCAATTCACAGACCGGTTTCCTTGCTCAAGCTTGGCATTTCATGCACCATATATATAGCAACGAAGAAAATGGGACTCCAAACTCTTCTGACTCCAAACTCTTCTGATGCTTTTGAAGTGTGATCAGAGTGCAGGGGGGCGGACGCACGTTGAGGGATGGGAGGCACAGGCCGTCATGCCGGTTTAAATTTTTGTTGCTTAAAGTTCAAGCTTACATAGTGTGTCTCCTCACATACCAAAAACTAATGTCACCACATATAAGAACTACATCTATCTAAAAGAAACAAAGTTTAAACATGTTGACAAACAGGAGAAAAAAGAAAAGAAAAACATCTATCATTCCATGATTTTAATTTGGGCCATTTGATAAGGCTAGCCAAGTTTTATCCCAATGATTTTAATTCTGGGGATTTGAGAGATCTCAACCATTATCTTTGGCTCTATATTACTGATGTGCGAGCAGATGATAGATTCTTTAACATAGAGATCATTAAGGAGCTTTCTCAGGTAATGGTTGAGACAAGGAAACGCCTTTGCTATCATTTGGTTTATCGACTTTTGAAGTTTGCATGTCGCCTCTGCTACAGTTGAGAGATGTTTTTCAGCTATGAAAATTGTGAAATCATCTTTACGCAACCGCATCGGTGATCAGCTCATGAGTAATAGTCTTATTTGCTATGTGGATAAACATGAAATAGAGAGAGTTACCAATGATTTTATAGTAGATCGCTTCCAGAAATTAAGAAGTCGTCGAAACCAACTATAAAATATAATTTGCTTTATTTTATTTTATTATTTGATAATTATTTTACTTGAAATTTTACTTATTGTTTTTGTTACCTATTTTATAGGCAATGGGACTAGATGTTTTTTGCCGAACAGTTATTTACCATTGAACTTTCTCATGAAGTTAATTGATGTTACAAAATTTAGAATACATTACTATCTACTATATTATTAATGGATGTATTGATAAGTACATACATAAAACATAAAGCTCTTATGTTATTTTTGTTTTAGATCTGCAGTGTCCACATGTTCCTCACCTTCAAGTGCTGACTGGAATTTTCACACAACCTCCACAAAGAAACTCCATAAGCCCACTCAGAATAGCTTTCTTTCGTGGAATTTTCAAATGCTTGCTCCGTCCATGTCGATGCATTGCAAGAAAAGCGCCTGATATTTCAGCGCATAAGCTACAGTCTCCGGAGAAGCTATGCGCATCAAGAACGATGCAAAGCGAATATCCAAGGCAAGCCAAATTCTTTGGAATAAGGATTCTTCTCTCAATCAGTGATCTCCAAAAGCGAAGCTCCCTAGCTAGCAGCTACTTGCGCGCCATAATGCAACCAATCCATCCATCCGTAACAGAGAGGACATGCCCTGCTCAAAGGCATCTATCTGGTTTGGTCAGGAGCCCGGGCGCCTCCAAGCTAAAAGGAAGGAGCGTTGGGGTCACGTTGATGCTTGCCTGTCAAGTCAGAATCCGGCAAATGAGAGATTCTCCTCGAGTTGCATCTCGGACGCTTTTGCCCGTGCCTCTTGCTTTACTACTCATGATAATGCATCTGTACCATTGGAACCAATTCGTGATGCATGCCGTCTTTACTAGTCATGATAATGCATCTGTATCAGAATCCTACTGCCAGGTTCTGAGGTAGTGGAGTCGTGTTACGTCATGTCGGCAGGGTTAACGTGTTCATTGTGTGATCATTTTGTTTGCTAAAATCAGAAACATAATATGAAAAGCCCCAAAATTTTCAAACCAATTTTCCCTTAAAATTTTGCTGCATTTTGAGTGATTTTCGAAAACTTTCCTTTTTTGGGAAAGTTCCCCTCACTGCCGCTTTCCCTTTTCGGCCATGCGTCTTCCTCTTCCGTTGGCGCCCGGCCTCTTTTCCGCTTTCTCCTCCTTCCGGCGCCCGCGCCCGTTTCTTCCCCCGCTGGCGCCCCGCTCCCTCTCCGCTTTCCCCTCGCGCGTGCGCTGCGCCCGCGGCCCGCCCCTGGTTTCGGACCGCCGCGCCTCCCGTCACCAGCCGGTCTGAGGTCGGCAGAGCTCGCGCGCCACGCGTCGCCACCCTTCGGCCTCGACCCCACCTGCCAGTGGCGGCCTCCTCCCTCTCCCGCGCGCGGACGCGCCCCGCCCTGCTGCCACTCACCTGCTCCCGTGCCGTCGCCTCACCATTACGCCCCTGCAGAGCCCCGTCACCGCCCCCTCCACTCCGAGGCGACGCCCTGCCCACTCCGGTTGACCCCGCGCCCCACCCGTTGCCTTCTCCCCTAAGGCTCCCTCCCTCCTCGCTCGGGTATAAAAGCCGCCCCACAGCTCCCTCCTCCTCCTTTGCTCCCCGAGCTCCGCCACCACCCTTAATCACCTCCTGCCACTCCAGAGAGCCCCTATGAGCGTCCCAATTGAAGCCGCATTGTCCGCAGCTCCGCCGCCATCTTTCCCTGCGCCGGTGACCCCGTAAACCGGTTCTTCCTTCCCCTCCCTTCATTTCTCGATTACTTCCGCCCAGAACTCCTCTGCTACCCCCTAACCACCGTGGTACCCTTGCTTGGCCAGGAGGATCACCGAGGAGTTCCCGCGACGAAGCTCACCGTCGACGAAACCACCTCACCGTGGCCAGACCGCTCCGAAGCTCCCCAGCTCCCATCTCTGCCGCCATCGTGAGCTCCTCGCTCCCCAGATCGTGTGGCTCCCGCCGATTTGACTCATTCGGCCCCAGAGACTTTCCCCACCGCAGTGGCCCCCATTCTTCCCCCTTCTGCCTCCGGCCACCCCAATCGCCTCCCGCACCTCCCAAGCCCCAAAAATGGAACCCCCTGGTCCAGCCGCACCCGCTGGTGCCCTCGGTGGCCGTCGACGCTCCCCCATGCGCCCAGGCCGCCGTCACCATCGTATTTTTGCCGCGGGGACACTGTAGCGGCTGGAGGAGGAAGAAGACCCCCCCTCCCCGTGATGTGGTCCCTTCTCTGTCGTCCATCTCCTCTGTTGCCGTTTAACCGTAGCCATCCGATCGCCCCGTATCGCTTCGCTGCTTCCCCCACCCCGCCATCGTCCGATCGCCACCCGCGCAAATCCAGACCGCCCACTTCCCCGCATCTCCGCCACCCGCCAGCTCCACGCGTCGGCCATCCGAGCCGCGCGGTCGCGCGTTGGCGTGGGCCGCCTCGGCCCGCTCCGCCTCCCCCGCGTGCGCGCGCCTGTGGGCCGCGCGAAGCGCGCCGCCGTGGGCCGCGCGGACCGTTTCACCGGCCGGGCCGCACTGTAGCTTGGGTCGGCCCGACACTATTCATACCGATTTTTCAGAGATTTCTCAATTTCCAAAATCCAGAAAAATCCAAATAAATCCTAGAAAATCACAGAAAATCCCAAAAATTTCCAAATTTCACCACTTTGCTCCAAATAATATCCTGGACCCACTTTTGACCTCCACTTCCACAAATTCATCCCAGATAAATTCTAAAAATTCCAATTTGAGGATTTATGCATTTTACTCCTTTTTAATTAGTTTGTTTTTCCTCGCTTGATTAGTCTCAAGCTGGACTTTTTTGTTTGTTTGTGTGTTTGCACTAGTTTCGAAGATCCCGAAAGTTCAAGTGCAGTCGCAGGATCCAGGAGCTTCTACGTTCAAGCTAGCCGAGTTCGTCCAAATTGCCGGCAAGTCTCAAATCCTTTGATCATGTTGTAACCCATGTTACTTAATTATGTTATTATGCTATTTGCATTAAGCTAGTTGAGCAGTGAAACGACCTAGCTTTCTTAACTCTATGGCGGGAGTTAAGGGATCGTGTGGGTAAAGCTGAGCAAACTCTGCAGAGTCAAATAAATGGTATTCGAATACGCCGTGCTTCCGGTTAATGGAGCTGTGTCACTTGGGTGATTCCAGATGCGAAGCTTAAGTAATTTTGTACATGCTTTAATTTGGTCAGTTGGTTAATTATCTCTTCATGAAAACCCCTGAGATCTTAAGGAGTAGTTTTGGGTCCGTTTTATCAAAATATTTGCAAATAAAACTGCATCCACTCAAAGTTAATAAACCAAGTATACTCCCTTCCTTTGATGATCCGTGCATATAGTAAGATAGAGTCCCTTTGGGACTTGCTGAGCCGGTTGTTTGGCTCACGGCTTGCTAAATCCCCTCTTTAGAGGATCAAGACGAAGGTGAAGGTCTCCCCGTTGAGGAAGTCTCGGAGGATCGCTTCTTCGACGAGGGCCCGTGGCTTTAGGTCTTCGCCGCGCTCAAGCGGATCTTGGAGCCTTTGGTAATGTAAATACTTTAGGCTTACACGCCCCGCTGTTGAAAATTGGATGTTAATCCATATGTGAAGTATATGCTGGACTTTTGTTGTAAGCATGCGATGGTATACTCTTGCGCAACACTCCATAACTGTTCGTGCGTGAATAGTTGCGGAATGCCGTGTCCGTACGCGCCCCTGGGAATCGGGGCGTTACATAATAACGACTATGCTTGGTACAAAAGGAGAAGAATATGCCTCAAGGCTGCACTTTGCAATTCAGCATCAGTTGCTTGTGCGACATGTGCTTAAAAACTTCGTTTCGTCTTAACTCGTTCCCCTTTTCCAGCTTCTCCTCATTAGCTGTTCTGATTCTTTCGGGTAATCTGTTCAAAGATATTGCACTGTTAGGTACATGCATCTTCAAACACACGCGCAATTCGAAGTACCAAAGCAAATCTTTAAATGCTTTTAGCGAAGTCATGCATGCATGTATCAACGAAGATAAGATCGGCCAATACTTATCAGATACCGTGGCTGCTTTTTTATGACCATGGACGCACTGCATTGCAGCATCTCAGTTTTACATGGCCGCCGGGTCGGTTTGACAGATTGGGGAAAACACAGCAAAAATCGAACGCACGCGCGGGCATGCGGTCAATACATGCAGATTGCGAGCTGTGCAGTAATATCAGCTAAAGATATGAAAATATTATTGTTCGGGAATAAAGCTTCTCTTCCTGATCTGATAGTTATCAAGGGCTGAATCTACTAGATAGGCTTCATCAAACTTCAGCCTACCCTTCGACCCACCACCAACCCCCCCCCCCCCTAGCAAGATGGACCAGCCAAGGTAGCAGTAGTCTAGCAGATCCACCCATCCCCACACTCCACTCCAGAGACCAGATGTAAGAGAGGAAGGATCGAGCAAGAGCCAGAGCATGACCGACGGCGCGAGGAAGAGGAAGTCGGGCCGACAGACGGCAGCAGGCCATCAGGCCTCAGGGAGGCTGCCTCGATGGCTCAACCTTGAGGGTGGAGCTTGGAGGCTGCGGGACTAGGGATGCGAGGCGGTGGCCCAAGCCAGATCTGATTGACCAGGCGGCTGGTCGGCGAGGAGTGGAGGTGGCTTGGGGAGAGAACCAAGAGATTGAGGGTTCAGGGGAAGTGGCTCTGCGCCCATAGGCGGCTCAACGGCCACCCGGGAGACGAGGAGCCAGAGAGGGACTTAAGGGACAGAGGGAGTGATGGTGGATCAAGGGAGGGCCAGATTCCAGAGGCGCCAGCTGGCTAGGGTGCACAGGGGGTGAACCGGTGAGGAGCAGAGTCAGGAAGACATAAAGAGGAACAGAGGAGAGGAACTACTGAGGAAGTGACTAAGTGACGTGCTACTACTAAACATGTATCATGTACTTACAATTTCCATTCCAATTACTATTTATGAATTATGATGACTCGATGTACTTATAAAGTATGAAGCTGTATCTAGTTATATCTTGTATAGTGATGAATTTTATAATTTATTGATATATTTGCAATTATAGAGAAACAAACTTTGCGTAACTATTTCACAAGCAATTCTAGTAATACTCTCCCAACCAATGAGAGCGCAACTCAACTAAATAGGCTTTGAATAGAATTTAATCCTAATAAAATTATTGCTGATCCGACGCATCACACACCAATAGAAGACTATGCCATTGAATTTACAGATCAAGTGAGAAGGTCATATTTGTTGAATGGTCCAACTCGAGCAATTGAGCATGCCTTTCCAAATACACTAGATGGTAAAGTGTGGAGATTCTTTCAAGAATCATAGTTTAATAAGTTTGATTGGTTGAAATATAGTGTAGAAAAGGATGTCATTTTTTATTTATGTTGTTTTCTTTTCAAGAAACTGGCACAACCCAACATATATTGGGAGTGATGTATTTACAAATGTTAGTTTCTCTCGTTGGAGGACAGCTGTGTGCTTTTAAAAACACATTGGTGATCCAAATAACATCCACAGTATTGCAAGGGGTGAGTGTGATAACTTCAGGAATCAAAGGTCAAGTATGTCTAGTAAAATGAGTAATTATACTAATGAGGCTAAAATTGCATACCAAATTCATTGACCGTGTCTTTAGATTGTGCAGGATATCTTACAGTACAAGGTGAAACTTTTCGTGGATATGATGAATTATCTTCTTTCATCAACAAAATTTTTTTTAAAGAGATGTTGGATTAGTATAAAGATAAGAAGGGAAAATGAATGAGGCCTTTGATACAGCTTCAAGGCATGCAATTATGATTTCTTCATATATTCAACTGAACTTTTGAAATGTTGTGCACAAGAGGCCACAGAAGTGATTAAAGGTAATATTGGAGATAGAAATTTTGCAGTGCTTATCAATGAGTCCCAAGATGTATCAATAAAAGAGCGAATGATAGTGATTGTGAGGTTAATTGTACATCTTTTTTAGTCATACCATTTATACATTATTTTGTTAATCTAACTTTGTAAATTTTATGGCATGTAGATTTGTGAACAATCAAGGAAAGGTCATGGAAAGGTTTCTTATTATTGAGCACATCACAAATTATATATATGTGGCATTAAAAGAAACTTTAGTTGGTTTGCTTGGTAAAATGATTTACCTATTTTAAGACTTCGTGGGTAAGGCTACGATGGAGCTTGTGAGAGGTAAATTTAATGGTTTGCAAAAACTTACTCGGGATGAGAAAATAAATGCTTCATAAGTATTGATCTATGTTTTCTTTTTTCCACATATTAAGGATCTTTGCTTTGAAATATATTGCTTGAGTATATATAGCTTGTGTAGTTCATATATACTCATAATCAGCTTGTCATCTAGTTCTTTCATTATGTGTTGATGGTTGGATGATTAATGACAACCAAATTAATAAGCTTTGCTTATGAAGCTCATCCTAATAGTATACGATTGTTGTGTATAGTTGTATACTCGTAAAATAATTTTTATTTCATTATTTGTTGAGATTGTCATGAATTACCAAAAAGGTAAGATTGTTGAATCTGATTCCTCTATTATGAGTTAATAGTGAAGTTTTGGTAATTAATGACAATTGATTTGTGGACTAATAGTTTTCATGAGTTGGATGAATAAGTTAGGTTCCACAAAAGAAGATGACTTGGGATGACTTCATGTGTTGAAGACCAACAAGTCAAGTGAAAAATGCATAATAAGTTGATGCATGCCCAAGAGGAGAGGATCATATGTTGATCATCAAGTTAAGTGATGATCCATCATGTATTAATGTAGTTGAACTAAAGTATGCATCATGAGTTGATCCATATTAAGACAATGACCTAAGGTAAATGTATGACTAGTTAGGGCTAAAGATGTGTTCCTAGTCTTTTACCAGTCTTAGTGTTTGGTTGAAAATCCAGATTGCTAGTATAGTTTATCATACTATTAAGAGGGGTTATGTCTAATAGTTTAAGTCTCATCATGTGTTGATAAGCTCAACCTCACTTGCTCTAACTGGGCACTCCCTTGGTGAGTGCAACCGCCTCGGGCCACCTGGAAAAAAATTCGAGGGCGATTATGACAAATCGCAAGTCCCCTGGGGCACGCGGGAGTGGGCTGACGACATCGATGCCCCACCACGGCAGTGGCCATACCGGGGGATGGGCTGCAAATTAGTGGGAGGTCTGTGAATGACCCTTCCCATCCATTGGCATCCCTGGTACCAGTGCATGAGATCGTGCGCGTCCACTACGGCCATTGGCCAATAGAAGCCCTGCCTGAATGCCTTGCCAATGAGAGATCTTGGTACGATATGCAAGCCACAAAGTCCTGCGTGAATCTCGGCGAGGAGCCGCTGTCCCTCGCCGCGCGAAAGGCATCGCAGTAGTAGGGCACAAACCCCCCGCTTGTAGAGAACGCCATTCACGACCTCGAAGGACCTGACATGATGTTGTAGCCACCGCAGCTCGACAAGATCATTCGGTTCAGCTATATCCTGCAAAAGGCCATAGATAGGCTCCCGTCAGTCGCTTTGCTGGGTGATTTGGTGGACGAGGGTTGTATCACGCTTATCCTGGTTGATAGCTGCGGAGGCTAGAACTTCGGTGAACGCCCCTACGGGCGGAGGGATCTGTTGACTGGCGGCCTTGGCGAGCGCATCAGCATGCTCATTGTCCGCTCGTGAAATAGCCTTCACTGTGATGCCCAAGAAATGGCACTCCTTCGCCCTTACCACAGCTAGATATTTGGCTAGGTCAGGATCCTTGGTCTGGTATGATTTGTCAACGTGTCCTGCAATCAAGAGCAAATCGGTGTGCACGAGCACCCTCCACGCGCTGATGCAAAGAGTTGGTCCACATCGACTCGCTCTATGTAGTTACCCAGAAAGTTGTTGTACAAATGGTCACGGATCTGCTCCCACGCATATATGGAGTTTGGCTCTATGGTAAATAACCAAGAGAGTGCTACTCCCTATAGGGCGAGTGGTAGTCCCTTTGCTTTGGTAGAGTCATCCCCGCCGGCGGCCTCGATGGCCGTCTCGTACACCTGAACGAACTCCTTAGGGTCCGTATCACCTTTGTACAGCTCGATGGTTGGGAACTTGAAGTTTTTTGGCCACGCCGATTGTTGTAGGCCTGTGGAGAGTGGGGACTCCGGATCCACACGGAGAAGCGTACCACGACCGAAGGCAGGGGCGTCGTGGCTGTCCGCTTGGTCGGGTGTGACCTCCACCACCACTCCCAGCGGCGTTTGCTGACCCCGAGTCTCTTGTATCTCCCGCATAGCCACTCGGAGGTAGGACTGTGCAATCGGTTTTTTCGGTTTAATCGGTTCGGTATATACGGTAAATACGGTATTTGTAGTTCGGTAATATACGGTATTTTTAGAAGTACGGTTCGGTATCGGTAAATCCCAATTTATTTCGGTGCGGTATCGGTAAATACCATATTTACCAAAGTTGACGCGAATTGTAAACGATATAGCGACTAGCGAGACGAGTAGGCAATAATATCGCATGGACTAGAGCTAGACGTCACAAAGAACGGTGAACCGGCTCAAACTTTCCATTTTGCTAACTTAAGGAATGTGCAAACCTTCCCATGCTCGGCAATCCACGTACAAGATTTCTACGTACGTCATAAGGTGGCAAGCAATCGGGCTAGTAACACTTTGAAAATTAGTTGTCCGAAATAAAAACAATAGTTGCCAGAAGAAAAGATGTTACGCTTGACTTGACAGTGATGGCATGCAATGCATTGACACGACACCCAACTGTGCGCTCGCTACTAGTGCTCCCGCTCCCTACTGTGCAATCGTCAACTGGACCGCGTACGTCGTCGCGCGCTCGCGCGAGGAAAGCCCGCACGCACCGCGGAAAAGCCCCGCGCGCGCGCGGGTGGTAGAAATCCGGGCCGCATGGCGTGAGCACCTGGAGCACTGTTTTCGGTAGATCGGTTTTTTCGGTTTTTAATCTGTTTTTCCCGAAAAAACCGAATACCAAAAAAATCCAAAATTTGAAAACCGAACCGAATACCGAAAACCGGTCAAACCGAGTTGACCGGTTCGGTTCGGTTTTTTTGGCTCGGTTTTTTCGGTTCGGTTAAAAAATGCACAGCCCTACTCGGAGGTTTGCCAACTCACACTGCAATGTTCTGAGGGCCGCCATTAGAGTGCTCTCTATCGTCGTAGCGGCCGCACCTGCCTGACCAGAGGCCCGCGTGGCGAGCTTGCTGGCGATAACAGCCTACTCACTGGAGCTATTCGGTGCATCTGTACGATCGGCTCCACGGTCTACAATGAGCCCAACGCGAGCATCAAGACAGCCTGCCACCCCTGTGGTGGATCCAAGGTCGCTGGGCGCGCCGGCATGGGTGTCGGCACCGATGATACTGCTAACACGAGCGCCGATGATGTGGTCGGCTGTCGCACTATCAACGGAGCCGACCGCCATGCCCGAGCGATCCTTGGGGTGGCCGGTCATACCCATGCGGATGTTAACGCCAGCATTTGTCACACCGACGTCGCCCTCAACGCCGGCCCCAAGGGTTGGTGCAGACGGCATGCCACCTAAGGCCCTAGCATTCGCGACCGATGCCATCGTACTCTGCTTTCTTTTTGCTATTGACAATGCTTTCTTGGGTGCCATCACCTTTCAGTCCATAGCTTGCACTCTATCGTCCCCACGAACGGCGCCAACTATTGTGGCTACTGGCCAAACAGTAAACTAGGAGAGTAGTGAGTGGTTGTGATGGATGAACTATGCTTGCCCCTTCTCCATGTTCAGGGCGCATATGTATACCCCCTACAAAGCATAATTACAACATTGCCCTTACAGTCGTGTATCTCCTAGAGGAGCATACATGTCATTACACATATCACATTAGCCTTATAACCCCCCAAACAGGCCGGATGGGCTCAGGTGGGGGCCACCCCTACTACAGAAACCAAGTTCACCAATTCAACCCCAAAATACTTGAGAACGGCCATCAAGAAGGGATGAGTAGGGTGATAGAGGCCACACTCACAATACGCCTGGAACACCAGAATCTCTTCGATTTGTCCGGTTGGACAACGTTGCCCAGTGGCTTCAATCCATCTAATAAATCGTTGCAGCAGGATCTTCTCCGCAATCTCTAATGCCTTCATCTTGTCATAATCCATCTTCGATTCAGCCTAGGTTGATGAAGACTTTGTCATTTTTTGGGTGATTAGAAGGGATTGCGCGAGATTGACGAAGATTATGGAGATTGATTGGAGGCGGAGAGCTCGAACGAATTGGAGCAAATGGGAAAAGTGAAAAACCAAAGGTTACCCCCGATAAGTCTTTATAACTAATGTGTCAATTACTTCTCTCAGGAACCAAACGCTCACTTTGGGAACCGATTCGACGGACAGGTCGAGGGAAATCAATTGCATTCCCACTGTTTGATATCTATCAATCTTCACAACTCAAGCAAAATTACTAAACCGACCAAAGCAATTCCTAGTCGATAAGAGTCGAGAAAGGCTTTGTTTTCGACTACATTTTTATCTATGACCATACTTAGTCGAATAATTTATTTTCACTTGAAGTTGAGGGGTTAGATGATGAGGATAGAATAATCCTCTAATTATTACGTCATTATATTCCTTAAATATACCCCTTATCGATAAGAGATAAATATGGCAGTATGGTCGTAATCTCTTTTACGACCATATAGTCGTAAGCTCTTATACGATCATATAGTTGTAAGCTCTTCTACGATTATATAGTCGTAAGATTTACTACGACTATCCCCCGGTCGTAAGTCCTTCTATGACCACATAGTCGTAAGTCTTACTACGATTACTTCCTTGGTCGTAAGTCCTTCTACAACCAAATAGTCGTAAGTCTTACTGCTACTACTCCATATGGTCGTAAGTCCTTCTATGACCACGTAGTCGCAAATCTTACTGTAACTACTCTATATGGTCGTAAGTCCTTCTACGACCACGTAGTCGTAAGTTCTCTTGTGACCACCTTATTGTTGTGGACCTTCCTGCGGCCAAGCTATCTCTAACTAACTTATGTACGATGAATAACTGCATCATGGGTTCATCTGATAAGACAGTTAGAACGTGCGTTTATCCAATAACCGCACACGATCTCTCACTAACAACAACCGCTGCACGGTGAATGGCCTTTTATGTCTCTTTGACAGTAACTTCCGTCAAGCTGTTATCATCCAAAGCGTTGAGGCATCTTCTGGCGAGGGACAACTATCGTCACTTCACTAGCTATGTAAAGGTTAACATCAAAGAGAGAATGAAGGCATTCAGATGGATGGAGGAGAGAGTGCTAGCCATTCGCATAATTCTTTATTGTAATTCCTCTTTCTGGCAATTAGTAATCACACAGGACGTTGGGTTATTATTCTCTCAGGAGAAGACCTGAACCTGGATAAAGTTTCCTGTGTCTTTACTCTACATATGCATAGTCTAGATCTGTTGAGAGAATCCCCGAATGCAAATAAATCATACGTAAGATCGATATGAAAACATCAACAAAATGTTTATGATTGTTTACAATTTATTATTATATCACTAATTTTACTATTGTTTATACGTAGATGACAGATATCTACTCACTAAAAGCATATTTATATGTTTTGGGATATACTTTCTATTACTGAGATGCTTTCGGTGTATTTCTCTCTCTTTTTTTATTTTGCTTCTCTTCTATTCATTTATGAATTTAGATTGCACAAGAGTATAATACTATATTTATATCAACTTAGTTTAGTCCTTTTAAGACTTTAAGCCCGCCCTCTAATTTTAAGGCCACTAATTGTGATGTTTGGCTAGAAACAAGTGGCGATGAAACGGTTCTGTGACCGGCGGTACTCTGTATGTGTTGAAGATGGCAAAAGAGGATGAAGTCAGGTTTCTCAAGAAATCTGCTGGGATACATGTCGATTTTTCGTATCTAGCATATCGGATCATGATCACATCGGTGCCATGCTGATTTTGATCTGCTGAAAAATGCAATGTTGAAGGGTCGGGCCAGCTTTCGCGACAGATTCTTACCGAAATTCTGAAAGCTTTAAGGCCACTTCAGAAGAAGAAAAAAGTTAAAGTGGATACGTGCTTCAACCCACTGACTGATCCATTTTTTGTTGTCAAACATCACAAATTCCACGCTTTTAGTTTGAGTAGTGCTCTTGTCAGTAACAGACAACCACCATGTCTGAAGTTTCAGCCATGTCCACTTCGAAACGAATAAACAGACTCCGCATTGACATGTACGTGTCAGTACATCATACATATATTAACATTAAGTATGCGTCCGATAAGGCATTAAAGGGATAAGTGATATTTTGCCTCTTAAACTGCCTTGATCATTTACCCTTTTTACTTTACTATTTATATTTTTGCCTTGAAATTCTCTTGCCAATTGATATTTTACCCTATTTGCATATTATATCATTTTTTATTTGTTTAATCCCTTTGAGCTCATGTGAATAGGCTAGATTGCCCTCTTCTTCTTCTCCTCCCACTGTGGGTGGCATCACTGCTCGCGTCCGTGCTGCTCTCCTCGCTCCTCATCTCCGCCTCCCTTTTCTTCTCCTACTTCCGTGCGCTGCTCCTCTCCTTTTTTGCTCCCCTCCGCAGCCTCTGCCGAGCCGCTCTTCATCGAGGCCAAGCTGTGACAGCAGTAGATATGGCCTGACCCTGCCCTCCCACCGCGCGTTGTCTCGAGGATCGCCTACCTCGTCTCCGACTCTGCCGGAGATAGCACCGCCCTACGCCGGACGCTCAGGGCGCTCTACCACCCGACCAATTGGTACACGGTGCACCTCGACCTAGAGGCGCCTGCCGCCGCGCGCGCCAACCCCGTCTACTCGCGATTCCAGAACCAGAGCCGGAGGGGAAGGCGAGCAGGTGGCGCATGATGTTGCGGAGCGTCGCCTCATTGGTGGGGCCCACGATGGGTGCGGCCATATAGGGGCTCGTAGAGAAACACGTCATAGGCCCGCCAGTCCACGGTGGCACCGTGCGCGCCAGTCGGCAACCTCCGGGGCCATGTACTCGTGCATCTCGACGAACGAGCATGACCGCGTAGACACCGGCTCCACCATGAACTGTAGGGGTGGATGCGCCGCCGCCGCTCCACGACGACGCCTCCGCCACTTGAACCAAAGCAGGTGGTTCGGGAAACAGGATATGATGGTCGCTGTGTCGAACTCATCTCCCTGCTCCCCGGCATCGGCATCCTCCAGCGACAGCGAAGACGTGGACTCTAGCGATAGGTCGAAGTACCGAGCGGAGGGGAGGGGGAAGCAGTGGGAGGGTATGTGGTGGCGGAGGGAATGGAGGTCACCGCCAGGGCAAAACTTCATGACGACGCAGGACAAGTGCGGGTAGCATTGAAGTCGGTGAAGAGCGTGGGGAGGAAGGGGTGGTCGAGTAGCCGCAGGATGCGCTTCTCGGCCGCTGCCGCGCTCCAGCTTCTGCTTCTTGGCCACCGCCCGCCGGTCCGCCACCTTCATCGCATAAAGGCACGGCCTTTCCTGCACTGTGGGAGGAGGATAAGAGGGCAATCTGGTCTATTCATATGAGCTCAAAGGGGTTAAATAAATGAAAAATGATATAATATGTAGATAGGGCAAAATAGCAATTGACAAGAGAACTTCGGGACAAAATATAAATGATAAAATAAAAAAGGTAAATGATCAAATGCACCTAAATTGAGAGGCAAAGTATCAATTATCTTGGCATTAAAATGTGACACAGTACTCGAAATATGACCTCACTTACATGTCTGACGAAGCAACTAACTACTTTGTTAAAATATGCGTTGTGGCCATGCTACTTCTCGAGCCCTTCGCATACGTGGCATTGTTGCAGTTTTTTTAAAAATATATATATAGTGCCTTAAAGCACCAATTTCCAATTTTAGCCTATTCATGACCTTAGAACCAGTGACAGACGACACATGTCACCTGCCAAGCTCCCACGATGTGATAGGTTAAACGCACTGCGGCAGCGAGCTCCACCTTAGTAGGCGATGGCCATGTGTGATAGGTGGAGGCCTGACGTGTAGGGCAGGCTTGGGAGCACCTACTGCACTGGGCGGCCGCGGTAAGAAAAATTAATACATGCACTAATACATATTTACACTAATGCATGCTTTTGTTAAATATTGATACTAATGCATGCTTAAATTAATGCTGTGCTTATATCCTGTCAAGTGCTAACACCGTTGCAGCTGGCTGCCAAGCTCAGCTAGCTCGAGACATGCAATGCTCCTACGGTCGTCGTGGAGGAGGCTAAGATTAAAAATTAATGTTTCAATAGGGTAGATTTGAAGAAAAAATGTGCTGCAGTGCCACCTATACAATAGGTTCCTGCTTCCCAGCGTTGCTGTGTCTCCTTTCAGGCATGATTTGTATGATCACACACGATGTTGGCCTGCTTGCACGCAATCAGTTTCTGCCTTGATGGGGTTGGTGAGGCAATGATAGGAGCGCTGCGTGCGCTCCAATTTACAAGCTGCAGAACATATGTCTCGAGGTATCCTTGAGCACGAGTGCAATGAGCGAGAATGATGCATCCAGCGATCGACCAGTTTGTCTGACGTTATTGTAGCAGCAGACTAGCAGTAGCGCTGCTTTCGCTCTGCAACTCCCTGTTGCATTGGGAATCATGTGATGGCCTCAGGGCTCAAGGCATCTCTCCATCATGGGATCGGGAAGAGGCCAAAGATTATATTCTGTTCTTACGAGAGGCTAATCTAATGATCTAATCTACCTGCTAATTGATGATTGTGCTTAGAGCAAGTACAATAGTATAGCCAACTAATAGCTATAATATTTGTCCATTTCATCTATAGCCTTCAAAAAAATAGTTCATACAATAAGGTAGCTATTACAATAACTATTTGGCCCCACGTGTAAGAGAATGAAATGCATATTTTTACGTGCTATAGTTAGCTATAATTTAGTAGCCAGCTTCCTTCTCTCTCTTCCTTTCTCTCTCTGCCACGTAAGATTTAATTGATATTATATTTACTATAGCCTACTGACTAAACCTTATTGTACATGCTCTTAGAGAATCGCCGGTCAAAGCCGGGCTCTATTTAGCCTGAACCTTCCCAATCCCAAAGCAGAGGGGAAAAACAAAAAAAAGAACAGCTATTTTTTTCGCTTCATGATGCCTGCAAAGTGCAAAGCACCAGACAAAACAACGATTTTCTATTGGACCCTTTTCCGGTTTCCTTGATGCAACACCATCAATGACGTAGCTAGAGGACGGCAAGCGATTTAAAAACAGTATCCGTCTTTGTAGTAATCAACAGCAACGATACATCGTTGTAGTATTATTTTTCTGCTACACTTTTGCTTTCCGACACCGCTACAACGATCCAAGTTGGGTATTGGACGGTTTTTTTTTTTTTTTTGAGCACGTACCACTGGTTACTACAGCTTACACGACATCTAGTTTGCAGCTTACGCAGCGAGTGTTAAGCAAGCTAGCTAGCTGGTAGCTACCTAGCGCTGACGAAGGCCTTGATGTGGGTGAGCATCTCCTGGGTCCGCGGCTGGGACAGGTGGTAGTTGTGGAGCACCTGGAACGCGTGCCCGACGCCGCCGTACATGGCCTGCTCCACGCTCTTGCCGGCCCTGCGCATGGCCTTGCAGAGCTCCAGGTTCCGGTCGCGCAGGATGTCCTCCTCGGAGATGCAGACGAGGACGCGGGGAAGCGGCAGGGTCTCCAGCCGCGGCGCACCCGGGGACAGCGGGTTGCACCAGGGGTGGTCGCGGCTGGCGCCGGCGGGGAGCGCCATACGCCAGTAGCAGTCCGAGGTTGAGAGCGTCAGCGCCGACCGCGGCGGCTGCGGCACGGTCTTCTCGGATGCGGTGCGGGCATCCCCGCCGAAGAAGGGCTGGATCAGGATGGCTCCCTTGATGGAGAGGGGAGCCAGCGCGCCGAGCCGCGCGGCGACGTGGAAGGCGATGGCGGCGCCCGCGCTGTCGCCCATGAGGAACGCGCGGTCGAAGCTGCAGCGGCTGCGCCACCAGGAGAGCTCGTCGGAAGTGGTGCAGCTCGCCTGCTGCCGCAGCCACCGCACTGCCGCGAGCCCGTCGTCGAACGCTGCCGGGAGGCGGTTCTCCGGAGCGAGGCGGTAGTCCATGGACATCACGGCGCAGCCCGCCCGCGCGGCGAGCTGGGCGAGGAACTCGTGGTAGCAGCTCCACGCGGCGGAGCCGACGCAGAACCCGCCGCCGTGGAAGTACACCACCACGGGGATCCTCCCCCTCGCGGCGGCCGGCGCGTACAGCCGCGCCCACACCCCCGTGGCACGGTCGATCACCACGTCGCGTGCGACGACGCCCGGCACGGCCGTCGTGCCCCACGTGCACGGGACGTCCGGGATCGCCGGGAGGCGCTCCACGTGCCCATCCTTGTACACCCTGATGAGCCCGTGGATCTCCTCGACCACGGCGCCACGACCACCATGCCCGCCCCCACCGGGCTGGCCGTTCTTTCCGACCTGCTGGAAGCTGACCCTCGGCTCGCCGACGTGCAGTGCCGCCATCCTAGTCGTCCTCAAGCAAAGCCCGCGCCGACTTTTCTCGAGCGGCACGGCAGGCAGGCGAAAGTACCACGGTTTGGCTGTGCTCTTTGTCGTGTCCCGGGAGCCGGCGCCGGACACCACTATGCAGCCGTGTCCGGGAGCGCTCGGCCGGCGCCGGGTTTTATAGCAGGAAGTGGGGCGGTGGGACAGGTGTTGGGGTGGCGTCGGCCACGGGGCCGAGTGGGCTTTTTTTTACTATAGTTGCTATAGGTTTTTGACATAATTAAATTTTAAAAAATTAAAAATAGAAAAATATATTCTCTCATCTCGGCAAGCAAAGGAAAATGAGAAAAAAAGAAAACCCAAAAAAGTCAAAATAAAAAACAAAAAAGATAAAATTTAAAAGTTAGAAACTAAAAGTATAAGTATAAATAAGCATGGCCCGTACTGCGGCTAGTTTAGGAGGAGAGAAGTGTTTTGAGGTTAAAATGTTCGACTGTTTACTGTCCTAAATTCTTGGTATTCTTTGTGGTGACGAGGTACTACTATTTTTTTTACCTTTCAAAGAAATACTCTCTTACAATTATACAGATTAAGTATATTAATGTTAAAATGTTTGGTTAAGACACCATGTTGGAGAGAAATGTAAGAGTCAAATCATTGCGCGATCAGTTGTGTGTAATTTTTTTATCGAGAAATCTGGGCATAAAAATTGCAAGATTCATATAACTCGGTACTAGACTCCAATAAGCGATAAATCAACAAAAATGACGTTCATACCAGGTGAACAAATATCTCAGATCATGTAGAGCCGCAATGTGGGAGCTTTGACGTTGCCGTTGATAGGAATTTGGCCAGTGGTAGAGTGTAATCGGAATAGATACAGATAGATATCGTTTATTCTATATCCTATTTTATATTTTTTATAAAAAAATCGGAATCAGACACGGATAGTATTAGATACCCATATCTCTGTTCCGTATTCGCTCCATAAGCCTTCGGATGAAAATTATCCATTTCTTTTAAGACATTGAACAGTAAGAGATGTAATCAGAACGAATATGAAGAGACTAATCGCTGAGATGTCTAATAAAGAGTACCTAGTATTTTCCATCTGTTTAGATGCAACAATATGTCTATTTGTTATCTAATAAAGAGTACCTAGTATTTTCTGTCTGTTTAGATGCAGCAATCTGTCTATCTGTTATCTTGTTTCTAAGTGGTGCCACAATAAATTTACTCGTATCATTTGACATACAGATATACACGGACGAACATCGCTCTTTTTGTATTATATTTTATATTTTTTCTTAAATTCAAATTTAGATACGGATAGTACCAATACCTATTTACTCCTATATCCAGTCTATGTGCACCCTTAGCCGGTGGTCCAGTGGTTGCAGAGGTTCCAGCACCCGGTCATCCGCCGATAAGGGCAAGGGGAGGTGGGTGGGGCTGTGGTCCCGTGGGTGCCTCTTGGCTTCCAATCGGCTGCCTTCCTTGCAAATCAAGTGGAAGGAAATCGCCTTTTTTTTTTGTCCTCGCACGGTACACGGAGCCGCGCTGTAAAACACCGTCAACACAAAGCAAAAATTGCCTGCATACCTGGTCAACAATGCAGTAGCTTTCTAGAGTGCAAGCCTGTGCAATGAGGGAGGGATGCCACAAACAGTACACGTTTGTGGAACTTGGAACTGGGTGGAAGGAAATTTACAAACATAGCTACGTAAGTACGTAGGCTTATTTGTGTGCTGAGAAGATGGAGCTCCCTTTGTGGACAGTGGTACCATGTATGATCTCCCCTATCAATTCGACCGATTGACAAGTAGTGTGTGTTTTTAGTTCTCCTGCACGACCCACCCACCCAAACAGATCATGAGTTATGTATACAAGCTTAATGACAGTCCTCCTACCCTGCGGTAAATTAAGATAGTCATCGATCTCAGCACATGTATTTTAATTCTCTTAGGTGACTGTTCTTAAGGGAGTAGGAACCGGCCTAACTTTGGGTTGACGCCTCTCCAAAGTCCAAATCAAGCGTCCTGCCCTCTTCTTCAATACGTCAACACTTAGCTCCATCCAGCTCCGTTCAAATCGACCGTGACTTTTGACTTTTTTTTTTAACTAAGATATTATTGTAATAGCTATTAACTTTTAGATAAGATATTCAATTAAAAAAGAGAATATATATCGCAAAAGAAAAGAAGAAAAACCACATCAATAAGTCAATACATTGAAACCGTTTTTCTAACTTCTGAAAACTAGAAGTCCGAATGTGTTTCGAACAAGATCTATCATGTTCTAAAGTATTCTGACTTTTGACTGAAATGACACTGTAATAGATATTAGCTTATTTAGGTATACAATTAAAGAAAAATAAAATTCACATTACTTTGGACAGACGGACACGGGATCGATGATCATTGCCGCGCGCGCGCGTCGGCGCATCGACAGCGACGCCTCGAGTTCCCGTTCCCGCACGAGCTCGCTTTCGTTTCGCCGTCCCTTTAGACGATCGACTCAGCTCCTCCAGTGGCCATCTTTTAGTTGCGTGTCGCATCAGAAAGGCACGCAACACACACGACACGGAAAGGCTCAAGTACATGTGGATCACGGTGGCTTCGGGCTTGGTTCACCAACCAAAACCAAAGCTGCACTCAGCAGTACGCACGCTCGCTTTGGGCACCGACTTTTCTTCGTCCAGTCTAAAGGGATTATATATGGCCCTTGAGCTTTCGCACTGGCCCAAGCCGTCGTAGTTATCTGCTTCTGTGGCCACGTCACAACTTTCTGAATTAAAAAAAAACTGTCAAGAGCAACTGGACCACTGCTACACTGTGGGTGAGTTCCTGTTAACTGCGGCCTATAAAACGCAACATATTGAATATTAATAAATTATTTTAAAAATATTGTCTTGATAAATCGTTCACAACGATAGTGAAAAAGACGAAGCATTTGAAGAGTTGGCCATGTTCTTTTGGATTATGACTGATAATTTTTGACTACTGATGATGGTTTTTATCTGTGCCTTTTAAGACGGCAGTGGACGATAGAGATACTGATGTGGATAACGCATACGGTTTTGGACTCATAAAACCGTCTAAACAATCTGTTTCAAAGAATCACTCCGTTTGTTTCGAATTTGAAAAAATCTAAAATCAAAAGACAAAAAAGTCTAAAAGAACAGGGTTGGTGACCTGTGAAAGGCGGGGGCTTTTTGCATTCCACGGTTGCTCCGTAGGTCGTCTATGGCCCGACAGGCCCAGTAGACAGCGTGGAGCCTCGCTACAGGGTCCTTGTACAATACTGAAACAGAGGCCATCTTTTTCATCTCTGCCAAGGTAAATGGCAGTGTTACTCTGGCACTCACTCGTTCGGCAGCGTGAATGTGCAGGTCAAAAATGCCCAGGACCACGAGGGTCACTGTGTGATGCTTTTTCTTGCCCCAGCGAGCAGAGTGGTAGAAGCATTAGGGTTTGTAGGACGGGCGGCCTAAGGAGACCAGCTGCCCTTCCACTCAACTCAAATTAAAAAAAAAATACCAACTCCAAAAGGACCACCTTAGCTGCATTAAAGAAAGGAAAAGCCGGAGCAATGCACGAAAATTGGAAGTTTCAGCGAATCATGTCACTTGTCAGGTCGAACGTTTGTGTTTTTCTTTTCGTGGCGAGGGAAGCGGAGCAATGAAAACTCACCAAAAAGAAGAAAAAGAAAGACTAAACGAAAACATATTGTGTGACCTGGGCCGGACTTACTGGGATGTACGAACACTTACGAGCCACCTCACCTCTGACAAGTATTTTCAGGCCCATATAAGATTAGCTGCTGTAGTCTGTAGCCTGGTTCGAGTAGATGGCAGAAGTGATTACTGGTTATTTTTAGGCTTTCCTCCGAGCTCCGCATGATGAAATTTAGACCGGGGTATCCTTTTCAGTTGACCAATTGAGTCATTCCGATGTCTGTATCAATGAGTCTAATCCGCTAGAGCAAGAGAGAATAATTGGAAAAGCATCTGTGACTGAAACCTCCTTTACAAAATCCAAAGCAAGCCGACGAATTCAATTTCGTGTGGCATCCGCAAATAATTTTGTGTCCAGCCAGAGTGTGAAATCTAGAATCACCCATGGGATCAGTGCCACTAGCACTACACGACAGCGGGCTCCAGTCAAAGAATGTCACTATCCATTACTGAAAAGAAATCACCTACCATGAACAAGAAGCATTTGACGAGTTGGTGACTGAGCACTGAAGAAATTTATTGGGGGAATGTAGAAGCAAACTGTACACGACACGCATACATTCGCCGTCCATCTTTTGTCTGGTGAGACATAGAAAACTGCACAAATAGACTACTAGGAAAAAAAGGCCCTTCTAAAATCTGAAGTCTCCCTTGCATTACAATCTTTCTTTCTTGAAGCGAAGTGCCCCTCAAGCGGTCAAGCCATGCCTCTGAATCCTACGTGCTTCCTTCTGCTGATCCTCAAACTCATTCACCTCGTAGCCGCCATGAGCGACGATACGGAGTTCGCCTTCAATGGCTTCGCCGGCGCAAACCTCTCCCTCGACGGCATGGCCATGGTCGCTCCTGACGGCCTTCTCATACTGACCAACGGCACGACGGCGCTGAAAGGGCACGCGTTTTACCCCACCCCTCTGCACTTCCACGGCCCACCCAACGGCAGCAGTAGCACCACCGTGATGTCCTTCTCCACGGCCTTCGTGTTCGGCATCATCGGCCAGTACGCCGACGTGAGCAGCCACGGCATGGCCTTCCTCATCGCCCCGAGCAAGAACTTCTCCACGGCCCTGCCGGGCCACTTTCTGGGCCTCGTCAACGCCAATGACAACGGCAACGCGAGCGACCACCTCTTCGCCGTCGAGCTCGACACCGTCCTCAACGCGGAGTTCCAGGACATCGACGACAACCACGTCGGTGTCGACGTTAACAGCCTTACCTCCGTCCGAGCCGCCTCCGCCGGATACTACGAGGACAGGACCGGCTTGTTCCAAAACCTGAGCCTGATTAGCCGCAAGGCAATGCAAGTGTGGGTGGAATACGATGGCCAGGCCATGGAGCTCAACGTGACCATGGCTCCTGCTGAGATTCCCAAGCCCAAAAAACCTCTGCTGTCCACCAATGTCAATCTCTCGGCGGTGGTCACAAACCCGGCGTACGTCGGGTTCTCGTCGTCGACGGGGATAATCTTCTCACACCACTACGTGCTCGGCTGGAGCTTCAAGATGAACGGCGCTGCCCCAGCCCTCAACATCTCGATGCTTCCGGCTCTGCCGCGCACGAGCGGCAAGCCTCGGCCAATGGTCCTCGAGATCGTTCTGCCCATCGCGTCTGCGGCGTTCGTTCTCGCATTGGCCGCAGCGACCGTCATCATTGTCAAACGGCGGGCAAAGTTTGCCGAGTTGCGCGAGGATTGGGAGGTTGCCTTCGGGACTCACCGATTTGCATACAAGGACTTGTTCTGTGCCACGGAAGGTTTTAAAGACACGCAGCTGCTTGGAAGAGGAGGATTTGGGAGGGTGTACATGGGCGTGCTTCCAAAGTCTAACTCGAGGATTGCGGTGAAGAAGGTGTCACATGAGTCGAGGCAGGGGATGAAGGAGTTTGTCGCCGAGGTTGTGAGCCTTGGACGCCTTCGGCATAGGAATGTTGTGCATTTGCTCGGCTATTGTCGGCGGAAAGGTGAGCTCCTTTTGGTCTATGACTACATGCCGAATGGCAGCCTTGACAAGTATTTGCATGATCGAGAGAAACCTACTCTAGGCTGGGGTCAGAGGTTTCAGATCATCAAAGGCACAGCATCAGGTTTGTTGTACCTTCATGAAGATTGGGAGAGAGTCGTTATACACCGAGACATCAAAGCCAGTAATGTGCTACTTGATGCTGAGATGAATGGCCTCTTAGGTGATTTCGGACTTGCAAGGTTGTACGACCATGGTACAGATCCAAACACCACCCACGTGGTTGGCACAATGGGGTACCTAGCCCCTGAACTAGGACACACCGCCAAGGCAACACCATACACCGACGTGTTCGCGTTTGGTGCATTCCTTCTCGAGGTCGCATGCGGGCGGAGGCCCGTTGATCAGGAATCCCAGGAGAACCCGGTTGTGCTCGTCGACTGGGTGCTCGACCATTGGCGCAACGGCTCGATCATGGAAACAGTTGACCTGAGGCTCGGAAATGGCTATGTCGACGAGGAGGTTGAGCTGGTGCTCAAGCTCGGTTTGCTTTGCTCGCATCCACAGGCTAGTGCAAGGCCGAGCATGCGGCAGGTTGTGCAATATCTTGACGGCGACATGATTTTCCCGGAGCTGAAGCCAACGCACATGGACCTCAGCATGGTGACTGTGATGAAGAATGAAGGGCTTAGCTCGGATGCTAGTCATGCAATGGAGTATGCGATGCCGTCGCCGTCAAGCATTGGCACTATGTCTAGTACTCTCTCGGGAGGAAGATGATAGTATGTTTTCGGGTTTGCTATTTCTTTTTGCTTGATTTTCTTTGTGTAACTTTAAGTCGATTTTCTTGTCTTTGGAATTAGCTTTGAGATGCGCATGTGTCCGATTCTAGATTATTTTTTATTCTGCTGATATGTAAATGCTACAAGTTTCGGTGTTTGGTAGTCTCAGACTGCAAGTCTGCAAAACATGTCTATGCCTGTGGACTGTACTAGTGGTGCTCTTAAATCTATATAAATAAAAATAGCTGATGAGATTCAAGGGGCATCCTTCGTTTTGAAGTAAAAATCCTATAATAATCTTAAAAGTAAAAATTCTAAAAATTCTTATATCAATCAAAAGAAAAAGAAAATAATCTCCACTACTTATTTGGTCTTTTTTTTTTTGAAGGAACAGGAGGGGTTACCACCTACTGAATATATATATAAATAAACAGAGAAGCAAACAGGAACAATCAGGGTTCACGACACAAACAAAAGAAGATTACAAAAGAGCTTCAAGCCAAAGAACGATTTGCGGAAAATATTTCTTCTTGGCCCGATGAATGACCAGAGCAAATTCTTCTTTAAAGATCTGTCTACATCTCTGCAAAGAAGGTGGAATCCCACGAAAAATCAAGTCATTTCGAGACATCCAAACACTCCAGCACATTAAACCAATTATCTCCATGAAAAAAAGGCACTCTGAGCTGAGCTTTGAAACTTGAGAAAATATCCCCCAGATTGGGATGGGCGCCAAGGTGCAATCCCAACGAGTACCAGCAACTCTGTGCAAAACTGCATGAAAGAAGCAAGTGCACCACAGATTCCTCAGAATTGCTGTCGCAAAGAACACAGTCGTAGGAAGCTAGTAACATGTTTCTGCGCTTTAGAAGTGCTCTGGTACTAAGCCGGTCCCAAGAGAGTAACCAGCAAAAGACCTGATGCTTAGGTTGCAAGGATGATTTCCAAATCCATTTTAGCATTGGGTGAACAGGTGAGTGGCCAATTAAAATTCTATAAGCTCTAGAGGATTGGAAGAAAGTGGAACCCCAAATATAACTCCACTTATCTTTGTCTACACAGAGTACTAACTCTTCCAGAATGGACAGGAGTTCTTGAAACTGTGTATAAGCTTGGGGTGACAACGGCAGATGAAAGAGGTCTTGCAAATTTCACTACTTATTTGGTCGAACCAGATTATAACGATGTAGATTAATCTCTCTCACACACACACACACACACAGATATATATATATATACACACACAATTTTATTTCAATTATAAGAAATAGAGTTGTATTTAAAAATAATTGTATCATAATATTTAACTACATAGTTGCGCGGGTAAATCTACTAGTTGTAATGAACAGCAAGGCTCTAGGAAACTTGATGCATGGCAGATTTTATGTCGAAATCTCGTGGAATTTGAGTAACTAGCTGACAGAGACATCGTTTTCGCCACTTAGTTTTCTGAGAACCAGTCAAGTATTCACGGCGAGACATCGTGCCCGGCCGGCAAAGCAACTAGACAACACGAAATAAATCATTCCCCAGAAGCAGACATGAGGAATGAAGTTTGGTGGTCAGTATTCAGAAAGGCATTCATAGGAAGGTATCTCAGACATCTGGTATTCATCTATTGTTGAATTGACTTGGAAGGAGACTGCCAAGTGACATTGACACATCCAATTCAACAAAAACAATTCACAACATATATGCATTAGGTACACAAGCGCAATCCAAAATCAAACTTTACCAAACCCTCATGCACAAGTTTTGAGCACTTTGCCCTGGCTCATGTGTCACAGAAGACATGGTTCTTATAAAATAAAAAAAAAAAGAAAAGAAGAAGACATGGTTAACGTCAGGCCAATCTCCTTCCTTGTGCTCGCTGTCTTCCACACCATCAGGCTGGTGTCATCTGCTATCGACGACCAGTTCGCCTTCGAAGGTTTCGCCGGCGCAAACCTCAGCCTCGACGGCGCGGCCACCGTGACGCCGAACGGCCTGCTCGCGCTCACCAACGACAAGCACACGAAAGGCCACGCGTTCTACCCGGCTCCTCTCCGCTTCCACTTGCCGCCGAACGGCACGGCCGTCGTATCCTTCTCGGCCACCTTCGTATTCGGCATCGTCTCCGAGCACGCCCAGCTGAGCGACCACGGCCTCGCCTTCGTGGTCGCGCCCAGCAAGAACCTCTCGGCCGCCACTGGAGCGCAGTACTTGGGGCTCCTCAACATTAGCGACAACGGCAAGGCGAGCAACCACATCCTCGCCGTCGAGCTCGACACCGTCCTCAGCCCGGAGTTCCACGACATAGACAGCAACCACGTCGGCATTGACGTGAACAATCTGCAGTCCGTGCAGTCCCACACCGCCGGCTACTATGACGACGGCACCGGCGCGTTCCTGAACTTGACACTGATGAGCCGCAAGGCCATGCAGGTGTGGGTGGAGTACAACGGGCATGCCATGGAGTTCAATGTCACGTTAGCTCCTGTGGGTTTGTCCAAACCCAAGAAGCCTTTGCTCTCGACCGCCGTCGACCTCTCGACGGTGGTGGCTGATACAGCGTACGTCGGGTTCTCGTCGGCGACAGGCCTCTCTGTTGCTTACCACTATGTTCTTGGCTGGAGCTTCAGCTTGAACGGAGTTGCACCTGCCCTCAACTCGTCCAATCTACCCGTGTTGCCAAGACTAGACCAGAGGCGCCCTCGATCTGAAATTTTGGTGATAGTGCTGCCGGTAGCCACGGCTGCTTTCGTCATCGCATTGCTCGTTGTTGTGTTCATGCTTGTGAGGAGAAGTTTCCGGTACGCTGAGCTGCGGGAAGATTGGGAGGTTGAGTTTGGACCGCACAGGTTTGCCTATAAAGACCTGTTCGATGCCACTGAAGGGTTCGGGAGCAAGCATTTGCTTGGAATTGGAGGATTTGGGAGAGTGTACAGAGGAGTTCTTCCCGTATCCAACTTGGAGATTGCAGTGAAGAGGGTGTCACATGATTCCAAGCAAGGGGTGAAGGAGTTCATTGCGGAGGTTGTCAGCATGGGGCGGCTCCGACATAGAAACCTAGTGCAGCTGCTCGGCTATTGCCGCCGCAAAGGTGAACTTCTCTTGGTCTATGACTACAAGCCAAATTGTAGCCTCGACAAGCACTTACATGACAAGAACAAACCCGTTCTAGACTGGCACGTGAGGTTTCACATCATTAAAGGCATTGCATCCGGTTTGTTGTACCTCCATGAGGACTGGGAGCAGATCGTCGTACATCGAGACGTCAAGGCAAGTAACGTGCTTCTCGACGGTGAGATGAACGGGTGCTTGGGCGACTTCGGCCTCGCAAGGTTGTACGACCATGGCGCCAACCCAAGGACAACACACGTAGTCGGCACTATGGGGTACCTATCCCCTGAGCTGCTCCGCACAGGGAAAGCATCACCTGCAACCGATGTTTTTGCCTTCGGCATGTTTCTGTTGGAGGTGGCCTGTGGCCGGAGGCCTCTGGAGCATGGCCTGCAGGACAACCAGGTCGTGCTGCTGGATTGGGTGCTCGAGCACCAGAACAAAGGAGCGATTCTTGACACGGTGGATCCACGCCTCAGAGGCGAGTACGCCGCCGAGGAGGCGAGCTTGGTGCTGAAGCTGGGGCTCCTGTGCTCGCAGCCGCTGCCTAGTGCAAGGCCGAGCATGAGGCAAGTCCTGCAATACCTCGATGGCACCGTGCCGGTCCCGGAGATGTCGCCGAGGAACATGGACTATAGCACGCTGATGTTTCTGCAGAATGAGAGGTTCGAGTCGTACACCATGTTGGACGCGTCGGCGTCGGCGACGAGCGTTGGTCCTGGGTCTGATGTTGGTCCTGGGTCTGATCTCTCGGGAGGAAGATGATGTATTAATGATTGCTTGTTAGTTTTCTGTGTATTTATCTAAGAAGTTTCCAGTTATAACGCCTTTTAAGCTATAATAACAAGCCGAACAATATTGTGACACACTAACATGGCGATCATGACGATCACTAAATGGAAACATGATAACATTGGCGCAAATCTCTGCATTCATGATAAATCTATTTGGGGTGAAAATTACAACATTAGGCAGGTAGAAGGTATCATCTGATATTGTATGTTCAACGGAAACACAGGGCTTTTACATGTATGCCTTGAGCTTATACCAGGTTATGCCATGTGGACAAAATCAATGTTTGCAAAAGTATCCAGGAATTCAGCATCAACGCACAAACATAACAAGTAAGCAAAATAGCAAATGCCAAATTCCAAAAGCAGCAATGTACGTACAAGCATGGAGCACCTTGCGATGCCCGTTGTCCATTGCATAATGCTTATTGGTTCTTCTCCTTGCTCTCTTGCTCGGCCATATAAGCCTTCTTCATTTCTTCCAGGACTGCATCATTTGTGCTGCCAAGCATACAAAGCGCATGGTGAATATTTACATGAACGTGGTGTTCTGTCATGCCAATGGTAGTCTAGTCAAGCAATGCAACAGGCAACTTCCGGTGAAAAAATGTAATGGCGAACATCTTCCAAAAAAAGAGTGATATTTCCCTCCAAATTGACGGAAGCAAAGCCCTTTCAACCAGTGGACCAAATTCTCTAGCTCAGCCCATAACTGCCTTCGGTCATGATTGCCACTTATAAACAGACACATTGTGGTCAGAATGAACAGCATCAGTACTCTTTTTCAGATTACCCCAAATGCATTGATCAGCGAACATAATTCAGCACTAGGTTCCTCAAATTGCAAATGCACGATTTATAGTGACATGGAGATCACCTTCCATTGAACTTATTCAATTCAATTGTTTCAGAATCTGTTTAAGCACTGTTCTCGAGAACGTTGCCAGTACCAATTCCTGGCAGATTAGGACTTGGGAATATGGATTCTAAACCAAAAGGTACAAAACCTACAACGAACTTGGCTCTATCAGATTACCAATAAATGTACACGCTCGAAAAAGATTGACCATATCGAAGTACAAATGAACTTGGTGCCTACCATCAAGATAATATTGTAGGAGACACCAATGTCCAATGTATTAGTTACAAATACTAACCACCTCTTAGCTGTCAATAAGACAGCTTCTAAACTCAAATCAACCTCCAGAAATGCATCATATGAATGACTAAAATAAAATGAAGCATGTTCTTGACAGAATGACAGTAAAGGAAATTTCTAGTGTTTAATATAGTATAGGTGCTACTGTTGTAGAATCAAGGAACTACACAGGTACAAAGTAAGAATGTTGATAAATTTCTCGTAGACTTCTCCGTATTATCTTGATATTAGTACGTTTACACTTTACAACTCATCATATGTTTATGCAACACCTATAGATATTTTAACCATATCCATCTACTGAATGAACGGTAAATGCCAGCTTATTAGTTTATGTGATTAAGCTCCAGGCATGATTTTCCTCATATATTATTACAGAGCATTATGAAGGTCTTCAAAGCTGAGAACTGCTGCTTGCAAACAAACTTTTAAAACATTAAATGTGAGGGAGATTCTACCATACAAAACAAAGTTCGAACAACAACCAAGATAGCATGAGTTGTCCAAATACAAACAAATTACAAGACAGGCATATAATAATCACTTACAATTGATGAAGGCAATCATTCAACTCTTTTGCTTGTTTTCGGCATAGCCATACCACGGAGAAAGTTCTTCCTCGAGCACACTCAGCATATTTTGAACAGTAGAAATCGCATTCCTTAAGGGCCTTCTGTTTCATTTTGCTGCGCAAAGCTGAAAAGTGAAACAGATAATGTGGATCAAATCAACTATTTGATGTAAATAAGGACAAGAATCTTTAAAGGATATTTTAAAACACAGCGCGAATATCCACTTAAGTTGGACCACAAGCTATTGTCACTTAACACTAAATGACAACAGCTGATTGCAAAATCTGTTCAAATGCAACAGCATGCCTTGAAATTAGTAGTAAAGATATTAAAAGAAAAAGGTCTTCACCGGGTCTAGGTCCTTTCAGATTCAACATTCTATAACGGCTCATTAAAAAACACTAAAGGCATTCCTTCAAGCATAGTTTTTGCAGTCTATTAGACATGCAAACTACCTAGACACTTTCATAAGAGATCTCCCCCAGTCCCCTATGATCTTAATTCCTAAAGGTTCAAAAATCAAAGGACTAATATTCAGATAAACAAAATCCGTCGGAATAGGGTTCTCATAAGTGCCTTAATAACATGGGCTGATAACATCAAAACTGAATTCAACTTTCTGCAAGCCACTTTAACTAGGATTTGGAGATGTACATGAACTGTGACTAACATCCTTAATCAACTAGTCAGGCGGTAAGCTTGAGGCACTATCAAATGATTCAACCCCCACCCCAGCAAATTCTAAATCAGACATCTTGGCAACTAAAGGCTCCCTATTTCGGTGAAGAAACTGCAACTACCGTTCTCCTTGCTCGGTGCATCAATCCACATAATGTGTTCAAATCAACACCGACAGACTTCATATTTTGTTCGATTCCTCGTCTGGTAGAGAGCTAGTACGAGCTTTGCACATTTCAAGATTCCAAATCAACAAATTGGAAGGGTGGAAGAAGTATTGGACGATTGGCTCACCTTCCTCGACCTTCTTCTTGACGTGATTCTCCCTTGCCTCCTGGAGGTACCCCATGGAGCTATCAGGAGAAATTACCGTATAGGATTGGGGAGAGGGCAGTGAGAGAGATCGAGCAGTTGGACTGGAGTTAAACCCTAACACTGTGTTTCTTCTCGCTGCGCTGTGTTTCCCCTTCTTTCGGGGTTAGGGGAGAACGTGGAGGAGGTTGGGGGACGGGCTTTTGGGTTGCTGGAGTCGGCCCAAAAGCCCAATCCGTCGGCCCAAATGCCCAACTCGTCCAAGTACTCTTGTTCTGCAGATAGTTTTTCACTTCGTCCTTTGGGTTTCTTTCCCTACGAGCAAGTTTGGCTGAACATGTACCACCAACTGTTAGGGATTTGGCAAGAAAGTTGCAGAAACTCTGTAGGAAGCATTGCAATTCCTCTGGATCTCCTATAGATAGGAAGCATCGGCTCCAAATTATGTCTATGGGTCTGTTCTTTACCTCAAAAGCTGACAGCTTTTCACTTTTGCTACAGTACCTAATTTTCAAACGGATTGTTTTCTTAAGACGGGGTCTACAAGTTAAACGATCTACACGTTAAAAGCCCAACATCTGTATCAGCCAAAATTGCAAGTAAGTATCTGTCTCTCCATAATCTATACCGTAAACAGCCAAAATTAAAAAAATTTAGTTAAAAACCATAAACCGCAGCCGAAAAAAACAGATCCTACTTAAAATTGTATCACGCTCCCCCGTCTCGTGATGGAAGTAAGGTCTCCTCGTATCGTACCATTTTCGTGGTGCTTCATATGGGGACCGTTGATGATTAGAGTTGTTTGCAGCTTCACACAGCCACAAGAGACTCTTGGTCTCTTGGACGGATCCTTACAGGTCATGGATAGGGGGTAGCTCCAATTCGCTCACCAACAACGACCAAACAAGGACAAAATCCAGTAGGTAGGTACGGCTAATCGGCGAGTGCATGCTGCCAAGCTCGCCACTGTTGGCACCAACCTTCCCTAGTAAAACGCGAATGGCGTCACGACCGGAAGACGAAGAGCGCGTATACATTCCTGTGGTGCACTCAATTCGTTAGGCGCAAAAGGTGTTTCTTGATGCAAGGCTATTTGACCCAGCATTTAACTTTATGACCTTTATCCGGGTTAAAAGCAACCATCTGTGCGCTAAACATCCAGGTGAAATTGATGGTGGGCGTGATCCAAAATTGAGTCGTGCTTTGAAGCCTTCAATACGTACGTGTGCATCACGGAGACATCACATCACGGTGAGTTTGTATTGTGTTACCCACAGAAAGGCACGTGGACGTGGTAGCAGATGCGCCCAGGAGTAGCTGACCCAGCATTTTGGTACTTGTTTCTGGCTGTTTTCCAGCAGTCTACCCACAGATGGACTTGCAGCCTCGAAAGCCAGAGAACAAGTCGAAACTTGACAAAAACAGGCCGAAATCCAACGATGCTCGGTCGCGGTGGGTAGCGAACGGCCGTCCAGATCGAGCCTCAGATGGTTCTTGCAGCAACGGGATATGGAGGAGAAACTTTATCCCAATCGCCTTCACCACCAGGCAGAATGGATCAGGACGGGAACGACAGGGGTCCGCGTCAAGGGACAGTAGCGGACAGGGGTGCCGCCGGGCCCAGCAACGCTGCTTTCAAGTAGGCTGATGGTTTTTAGTTTTACTATGAGTGAGTGATTGTACGAATAAACTAAATACCAATAAATTGATAAATTATTTTAAAAAGAATAGTCTGATAATCTATTTTGAAAATACGACGAAGAAATTATCTTATTTATTTATTTATCAAAAAATTATAAATTTAAGCTGAAAAAAAAACCCTCCATACATAAATCAGAACAAACCTTCAGAGATCAGAAGAATATGGAATACCTACGGCCTACGCCTTTTCGTCGTGGCTTTGTGCTGCCAGTGACTCAAGCGGCAGGTACCGCCTATGGGTCACCGCCTGCTTTGCTCTGGGGAACACCCGCTAGCTTTTAATTCTCGCCATCAAAAGCGAAAGTCCCTTGCAAATCCTATCCATGCCTTTTAATCCTGTTTATAATTGTAAAGTCACGCTGCTATAGTTAAAGACTAAACAGTAAATAAAGAGAACTAGCAGAAAGACCTTAAAGAAGCTGCCTGAGGTTTTACAAATTGTGAAAACCTTGCTAGAAGTTTATACTATCTGAACTTGTTTAAAAAAGAGAGTGACTAGTCCTTATAGCGTCCTAAAACACCTATTTATAGCTATAGGGATAGTTACATAAATATTTCTATCTATTTCTATACTTATAAGGGTGAATAAACCCATTTCTCCACTTAAAATTATATAAATACCTTTATCTGATCCTATATAATATAAAGTTATGGCCGACTATTTTACTGACGCATAATGAGTCAACTAGGGAAAGGTGGGGCACTCCACCAACACACGCCGTTGTGTCTGGGGTGCTTAAGCTTGGTCCTTGCGCCACCGCGGCACCACACCTCCATTCGTGCATTGGATGGTAACGTCCAGGATTCGTTTGTTGCTGCTTGTGTCGCTTCCTCGTGGAGCGGCCTGATGATATACGGCCGGTTTATTTGACGTTTGTGTTTTCTTCTCCGATTTGAAAGCGTCTATTAGCGATGCAGGACGGAGAAGAACAGAGACCGGTAATGTTTTTTCTTCTATTGACTACTGTAGTACTTGTACTAGTTGTCCTTTTTCCCTCGGTCTGTGGATTTGAGGTGGTGTGATGCTGAGACTCCCTGAATTTTTTGACTAGCGCATTTTAAATTCATATTTATAAAAATAGTTATGTAGATGCGAGAATAACGAATATAGCAATTCTACCATCCGATCATCGTACGGTAGTGCCCTGCAGATGACACGTAGACTATCAGAGCCCGGCCACCATGCGGCAGGCGCCTACCGCCGAGCCACCATAAGGTAGGTGGTCTACCGCCCCTCCACCATAAGACGGGTCATTCGCGACTTAATTATATGTCTAATTTAGTATTTTATATGTAATATTTGTTCAAATTTTTAAATAAAACAAATGAGATTGTAAAATTATGAAATTTTATGTGCAGCCTCCCGACACAGCATATTTTATTGTGTAATTTTTTGACAATTTTACCTACTCTGAATATTGCTCAAAAATTTGTACAATTATGATATTTGTAGAAGTTGTTACATATAGCAAACGAGCTCGAAAAAATATGAAATTTCGGCCTTTTGACACAATCAACCTAATTTTGTAATTTTTTTAGGAATTTTATATGGTCTGAATTTACCATGTTAATTTAATCATGAAATGAGAATTATATATTGCTAATTACGATTAAATTAACATAAATTAACATGATAAGTTCATAGCACATAAAATTTTTAAAAAATTACACAATTAAGTCGGCTTGTCTGGAGGCTGCACATAAAATTTTGTAATTTTGAAGCTCGTTTGCTATATGTGACACTCATACAAATATCATAATATTACGAATTTTTTAGCAACATTCAGAGTGGATAAAATTGTCAAAAATCAAAATATTACACAATGAAGTACGTTATGTCAGGAGGTTGCACATAAAATTTTGTAATATTTCAAACTCATTTGCTATATTTAAAAATTCAAAAAATATGACATATAAATACTAATTTAGGCATGTAATTAAGATGGCTAATTAGCCGACTTAATTACCCTCCGTATGGTGGAGGGGCAGCAGGCCACTTGTCGCATGGTGGCTGGGCGGCAAGCACATGGTCGCACGATGGCCAGGGCGGCAGCCGGTAGGTGCTTGCTGCACGATGGCCAGATTTCGGTAGTCTACGTGTCTGCTACAAGGTGCTGTCGCCCGGTGATCGGGTGGTAGAAGTGTTATTTTTCTCATTCTCGTACGTATACGGCTATTTTTATAAATATAGATACAAAACACACTATATATATATAAACTCAAACTCGCTCTATGCGCTTGTTATATTTATATACATCAAGGACAATAACGATTCCAACAGCGTGCCACCTTCGAATTTTCTGAGGGAGGAGTCGAGGAGAGTAGAGAGCATGACCCGAGAAAACGATTAAAACACAGAGAAGTTTCCTAGGTTACGCGCAGGTAACTTTTTTTTGTCTAAGCAGTTGCACAACGTATAAATTTTACAACAATTTCATAGTATGAAACAGTTCGAACGTGAATTGAAAAAAAAATTCACGTTTCAAATAGAAACTTGACCATCAGGGTCATTGTTCTCGCATCGGCCTAATAACACTACGGCAAAGCTATGTTATGTCACTTTCACTTCATTATTAGTCCTTCATGGCAACTTCATTTTAGATAGATCCTCTGAATACTTTGATAGCTGACGGCTCACGGTGCACTCAAGGGCCGGTTCCAAAATCCCAATGGAGAATTCTTAAAAGAAAGAATAAAACACTCGCGTCCTTGCTGCCGAGAATTCTTAAAAGAAAGAATAAAACACTCGCGTCCTTGCTGCCGAACACTCCGTGACCACCGCGCAACACGTCAACAGCAACCAGATCTTACGTCGTAGAAGATCAAGCCGAGCAGGCGCTTACGAAAAGCAAAGGCAACAGCATCAATTACTAAACTAGGTGGACTACTGTTAAGGGCATCTGTAGTGTATATAACCCAAGGGGCCTTAAAGTGGGTCCCATCTAAACCTTAAGGCTGACTCCATAGTGTATATAATCCAAGGGACCTTAAGACGGTCCCACTTAGCAGATAAAGAAAAATTGTATTTTAATGCTTGTGGCCAGGTCTTTAGCTTGAGGACCAGCCTTAAGCCTTTTTTGCTTATAGCCTGCTAAGGTTACTCCTGTAACGTATAAGGTTGACCTTAAGGTGGCTTAAAACCCTCTATTTTTATACACTACAGATGCCCTAATACACAAAATGGAGTCATGGGTCTGGATGGTTTGCTTTGCCACCCATCAGCTCCTCGAAACCAGTGAAAAGTACTCTAGGACTGCTTATTTCAGCTTGAGCTTCTGATTTCTAATTGAATTTTCATTATTTTAAATTTTATTTTTTCTTACTTTTTGACTTTTTTTGAGCTTTTTTATCGGTGTTTTTTGTATTCGTTTGTATTGTCCGTGGTGGACTAACCTATTTTTTATTTTTAAATTTAATTATGTCAAATAAGCCACCATGGGCTACAGTGCAATTTCAACCATAAGCCACCTTTTTCAGCCCCAACTGAGCGAGTTGTAGATTCCATTGTCCATTCTGTTAGATTTACAGCTATTTTTGTCTATCGATCTTTATCAGTTATTATTATATATAAAAATAATAAGTGATAATCAAAATCTATAAACTACAGTCTAAAAGAACAAGCTTATCTTATACTCCTGCTATACTATACAAGGTACAACTGCCTGACTTTTTGGCACATATGGCGCTATTTAAACATATATTTACAAAAATATCAATATGCACGTGAGAATAGCAAAAATGGTATTTCTGCAGTACGGTGACCGAGCAGCAAAGGCGTGGAGCTGACACGTGGCACTGGAGCCCCGCCACCATGCAGTAGGCAGCTTGCCGCTTGACCACCAAGCGACTGCGCACCTGCAGCCAGGGTAATTTATTTTGAAGGGTAATGAAATGGCCAAAATGATCAAAATTTTGGTATTTCAGTCAAATGGTTTGAATTAAATTTGAATTTTAATCTTTAAATCAAAGGATAAAAAAGAAATAAAGTGCTAACTCAACGCACTTGGTTTTTTGGCCTGGGGGGTCGAACCACTCTCTTTAAATGCCAGGTCCCGTGTTCGATTCACGGTTGGCCTAAATTTATTATTCGATCAGGAGTTGACATGGGACCCACATGTCATATAAAGAATAAACAACCCAAAAAGATGGTGGAAGTGGTGGGATTCAGACATTCAGTCCCCGACCACGCGTGAGCAGTCTGACCATTGGGCTAGATGGATATGTTTGCTGAGCTGAAGATTTCTTGTCTTTTAACCCTCCATAATTCAAACTGAAATGAAATAGTTTGGCTAAATTGATTTTTTCATTGGGTAGTGAAAGAGATGAAATTTCCAAAATTTCGGTGAAATTTCACCAAAATTATGAACCTTGCCTATCGCCCAACCACTGTGCGCCTCGCAGCATGCCGTTTGGCCATCATGCGGCAGGTAATTAAGCTGGTTTAATTATTATTTTATATTACTAATTCTTTGATTTTTTTAAATATAACAAATGAGCTCAAAAATACAAAATTTTACATTCAGCCTCTCGATACAACGTACTTCATTTTGTAATCTTTCTATAATTTTATTAGGTGTGAATGTTACTCGAAAATTCATACGATTATGTTGTTTATAGGAGTTGTTACATATAGCAAACGAGCTCTAAAAATTATAAAATTTTATGTGCAACCTTCCAACATTGCCGGACTAATTGTATAATTTTTTAGGAATTTTATGTGCTCTAAATTTGTCATGTTAATTTATGTGCTCTAAATTTGTCATGTTAATTCATGTTTATTTAATGATAATTAACGATATACGATGCTCATTTAATTAACGATTGAAATCCTAGGCCGCATGCTCACTGTGCGGCAGCCATCTTTTGTAGTGCGTGACCTCTCTCCTTCGCACATATGTCGGCTTGTTGCTGCCTCCCCCTTTCCCTTGCTTCCTTTACACATTTTTCAATGTGTCTATGCAGAGTTTCACTCGTACGGCTTGGACATGAACTAGAGGGGTTTTTGGTCGGACATGATGCAATGGGCCCCCAACAAGGACTTGAAGATAACTGCGAAGGGACGTCGGCAGTCGCGGCACTTCTAGAATGTCATGGATGTCAGCCAACGTACATTAGCCATACAGTTAAGTGCAAGATATGTAAGACCTCCAATCATTAAACGAAGGATTACCCCAATGGACCGAGCTTGTCTAGTCTAGTCGCTATTCGGTGTCATGATTTCATGTATCTTTTTTGTTTGTCGAATTAATTTATATTTGTAGCAATTTAAGATGTACTATTTTATGTTGTGGTAATTGACAATTAATCAATTGATTACTTAAATGATTAACTCCGTAATCTATTATCGCATGTGATTATTTATACCAACCGCAATGACCTGTCAACCATTTAGTCACATGCTTTAGGAGATCGAAAATAATCATGTAGAATAGGGAAGAATCGTAGTACAAACATTTCCAGGCATGCCTACTGGTAGAACGTGTCTGGTGCTACCCACATGGAGTATTACAGAGGAGGGCGTCTCGGACGTGGCTAGCCGTCCTTGTAGTGGCACACACATGTGCAGCTAGGTTTCACGCAGCAGCATGTGAAATCATATGAACTTTCTATGTTGATGACCTCTTCGTTGCCCCTTTCCAAGACCTGCATGACTGCGTCCTCCCTGTGTCTACTTTTGATCATACCAGCGGGAGACAAAAAATCATCTAGAGGCATGCAGGCGCAGGGAGCACGAGGCTTATGAGGAGGAGTGCGAGAGAAAATACGAACTGGTGGCCAAGACCAATGCGGCCGGCGAGGACTACAACGCTGACCTCACAAGGAAGGGCAAATGGCCATGGTCAATGCAGTAGTTCGACCTTTTTTTGCCCATATATGTATCATCCTTGGTTCCTTAGTCTGCATGCTATGTCACCCCCTTGTCGGATCAACTGTTGTTTTGTTATCGTTACGGCGCTCCACCCATGCAGGACCCAGGCGCGCCAGCATCAGTCAAGCAAAATTCAGAACACATAAAATTCTCAAAAAAAATAGACTATCAGGACAACCATGCCGGGAGGCTGCAAAAAAATTTGTATTTTTTGGAGCTCATTTGCTATATGTAATAACTCCTACAAATAACATAATCATATAAATTTTTGAGCAACATTCATACCAGATAAAATTATAGGAAAATTACACAATGAAGTACGTTGTGTCGGAAGGCTGCATGTAAAATTTCATAATTTTTTGAGCTCATTTGCTATATTTAAAAAATCAAAGAATTTGTAATATAAAATAATAATTAAGGCAGATAATTAAGCTAGCTTAATTACCTGCTCCAGGCGGCGTGCTGGGAGGCGCACAGTGGTGGGGCTCCATGCGCCACTTGTCAGCTCGGCGTCGCTACTGTCTGATCATCGTGTGTCAGAAGTGCTATTTTTAGTATTCTCATACATGTATTGATATTTTTATAAATACGGATTTAAACAATAGCACGCTAAAAAATTCAGCTGCTTTGTCACTCGTCACTACGGTTCTAGCTGTAAAGGGTAGTGCTCAACCATCTTCTTTTTCTGAGAAGCATATATAAAGTTGTAGCATCCTAGTACCATGATAATGGTTTAACTTGTGTCTTAAGCCTGTTGGAGCTGCGTCGGATGAACGCCAGCTTGAATCGATTCATATTCATCCTATCTATCGCACCTCCGCATGGAAGAAAAGAGTAGAAAGATTCTTCTCATTCCAAACAACGTTTTGCTTTTGGTTTTGCATGTCCAATGACGAGCACTGACATGTGACGAGATATAGCAGAAGAGAACAACGCATCCCCGACAAAAACGCAGCACCAACAGGCCGGATCAGACTATACGTATACCAACCATTCTTAGGGTGTACTTTTTTCTGTCACTTATAAACTTTAATTTTTATAGAGTATATGTTCAAATAAATCAAATACCGATAAGTTATTTCGAAAAGACTATTTCTATAAATTATTTTAAAACAGCAAAAAATTATTTTATTTATTTATTTAAGAAAAAAATATAACCCATAAAATAAAAATTACAGAACCTTAACGTGTGACGATGGACTGGTCATTGATTAATCAGCGCTGCTCCATGTCGAGGCGCATGGCTCTGCCTTCGCGAACGCAAATTAATTCCACTGGAGAAGGCAAACAAAAAGCTGGTTGAACTTGATATCGAAAGCAATCGTGGGAGGACACGCTAAATTGCGCCGCTCGCGTCGTGTCTTTGCTCATGGCGACATGCGCTATGAATCCCGCTTTACACCTGTCAGATGGACCCACAGGATAATCGCTGCCGAAGTACATGAGCAAGAAATCAGCAGCAGCGCCTGTAGCCGAAGGTGTTCTCCGAAAACTTTAGTTTCCTTTCTCCGAACAAGGCAAGTTGGTTGGACCTTACAGTTGAAAGATATAGATGATGCCAAGAAGGCTCGTTGCTGTTTTGTCAAATCCTGACAGACTTGCGGAAGTAATTTCTAAATCACAACAGGTGAGATTTGAATATACAGCATACATAGCGATATTGGCCAGTCTAAGTTAGGCGCGTGACTTACCGTGCTTGGAACAAGTTGCAGTAACTTGTGACCATGACCGTCTTCAATTTTCGTCCCCAGTAATCGTTTTGGTACCCTTTCTGTAATGTTTTTCTTTAACATTTTCAGTTACCAGAAACACACGTTTACGAAGTGCAGTTATTCTGAGCCGTGATGGAGTGAAGCTTGGAGCCCACCCAATTACCAAAACAGAAGCATCGGCTGCACAGCGACACAGCCCAATGTTTCCCCCTCCAGTGCAGACTCCGTAGTCCACAAGCAACGATCGACCACTCGCCTTCTTCTTCTTCCCCTTCCTCTCCTCTCCTCCTCGCCACAGAGTAGATTCCAGAGAGCAATATAAAGAGGGGGGAAAGAAGAGACGAGCCATCATCGCCTCACCTCCATCAACCCGCGTCACCAATCCAGCACCACTGTCGCAGGCCGGCAGCGAGCCATGGGCTTCTTCGGCAAGAACACCTCCAAGCAGACCGCCAAGCTCAAGTCCCTGATCAAGCTCGCCGTCGCGCGCCTCGCCGTCGTCCGCCGGCCCCTCCTCGGCCGCCGGTCCATTGCCCGCGGCGATGTCGGGCAGCTCCTCGCCGTTGGCCACCTCGACCGCGCCCTCCTCCGCGTATGTGCATGCCCGGCCACCCACCAGGCAGAAGTGAAGACACCGTTTCCTTCCATGCCAGTGTAGTAACGTGTGGTCGCATCTGTTTTTGCGCAGGCCGAGCAGGTCATAGATGAGGACAACATGCTGGAGGTGCTCGACATCATAGAGCTCTACTGCAAAATCCTCATTGAGCAGGCTGCGCAGCTAGAAAAGCCCAAGTATGTACGCACTCAGTCTCCTCGTATTCGAGTTACAACCGCCCCCCCCCCCCCCCCCGCGCCGGCGGCGCGTGTAACAAGGAAAGATTAAAATTTGATCCTTTGATGACATCCAGAGAGTGCAGCGAGGAGGTCAAGGAGGCGGCGGCGGGGCTCATGTTCGCGTCAGCGCGGTGCGGCGAGCTGCCGGAGCTGCTGGACGCGCGCGCCATCCTGGCGGACAAGTTCGGCCGCGACTTCGCCAGGGCGGCCAAGGAGGGCTCCCACGGCGTCGTCGATCCCACGGTAGGTTGGATTCCTCCAACTTAACCCGCCTTCTGCTTCACAAGCCGTCCACTCTCGCCAACTGTGATCCACGGACGGGGGTTGGAATTTAATAGGGTTGGTTGCGCTGCGGTTGCAGTTGGTACGGAAGTTGTCCGGCGAGAGGGCGAGCACGGACCAGAAGAGGACGTTGACAAAGGAGATAGCCGCGGAGAACGACATCTTGCTGGACTTCCCCGAGAACCCAAGAGAGACTCATCTGCAGGTTGGTTGCAACGTCATCCTTGCCTATGAGATTTTCATGGGTTTCCCTTACGAGCCAGTAGAATCATGCTATGGCTGTACTGTGCAAATGCAGAGCAAACAGAGTGAACAAGCCAAGAGCGTGCCGGCCGAAGAATTTGTCGAGCAGAGTGAAGTCAAGACGGAACGTTACGAGGTCAGTGCCATAATCTTGTAGTACTGGTACAAGATCATCAGAATTTATTTTGGAATCTAATGTTGAGATCTTCAATGTCTAACAGGTGCAGGGGAAACAGAGGCTTGTCGATGATAACGTGAAACCCCCGAGCCTTGCTCAGCTGAGCGTGGAGGAGAAGGTGATGAGGGAATCGACGAAGTACCTTGACGCCAGGATGGCGGCGGAGGCGGCCTTCGAGTCAGCGTCGTTCGCCGCGATGGCCGCTCGGGCGGCCGTGGAGCTGTCTCGGTCGGAGTCCCAGGGGAAGGGGTCGAGAGGTGGTGGCTACGACAAGGTGCATCCCGTGCAGAATTCGGGAGCAACTGAGAAGGAGACGAGGCCGTCGTGGAAGCCCCTGAAGTCGCCGTCTCCGTCGCCGTCGTGGAGCGACAGGAGCACGGTGTCCTCGGTAGGGTCGGAAGGGGCGCAGAAGGGGAAGGGCATCATGTTCGACCAGAGCGACGAGGAAGAGGGCGAGGTGGTGGAGAACGTCATCTCGACTCCGCTGCTGCGCCGGCCTCCCTACAGGAGGACGGCCTCCACGATGGGCATCGGCGGCGGCGGCGGCAGCACGTGGCACGGGGAGGTCGGCAAGGTCGGCGCCGACCCACGGCCCTTCCAGGACGTCGTGCCCGACAACTTGAACCACGCGCGTCCGCCGCACAGGAGGCACGCCTCGGAACTCGCCGGCGGCAATGCACAGGCACTTCACGAGGCCCTGGACCAGCGCGGCCAGTACAAGAGCCCGCCCTACAGGAGGAACCCCACAGCCAAAGCAGACAGCAACGGCGACGCGGCGCGGCGTGAGGAGGAGCTCGACGGCAGGCGGCCGCGCCACCAGGACGGCGGCGCGTACGAGAGCTCGGCCTACGTCCACCCGCCGTACGCGAGGATCGTGTCTGCGCTGGAGCGCAGCAACGAGCACATCGCGCGGCACGAGGAGGTGCGCAGGATCGGCACCGACGCGCGGGTGCTCCAGGAGAGGGTGTACGGCGGCGCGCCCGGCTCCGACGGACCGGGACGCGGGCCGCTGAACCCGGAGAGGAGGGCCATCTCGGTGCGCACGAGGAGATGAGAGCTCCAGTTGGTTCGTCAGTTCAGAGTAGGAGTGCGACTGGAAATGAATGCGGGTGCAGGAAACTGGGGCCGATGCTTCGCCGGCAGAGTGGTAGAACTTCCAGTGGTTTGATGCGAAATCCCTGGAGATTTCTACCTGCGTCTGGGAAATCAGGTGTGTATGATTACACGGACTGCACTAGGGAACGAAGGGAGTGTGCATGGAATGGGGAACGTGATGGGTGCTGATATTTTTTGTACAGAGGCAGGGTAGTAGCATTGAGCTGTGATTAACGGTCGATTGTTTTCTGTAAAATGGGAGGGGTTTTGTACGTGTTGCTGGCGCTGTGCTGCGCATGGAGACGGCTTACCTGGGTGCAAATTTGCTTCCCTTCCAACGCCCAACAACTCGACTGGTTGTTCATCACGAAGCTCAAAACGCACTTGTCCGGAGTCCAGAGCTCAAAAAAAAAACGCACTCGTCGTTGCGGCCTCGCGGGCCGTGCATGCTGCCCGCGCGCACGGGCGCGGCGCGCTCCATCGCGTGCCGCCGCACGGCACATTGCTTCGCGTCCCGCTAGTACAGGCCACCCCAACTACCGGTCCAAGCTGCCCGTGCCGATCCCTGTTCCCTGGTGAACTGGATGTCTGGATCACTCTGCAGTCTGCATGTTCTTCCTGCGGCTAAATTTTTGTCGCAAGCATCATGTTAGACCATGTGGATAGTCGATCCTACACACCACCAGAGTATCAGACTAACAATGTGATACAGCCGCTGCCGCCAGGGGCGAAGCCCAATAGAGGTCCGTGGGTGCCCAGACACCCCCCTCACTTCCAGAATTTCTTAAGGATTGGAAAAATTCGGCCCTATAGGCACCCCGCATGGCCCAAGACGAGACACCCCCACCAGGCCGGCAGCCCAACAAACCCACTGTGCACCCCCACCCATTTGCTCTAGCTTCGCCACTGCCGCTCGACTTGACACCTTCGGCTCGGCTGCCCAGTTGTCCAACGGTTGCCCGTCGTCTTCTGCTGGTTAGCTAGCTGCCGCTTCAGACGGCCCAGCCGAGCGTTGGTCGCCACTGCTCCAGCAACCGAGTTTTTAAAGACAGATCAGGACGACAGGAATCGGCACGAGGCAAATAGGTTTTACCTCTCATGCCGTCATGCATCCTGCTGTACCTCAACCTTGTACTGTATTTTTACATGCCAGCACGACTGCGCGAGGCAAATAGGCTTTCATCGAAACCTTTACTTTCTAGTGTACTCTTTTCATAACTACTGAACTACATGCTAAGTCACAATTCAAAAATTCTAAACGAACGTTCCTACAGAGTCTCGCGAAGCTCAAAGCGTTCGCTCAAAGCCCAGGGCGCCCGAACGGTCCTTATCCGCACCGACTCGTGTCTGATCACGAGCCATGTGGATAAATTCTATCAGGCCAAGGACCTCGAATTGGCCAAGTATTTAGCCGCTGTATGGATGAGAGAATGCCATTTCTTGGGTGTCACGGTAAAGGCCGTTCCGCAAGCGGACAATGAGCAGGCCGACGCCCTTGCCAAGGCCGCCAGCTAGCAGATTCCCCTCCCCAAGAGGGCATTCTATGAGGTCCTGCTCACTGCAGCTGTCGAACAAGACAACCAAGATGCTGCCCTCGTTCATCAAATTGCCCAACAGGGCGACTAGCGAGAACCCATCTACGATTATCTGCAGGGCATAGCCAAGCCGAACGACCCTCTCAAACTGTGACGTCTGCAGTACCAGTCCAGGTCCTTTGAGATCCTGGACGGTGTCCTCTACAAGCGGGGAGTCTGCACCCCACTCTTGCGGTGCCTCTTGTGCAACGAGGGAAAGCGCCTCCTCGCCGAGATTCACGCGGGACTTTGCGGCTCGCACATCGCGCCAAGATCCCTTGTCGGCAAAGCATTCAGGCAAGGCTTCCAAAGGTGTGATGAGAATGTGTGTGGCATTTCCAACTCTGATGGACCGGGTGATGGGCCGCTGAAACCAAAGGTGGTGTCAGCTTCGGTGCGCACAAGAAAATGAACTTCCTTTGCGCCTCAAAATGCAACAACTTGGCAGGGGGCAATGCCATGTGTAAATTCCAGAATTACCTAGTTATGAATATACACATGTGACATGTGTTAAGTACAAACTAATAGATGATGTCCAATTGGTTCAGTCAACTGTATCGTCTCAAAAAAAAAGTCGATTTACTAGTGGTTTCTTTTATGTTGTGGCTTATAGATTATGGCTTGAATTTTTGAATTCTGACTGTTCGTGAGAGGCAGTACGCAGAGAAAAATAATCACATGCGATTTTGGCCGGTACAATTGAACTCAGTACACTTTTTATTATAATTTTCCTATCGATCCCACCTTGAAAAACCACACTTTTTAAAAGCTAGTTATTGTAGTATAAACCATAAGCCATAAACCGAAAGTGGAAAAGAACTCAGCCGATCCATGAACAACCGCTAGTCACTACCGGAACTACAGCACATGCTGCTTCGACTATTTGGACCACACAACAGCACATAGGTGCATTACCTCCTATAGTTGATAGTTCCAATCAAAACATATTACTTCACGCAATAATGGTCACCAGTTCACTGCTGCATCACCACCCTTCATCACCTTGACCGTGTTTCTCTACACTGCTCTAAGCCTCTAACAGTCATGATCACCAGTCCACTGCTGCATCACCACCCTTCAGGCCTTCATGACCTTGACCACGTTTCTCTATACTGCAAGAACTGTCTAACACCGACTTACTTCTGCATTACCCAACCTCTTGACTAATGGTTGGCCATGATTATGTGAAATGTCTTTAATGTTATGTGGGAATTTGCTTTTGTAAATATATTATGTATGTTTGTAAATCACTGAATCCCAAAATTGGCAGATGTTATCAAGACGAAAATTCTTAATTGACTGATAAAAACACCAAATATGGTCACTTGCAACGTGATACATTTATCTGATGAGATTATCAAGAAAATCATAGATGTATTATCAAGAAAATAAAAAATGTATAAACATGATCGGACAAAAAAGCACTCGGATGAGCAAGACATGGAAGTAGAAACAAGGAATAGCGCCAGGCTGCCAGCGCATGTGAATAGCACCAGCAACCATAACAGGCGGTAATGGCATGCTCTGCGTGCTAGCCACAATAAAGCACAGCGGCCTGTTGCGCGCTTTGAATTAGAGGCTAAGAGGGAAGGCCAAAATCGAGATATGGAGAGCCGGTGCTGCAAGAATCACATGGCAGCTCTAGATCAATGGCTACCCGCTATCCTTGACTCCTAGTTGTTGCTGTAGCAAGGAAACATGATTCTGCAGCTACCTGGTGGCATCTACTTGCCATACTGACACACAAATAATTATCTCAGGAGACGTTGCTCCAGCCCACGATGTTACCAAGGGTTAAGTCAGGTTCAGGTCTAGGGGCTTAGAAATCCGGCAGTTAGTACGGCAGTACATAAGCAATCTATGCTACCTACCATACAAAAGCAAACAGTTCAAACCATAAGCAATTGTAATTGGGGATGTGTCATTGCAGCATCTCATCGAACAGTTGATTAGTGCTGCAATGAACTCCAATTCAACATTATCAATTCGGCACTGTGATCAGCATCAATTGCGTGCAAAGTGCAAGCGAGAAGTCACAGACAAAGCCAGGGCCGGTGGCAGAGTACCGCACCAGAGGTTGTGGGAAAATCGCGATGCCGCAAGCATATTGCTTCGCAGCCTTGCAGGTAATGATGTGTGAAACATAATAGGTCATGGTCGTAAAATTCACTAATTTATTGAACACAAAGCAACCATGTCATGACAATTATCCAGCAAATATAATATCACATCATTTCTACTTTTCTAGTTGCATCAGATCGCCGTAACCCTACCACATAACAGAGCACAAATCCGAAGAGGAAAAAAAGAAGGAGAGCACGGGCGCGAAACCTCTCTGTCGGCTATCACTGCAGCTTCATCTCCATGATGCTCTTGGCCTTGGGCGCGTACAGAGAGTACACCACTGCCTGCCGCTTCGCCACCTCCAGCTGCTTCTTCCCGTCCGCGAACGCCGCTGCGGCGGCCGGCGCGTCGGCCAGGGCGCGGTTCTCGCGGAAGGCGTCGGCGGCGCGGCGGCGCGTGTACTCGCGGATGTTGTAGTCGGAGAACTGCCTGGCCGTGCGGAGGAGGGACCGGAAGAGGGACAGCATCTCCGCTCTCGTCGGGGCCGCCGCCGCCATGGATGCGTTTCGTGTGCCGAAGGCTCTGGAGAGGAAATCTACAGGTATCTGAGGGCTGGAGCCTTGGGGAGAGCCGTCAGCCCGTAACAAGTCCTTTTTTTTTTGGCAATTTAGCATATCCACCCTTGTTCAGAAGTCTATTGTGGAAGATGCCCTTAGTCTAGTACGGCTTGAAATGTCTGAGGGTCAGACATAAAATTTGAAGTTTACTTAAGAAAAAACTAGATATCAAATCTGAAACCTGTCAAGTATAATCAAGAATAAAACATCCTGTAATTTTAGAGACACAGATCACTTTTCGAAAATAGCTCACTCTCAATTGTAGTTGTTTCAGTTCAGTTATGATAGAATGCTTACTCACTATGGCAATTAAAATGACTGAATAACACATTCATGGTCAAAAAAATAATAATCAAATGACACATACTTGTATCTGGGTCATGAATGAAAAATGATATCATCTAAAAACGAACACAATATTAAAGTAGGGTATTAAATGATAAATACAGAGAACAAATATTAAATTATTTTTTTGGTTTGTAACAAAGGTTAAATTATGAAGAACAAAAATTACTAGCCTACTTAAGTCTAATAGAGCTTGATTCACTAAACAAGCAATGTGTAGAAGAAACACTCTGACACAACTTTAAAAAAATTTAGTTGGGCTAAAGAAAAGTTGCTATGTGAATGAATAAAGTTTGCATCAATTTTCGCTAACTAGCTACTATTTGACAAGTTATTTGCATATAGTAAAATTTGATTATCAATCTACAAGAAAACTCATTTGGAGTTAAATAATTATTTGCAGGGATAAATTTTTCTCAAGTTTTGACAGCTGATATTCTTAATTCTGATGCAGAAATGATAAAAATCAATACATGAGATGAGTCGCCTAGTGGCAACCATTGGTAGCTGCCATGATGATAGACACAAAATTTGCAAATTGAGGGTTCGATATTTTGAAGTATAAATGTGAACAATTTTAATTTGAATAACATAATTATGAATTTCTACTCACCTAAGTTTAATATATTAGATCTGCTTTTTTGCATGGTCTAGATCTGGGTGTTTACCATCTCTTTCTTTTTGTTTTGAACGACTTCATGTCCTACTCTTGGTCTAGGTTGCTCTATGTCCCACTCTCGATCTAGTTGGTCTATGCTCTAGACTTTAGCCACTTGGATGCTTAAGGGCATCTCCAATGGTTCTAACTAGCAACTAACTATAAGACTTCCATATCATTTATATAGTACACACTAAAGCTAGCATTCTAAAGAACTATATATAAGGATAGCTATTTGATGCTTACATGCACACACAGAATTTATAGAGGCTGCCTCGTTTGGCGTTATAGACTAGTGCTTAAGGAAGAGCTGGCTCGGTTTTTTTTGCATACTCTCTTTCCTCCACATAGGATATATGCTGATGTGTACATGTATATAGCTAGCTGACTCAGACCATTGGAGATGCCCTAAGTGTGGCAGTATAGCACTTTCAGGGAGCAGGAGACGTGGAAGCTATGGGTTTGTCGATCTAGACTGTTTGACATCATATCCACCAATGAAAAATCTTTTGTTGGACATGGATCTACTAGGTTTGATTGTGGGTGTGGGTACTGGGTAGAAGGTAAGCCTCATATTGAAGTTCTCTTGTTGATTTTTGTGATTTATTGTGTTCTAACCATTTGATTGTGCGATGTGACCTATAACTTGTATAAATTTAATTATTATGAATGGAAAAATAACCATGACACACCACGATGGGTGTATATGGACTTTATGGTGTACAACCAAGTGATCCTACCACAAATATATAAAACTATTAATCCGTTTCCCTGAATAAATTGAGGGCCTATACGTAATTTTGGAAAGCGGAGGGCCTTCTCCCAAAAGCACTGGCTGGTGAGGGTCTTTCTGCAAAACCCAAGGATCTATACCCGATTTAGAAAAAAATCAGAGGGCCTTTTTGCATAATCGCTTACGTGGCAGCACTCCCAGGAGTGCAATCCCTTTTTTGAGGGCCTTTCTGCAAAAACTGAGGACCTATACACGATTTAGAAAAATCAGAGAGCCTTTTTGCATAATCGCCTATGTGGCAGCGTTTCCTAGGGCGCAATCCCAAGGGCATATTATCGTCTCTCTTTTTTTTTGTTTTGCACGATGTCATGTCCTACTCTTGTCCGGGTTGCTCTATGTCCCACTCTCAATCTAGTTGGTATATGCTCTAGACCTTAAGCCATTTGGATGCTTAAGCTAGCAGTATACCACTTTCACGAGAGTGGGAGACATGGAACCTATGGCTTTGTCGATCTAGACTGGTTGACATCATATCCGCCAATGAAAAATCTTTGATGGAGCACTGGCTGGTAGGGGTCTTTTTTTTTTTTGCAAAAATCGAGGATCTATATGCGATTTAGAAAAAATTGGAGGGCCTTTTCTCATAGTCGCCCAGGTGAGTCTCCCCGGAGTGCGACCCTTTTTTATAAGGTTTTTTTTGTAAAAATTGAGGATCTGTATGTGATTTAGAAAAAAAATCAGAGAACCTTTTTGCATAATTGCCTACGTGGTAGCGCTCCCCTCGGGGCATAATAAGGGGCTGCTCTTTTTAGCTGAAGTTTATGGTTTTGGCTGTGACTTGTGGCTTTTAGGTTATTCGTGCAAGAGATTACAGAGTAACAGAAACTCACGTACGGTTTTTGCCAATATAAATGAAGTTGGTACAATATGTACTGCAATTAACTAGTAGACCTTATCTTAAAAAGATACACCGTTTAAAAGCTAATTACTGTATAAAAGTTAAAAACAGCTTTTAAAAACTGAAAAGAACATGTCCTAAATAGCATAGCATTACAGAAAATGTTACACGTAATAAGACACATTAGTTTGTACGATAAACCTCTCGCGCGAGCCACTGCGCTGCCTTCTAGTCTTTGCTCCCAAAAATGAAGCTGTGTTAATTGGGTGATTCCAGCAACAAAGCATAAGTAGATTTCATAATGTTTTAATCTGTGCAGTTGTATAATTAACTGTTGAAAGAAACCCCTTTAATCTTAAGGAGATATATTTTTGTTTTACCTATTTGCAAATAAAACTGTATCCACTCAATTTAATAGAACCAGTATATTCTCTCCCTTTGAATATCCTTACAAGTAGTTAAATTAGAGTTTACTCTTATGACTTGTTGAGTATGGTTGTACTCATTACTTGCTAAGCAATAAACATAAGACCAGTGGAATCAAAATGTCCAAGCCGAAGATGAAATTTCTAAAGATCCTTTCTTCCCCGAGTACAATTGATTTTAGGTTTTAGCTGTGCTCAAGCTTGTCTGGGAGTTTTTGTATTGTAAGATAGTTTTGGGTTTGCTCACCTGCTGTGTAAAAAAGAGGTTGTTAAACCTTGAGTTTGTAATAAAAGCTTGGCTCTTTTGCTATAAGCATGTGTTGTGATGCGTACTCCTGTACAGTATTCTGCAACTATTCAATCTTAGATAGTTATAGGAATTACTAGCTCCTTCAGAAATGGAGGTGTTACAAAGGGCATGTTCTTTTTGGCTGCGGCTTGTGATTTTTGGGCTGTTTGTGCGAGAAATTACAGAGTAACATAAACTCACGTGCGATTTTTGGCGATATAAATGAAGTCGGTAAAGTATATACTATAATTAATTAGTAGACTCTATCTTGAAAAGATACTCAGTTTAAAAGCTAGTTACTGTAAAAAAAAATCAAAAAATATCTTTTAAAAGTTAAAAAGAACAGGGTCGAAGCCTCTCATCGACTCAATATAGCAGGACTGAAACTTTGGGCCTTCTTTGTATTAAATGGAGCGCTGATTTTCTTCCGGTGAACGGGAAGGCCATGATCTGCGAAGGCACGCGTGTACAAATGTTGAATCTAGATGGTGTGGTATCTTCAAATGTATCATGAGTCACGATCGGAGCTTTAAAGGCAACAAGTTTGCTTTTACATAATGCCACTAAGAGCAAGTATAATAAAAGACTGTTAGTAGGCTGTATGCTGAGGTGGAGGAGAGAGAGGAGAAGAGAGAAGAGAGGTGGACTGTAAGTTTACAGCCAGCTGAAGCACAAGAACCAAGAAACTTTGTTAGAGAAAGGGGTGAGTCATACAGCCTTCAGCTAGCTGTAAACTACTATGGATGTGTTTGGTTTGAGGGATGAGGTGGGATGGAATGAGATGGTTCCTTTGACCAAGCCTATCCATATGTTTGGTTTGAGAGATGGGGTGGGATGGAATGGTCCAAAGTGGGATGAGCCTGTGCAAATTTAGAGAATATTCTTCTTAGATGCTGGACCATGTGGTTCCACCTTTTTTGTGGAACTATCTCATCCTATTCCATCTCATCCCATTCCACTTTCATCATTCCAACCAAACATATCCTATATGAATGGGCTGATAAGTGAGCTGTACGTGTCCATACAGCCAGCTGAAGGCTGTATTATTAGCCTTGCTCTAAGAAGCAATAAAGCAAGCTTTAGCTGCATTAATGGACAAACGCTTAAGGCCTTTCTTGAGTTAGTACTTTAATATAGATAAGCTCAAGCCCCCTTACCTTTTCATTTTTGGCAAGGCCAAGTTATGAGTTTTTTTTAGGACAAGCTAAGCTCCTTAAAAACAGGTTCATGTCAGTGGTTTCTGAAAAACGCAATGTTAGGCTGTTAGCTGTGATGTTTCTCTTGTGTTATTGATTTCATGGTCAATTCCCTAGCATATGGTTGCCATTTGATGCCACTCTGCTTAGTATTTATTGCGTTGCATAATGCAACGAGTTCCACTACTGGGGGGAGGCTAGTGCTCCTGATACTGTGAGTTATCATTAGTATTTAGAAATTTGTTTTTTTTATGCTATTATGTGAATTCCTATTTTGATTTCATGTTTCCTAGTGCAAATAATATTCTGCATGGATGGGAAGATGTTGTTGTTGGTTTGGTTGAAAAGAAACATGGGAATCGAAAAGTCCTGGTCTCTTTCGAATGTGAGACGCTGAAGGCTGATAAAGCCGCGGAAGAGCATATTAGCAAGTATATGCCAAATCTTTGTGGAGCGGATGCCGTTGGTAAGCATGAAATACTAAAAACTCTGCAGAAACAACGAGAAGCCTTGAGCACGAAACACCAGTAATTCCACACAGAGAGGACATATATGTGCGGAATCTATTTGGAATGAACAGCATTAGTAAGAATGAATATTTTCATTTGACAGCTAGGTTGTCCTGTAACTGTGTGCAGACTCTTGATGTCTATCCTATAAATCCAATCTTTCTACCTTGCACTGCAGTAAATATAGGAAGAATGAGTATCTCTGGCTTCAACCTTGAAGAGGACGATGAACCAAGAGGAGACAACTAAGAGCAGACGCATCTTGTCCGGGTGTGTTAGCAGTGACCGTTGTTCTCCTTCCTCGTGTCTCTTTTGGAGTCCCTGAAAGCAAGACTGTTGTTACCATCAAGAGCCAACACTGCATCGAAAGATACGACTATAGCCTCAGCAGTCTGTCATCGACAGATTAGACTATAGCCTCAGCAGTCTGTTACGTTTATGTGCACTTGAAATGATGTGGTTGTGGGTAATAAGATATTTCAAGTCGGTAGCTTAATCTGGGTTGCCGCCGCCGCTGCATCTGGCACTAATCCCGAGGGATTGCACACTTCGGTTCGCTTTTGAAGGCAATCGTTGTCCCTGCTGGTGCTACTTGTCATGCCTGTACGGATATGCAGCATTGTTTGGCTGGTTACGGTTCTATATTTCTATGTGTCTTCAATTCTGTTGCGACCGTGATGGGGGGTCCCGGGCTCATCTGCCTTGCGCACGGCTTGTATGTACGGGGACACTGGGGCAGCAGGGACTGGCCTATCTATCAGGGATCGAACGGTCAGTATCTCTGGCTCTGCCATTGCCGTTCCAATGCCAAGGTGCATGGTGCGGCGCCATTGGATTGATTTCTGATCGGACGGTGACGGAGTACGCCAAGCTTGGTTCGCTGGAGCTTGCTTTACACTTGTTTTTGCAATCAATCATGCTACTCCGATGGCATCTGAAACTTGGACGCTTTTGCCATGAAATCATTCGAGAATCCTAGATCGATCATCCCCACCCAAAGAAAAACATACGACGACAGGTAAAAGCGTGACATTTTGGGGTCCATGGCTCCATATGCTCAAGAACAAAAGGAACAAAAACACAAAAAAAAATTCCAAAGCAACAGAGCCCAGCAAGATACTGCCATTACTGGTCGTGGGCCCCACGGCAGAGCTTGTCCTTCCGTTCAGGACACGCTTTCCACTACGCCCGCACCGCACACAAGGCACCCCCTCGAGGGATCCCTGATCAGCTGCCACGTGTATCCCGTCCCCAACCCACGGCCCAGATCGCTTGACCCCGTCCGCACGCCCGCGTCTCCCACGTGGGAAGGAACGGCAGGAGGAGCGAAGGGAACGTTGGTCTGACACGTCGGGCCCGGTTAGCCAGGGGCCCACGTTGCAGTGAGAGAAGTCGTCAGGCGTCAGCTATTTTCGTTGGGCTCGCTCCTGCCAAAAGAATTTACCAGAGGAAGTGCGGGCGAGTAGGACGGGAGAGAAGAAAAATAGAACGGGAGATAGAGGGGGAGGAGGAGGGGATCGGGAGGTACGAGCGGAAGAGGAGGGGGGGAAAGGAGTATTAGGAGGAGGAGGTGGTGGTGGTGGGATCGATGGCATCATGGTTGCCTTCCAAGCAGGCAGCTTGTCAGCAATCTTGTCAATTATTGCATAGAAATCAGCCTTAGACAGTTTTTTGATAGACAAAGGAAGCCCAAGATACTTGTAAGGGAACTCTTGCACCTTGCATGGAAAGGAGGTTTGCACAACTTCAATATCTTGGTCCTGACATTGGATCGGGGTCACAGAACATTTAGTGATGTTAGTGACCAACCTTGATGCCTCACGAAAAACCCGAATAATCTCCTTGATCAAAGCCAAATTATCCAAACAAAGTCTTAGGAAGAGGATTACATCGTCAGCATAAAGAGAGACTCGCTGACTCGAACCTCGCGAGAGTAGGGGCTGTAAAAGGCCAATGTCACTTGCTTTATTGATCAAAGCATTAAGCACATCCATGACTATAATGAAAAGCATTGGAGATAGAGGGTCTCCTTGCCGCAGCCCCCGTTGATGTTGAATCAGATCTCCTGGCACCCCATTTACTAAAACTCGAGTTTTGTAGAAGTTCTCAATAGCTTAGAAATTAAATTGCACCAAACTGGACCAAAACCCAAATATCTCAAAACCTGCAGCAAGAAAGACCAAGACACCGAATCAAAAGCCTTTGATATGTCCAACTGGAGTAGAATTCTTGGCTCCTTCTGTCTGTGCAGCAGCTTGACTGTTTGATGCACCAAAAGAAAGTTGTAATGGATGCATCATCCTTTAACAAGAGCACTTTGGTTGGGGGACACCAGCACCTTTAGCTTGGGAGCCAACCTGTTGGCTAACAATTTAGTGACAAGTTTAGCAAAGCTGTGCACTAGGCTTATAGGTCGGTAGTCCTTGATTTCCACAGCCTCTGGCGTCTTTGGCAGTAGAGTGATGTATGCTGAATTGAGAAGAAACAACCTGCTGACATCCCCCTGCAATAATCGGCTTAGGGCAGCCAGAAGGTCCACTTTAATTATATTCCAGCAGGATCTATAAAAACGTCCGGTATAACCATTTGGACCTGGTGCTTTATTTGGTGGGAGAGACTTAATTGTTGCCCAAACCTCCTCCTCTGAAAAACTCAATTCAAGAGATGACAGATCAGCAGGCTCTTGAAAAAAGGATTCCAGGTTTAGCGTACATTCTCTTTGGGCTGCCGTGCCAAAAAGGTTAGAGTAAAAATCCCACGCTGCTTCCTGCTTCTCTTCTTGACTAATAACAATTCTATCTCCCACTTTAATCTTGGCCATGAAGTTCTTTCTCTTTCTATGCCAAGCCTGCCGATGAAAGAAAGCTGTGTTTGCATCCCCTTCTTTGATCCAACTTAAGCTAGAACGTAATCGGGCAATCGTATGCTCAAGCGATGCTAGCCCAAGAACATGCCGCTTCAATTGCCGCCGGAGCCGATCCTCTTCACTAGACAGTAAGCGAGAATCTTGTGCAATCTCCAGGCGATGAATGATTTCCTTTGCATGAATCCTGACGTTACCAATTCTCTTTTGGCTCCATGATTGCAGATCGCGTGCAAGGCGGCCTAACTTCATGGAGAAGAGCTGCAGCGGACAGGAGGCTACAACTGGACTAAGCCAGGAGCTCTCAACTTCCTGCAAGAAGCCATCAAGTTTGGGCCAAAAACTTTCAAATTGAAAGCGGTGCCTCCCTTGAACATTAACCTTTAAATCAAGAATTAGTGGGCAATGATCTGAAATCATGGAGGCTGAGCTCTGAAGAATGCAATCAGGGAACAGCTGTTCCCAATGAGTGGACATGAAGACCCGATCAAGCCGAACCAAAGTAGGCACCTCCCGTTCATTTGACCAGGTATATTTACGACCAAGCAACAAGATTTCATTCAGTTCCATATCATCCAAAAAACGGCAGAAACGACCCATCATTGCCCTATTAATATTAGTGTTGTTCTTGTCTTCAACCATGTATATAAGATTGAAATCCCCTCCAATTGCCCACGGCCCATGACAATCCTGCCGAATGTCTCGTAACTCTTGTAAAAATTGACCTTTCCGGTCATCAGAAGGAGGACTGTAAACACCCGTAAACCACCATGGAGGCCCTTCTTGAGATTCAAACTGAACCGAGATTGAATAAGTATCAACCCGAGATGAGAGTGCATGCCAAGCATTGCCCTTCCAAGCCAACAACACCCCTCCACTTGATTTTACTACCGGGACTACCACAAATTGATCAAAATCACTGCCGAGCATAGACGTAACCATACGACCTGAGATAGATTCTTTCTTTGTTTCATGTAAGCAAATCATATCCGGCCTAATGGAACTAACCAAATTCCTGACACCATCACACCTTGCCTTTTGGTTGAGGCCTCTCACATTCCAAATTAATATATTAGAAGTCATTAAACATGAGTTGTTATGCGACCAAATGATCTTAACACAATCAAAGATCACCAGTGGCAACACTAGAGAAGATGACAGTGTCCTATGGTGCTTCACCTGGCACAGGCGGCTTCTAGCCAAATAACGCCCAAGCGCCGCAATATGTGCCTGAGAAAGGGGCTTGTCAAAGATGCGACTGTATTTCTCCAACTGATGGTCACCAATAACTTCCTGCTCTTCCACCACTCCCAGCCGCTGCAAGAGAGTTTTTTGAGATTGAGAAACTAGAGGCGAAGCGGCTCCAAGTTTTTTCATCAGCCTGTTGCTTCGGCGAAGCACAAAGTCTGGAGGGAGCTGTTTAGCACGTCATTTTTGAACAGCAGGTTGAGGAAGCAGACCCTCTGTGACTTGTGTCACCCTGTCGATGAAAGTTTTGGCCGGGGTAGATAGCTCTGGGCTGGGCACTTGACGCTGAGATTGACGCCGGTGACACCTGTTGTAGACCTTTAACAGCAGTGGAGTGTCTGCTCTAGATGCCGCAAAAGGTTTATCTTGTCTAAGACCCTGAACCATACCAGCTGCTGGCTCTTGGGCCAACGGTGTTCCGGGATCCACCGAGGATGAGGCCACCTCGAACCGTGTAGAAGAGGCAATACAACTCAAGGACGGGGTGGCTTCCGGGCCATGCTGGCCGACGAACACGATAGGCCGGCTTAGATCCTCCGGCTGCACCATATCTGCTGCGCCCGCTGTGTCTCTAGGCCCACACCTATCATGCGACAGGGGGTAGGAGACGCACGCCACGTCACCAAGCAACGCGATGGGGGGGGGGACAGAATCCTCAAACCTGGATTCCCAGGGCAAGCTCACAGAGAATGACGTGCCACCGGTAGCATCCATTAACTGTCCTTGAGAAAGGGGGTTTGAACTATTAAGACTCGGCATGCAAGCTTCTCCCAAGACCAGATGGCAATCCTTCACGATGGGACGGTTCAGAGCCTCTACCTGCTCCTCTGTATCCATCGAGTCCCCAGGCCCACGCCCATCAAACGACAGGGGACCTGAGGTGTCAGCCATGCAACCATGCAGCGCATGCACTAGGGGCGCGTCCACGGTAGACGAGGCGCCAACAGCAGCATGCACCACCAGGTTTCGAGATTGGGTTCCCATCGCATCTTCGTCACGGCGAGGCACACTGTTGGAACGGCGTTGTCGCCGCTGCCGCCGACGCTGAGAAGCAGCAGCGTCCTCACCGCCAGACTCCGAAGGTGAAGAGCTAGGGGACGATTATCCAAGGCTCACCCACCTCGTGACGTGCACTTCCACCTCATACTCGAGCAAACGCATCATAGGCTCATCACCGGCCGTAACGACCTCCGGCGGCTCCTCCACCCAAAGTCTCAGACGCGGCGGCACATGTTCTGTACCACGCATCCACGCGCTAAGCTTGAACTTAAAGAGATCGGAGCGCGACGTTGTGGACGGATGCAAAGCATCGATCCGACAGAACGGGCTCAACAATCTCCTTGCCGTGGCTAAGCTCCAAGCATGCGTTGGTAATCCAATTAAGCTTAACTCTGCCCAAAATGGAAGACAGCAGCCAGCGGCATGAGCAAGCCGCGTCCAAGGCTTGACGAGATAGCTAAACCTTGACGTCCGCACCGGCTGACCACCATTCATAACGAGTTGCGCTGTTTCTTCATCCGGCAACAGCAATAAGAAGTCTTCAGGCTTCGCTCGATGAAGTGAGAGGTCACCGGTGTCGATGCCAAAATGATCAGCAATGGCAGCTGCCGCATCCGGCAATTCCACAGATGGGCGCATGCCAATGATTGTAATGAACACAGCACGACGCAGGTTGTCCTCTTCACGAGTTAAATCTGCTGAGCGTTCAATGACACATCCACCCGGCACGGCGGATTGGAGCTCCAAAGGTTCAACAACCGCCGGCGGTTTGCTGTTCCTGCCCGGCGCCATCCTCATCCGGCGCCGAAACCGCTGAAGAGGCCCCAGCGACCATTCTTGAAGAACGACCCCGCGACCTGCGTCGACGGCGCCTCGGCGGCCCATCACACATGACAACTTCTGTCTCATGAGGCGCGACCTCAACCCTTGGGGGTCGTGGGCATCCCTGCAAGGGGAGAACGCTGCCAGCAGAGACTACACCTGGCCGAGTCAGTGGCGCCGACCCAAGCCGCCTCCAAACGGAAACTCGTTCCAGCGGTCGGGAATGACGGCAGTTGGCTGCCCGATGCCCCGGACCGCGGCAACGAAAGCAATGCGTTTGATGTTGACACTGCGCTGCACAATGGTTGGTGGAGCGTCAAAGTTCATTCTGCATCCAATTTTTCCCTCAAATTTTATCAAAATTCAAAATGCATCATTCTTTGCTATATTGATTTTTGTGAACTTGATTTGACTGCATATATCTGAAGATGTATACTTAGTAACTTGCTACAAGCTAACAGCACATGCTGACAGACAGCTCCATATAATTATCATAGTCAACTCACCATGATTTGAACCATGAGGCATATATTGGAGTGACAATGCACATGCTTACCACTTCTTGTCTCCTTTGAAATAAAGTCCATGTTAGGGGCGCTATTGCCAGAGTAGTCCTTACTCCTTAGATCCTAGGTTATCTTTAATTTGTTACCAGTGATTAGACTTGCATCCATAGTTTTGTAATTCCTTAGTTGTTGCCTTGTTGGTCACTTTGTAACGTGGTTGTGGGGTTGGTTCCACCCTTGTACTCTCAATTTCTTGTTAATGGAATGACACACAAATTTCTTGCGTGTTCTCGAGAAACAATAAAGTCAATGTTTCTGGCAATCATGGTAATGCGGGGTAGTTTTCTTGTTACTCTGATATACTATGGCACTCTACTGACCATGGTGGTCCAAATTGGATAATGCTACTTGTTGTGGCCGTTGATTGGGTACGTTCGAAGACTGAGGGTAGGGCGCTCGCCCTCATCTAACCATTGGCAGGACTATTTCTTAACATGGTAGAGAGGCTTTGAGGACTAATTTTAGAAGGGAGGGAGACTAGAGAACTTGTTTGTCTGTTTAATGCCAACGATTACAATTGGCCTTCTCATAGAGCTCTCCTAATAATTATAGATAAGATCAATCTAAATGATAAGCTTTTTAACTAATACATAAGATTCCGATTAACTAATCTCTATCCTAGGAAACTAATTAATTATTTAGGGAAAAATATATTCTTATTGGGGAAGGTAAACCCTTCCTAATAAAAAAGATACAGTACATGGGTACTGTGCACATGCATCACCAGGGACCATAACACTACTAAAACCTTTTTTTAAAGAAAAACAAACTACTAAAACCTTTAGATGCCACTTTGTCATAGCCATTTAGCCATCACGCATTGGACCATATTATTTGTAATACATTGGGTCATTGGGGACAAGGACACTATCGGAAAGTACAGCTGAATCCTCCCCTACCATCATTTTACCTTTCTCATTTGCTGTGGGATGTCCCAGCCCCTCCCTGTTAGACATTTATTTGACACAGAAAATTTAAACTCAGAACTATATAGTACTTCCATGCTTCTGCAACTGTTTCGGTGTGCTTGTCAGAGTAAGTTGTGCATTTTCTCTGTTAAACAAGAATAGTTTGTGCATTCAACAGGTGGAAAATTTGCGAGATCAGCTGCAGAAGGAGAGAAATTTGAGGGCCTCATTGGAGTCTGGGCTGATGAATTTGCGAAGAGGGCAGGTGTCCTTCCCGTCAACAATAGACAGCAAGGTACTCTATTCATAAGCTCTGTTTATTTAGTTATAGTTAAAGCTCGAGTGTTTTCACCATTTGAAAATTCTGTTCTGTTAATAAAAGACTAAGGCTGATCTTGAGGAAGTTGCTACTGCTGAAGCTGATATTTTGAACTTAAAGCAAAAGGTTTCTGATCTTCGTGGACAACTCAACAACCAGGTCCAACTGAGCTCCACCTCGTTATGTGAATCATGCAACAAACGAATTCTAAATACAGGCAAGCTTGTCGAGTAAGGTTTTCTTGCCAGAGCATTATGTAGTATTTTCTCACTGTTTGTAGTATTTTGCTGAGGCTGTGATCAAAATGGCTTCAGCTTCTGGCTTCTGGCTTATTTTTCACTAATCATAAATTTTGTCTTTTTCTGAAATTTTGGCTTTTTGTTGAGCTTTTTTACCAGTTCTTTTTTTCCTGTATGTGTTTGTATTATACGTAATGGGCTAACATATTTTTTTTTTAATTTTTTTAAATTTAATTATGCTAAATAAGCATCTGTCAGCTATAGTGTTTTTTCAGCTAACTACAATGCTTTTCAGCCATAAGCGACTAAAAAAAAGCCCAAATGATCACCAGAAAGAAACATACTTAAGATAGAGTTCTACTAAAGTGGGCCCCCTTTCTCCAGAGATGAACAAAGTGCCACCCTTTCTCCAGAGATTAGCTCCTCAGTCGAAGCATCATCAATTGTTGGGCCCAATTATGTATCTGATATGGTATCCGCTACAGAGGTGGTAAGACTGTAAAATGCTCTTCCTTCTGCTTTGCCAGAAAAGGCCTGCCTGGGACTGCTATTGCCTTTCTCTGAATGCTCTCGTTATTCCTTATCTCTGGAAATGGGAAACATTGCGTAAGCTGATGAAACTGTATAAGCAAGTTAATTACATGAGTTAGATATGTTCAGATATACAATAAGGGCCTGAAGTGTTTGAGGTACGCAGTAACAAGTACACCAAAAAGAAATATCCTTGTTATATTACATATTCCAATGCTAGACAACCAAAGAAAAATGCTAATATATTATGTGGCAAAGGATCCAGCTCAATGAAGTTCCGGATGAGAACACAACGAGTTCTGGGTGTGCTTTAAGTTCTTCCTTTGCTCAGTTCCCTTATTCAATAAAAAAAATGGTTCATTTCAGGCAGATATTGAGCAATCAAGGAAGCAAACCACACAGCATTCACCTTCAGCTGAGAAGCCAGCTCACCAGAAGCTGCAACTGAGTACTAACTATCAACACAATACGAGTTCAGGTGGTAATATTGATAAATATACTTCTTGATCTTCATTAGAATAACAGTATCCAAAGAAGCGAAAGTTGATAACAACGATCTTAGTAGTTCGAAATCTTTGGTTTTGCCTAGGTGTCACATCTAATGAGCAGCCAGGCAACATCAGCCAAAGGGCTCAAAGAATGTTGTCTTCTAAGGGTGAGATTATGAAGGATAGCCAAGAAGGGTCACTTACATCGAGGTGGAACTTTGCACGGTACAATACTCAAATAGCCCACTAGTAAGCAGGCTTCAAGGATCTAATGCCTATTCAAGTACTAAAACAGAGGTAATCTCAATGTATGCCTTAACGAACATATATTATGTTCATTTTGGTCACCATAAACCCCCTTTATCTTTGCCTTTCTTTAAGACAAGTTGGCGTTGCTACTGCTACTTTATTGAAATGAAATCGTTATTGGCACTTTATTGGACTGAAAGTTATGCAACTACATGTACCTGTTATTTCTTCAGGAATCGGGTGCTGTACCACCATCTGCGTTAACTAAGCTAACAAGCCGGCTCAACTTTCTGAAAGAAAGAAGGGCGCTGCTTGCAAGTGAGATGCAAAACTTGGATTTGGCTCGCCCACCAGGGCCTACAGCTCCATCTCCAAAAAGAGACTCCAGATGAAGATGAAAATAGGGAATTTGATACTGCATCATCTTTAAGCTACAGAACCTTGTACTATCAAAATGTGAAGCGATGCACATATGACGACGCCACAGGAAGCTACTTCTGCAAGGTGGGGGATGCATACCGTAATCTAACCAGAGTTGGAACCAGTTCGAGATGCATGCTCATGCATTGTCATTGGAAAAGGAGGAATCTCGGCTAGTGTTTACCAAAATCGTTGATTCCACAAACAGCCCAGTTTTAGAGTACCTTAATTTGTAGATCACTCAGGTTAATCGTGCTTTCAAAACGATGTTCCGTAAAATTTTTTTGTAGCAACACTGACTGCCAATCTGGTTTGCATCATTGCAAGCAGAAAGATCTCTCCATAAATTCTAGGCCACAGCCAAATTGCTGCTCCAAATGCATTTCTCGGCTGTCTTCCAGAGTTCCCAGTAGCTTGAGAGAGTTTCATCATGTGCTCCTGCTGTACAGCAACATCACTTATGATCAAGTTTTGTAAGAGTACTGTCTTTAAGATATTGGATAAACCGATGGTAAGTTTCTATGTCAAAAGAGTGACCAATATGTCTGGTTGAACTTTGAACTCTTATCTGTTTCGTAGCTGTTCAATGGTTTTGCAGTACTATGAGTGGAGTTTTGGCTGTTTGTTATGACATTCTTAGAGCATCTTCAATGAATAGTTGCTTGAATAGAGATAGAGTGCCACGTCATCCAAAGCTACCACGTTAAACCTCCTACTCCAGTGCAGTATGATTGCACTCTTGGACGCTCTTGTGGAACTTTGATACCTATCTTCTTCGGACCTGTTCTTTGCATCTTCTAAAAACGATTTTTGGCTTTTGCTACAATATCTAATTTCCAAACTGAGTATTTTCTTAAGACAATATTTACAAATTAATTGTAGTACACGTTAAAAAATCGTAAACAAATATCTCTCTTTGTAATATCTGTCGCGAAGAACTTAAATTCAAAAATTTTAGTTAAAAAATTATAAGTTACAGTCATAAGACGAAAAAAGAATAGGCGCAAACGAATTAGAAATTTAGAATGAAGTGGGCTTTATCTGGAGCCAGGCGCAAACGAATTAGAGATTTATAGTGAAGTGGGCTTTTCTGGAGCCATGGGCTTTTTTTCGGCTTAAGTTGATTGCGATTTGCCTTTGCCCGTGTTGCTCCCTAGAGTAGAATAGAGGAGAGCTCTCACCCTCTGCCGAAAGGCAAATGCCGCCGCCGCCGCCGCCGCAGGGAGCAATGGCCACCGGCGCCGCTATCCACGCCGTCCCCTGCTCCGCCGGTCTCCCGAAGCGGAGGAGCCAGCGGCGCAGTTCCGCCTCCCTCTCCGTGCGCGCGTCCAGCGACACAAACAGTAAGCACCACTCGGACCACCCCCACCACCATTCCCTTCCGGAATTCGAATGTTCCATCCATGGCCTCACGGCTGCGTTTCCGTTGTTTCGCCGGTCGGTCGGTCGACGCAGCGGTGACGCTGCTGGACTACGGCGCGGGCAACGTGCGCAGCGTGCGCAACGCCATCCGCCACCTCGGCTTCGGCATCCGCGACGTGCGGAGCCCGGAGGACATCCTCGCCGCTGACCGCCTCGTCTTCCCCGGGGTCGGTGCCTTCGGCTCCGCCATGGACATCCTCACCCGCACCGGCATGGCCGACGCGCTCCGTGAGTACATCCGCAGGGACCGCCCCTTCCTCGGCATCTGCCTCGGTCTCCAGCTGCTCTTCGACTCCAGCGAGGAGAACGGCCCCAGTAAGCTCCTCGGATACCCCCCTCGTCGTCTGCTACTTGCTTGCTAAACTGTGAATGAACAGTACTTAACAGTAGCATTTGCCGTTGCAGTAAGCGGCCTTGGTGTGATACCCGGCGTGGTCAAGCGATTCGACTCTTCCAATGGTCTCATAGTGCCTCACATTGGCTGGAACGCTCTCGAGATTACCAAAGATACACAGCTGCTCCAGGGAGCTGATGGCCACCATGTGTACTTTGTTCACTCCTATCACGCTCTGCCTGTAAGGAGCAACTATATTAGATGCTTGTTCCTTCGATGACTCATGAGATGTGAGTTGTTTCTTTCTTTCTACATGCTTAGTCAAACGCTAACAGAGACTGGATTTCGTCATTATGCAACTACGGCGAGAGCTTCATATCATCTATCTCAATGAGCAACATCCGGGCAGTTCAGTTTCATCCAGAAAAGAGTGGAGGTAAATGTTTAGTTTAATTGTGAGTGCACAGGATATTTCACAGATCAATATATACCATGTATGTTAATAATGTGGATAGAAACTTGTGAATTCATGACTTCTGATAGCTTGTTTTGCCTGAATCAACAAGATCTCTGAAGAGTACTAAGCATATCAATCGTTCTTCTTTTGTGCAGCTACTGGGCTTTCTATCTTGAAAATTTTTCTCAGCCCTAACTCTTCAGGGGCAAAGGTAACTGTTATATGTGACTTCATTGTTGGCAGTTCCTTTTCATCTAATTTATTAACTTAAAAATATGTACTTATATTTGTGATGCAGATCCCACCTCATAGAAAAGCATCAAAACTTGCAAAGAGAGTAAGCTATGTATTGTCAAATCTTTCAGCGCCTACCGCAGTTTCCGTTGTCATCCTTCTTATTACCTTAAAATTTTCCAGGTGATAGCATGCCTTGATGTTCGGTCAAATGATAGCGGGGATCTTGTGGTAACAAAAGGTGATCAGTATGATGTAAGAGATCAAAGTAGTAGCAAAGAGGTACCAAGCTTTATTCATTCACATTAAGATAGTAAAACCTTTTACACTTAGGGTTAGTTCTAAGTTGGCAATTTAGGGATAGTTAATTTATCAAGAATCTGTTGAATCGAGAAATAGTTTGAAACATTTTTTATAGTTCCGCGGAAACATAATTTTTTCAACACTTGAATATCTTTGCATTTTATGCTCATAGGTAAGAAACCTTGGCAAGCCAGTGGATTTAGCAAGTCAATACTACATAGATGGTGCTGATGAGGTACTTTTCTAGTTTCTACATAATGTTATATTTTCTCTATGTGAACTTATGATCTGATATCATGAAAAAAAATTCCCTTTAGGTTAGCTTCTTGAATATAACTGGCTTCCGCGACTTCCCGTTGGGCGATTTGCCAATGCTAGAGGTTTGTTTTAAGTTTTATATCTTCCAAAATTTGTCATTACGTCAGTTTATCTGGTGAATTGACTTGTTTGTATCATTGATAGTTTGTATCATTGATAGGTGCTACGTTGTGCATCTGAAAAAGTTTTTGTGCCACTTACAGTTGGTGGAGGTATAAGAGACTTCACAGATGCAAACGGAAAGTTAGTTACTTTTCCATTCTTGAGCAATGTTGATCCCAGCATTTACCTGCTTAGCAATCTATTTTCCTGTTGACTTGATGAGATAGTTTTTTTGGGAAAATTGGTTCTATAGCACCCAAAGATCATCACTTTAGCAAAATACCACTCAACTTACATTGTACACTTTAATACCACTCAAAGTTTGCTTCCTTCACTTTTTTTTACCACTTCTTGGCATTTCTATCCCCACCCTTTCTTCTCCCACTCCCACATCATCTTCTCTCGCTCCGACATCATCCCTCACTCCACCACCACTTTCGCCCCTCCCCTACCATCGGGGCCATCCCCTCTTCTCCTTCCCCCCATTATTGGATGCAATGAAATCCCCTTCTCCCTCACTACCACCTCTGGCAATCTGAGCATATGGAGGAGGATTGCGCTTATGCTTGTCTGTCGAAGTCAAGGACGAGGGGACTTCCCCAGCATCTGGGAGTTCGCCGGTGAGGATCCATGAGTCTTTGCTGCCCAGAGTTGCTGCAGTGGTTGTTACATTTGGATGAGGGTGTGCGAGCTCAGGGGGCAGCGGTAGCGAAGTAGCAGGGCTGCGCATGGACTATGGTGGTGCGCTGGCAGGCGGGGACGGCAGCAAATGTGAGCACAAGGGCGGGGGCAGTCCCGGAGTGTGTGCTCAATGGCCGTGGCTGCAGTGCAATTGAGGACGGTGTTGAGCAGATGGTGGGCAGGCAGCTGTGTGCTGGATAGAGGCAGCGTGTGGGCAAGCAGGAAACGGCAGTAGCTGCCATGCCTCATGGCTGGGAGCATGAAGAGAACAGGATGGAGAGAGAGGATGAAGAAGGGAGGGTAGTTTTAGGGTTTCTAGAAATTGTGCGCTTTAAGTGGTATTTTACTAAGCCAACAAAGTTTAGTGGTATTTTGCAAAACCATGTATCTTTTGGTGCTATAGAACCAATTTTTCCTAGTTTTTGATTGAAAATAATGCCCAAATTCCCTGACTTCCCCCTCTGAATAAGCTTGTTTCTTTGTCTCTTTGATTCTTTGGTTTCCAATCTCCGGGGGTTTTAGACAGTCGGCTATCTTATTTCTTGTTTTGTCTGCAACTCTGAATGTTTCATGTTATTGTCTTCCCCTTTCCAACAGCAAAAATCTCTCCCCCTACTTTTTGCGGGGTGGTATTTGGTGTAAGTCAATACTGAAAATTAATTATGTCACAGTAATCATGTAGATTCATTTCTTCTCAGATATTATTCAAGCTTGGAAGTAGCATCAGAATATTTTAGGTCTGGTGCTGACAAAATTTCAATTGGAAGTGATGCTGTTTTTGCTGCTGAAGCCTATTTACAGACTGGTGTATGTATTTTATTTTCCCTACATAGTTCAGCTATTTCCCCATTACACAATTATTTCTGTGTATCAGGTAAAGACAGGGAAAAGCAGCTTGGAGCAAATTTCTAGAGTATATGGCAATCAGGTTTCTCTTTTATTTATTTCAACAACATCACTTTTGTGTTCTGTTAGTTTATTTTACCAAATACAATTAAAATATTGTATCTGGTATTTGCATTAGCAGTTAATTTTCATATATATGGAAGATTTTCCTTACACTATTATTACTTTTCCTGGAAAAGCACTGTAAAAAAATCATAATCAAGTTTTCATTCTGCCAACCGTATCACTAATTTTTGGAGGTCATATTGCATTGTTAAAACTCGGCAGGATTTCACCATTTGTTGACCTGATGAATGCTTATACCGATATATATATATACACACACACACACACACACACGCACACACACATACACACATACACATATACATATACATACATACATATATTGCAAACCAATTACCTATATCCACAATATGTCTTGTTATCTAACATTCACCTTAACCGTTGGCATATTACATGTCTATTGGTATTCTAGTAGAATAGTTATATAACCTGTAATCACTCATTGTAATGAAGATATTTCTCATTATCAGGCTGTAGTTGTAAGTATTGATCCTCGAAGAATATATGTCAAAAGTCCAGATGAGGTGCAATTTAAAACTGTAAACGTGTCCAGTAAAGGTATGCTTGCGTATCTTTCTTGTAGATCACCTTTTGTATTTCAAACTTTCTCACGTCTCTTATACTTTTTTCAGGTCCACTAGGAGAAGAATATGCATGGTATCAGTGCACAGTAAGTCCTCTTTCCTGCTTTCACTGTTTTGATTTAGCATTCCCCTCATATGCCATTCATGCATTCGGGTATCACCATACGAAGATTTTTTTTGGTAATTGCATGCAAATTCTTACGCAAAAGGTCTGGACCAGACTGCTGAAAATTTGTGCTTCCTTCAGATCTTTGGTGGACCAATCTTTTTAGATAAAAGCATATGGGTGTTATATCTCATATCTGGTAGTAATTAAGATATTAACTCATTTCTAATAGTAATTAAGATATTAAGTCATTTCTAATAGTTCTTTTGGTGCACTCTATTTTAGCATGCCTATACTGTAATAAGGTCTGAGCATTTGTCCCAGCATATGATTTATTTCTGTTCCAGGTAAGTGGTGGGCGTGACAGCCGGCCTATTGGAGCATATGAACTAGCAAAAGCTGTGGAAGAATTGGGCGCAGGAGAAATACTACTTAACTGCATAGATTGTGATGGTATGTTTGCAAGTGTTGAAGAGTTTATTTTTTGCTAGTATACTATAGCTTAGTTACAATATTTTGCATCTTGTTCTACCCTGCATACTAGCTGGGAGGAACTTCCTAATATGTCTTCCTTGAGCCTCTTCACCAATAACCAGAATCTGCTAATTATGTTGTTTTCTTTTAAGAATCTTGATTTTTCTTTTTTGGATGTTTGTTTTAGTGGTTTCATGATTGGGTGCTTAAGGTACATCAGCAAGCCATTTCAAACAAATGGGCATATAATTCCAGAACACATTGTGCTTTTTCCAATCTGGAATTATTATTTCACGGCATATTCCCCCTTCACATATAATCGGAAGTGTACAATTGTAGTAGTCAATTTTATCTTCATCAAGACATCAACAGTGCATTAAGTTAAGCACTAGTGCACTACTGGCTTTGGATTACAATTTCACTATGTAAATATAGAGTGAAATAAATCATACTGTTTAGTATTTAGTTTTCTTAATTTTTAAGGCATCTTGTGTTTTAAATTTGTGGTCAGGGTGATTGCTGTGTGTTGGTTTGAAACTTTGAATTTTCATGTGAATTCGTTTATGTGGTTTGTAATAATAGAAATCGGGTGGTGTTTATTTTGCCCTCCTGTTACTCTAAAAAAATATGAATTTTTTACTGGTCTTATAGGGGTATATTATAAAGCCATGATGAATGCATTATGTTGTTTTGTCTTGCAGGTCAGGGCCACGGATTTGACATAGATTTGATCAAAATGGTGTCAGATGCTGTGACAATCCCTGTCATTGCAAGCAGTGGCGCTGGTGCTGTCGAACATTTTTCTGAAGTCTTTGATAAAACAAATGCTTCTGCTGCCCTTGCTGCTGGCATTTTCCATCGGAAAGAGGTATTAATTGATTATCCCACTGCCATTTTTCGGTTGGATGCTATGTCATGACCTTTTGCTGTGCAAATTTTAATTCTTATACACAACTTTTGGCATTTTCCTCTGTTTCTATATGATCAACAAAGGGCATGAGTGCTTAGTAATCCCCATGCACAGTATGTAAAATCCTTATACATCTTGAATTTGGATGTCATCCTACAGTGGCTGATTTCTCCCATCGGTAATGATTTGCTTGCAGTCGGAATTGTTCTATATGTACCAACTTAGTGTACACGTTCTCGATGGAGTAAAATTAGCGTCTGTCCCTGGGTTTGACGTGCAAACATTTGTTTTATCACAGGTTCCCATTCACTCAGTGAAAGAACACCTGGTAGATGCTGGTGTGGAGGTCAGAATGTAGTAATCTGGGCATGGACTACCGTAACGCAACACGGAAATCCTTTCGTTTACTGAAAACTCTGGTCGATGTTGTAACAGTTGTTTATTCTGACTCGGGAGCATGTGTGGCAGTGCATAGGCCTTGGATTTGAAACGCAATTTCGGAGTAAATAAGTGCTTGGGAGCTCCAGTTTCTTTCTCTTCTTTCTGTTCCGCCACTGTTTCGCTGGACGCCTTGACCGGCAAGAGGATAGTGCGGATGAAGGATTTTTAAATAATACATTTTTATTAATATAACATAAATAAATTATCACCAAAAGATTACCAAAATAACCTTTTGTCACCGTTTCAAACGGCAACAGAGAGGCTCTATCATCCTTATCCTTTGAAATGACGTTTAAATAATACATTTTTATTAATATAACATAAATAAATTATCACCAAATAAATTACCAAAATAACCTTTTGTCACCGTTTCAAACGGCAACAGAGAGGCTATATCATCCTTATCCTTTGAAATGACGATAATACTATGTGATGTCCCAGCTGGCAGTTCTCAGGTCTCTGTTGCCTCCTTTGTCGCCAATTGGACAGGCGATAGAGGTTTTGTCGTCTTTTAAATTAGCGACAGAGATTATGTCGCCTATTCAAATGGTGATGGAACATTTGTTGTCAATTCAATTGACGACAAAGATTATATCATCATTTCAACTGGTGAGTCTTAAGTTTTTTTCTTTGGTTTGATGAGTAGAGCTTAATTATTAAAGACAAATTTTGACTAGTGTGCTTTAGGTCACATTAATGAATTTTGTTTAAATGAACTATTTTAAGCTTGACATAAACACTTTATAATAAAGGTAGGAATTACATAGCATGTAGGGTTTGGTTATGTGCATATATTTGCCTCACTCATGGGTGGACCTGCAAGAGGTCAAGTGTGTTCAGCTGAACACCCAAATTTTTTTACAAAATACTAGTTATATAATAGATATATTAGATGTATATATTGTTAGTTGGGTTAAAACTATATTTTTATGCTCGCAAATAAATTTAGCCCGCACTTCCCGTATCTCGTGTATAGCTTACGTAACATATTAGTCCTATTTTTCTTCTCACCTTAACTCTTCTCATATAGGCCCAAAGAGGTAAAGATACCAACAAAACCCTAATATTTGTTCTCTTTCTCATTTTGTGACTGTCTATGTGGGAGACGACTTTGGCCTTCGAGTGGCGAGTGGGCGGAGGTGCAGGCTGCAGAGGTGAGTGATAACCGGCAAACGCGGACTGCGTAGGCGAGTGACGGTCAGTGAACGTGGCGCCATAATGTGACGGCAATCATGCGTGAGGCAACGTGGGGTGCAAGGTAAGCGCGTGGAAGTGCGGGCGAGTAGAGATGTCACAGGCAAGCAGGTGGTAGCACGATGAACATCGAGGTAGGGAGTGGGTGGCGGGAAGGGAGCAGCGCGGTAGCTAGGAGGGAGCATGACATCGGGAAGTGAGCAGTACCTTCAACTTATCGTCATCGTTCTCTCTCCAGATCTAGGTGTTCTCTGTCCCACTTCACTTGTTTTCTTTCTTGCTCCGCTTTGCTCTACTCTACTCTGTTCCAACTCCGGTTCTTTTTGGAGCTTAGCATTTGCCTTGTTCGTTTTTTCTAATATACGCTGTATAAAAATACAATCTTTGCCTTAGACAATGAGCAGTTAATTGGACCCTTATTGCATTTGTTTACATGCTAATTTTTGCTATGTTTTGCTCCATGTAAGGAACATACAAGTTTCTCTTAGATTGACGGTTCTTGCTGACGAGGAAAAGAGCAAAAAAAAGGCAGGATCAACAAGATATACAACTGTCATTAATCTCTATAATTTGTTGTTTAATTCATATCATTATGCTCGCCTTATGTCGCCCATTTCCTTATAAGAAATCATTAATTTCTATAATTTATGTATTTTTATTATATCTATATATGTGTATCGTTGTATCAGTGTTTTGGAGCAAACGATGCGTTGCGGTATCGACGTATTTGAGCAACTTAACTCTGAAGTCCGAACACTCATCATAAAAATACTGGGTCTGCCACTGGCCTCACCACTACTACAATACAAATGGCAACATGCATGAATCATCAACTCAAACTACAGTTAAGATACATGTGCGCCTTTTGAAATAAAAAATAACAATGGATGAAAAAAGAAGCCAGGTTTACGGTTATACATCCTATGCATCAGGGTCCATCAATGCTTTTTCACTTGTCCACCCTATAGGCGTGGGATTTGGCCTTCCTCTATTGATCCCCATACACAAAAATCTAATACTCATCTTCCCAGTCTATAGGCTTGTCGGAGTCCAAAATAACCTTTGGGCTTGTTCAAGAGGGGTATCGGGGGCCATCAGTGACTTTCCCTTGTCCTTTGGGTGTAAGGTTTTCAATAGGTAAAGTTCTCAGGCACGACTGCATAGTTGAGCATGTATTTTTGCTGGATGAATGCACTGTCGTACTTCTCTGGGCCGCCGATTCATTGCAAGAAGTAGCAATGATTTGATGGCTGCTATTACTCACGGATAAAGTTAGTGATATATAAAATGCAACACGCAATGTGAAATATCAATACATGACATTCACTTATGTGGTAATCCCCACACATGTAGTACGCCCGGCGATGACGTCTGCAAGTGTGGATTGAATGATTTTTGTCGGATTACGTCAGTCACATTACGAGTGTGGAAACTCTGGTGGTACAGGTGCATCCTTGCAAGAAGAATCAAGGTAGAATCCTACCTTCTTGCCAACCCACTTCCGCTTTTGATGCATATCTCCGTAGCCCAACATCCCGAACTTCAGCGAAGTGACCTCTTCTACTTGTCTTATTCCTCCCCTCTCCATATTTTTGAAATTAGTTTGAGTGGAGTATTGGTTGTGGTTGTGAAGTGTGCCCTATTTTTATAGGCAGTTAGTGTGTAGTGTTGGGAGAGTAAATTTTAGTGAATGGATGTACACTCACGTCTGTGAGAAAGAATATTTGGGGACAGGAATGGTCAACGAGTTGTATCACTAAGAACGCTTTTGAGAATAGTAAAATCACTGAGAAAAGTTAGTGCGATTTGTCAAATCATTGAGAAAAGCCGGTGCGAGTTATGAAATCACTAAGAAAAACTGACATGCTACAATAAATTCAGTAAAAGAAAGGTGAAATATCAAAGGTATGCTCCAGTAAATAACATAGTTTAGGCGCACAGTCAGGCCATGAAGCATCAATACATAGCTACAGCTATGGTACAAACGCCAAGACAAATGGCCCAACCAACCCCGCTACAAATGACATGGTGGTTGTATATCTAATCGGGCCTGTGGGCGAACACACTTAAGGAAAAACTGAAAACACCTAGGGCATCCACATGGAGTGGTGGTCGTCAGAGTGGCATGGACGCGACTGGTTGTCGCGGTAGTGGTAGGCGCAATTGCAGCTCAGGTTGGCGTAGCAGCAATATGGGTGGTAATTGCTACCGAGGTAGACACCATCTCGTTGTTCCTCTTCCTGTTCGTCTTCCTGTGGAGCTCGTCGTTGTTGATACTCTCAGTCTGTAGCTCTTCTTATAATTCATCTAGGCCCATTTAGAGAGTGTGGATGTAAACTTAGGCAGGTATTAGATACAATTGATCCATCCACTCTGTAAACTTGCAATCCATGGTTTGCAAGGAAGACGAGGTGATTATGAGCGATACAGTAATACATGCGTGGAAGCATAGATGTGAAATGAACTATTTACCATGAGAAGAGGACAGTGAAACAATCAACATCCTGGGTTCCCCTCGTCGTCGGAAACCTAGACCACCATGTTGAGTTTGTGATAGCATTGCGGCCAAGATTGGGGATGTGTGGGTAGTCGCAGAGGGGATTTCTAGAGGTGTATGTCTCCCTGGCTTTGAGCGGAAGATTGGGGCTCCGGGGACCCAGGTCTAGGAGACAGCATATGTGCATGTCTTTCAAATAAGGGTTACAGCCTTGAAACCCAATACGTGACCACTGTCCCCTTCCACGCCTTGAGCTACCTGCCTTATCCATCATGTTGTGGTTGGAGGAGTGTGTTGGATATATATAGGTTCTTTGTATGGGACAATTTAGAGACCCTCTCGGACGTGGGTGATGGATTTGAGGCACATATTGTGAGGGGCAAGGTGTGATCATTTCGGTCCAAAAAGCAGTTGGTAGTGTATTGTCACCTTAGTCTGAAAAAGGGGCTGGTTGGAGTGTTGTCACTCCGAGCTGATAAAGGAGGCAGCATGATATTGTCATTTCTAAATGAAAAGGCTATGGACTCGCCTTATCACGATGTGTAGTATTACCATTACCCCTCAACCTATGTCCAGACAGTTGGGAGATGTTAGTGCAACTGAAGAAGACACAACATGTGCTAAACAAAAGTTTACCAATTCACATATCTAGGAATCCAACGAAGGTCAGTTCTCCATGCCCTCATAGGGGTGTGCACCACAACAGAGGAAGCTCGATTGGTGCCTCACATGCCGAGGCAAGACAGTCGTCAAGTAGCTACGATGCGTGGCATCGTCAAGTGACTCGACAGTACCCTTGGTGCGGAGGACACTTCACAGACCGACATGATAGAGTTTGCGGGCTGGAAGCGCGATGACTATCAATTGGGGACTTCGTTCCCTAGTCGGAAGCACTTCGTGCCATGGCCCTTACTAATGCCCATCTTCTCGGTCCTGCCCCCTTTCACGTCTACGACCCCTTCGACCATGACTGCGGCCTCCGTGGGCGATGCTTTCCACGATGCCACCTTCGATGCCAAGGACGTACCTAGATCGGGGTCCCTTTCATTGCTTGCGGCCGGAGTCTTCTTTCGAGACCACTGGGATGGGCTTAGCTTCGGGGGATAGCGACGCAATGTTGGTCTCGTGTTGCATTACATTCTCTTCTACCCTTGCGTACTCCTTTTTCTTGTCAAAGAGCGTAGCCACCATTTTTATAGTCTTTCGCACATTATACTCTACGAGCAGTCCCTTCTAGAGGCCGCGGATGGTGGCATTGATGATAGTCATCTCATTGACATCTTTCACTTGGCAGTGGACCTTCGCGAAATATCTGAAATACTCCCGTAGCTTCTCCCCTGGCACCTACCTTAGCATGAAGAGCTGGTCGGTGTTGACCCACTCCGCGTAGTTGCCCTGAATGTTGTTGTGCATGAGGTCCTGGACTTGCTCCCATGCATACACGGAGCCAAGCGCGATGGTGAAAAACCAAGACAACGTGACTCCTTGGAGGACAAGTGGCAACCCCTTCGCCTTCATTGAGTCTTCTCCCCCGCGGATGCAATGACCATTTTATAGACATGCATGAATTCATGGGGGTCTATGTCACTCTTGTATAGCTCCACTGTGGTCATCTTGAAGTCCTCCAACTATGTGCTCCACTGCAAACCTGCACTAACGGGGGACTTGAAATCCACCTATCGGGGTGCATTACGGGCACTGGCGCTGGCGTTGGCCTCGCGACTCTTCGTCCTTTTTGTGGCCACCTCTGTCACTGCCGTCGTAGGGGTTTGTTGACCCCGGGTCCCCTGCATTTCGCGCATGGCCCTCCATAGGTCCACCAACTTCCGTTGTAGTGTTCCGCACATCGCCTCCAAGGAGCCTCCGCTCATGCCCAAAGTAGGGGTCAGGGCTTCCTATGTTCTCTATGTGGTGACTGTGAGGGTGCCGAGGCCAGCGGAGGCCGCCACCTGGGTGCCAACGGCGTTGCCAGGGGGTCCGCAGCCGGGTCCTTAGTTCACGACGCCTCCCACTTCGCTGTTCGTGCAGCTACGGAGGGCCGTCTATGTTACCTTCACAATAGGTACATTAACATATTTGTTGTTTTCCATAGAAAATCATTTTAATTGTCTCGAAGATATACCTTTTAGGATAACCAAATAATCTTTTTATTCCGATCCCTATATATTTTAACTCCTAAAAGATAGGAAGTTTCTCCCATATCTTTCATATCAAATTTAGAAAACAACCAAGCTTTCACTTCTATCAATACATTTGTATCATTAGAAGCAATACGAATATCATCAACACATGTATTTCATTCGTGACGCCTCCTACTCCGTTGTTCGTGCAGCTACCAAAGGGTCGTCTACATTACCTGTCGTGCATGGGGGTGGGGGCCTTCGACCACCGACTCCCTTGCTCACACCGCGGCAGTCTCGGTGAAAGATCAAGATCCATTTATGTTGGTTTTGGTGTTAATGACAAATGTCATTATAACACTATGATATTAATGACACATACTTTTATAATGTTTTGGTGAAAATGATAAATGAATTTATGAGACTAATATGTTTATTTGAGTTTATCTTTGGTTAGTCTCAATTGGATGAAAAAGTAAAATCAAAGAGATATGCATTCGAAATCGCTTTTCTCATATACAAATGCATTCCTTAGATCCAAAATATAGATTGAACTCCTCAAATAGTCTAAAATGAATATGTGCATATGTCTTTATTTATATACACTTGTATGCACACATTTAGGGGGAGCTCTCTATATATTTTGGAGTTTCATAAGTATTGATCCATGCTTCTTTCAATACGCATATTTGGGATCTTTACTTGGAAATACATTTTTGAGTATATATATAGCTTGTGTAGTATATATATATTCATGTGCAATCGGGTTGTCATTTAACCTCTCCGTTATATGTTAATGGTTGAATGATTAATGACAACCGGATAAGTAAGCTTTGTCTAAAGCTTATCTTAGAGTATACATTTGTTGTGTACATATTGTATACTCGTAAATCTATTTTATATCTCATTATTTGTTGAGATTGTCATGAATTACCAAAAAGGTGAAGTTTGGTAATTGATGACAATTGTTTTGTAGACTAATGATTTCCATGAGTTGGATGCAGAGGTTAGGTTCCACAAATGAGAACGACTTGAGATGACTTCATGTGTTGAAGATCATCAAGTCAAGATATGAGAAGAAGAAGGCTTTATGTGTTGAAGGCCATCGAGAAGAAGATGTATCATGAGTTGATATATGTTCAAGTGAAGATGATCATGTGTTGATAGAGTTGATGAAAAGGGTGCATCATGAGTTATCAAGACGAAGACAAAGGTATGACAAGATAGGGTTAAGGATGTGTTCCTAGTCTTTTACCGGTCTTGGTGTTTGGTTGGAAGATCGGATTGCTAGTTTAGGTTACCGTACTATTAAGAGGGGTCATGTCTAGTAGTTTGAGTCTCATCATGTGTTGATAGCTCAAACCTCACCTCGTCTAGCTCATGTGTTGAAATCTTTGCAGCATGTGACTATGCATTGCGAATGTGTTTTGTAAGTGCTTGAAGTCCATATTTTCATTCTTTGTGATATGAGGCTTATATTTGCAAATGTGTTTTGCAAATGGTTGAAGCTCATATATAATCCTTGTGGCATGTGACTTAGTTTTGCGAATGTGTTTTGCAAATGTGAGAAGTCCATGTACCTAATCCTTGTAGCGTGCTCTAAGTTTGCAAATGTGTTTTGCAAAAGTTGGAGATCATGCATTATCCCTTGGCATGGTCTAAAATTATTTGTTGCTATTGACTCTAAAATTAGACCATGGTAGTGACTCTTTGGATGTCTTTTGATTTTTGCATTGATCTAATGTGTTTGAGATTATGCAAATAGATGGGTTGTGTAGTCCTCTGAATAAGCTTTCCATAGAGTCCAAGATCACTCAATTCCGACATCGGAGTCAAAAGTTATGGCCGTTTTTCCGAGTGTCGCCTGTGCTGAAAAACTGGAAACGGAAGTACCGCAATTTGTACTGCGGTAGTTCCGAAAAAATCGGAAGTACCAGATTTTTAACTGCGGTAGTTCCGATTTTCGAGCGGAACGTTTTTTCCAGAGAGCGACTTTTTGAATGACGGCCTCGGGAAAATTGGAAGTACCGCAATTTGAACTGCGATAGTTCTGATTTCGCTGAGAAACGGCTAGTTTTCCGACCGTTGGCGAGGAAATCGGAAGTACCGCAATATGTACTGCGGTAGTTCCGATTTTCCTGATTTTTCAGGGGTTTGGCTCCAACGGCTAGTTTTCTTGTGTGGGGTATAAATACCCCCTTGTGGCCGGTTGGAGAGGTTGATTCATTCATTCCTGTGTTCTTGAGCTAGAGTGAGGCTCTCCACTCAATTGTGCATGTGTTGCACTTTGTGAGAAGGGAGAAATGATCTAGAGTGCATGTGTTGCATCTAGAGGTGGACTTAGTGTTCAATTGAGCTTGTGCATCCGTTGCACGTGGTGAGAGTCAAGTGATGGATTTAACTTGTTACTCTTGGAGTTTGCCGACTCCTAGACGGCGTGGGAGGCGTCGTGCGCGGTGATCTTCTCAAGAAGCTTGTGAGAAGACCCGGCGAAGTTGTAAAGGTCGGAGCTCACCTACCCGGAGCGGGAAAGAGCTACCACTAGTGGATTTGGGGTGGAAGGCTTAATTCGTGGAGCCCGTCCGATTAGTTCGGGCTTACCTCAACGTGGATTAGGGGAGACCGGCAAGTCTCCGAACACCACGGTAAAAAGAGATTGTGTCATTTGTGGTTTGCTTCCTTGTATTCTATTTACCTTCAAGCAATTTAAATACTTAAAACATATTTGATTGCTTGTCAACCTAGGATTGCAAACCTTCGACATAGGATAAAATTGTTGGTGCACTTAGGCGAATTTATTTGACTTAGACACTGTTTGTACTAAACCAACTTGAATTTAGTTTCCGCACTGTATACTTGGTTTAGACAAATAGAAAATGTCTTGAATTGCTAATATTAATTTGAAAAGAATTTTTAAACCACCTATTCACCCCCCTCTAGTCGGCCACCTCGATCTTACACTCGGCCGTAGTACTTATTTTTCGCTTGGAGGGTGATGTCGTCACCCTCCTCGGTGCCATCGTGTCCAAGCATCCTTGTTTCGACTTGTAGCTTCATTCGCTCCCTACAAGTAGTATCAACTGTTGTGATTACAAACTAAACAATGAATAATGGGGACTACGATGAGGCCACAAAGGGGTTGCCCGGAGCCTGAAAATAGCAGTAGGGAGTGGATGCAGAAGATGTATATTATGCCTATGCTATTGCTTAGTTTTTTCTCTAAAAAATGAATCATCTCTCCTTCGTGGTGCCCTAAGGGACATATTTATAGCCATATAGAGATTGTTTATACAAATACCCCCTTGGAGGTTATACAGTAAGGGCAAATATGCATATTCCCAAGCATAGTCATTTTAGGCTTGCCAAAGTCATATAATGTATTGGACTTTTTGATGCAGTGGGCCGATTAGACCAAAGTGGAGGCCACTCCTCCAAAAAGTGCGTTTTCCATATGATACAACAAAAATTCTCACCTTGCAAAGGGCCTCAATGAGCCTACCAATGATCTGTATCAACTAGTCCATTCTACGTAATCCGTCTAAAGGTAGTATTACATGCGGTGCATATAAAGTTTGTGTTAGAATCAAACAAGTTCATTGTACTCTCTCCGGTTATAAGTATATATTATTTTGGATAACTTTAACTATCAATATCTTTTTAAATATTTAAGTTAGTCATATATAGTTTATATGTATAGATTTGTCTCAAAAAACACTTACATAATATTATAACTTTATTAGGTTTTATAATATATAATAGTAAAAATTAGTAATCAAAGTTATGTTTTGAAGACCATATCAATATCTAAAACAACCTATCCACGTCAACGAGCTGCAGTAAAGGTCCTATCTCGTTAACCAAACACTGTAACTGTACTAGCATGACACAATTATTACCAGAGATCAGCGTTCACATTCAACTCTCAAACCTGGAGGTCGTCAGTTTATATATAGCAGATGCATGAGCGCTAGCAGTTGTGGCGGGGGAACGGGGCAACGTTGGCACTATTATACCCCGTTGAACGTTTCAACACGGAACAATGCAGTGTACTTCCATCAACCACACGGAGACTACAAGTCTCCAAGACTCCAACGCGGCTTATAGTACAAGTATACTTCCATCGACAAGACGGAGACTACAAAGTCTCCAACGCGGCTGAACCCGTTCATTTCGACTTCAGTTTCTGATTTATATTTTACTATTTATAAATTTCGTATTTTTTTAAACTTATGATTTTTTTAACTTTTTTGTCGGGTTTTTCCCATATTCGTTTGTATTGTCCGTGATGAGTTAGCATATTTTTTCTATTTTTAATTCTTTTAAATTTAATTACGCCAAATAAGTTACCTTTAGTTACAGTAAAATTTCAATCGCTACAGTGTAATTTCAGTCATAAGCCACAGCTTTTCAACCTAACGGAGTGGGAGACTACGAGCCTGTTCGGCAAGTGACAAGCCAGGCGGCTTTTGGCTTTTGCTACAGTACCTAACTTTCAAATTGAGTATTTTCTCAAGACGGAGTCTACAAGTTAAACGATCTACACGTTAAAAGCCCAACATCTGTACCAGCAAAAATCATAAGTGAGTATCTGTCTCTCCGTAATCTGTACCGTAAACAGCCAAAATCTAAAAATTTCAGCCAAAAACCATAAGCCGCAGCCAAAAAGAACAGGCCGTACTACAAGTCTCCAACGCGGCTTATAGTACAGGAACTAAGAAACATCGTTTGGTTGACTTGACCCGGAGCACCCATGGTTTGGTTGACTTGACCCCCTCCTCCCTTCATAACCACGAGACCACAGCTAAACTGAGCCACTCGCATCCAACGCCAAGGAGCCACCAACCTCGCTCTAATTCAGATCAAACCGATCTGCCAATAATACATCGCATAGTGGCGTAGTGCGTAAATATGGACCATGAGCGCGTGCACCCAAACGCAGCGCCGGCGGGCAACGTGGAGATGGGCCATCCAGCCCCAGCCGTGGGCCCGTCGCTGCCGACGGCGCACGGCCAGGCCGTGAACCAGCAGCAGCTCGGCGGGCACGGGCCGAACAACTGGGTTGGCAACGACGCCAACACGCTGCTCGTGGTGGCCACGCTGATCACCACGCTCACGTACCAGCTGGGCACCAACATCCCCGGCGGCTACTGGCAGGAGACAAAGTGGCACGACGGCAAGCTTCTCTACCGCGCCGGCGACCCCATCATGCGCGACCTGCACCGGCCCAGGTACGCACGCACCGTGACTAATAGCTACTTGACTGGTGGTTCGATTAATTTCCGGTATGCGACTATTGCGACGGTTCAAGAACATTGGAATACTGGCATGAATGGCAGGTACTGGGTGTTCATGGCGGCGAGCTGGGTGGGGTTCGGGAGCTCGATGGTGATGACGCTGAGCCTGCTGGTGCGGATGTCGGTGGACTCGCGGCACGTGCGGTGGTCGTTCGCTGTGGCCTACTCCAGCCTGGTGCTCACCTTCGTCGTGTCGCAGCCCAGGACGCACCTGTCCCTCGACATCCTCGTCTGGGCCGCCGTCCTCGCGTTCCTCTGGCTCACCGTCAGCGTCCGCCCGGACCACCGCACGCGCATCATCCAAGCGCTCTGCTGCAGCCACCACAGCTGACGCACGGATCAGTTACATCGGACTCACTTAAAACAGTTTTCACTATCACGGCTCGAGAACTGGTAGCTTGTTAGCGATGAGGTTTTTTTTGAAACAAACTATTAGTGACGAGATGGTTGTTTAATTGGCTTTTCTTAGCTAGTGAACCAAGATGAAGTACTTGTTTCAATTTGCGTGTTCCAAGTCGAATTGTAACCATGAGGGAAATCGCAAAGATGTTCGGCGAAGATGATTGCCTCTGGATTTGGACACCTGAAAACAAATCTCAAATCAGAAGAAAAAGCAATCTAAATTACCGGATATGAATTTCAACAGCAAGTCATTCGACTGCTCACTCTCGACTCTTTTGCTCACACTCAATGACCACTTCGATCGCTCGGCGTTCAACCGATCACTTTGAGGGCTCGCTATGACCGCTCGCTTGATCTTCTTTGCACGCAATTGAAATCTTCCTGCTCAAAATCTTCAGTTGCTCGAACATGAACACGCCGAAGACAATACTGTGCTCGTATCACGCAAGATCAATATGTGTTAACACGCCGCCGCCGAGGACACAAGAAAACGATGCTTAGAAAACATGTCGCCGACACCGACTAACTTTTCCTGTAATAGACCTGATTTATCATTTCTGAATCTTGTTCTGTGGCTACAAAGCATCCTTACAGCACCCCTAAAAACTCTAGCAAAAAAAGCCTCGCAAAGCCACGGCTAAAACCCTTAGCCTTTCCCTGCTTTTATATGCTACAGCCTTAAACCGTGTTCAACTTAAACATGAAGATGAAATCCTACCTCTTCCTCAAATCAAGAGACCCGAAACTCTTCTGAACATGCGCTTTATCCAAACTCTATCTCTTTCAAGTTATGGACTCCATCCACAACTCCTAACTCGACACGTGACAAAGCCTCCAGGATCGCACCTCCCATATCTTCATCACGCCTCATCAACTTCCATGTTGAAGCCTCCTGGACTGCACTGCCTGTATCTTTTCCACACATCATCACCTCTGATCTCCACATGCTTCAGTGTTAGCCCGACCACCTCGCATGACATCCTCAACCGTCTAGACTTTAGACTACTCATTACGACCGCTAGCTCAACAAATACTCGAAAACTATAAGTACTCAAGAAATACCATTGCCTCACTCAAAATACTCAGAAATCACAGGCATCGAGCACTCCCAGTCTACGACTACGACCATCAACTAGTAACCACACCATTGGCTACCGAGAACCAACAGCATACTGTAACACTGACAACCGCTACGACCATGCAGTACCCACCTGGTACTCTAGCAACGACTATCAATCGCCAACCGCCATGCACAGATCAGTCAACCACTGATCTAACACAAGTACTCGAGGTACTCAAAGAACACAAGAATTAAATCACTTGTACCAACCATGAAATTTACGAGTACAAACTATGAAGCCTACGACAATCGATCACAAAGTCTTTGACTTCGGACCACAAAGTCAATGACTACTGATCACAGTCTAAAACCACCGACCAGCAAAGTCTACGACTACTAAGTACAAAGTCTTTAACTATCGAGTACCAACCAGTAAAGTCTACGATTATCGACTAGTAAAATATATGACTATTGAGTATCAACCGGTAAGGTTCACGACTATCGAGTATCGAGTAGGTACTGTAGCTACGACCATGAAAGAGTGCTTTAGCTACAACTATCGATCATATACTGTAGCTGATGACCTTACGACCATCAATCAGTTTACTGTCACTTATGACTTGTTAAATTTTGCTTATGATCGGTTCACTGTTTAAGGTTGAAATCTATGATTACCTTCCATAGTCGAAGTCGGGCAAGGTCGAAGTCAAACGTGGTCGAAGTCTACCATTATCGAAGTTAAACATGATTGAAGTCGGACGTGGTCGAAGTCTGACATAGTTGAAGTCTGACGTGATCGAAAACAGATGTGGTCGAAGTCGGACATGGTCGAAGTCTGATATAGTCGAAGTCTGCCGTGATCGAAAACAGACGTCGTTGAAGTCGGACGTCGTTGAAGTCTGACATGGTCAAAATACCATGGTCAAAATATTGTGGTTGAATCTTGACGTGCTCAAAATGCCATGATCACAAGGCCAATCGGATCAGCCATCACAAGGCCGATCAGACTATTGTCCGATACTTCAATGACACTCAAACGTCAGTCGATACTCCGCTACCACTTGAATACCGTTCGATACTGTAAGTCTACTTGAATGTTGTCCGATACCATACGAACCCGGTCGAAACCACTCGGAGCAGACCAAAACCGCTTGGAGCAGACCAAAACCACTCGGAGCAATCAAAATGACTCGAACCCAACTAAACAGCTTGGAGCAAACCAAAACCACTCGAAGCAATCAAAACCACTCAGACCTGACTGAAATCACTCAGAGCAAACTAAAACCACTCAGACGCTATCCAAAACCACTCGAACTGGACTGAAACTTTCACAAATGCAAATTCCAATAAAATCAAATGTCAACTATTTATCATCAACAACATGCCCGACCATCACATGGTGTCACAATCTCCCCCTTGACGAATACATTGACAACACCTCAAAAACTCTTGAGTGAGAGAATTTGCGAGAGAATTTGCAGAAGGAACTGACCACAACCAAAAGTGCACAGAGAGGACAGACAACTAACAAGCCTCATGACCAAAATTTAAAAGAAGACTCACAATCAAGCTAATCTTTTCGTCACAATCAAGCTAATCTTTTCGATGAACATCACAAGGTGCTATCTACAATCAATCTAGTCAAAATCTTTTAGTCATATCATATTTTAGTTCAAGTAGAGCAAATTGATTACAACATATTACGAATACGACTACAAAGTAAATGAGTAAATATGATAAAGACAACTCTACTACAAATCATTTGATTTCAAAGACTTGAACTTGATGAATTATTTAACAAGTATAATAAACTGAGCTTTTGAAACATTTAAACACCAAGCTCCTCCTCAAAATAATACCATCTCACTCAACAAAAGAGCAAATTGAGAACAAACAAATAGTTAAGAGAGAAAATGAGCAATCTAAAAAAGGTATTTTATGACCACTTGTAGAGCAACATTACCTTTTTCACATGGTGTAACCAAAAGGTGAACTCTTGAAAGCCATCAAAGGGATTGAAGAACAGCCAAGTATTCCAATCAAGCAATGTTGTAAAAGGCTGGAACCCACTCAAACACATATTCTTCATCCCGTGTTAGATGGTCTTACATCACAAAAAGCATCAGTTTCATAGTACTGGGGTTAGTGAAATACGACTTAGGAATCTAGTACTGTGACATACGACGGATAGGAGCAACAACAGGCACTATAAAGATTTAAGTGAAGCATTAGCATCTGACAAATTTTGACCATACAGACGTTGAAAAGCATATTCGACTTGAGCAGTAAAAGTTGGTCGAAACCCTCTTAAGAAGCTAGTCCGGCCGCAGGAAATAGCTAGTCGAAAATCTCGTTCAACCCCTCTGGTCCGACCACAAGAACTAGTTGGTCTGATCGCCCGAGATCGGTCTAATTGTGTCTATAAGGTCTAACCCTTGACAAGTCTAAGCGAGTAGAAGACATTGGTTAAACTCTGGTTGTTGAAACACTGGTCGTAATATTGATCCGACCATGCTATTTGAACCACGTGTAAAAGTTGATCTAACTGGTCCTGTTGCAAAAACTCCTAACCCTACAGAAGGATGATTAGAGAGAGCAGAGCGACAACCTGCAGATGATTGGTTAGAGGGGGCAAAGCAACAATAAGCTCCTGAATATGCATAACACAGATTAGAGGGAGCAATGCGACAACAAGGAGCTTGCAAAGATCCTATTTGAGAACGCTTTCTTAACCTAACTCTCTTTTCTTTCTTAGCTTTCTGAAGGCAGAATTGAGCCAAATGACCATCTCTATCATAGTGAGTGCATTCATATTTGACTTGATGAGTGTTCGTGTCACTAGTCTTCATAGCACCCATTTTGGTAGAGGTGTCCTTTGCGATACCAGCAGATTTAAAGATAATCTATTTTGGTTTGGATTCTACTTTAAATTTTCTAGGCTCAGAACCTTAACAATCTTAGGAGAATTATTCTTGGAATGCTCAACAAAATTAAATCCTAGACCACAATTCTTCACACTTGTTTTTGATTTGTCTAAGATCATATTCAAATTCTTCTTGCCAAAAAAACCTCTCTAAGGTATCCTTAAGATACTCATTTTCTTTAGCCAATGTGGGACATGATGCGCACTTAATAGATTCATTTGCAAGACCCTTAGAGGCACTAGACTGAGCCAATTTCTCTTTTTCAGCAAAATCGTTAAGTTGTCTAGTCAATGCTTCTATTTCAATATTAAGTCTAGGATAGTTGGAGTAAGAAAGAGTCTCATGATAAAGCATTTGTTGAATTAATTCCTGAGATGAGTTAAGTCTAGCCTGAAGCAAATTACACTTAGAGCAAGCTTTAGATTGAGTAGAAGAACTAGACTTGAGCTTTTCAATTTCATCATATGCAATTTCATCACAAGGGTCGTCTGTGAATTTTAATTCATCAAGGCTAGCAGATATATCACCAAATTGAATCAAGTTTGATGCATTAATTTTTCTAGCAGATTCCAACTAAGAATATAAGACTTGACAAGACTCACAGGAATGATCATTAGGAATAGAAGCTGTTAGTCTATTGATTTCAGAATTTAAGCTCTCACCACTAAATCGTGATTTTTAATTTTCTTTTTATATTTTTTGAGCTCCTCTTTCAATCGAAGCACAACATGAGATAAATTAGTATAAGAAGGTTTTACCTCATCAAGATCACTATAGATGTCATTATTGTTGAGCTCCTGCCACAAAGCACATCCTTGTAAAGTCCTTCGTCTTCTGGCCATTGCCCTCATCGTCCCTTCTATAATCATCATCACTCAAATCAATCTCATTAAGTGCTGAAATTATTTTGTTGGCCACCCTGCGATAATTGTGCTTTGTGTTTGGGTCAATCTTTACTTGAGAGCAATGAGTTAGATCCTTATCCTCCTTGCTCCCCAGTTTGGGGCAATTTATCTTGATGTGGTTTTGCTCACCATATTTATAGCATCTGATTAGGCCTCCTCTCTACCTTGATATGATGTTATTAATCACCTTGGCCACCTTATTGGAGAGAAGTACAGGCTGCTCCTCTAGATTCTCCTCTAATTCTTCACCTTAACTTGAGCACAATGCAGACAAAGAAATAATAGATGAACTAGAAGAATTGTCAGCTTGGTTATCACTAGACCCAAAGAATTAGACTTGTTTATCCTAACCAAAACATCAATCTCATATGTTTTCATCTTGGAATAAAAATCGTTTAAGGTAAGTGTTTCCATACTAATAGAATGATTGATAGTAGAGACTAAAACATTCCAAACAGACATATCCAGAGAATTCAAAATTTATCGAGCATTGTCAGAATCAGTATATATGACACCAACAATTACAAATCACTAATAATCTTATTGAAGCGATCCAAAAGAGCATCTATTGATTCTCCATGTTCCATTTCATATTTAGAATACTCCTTTTTTAATTGATTCTGACACACATACCTTTAACAAACTTTGATCCTTCATGGTAATCGGCTAGAATAGTCCAAATTTTATTTGCAGATTTAATATGAGCAATTATAACAAACTCATTTCTACATAAACCTTGCAATAAAATATTTCTAGCCTTAGTATTAGCTTCTACATCCAGAGTGTTTTCAATGGTAACGACAGAGGGTGCTTCATATGAATTTTCAATTTTTTCTTGCTAAATAGCATTAGCTTGTGCTTGTAGAAAGACCTCCATATGTGTTTTTCAGTAAAAACAATCTGATCCATCAAAAAATGGTGGCTTACGTAAGAACCGATCCTGATATGATGTCATTGCAACTTGGATTTGATACCACTTATAGGATCGTATGGCGCAATCAAAGAGCGGTGAATGATTGCCTCCGCTTTTTAATTCCTGAAAGCAAATCTCAAACCAGAACAAAAGGCAATCTAAATTACCGGATATGGGTTTCAACAGCAAGTCATTTGACTACTCACTCTCGACTCTTTTGCTCGCACTTGATGACCACTTCGATCGCTTGACGTTCAACCGATTGCTTCGACCAAACCTCCCTTGCACATAGTTGAAATCTCCTTCTGCTTGAAATCTTCAGGTGCTCGAACATGAACACACCAATGACAACACCGTGCTCGTATCATGCAAAATCAAGATTTGTTAACACGCCGCCACCGAGGACACAAGAAAACAATGCTCAGAAAGCATGTCACCGATGCTGACTAACTTTTCCTGGAATAGATCTAATCTATTGTTTCTAGATCATGTTTTGTGGCTACAAAGCGCCCTCACGGCACCCCTAAAAACACTAGCACAAAAAGCATTGCAAAGCCACGGCTAAAACCCTTAGACTCTCTCTGCTTTTATATGCTAGAACACTAAACCGTGTTCAACTCAAACATGAACATGAAATCCTATCTTTTTCTCAAATCAAGGGACCAGAAGCCCTACCAAACATGAGTTTTCTCCAACTCTACATGTTCCATATTATAGACTCTATCCATAACTCCTAACTCAACACGTGACGAAGCTTCCAGGATCGCACCTCTTACATCTTCATTATGTCTCATCAACTACCGCGTCGAAGCCTCAAGGATCGCACTGCCCATATCTTCTTCACGCATCACCACCTCTGATCTCCATATGCTCCAGTGTTAGCCCGACCACCTCGCATGACATCCTCAACTGTCTGGACCTTAGATCTCCCCATCCTAGTCCCGGTCCTCCTCGTCACCGACCATGATCATCTCCACGCCCACCTGCACATGCAAAGACCAAATAAATATTTTCCCAGCACAACTCTTCCCAACTAGACCATTGAAAGATAAAGCTCCATTTAAGTTGGTTTTGGTGTTAATGACAAATGCCATTATAACATTATGATATTAATGACATATACTTTATAATGTTTTGGTGAAAATGATAAATGAATTTATGAGACTAATATGTTTATTTGAGTTTATCTTTGGTTAGTCTCATTTGGATGAAAAGGTGAAATCAAAGAGGTATGCATTCGAAATCGCTTTCTCATTTACAAATGCATTCCTTAGATCCAAAATATAGATTGAACTCCTCAATTAGTCTAAAATGAATATGTGCATATGTCTTCACTATATACACTTGTATGCACACATTTAGGGGGAGCTCTCTATATATTTTGGAGTTTCATAAGTATTGATCCATGCTTTCTTTAATACGCATATTTGGGATCTTTACTTTGAAATAAATTCTTGAGTATATATAACTTGTGTAGTTCGTATATACTCATGTGCAATTGGGTTGTCATCTAACTTCTCCATTATGTGTTAATGGTTGAATGCCTAAATGACAACCGGATGAGTAAGCTTTGTCTAAAGCTTATTTTAGAGTATACATTTGTTGTGTACAAGGTGTATACTCGCAAATCATTTTCATATCTCATTATTTGTTGAGATTGTCATGAATTACCAAAATGGTGAAGTTTGGTAATCGATGACAATTGTTCTGTGGACTAACAGTTTCCATGAGTTGGATGCAGAGTTTAGGTTCCACAAATAAGAACGACTTGGAATGACTTCATGTGTTGAAGATCATCAAGTCAAGATTGAGAAGAAGATAGTTTCATGAGTTGAAGGCTATCAAAGAAGAAGATGGATTCATGTGTTGAAGGCCATCAAGAAGAAGATGCGTCATGAGTTGATGCATGTTCAAATGGAGATGATCATGTGTTGATCATCAAGACAAGTGAAGACCATCATGTATTGATGGAGTTGATGAAAAGAATGCATCATGAGTTGATGCCTATCAAGACGATGACCCAAGGCAAAGGTATGACTAGTTAGGGCTAAGGATGTGTTCCTAGTCTTTTACCGGTCTTGGTGTTTGGTTGGAAGACCGGATTGCTAGTGTAGATTGCCGTACTATTAAGAGGGGTCATGTCTAGTAGTTTGAGTCTCATCATGTATTGATAGCTCAAACCTCACTTGTTCTAGCTCATCTCGACATGAGGCTTATACATGCGAATGTGTTTTGCAAATAGTCGAAGCTCATATATTGAATTCTAGCAACATGGGACTATGCATTGCAAATATGCTTTGCAAGTGCTTGAAGTCCATGCACCTACTCCTTGTGGCATGATCTAAGTTTGCAAATGTGTTTTGCAAAAGTTGGAGATCATGCATTATCCCTTGGCATATTCTAAGATTGTTTACTGCTATTTCCTTGGATTGGACCATGGTAGTGACTCCTTGGATGTTCTTTGATTTCTGCATTGATCTAATGTGTTTGAGATCATGCAAATAGATGGGTTGTGTAGCCCTCTGAATAAGATTTCCATAGAGTCCAAGATCACTGAATTCCGACATCGGAGTCAAAAGTTATGACTATTTTTCCGAGTGTCGTCTGTGCTGAAAAACCAAAAACGGAAGTACCACAATTTGTACTGCGGTAGTTTCGATTTTTGCGGAAGTACCGCAATTTGTACTGCGGTAGTTCCGATTTTTCCGGTAGTTCCGATTTCCGAGCGGAATGTTTTTTTCCAAAGAGCGACTTTTTGAATGACTTGGCCTCGGGAAAATCGGAAGTACCGCAATTTGTACTACGGTAGTTCCGATTTCGCTGAGAAACGGCTAGTTTTCTGACCGTTGGCGAGGAAAACGGAAGTACCGCAATTTGTACTGCGGTAGTTCCGATTTTCCTGATTTTTCAGGGGTTTGGCTCCAACGGCTAGTTTTCTTGTGTGGGGTATAAATACCCCCTTGTGGCCGGTTGGAGAAGGTGTTGTTTCATTCATTTCTATGTTCTTGAGCTAGAGTGAGGCTCTCCACTCAATTGTGCATGTGTTGCACTTTGTGAGAAGCGAGAGAGGTTCTAGAGTGCATGTGTTGCATCTAGAGGTGGACTTAGTGTCCAATTGAGCTTGTGCATTTGTTGCACATGGTGAGAGTCAAGTGAGGGACTTGGCTTGTTACTCTTGGAGTTTGCCGACTCCTAGACGGCGTTGGAGGCGTCGTGTGCGGTGATCTTCTCAAGAAGGTTGTGAAAAGACCCGGCGAATTTGTGAAGGTCGGAGCTCACCTACCCGGAGCGGGAAAGAGCTACCACTAGTGGATACGAGGTGTTTCAGCTTAATTCGTGGAGCCGGTCCGATTTGTTCGGGCTAACCTCAACGTGGATTAGGGGAGACCGGCAAGTCTCCGAACACCACGGTAAAACATCGTTGTGTCGATTGTGGTTTGTTTCCTTGTACTTAATTTATATTCAATTAATTTACATTCATAGACTCAATTTGATTGCTTGTAAACCTAGGATTGCAAACCTTGACCTAGGATAGCATTGTTGGTGCACTTAGGCGAATTTGCTTGACTTAGGCGCTATTGTACTAAACTAACTTGAATTTAGCTTCCGCATTGTTTCCTTGGTTTAGGCAAATAGAAAAGGTCTTGTATTGATTAGTATTAATTTGTAGAGAATTTTTAAACCACCTATTCACCCCCCTCTAGTCGTCCTCCTCGATCTTACAACCATCATCAGTCCACACACTCAAACCACACATTTAACCATCACTCAAAACCAACCAGGTCATCCACAACCACTAATCTCATCGCTATCCAGAAATCACCCTCAGAGTACTTATTACAACCACCAATTCCATCATTTTTCCAAAAGACCAACTTCAGGCCACTCATTATGACCGCTAGCTCAACAAGTACTCAAAAACTACAAGTACTCAGAAAATACCATCGTTTCACTCAAAACACTCAAAAATCATAGACATCAAGCACACCCAGTCTATGACTATGACCATCAACCAGTAACTGCACCATCGGCTACCAAGAACCAACCACATACTGTAGCATCGATAATCGCTAGACCACCCAGCACCCACTAGTACTGTAGCAATGACCACCGATCACCAACCACCATGCACAGATCAGTCAACCACTAACCCAATGTGAGTACTTGAGGTACTCAAAGAACATAAGAATTATAGCACTCATATCAACTATGAAGTCTATGAGTACAGACCGTGAAACCTATGGCAACAGATCACAAAGTCTTTGACTTCGGTCCACAAAGTTAACAACTACTGATCACAAGTCTAAGACCACTGACTAGAAAAGTCTATGACTACTGACCAGCAAAGTCTATGACTACCAAGCACAAAGTCTTTGACTATCGAGTACCAACCAGTAAAGTCTATGACTATTGACTAGTAAAATCTATGACTATCTAGTATCAACCAGTAATGATGAGGACATCCTGAAGACACCAATTGGACCGATTACACAAGCACGAGCTAAACAAATTAATCAATAGGTGAATTCACTCCTATTTGAATTTGGTTATAATTTACGTGAGAACTGGATACTAACTCATTCCAATATGTTGTGTGTTATCAAGTTTGAACGATGTAAACCTTTTGGAATTGGATCCATGGAGGAGAAGCTAATGGAGAAGAAATATTTGGAGTCAAGCAAGGGAAGACTCGCAAGTCCTCATTGCCACATCGGATCGACCACGAGAACAATCAAATTCATAAAGATGCTTCGGACTTTCAAACAATTTCAACTGGTATAAAAAAACTACCTTCGGATCAGTCTGATCGACCTCAGATGTGTTCAGGACCGTTCGATCCACATCGGGTGCTCACAAGACCTTCGGAACTTTCGGACCAATCTGAATGGTTTCGACTGTCCAAGCCATCCGATCAGTGTTGGACACTCAGATGCTTAGGAGACGTTCAAACCACTCCGAACGATCGCACCATCTGATCTTCCACGAACTGTCTGATCACCTTGGAAACGTTCGGCCCACTCCAAATGAGTCATACCATTCGATCTTCAATGAACTGCCTGATCACCTTGGAGATGTTTAGACCGCTCCAAATGTTCGTTCATTTTGTGATGTTCGATCGGTTTTGGACGGTCGATAGCAGTGGTGACATTCGGACTGCTCCGAATGTTCGCTCTTCTGCATCGTTCAATCAACTTTGGACTATCATTATTTATGGAAACATTCAAACCAGGCCAAATGATCCCACCGTTGGATTGGCTGAAGACGCTTGTAGCCATTCGATTGACTTGAAGGTGTTGGAATAGTATGACCGTATCTCTGATCGTATACCTGGCGTATAAAGGCAATGACTTTCACATTTGAGGCCCGATCGAGGTGATCTTGGATTCGTTGGAAAGCTTATTTCAATGGCTACGTAATGAGGAGGATTTATCTTTAAAAGCATTATGGATTTTTATTTTTTTTATTTCTTTTTTGTGAGAATCCAAATCTAAAGCACTTCAGAGTTGAGTAGGAGACCTTGCGGCCTCCCAAGGGTTACATAAGCCTTGTGATATGTAACTTTTTGGTAAACCACGATTAAATTTGTTACTATCAAGAGAGATCTATATGCTTATTCTTTCTAGATCCATCTGATTGCATCCTAGAGGAGAATTGGACGTTTCTCTACATCGTTGTTCTTATGATTCCTTGTGATTCTCATGAGCTGCGATGCGTCTACTTTGTGGTCGGGTAGACAAGATCACGAGCATGCGGCTGGGTAAATTTTTTTGTCGCAGGTTTCTATTCTGATAGTGGTTGGCGCCATCGGTTTGTCAGGTTGCATGGATCCAAATTATCATTATCGATTCTACGTCATGAAGATTGGGCACCCCATATCATATTAGTATCAGAGCACGGTTGACATAGTAGGATTATTTACCCTAGCTTTTAGATTAGTTTCTTACTGTTTATTACCTAGATTCCACAAAACTGAAAATTGCCATAAAAAAATCCAAACTCTAGTTTTTGCATCTATTAGTCTCGCAAGTTTTGTTAAGTTTTCATCCATTAGAATTTTTATTTAAGTATTGATCGTTGTGTTTCCTTTGCATCTCTTAATCGTTGTGTTGTTTTCATTGTTTCATCCAATTGTAGTAATCACAGTGAGCCTCGCTCATAGTATTTCCTTTCATTTTTGAGACTAGCTATTGACATTGCATCAAGGGCTGCTCTTAGTAGTAATCACACTTATTGAAATATGAGTTTTTGCACCAAGAAGGTAGTCGACGTATAGAAAGAGCCACGGTTTAAACAAAAATATATGTATACAGAAAAGAAGTGAAGAGACAGAGAGAGAGAGAGAGAGAACTTTGTGGCCAAAGTCTACGTCAAAAAAATCAAAATTGTGTGATTATATCCTTTTTGAGTAATTTGTGCCCTTGTATCCTTAATATTGCAATTGGCTAGCATCTCTCCTAGTATTTTGTGCAAAACGAGCTATCTATTCCTCCAATATCAGGTTACCTCTATTTAGCTCCTTCCTTTGTTTGTACTGAGTCACATTGATCTTTACGTGTGCGTGCATGCACTTCACTTAAATCTTTTGGATCAGCACTTAGGCAAAGTATTCTAGCTTGAGTTAAACTTTACAATATCCAGGATTTCAGATTGCATATGTAAACCCTGTCCATCCAAGCTCCACAAATAAGCCGTTGTTATAACAGTGCTTATGTAATTGGATTCGCTTGATCTATCACCTTGTGTTGTCTACCATCATAAAAGTATGTGCAACTCCTCACTTCCATCAAGGATGCATAAGAATTTTGGTTGGTAAGAGAAGGTGAGGTTGAGTGAATTCCACAAATAAAATCTTCGACATGCATAGTTTCTTTTCTTGTGCAGCATATAGTACACAAGCTGACCTTGAGAAGCTCATGAATGGTTTCAACTCTCAGTTGATTGACAACATGAGCATCCTGATGAGGGGATACTAGAGGAGCTTTGCAAAGAGTGGGGCCCCGTTGGCGTCCATGCAGGAGATGTTGAGCTCGACAAGGAAAGGGCTGCACGATTCACTAAAGAAGCTCCAGTCGATCGACCTGCTGCCAATGCGGTTCGGCCACCCCTTCTCGAGCGTGGGGGAGGTGTTTCGACGCTGACCATGGCCAAAGGAAAGACCGTGGGCGTGGACATGGTCGTGGGCGCGGCGGTGTCTCCCACATTGAGGACGTCGACGATGATTTTTGGCTACACCGCAACTACAATTATCAACGTCATGGCCGTTATCATGATGACCCGCATGTGAAGGAGAAATTTGGGGAACTCAAATTCATTATTCCAAAATTTGAAGGTGCTTCCGATCCAGATGTGTATCTCACATGGGAGCTTAAGATAGATGAGATTTTTTGGATGCACAATTATTTAGAGGAGAAGAAGCTACACATGGCGTCACTTGAGTTTGATGGGTATGCGTTGATTTGGTGGGAGCAAGTGTTAAACCAAAGAGAAGATAATGAGGAACCTCCAATTGTGACATGGGCTAAAATAAAGCAAGAGCTGATGAGAGATCAATCTCCGTATAAGTTAGTTTTGATGATAATGACAAATACTATTATGATATTTTGGTGATAATTACAAATATATATGTGAGACTAATATATTTTTTAAGTATATTAATGCTTAGTCTCATTTGTATGAAAAGGTGAAATCATTGAGGTGTGCATTCGATATCTTTCTTATAATCTTGTTGCATTTCTCACATCCAAATATATGATTAAATGACAAATCTATTGTGAGACTAATATATTTGTGTAAGTGTATTATTGCTTAGTCTCATTTGGATGAAAAGGTGAAATCAAAGAGGTATACATTCAAAATCACATTTTCATTTATTAATGCATTCCTTAGATCTAAAAAATATAGATTGAACTCCACAAATAGTCTAAAATGAATATATGCATATGTCTTCACTACACATATTTGTATGCACACATTTAGGAGGAGTTTACTCTATGTTTTGAGGTTTCTTAAGTATTGATCCATGTTTCCTTTAATACACATATTTAGGATTCTTACTTTAAAATACATCCGTTGAGTATATATAGCTTGTGTAGTTTATATATACTCATTTGCAATCGGATTGTCAACTAACTTCTCCATTATGTGTTAATGGTCGAATGATTATTGACAACCAGATAAGTAAACTTTGCTTAAAACTTATCTTGAAGTATACAAGTGTTATGTACATATTGTATACTCGCAACTCAATATTTCTATCTCACTATTTGTTGGGATTATCATGAATTACTAAAAAAGGGAATATTGTTGAATCTAGTTCCTCCATTATGTGTTAATGGCAAAGTTTGGTAATTGATGGCAATCGATTTGTGGACTAACATTTCCATGAGTTAGATGAATAGGTTAGGTTTCACAAATGAGTATGACTTGGGATGACTTTATGTGTTGAAGATCATCAAGTCTAGATGGAAGATGGCTTCATGTGTTGAAGGCCATCAAGAAGAAGATGCATCATGAGTTGATGCATGTCCAAGGAGAGATGGTCATGTGTTGATCATCAAGTTAAAACCCATCATGTGTTGATGGAGTTCAAAAAGTGGATGCACCATATGTTAATGTATGACTAGTTAGGGCTAAGGATATGTTCCTAGCCTTTTACCGATCTTGGTGTTTGGTTAAAAGACTGGGTTACTAGTACATGTTACCGTACTATTAAAAGGGGTCATGTTTAGTAGTTTGAGTCTCATCATGTATTAATAGCTCAATCTCACTTGCTCTAGCTCTTTTAACATGATGCTTATATTTGTGAATGTGTTTTGTAAATAGTTGAAGCTCATATATGAAATCCTTGTAACATGGGACTATACATAGCAAATGTGTTTTACAAGTGTTTGAAGTCCATGTTTCCTACACTTTGTTGTATGAGGCTTATATTTGCAAATGTGTTTTACAAATGGTTGAAGCTCATATATAATCCTTGCAGCATGTGACTTAGGTTTGCAAATGTGTTTTGCAAGTGTGAGGAGCCCATGTACCTATTCTTTGTGTCATGATTTCAAAAGTATGCAAATGTGTTTTGCAACTTGTTGGAAATCATGTTTGATCCATGTGTGCATGATACTATAGTTTGCAAATATGTTTTGCAAAATCTATTCAGATATCTACACTTGTCAAGAAAATAGGAACTACCGCTGTGTGTGTAGCGGTACTACTGGAGGTCGGAAGCACCGGCTCTATGTGAGCGGTACTACCAGACATCGGAAGTACCAGCATGTGTTGCATGGTAATACCGGATGCGAGTGGTCTGATCGGCTCTGTGTGAGCGGCTCGTCCAGCCGTCTGAAGTACCGACTCTGTATGAGCGGTACTGCTGGAAGGTGGAATACCGGTGTGTGTTACGTGGTACTAACGGACTTCGGAAGCTCCGAATTTTCCTACGGTATGTTTTTCCAGTGAGACACTTGTGTGGTGGTCTTCTCCTCCCCGCAAAATCGGTAGTTCCACATGTGTGGTGCAGTACTTTCGATAATCGGAAGTATCGGAGATTGAACGGTGAAACTTCCGATTTCGATTGTAATGACTAGTTTTTCTGACCGTTGTGAGTGGCGGAAGTACCGGCCGTTTAACGGTGGTACTTCCGATTTCCCTAATTTTCCCTCTCTTGAGTTAGTGTGAGGTCCTCCTCTCAATAGTGCATGTGTTGCACTTTGTGAGCAAGGAGAAGAGATCTAAATTGCATGCGTTGCACCTAGAGTTGGACTTAGTGTCCATTTGAGCTTGTACATTCGTTGCACGTGGTGAGAGTCAAGCGAGGGCTTGACTTATTACTCTTGGAGTTTGCCGACTCCTAGACGGCGTTGTGCGCGGTGAGTTTCTCAAAGAAGATTGTGAGAAGTCTCGGCGAATTGTGAGTAGTGTGGTGCTCGCCATCTCCGGAGTGGAGGAAGAGCAACCTGAGTGGATTGAGATGTTTCGGCTTAATTCGTGGAGTCGGTCCAATTCGTTTGGGCTAACCTCAACGTAGACTAGGGGAGACCGGCAAGTCTCCGAACACCACGGTAAAAAGATAACATGTCTTTGTGGTTTGTTTTCTTAGGCTCAATTTACTTTTAAGTAATTTACATTTATAGAATTAAATTGATTACTTGTCATCATAGAATTACAAACCTTGTCATAGTTTTAAGGTGTTGGTGCACTTAGGTGAACTTATTTGATCTAAGTACTATTTATATTGAATACTTGGTTTAAACAAATAGAATAGGTCTTTATATTGAATTGTTAATAATAATTAGAAGAATTTTTTAAGACCGCCTATTCACGTCAGGAGTTAGGAATCGTGGGAGGGATCTGGATTAGCATCGAATCAAGGAGTAGAGTTTGGACGGTGAGGCGATGGAGGCGAATGGCCGCTGGATTGGTGTCTTTCTTCTTAATAGTTAGAGGGAGGAGGCCAAGAGGCTTGACGGGGAGGTTGCACATGAGAGGATGTGGGGCGTTAACGGGATCAGGAGATAACACCGCGAGTGCGAGGGAGAAGGCCAAACTGCCGCTAGGGAATAGTGCGAGTGTGATGGCCCACCTAGCGGCACGATTTCTCTCAAGAGGAGGGGAGGGGAGGGAAAATGCACCATCACAACTAGTTCTTTCAAGTAATAGAGATATTAAAATATTACAAATGGAGTTATGGAACAATCTATTTTAAAAAAAGCAAAATCACACATATATTTGCTAGTTCCATTAAAGAAGGAAATGAAAAGCATGTCCGGGTAAAGAAGGAAAATAAGAGGAGCGTTGCTCAGATTTGGAGGTTGGAGCTCAGCGCGAGCGTTGGGTTGCGGCTTCAAAGTAAACGCTTAAACGGAGTGAGCAGGCGATTGATCGGGCAATGGGCATTGACCTGCCAATTACAACCTCCCGCTGTCCAAGAAACCTCGTGCCATTAGCTGGTAGCCTCATCCAAACCAGCCGCACATCCATTGCAGTGCATCATGCATGCTTCTACCTTGCAACATTTATCCACATGCAAGTGGTACTTTGTCCCGTTCTCATACCTGTGAATTCAACGAGGGAGAAAAATGTAACTATACGGAGTACTCTCCATTTCTGAATTTGCAAGCAGCATTAAATGAGCATACCAGCAACAGATTACACTAAATGAGAGCATACCAAATCTATCTGAATTGAATTCCAAGCAGCACTAAATGAAAATTGCACTAAATGTCACCTCGTCCAGTTGGAGACATACCCAGGTAGCAAATACGCCCGAGATGGCCGTTCCGGCCGGCGCTTAAAGAAACACGTTGACCGTGACTTGTTGCATCCGCAAGCAAAATGCACCGGTCACGCATGCGCATATCCTCACCAGACAAGCCGTCCCATCAGGATCGATCAAATCACAAGCCTCTTCGCAGTTCACATCCAATTTGCCCTCCTGTCACTCGCCACCATGCTGGGCAACGACGGTGTGATTATGGGCGGTCAAATGTACCCGCCGCCGCCGATGATGCAGCAGCACCAGCATATGATACCGCAGCACATGATGGCGCCGCAGCCGCACGGGCAGGTGGTCGTGAACCAGCAGTACCCGCCGAACAACTGGGTGGGCAACGACGCCAACACGCTGCTGGTGGTGGCGACGCTGATCACCACGCTCACGTACCAGCTCGGGAGCAACATCCCCGGCGGGTACTGGCAGGACACGCAGCTCTCTGTCGACAGCAAGCGGGTGCTGCACCTCGCCGGAGACCCCATCATGCGCGACCTGCACCGGCCCAGGTACAGATCGAGTACAGGCACAAGCTGATTTCTAAACTCGATGATGTGTACGTACCTTGACGCGCGCAAGCATGTAGGTACTGGGTGTTCATGGCGGCGAGCTGGATAGGGTTCGTGGGATCGATGCTGATGACGCTGAGCCTGCTGGTGCGCATGCCGGTGGACTCGCGCCACGTCCGGTGGTCCTTCGCCGTGGCCTACTCCAGCCTGGTGCTTACCTTCATCGTGTCGCAGCCCAAGACGCACCTGACACTGGACATCGCCGTATGGGCGGCCGTCGTGGCCTTCCTGTGGCTCATGATCAGCGTCCGGCCGGAGCACCGGGCGCGCACCATCCGTTTCTTTTGCTGCGACCGCGAGAATTGACCCCGACCAGTCTCTCCTTGTCCTTGGTTGATTAACATGCCGCTAGCTCTCTCTCTCTCTCTCTCTCTCTCTCTCTCTCTCTCTCTCTCTCTCTCTGCCTGTGACTCTGAAAGTAAGCAAAGTTAAGTCCTGTTTGGAATATGGAAATTTGATATGATTCTGCAAGAATTGTGCTATTTTAGTTGTTCTCTTCATGTCTTTCTATTAAATCATTTGTTGTCTCGTAATTTGAGGAGAGCGTTTTTCAGTGGAATTGAAGGGTTCAACCAATCATGTGTTTGAAAGTAAATTGTACTATAATCGGGAAAATCGGCAAAGTTCCGGTAAAAGAACCAAAATTTTCATGGGAAAAATGAAACCTAGAATTGTCCAAGCATACATGGCTTATTATATGACTCCCGTAGTTGCATTGCATTTAGCCTTTCTTACATAGCTTACTTTGACCTAAGAGTGGTTGGCAAGCAAATTAAGCAAATCAGAGCGAACAAGTCACTGTTATTAACGCAGAAGATACGGCTGCTGTGGCCCGCTTGCTCTGGCCCAGGAGAGGTACTAGACCTAGCAGGAGTCGTACAACCTAGATTAGGGTGTGTATAGATATTATCTGGATGTTTTCTTTCTAACTATTATCTAGTTTTGAGATCGTTGGATTAGAGATCCAACAGCCTTTTTTTTAGGGAGGAGATTTTTATTTTGAGGAGGGGGAGATTTTTTTGGAGGGGGTGGGGAAGAATTTATGGCCGTTGGATCTCTAATTTAATGGTCACAAATCTGAATGATAGTTAGGAAGAAAACATCCGGATGATGTTTATCAACACCCCCTAGATTAACCAGAATTCTATGGATGGTGTTATATTCATAATAATACATATTTATGCTTATAATTAGTTGAAACAAATTACTTATCACTACTACATTAATTTATCGCTATATAAAAGCATGGCTAGTCATTACTTTGCTTTGCCCATTTTACCCCTCCATGCTTTGCCCGATAACCCGCTTCCTTTTGCAGCCTCGCGCTTTTACCGAAACGCCCCTGATGCACCTTCCGGGAAGCTTTCGCGTTCCTTATCTCGCACGCCTCGCAATCACCTCGAGTCCACGTCGTCTTCGACACATCCCGACTGTTCTGACCTCAGCGCCACCTGCGCCTAATCCAGTCCTCCGTGTCTCGCCACGACTCCACTCGACGTCCTGCAGCCATCACAGACAAAAAAAAAATACATCGCATAGCACGGCACAAAGCATATAAACATGATTAGTACCAACAAATCCTACTCAAGCGAGAAATGGCCCAAATGACCAACCGGGAAGACGACCACACGTCAAATTTGTCTAATCATAACCCGACCTCGCCAAAAGCCAAAATGGCACGAATCACTCAAACCAAACTCACTCTAACCAAACCACGTGTCAATTACTCATCACCAACTTGGGATTTAGATCACATGGTCTCTCAACTTGACCCGGAGCACCCAGGGACCAGGGTTGACTTGACCCCCACCTCCCTTCATAACCACAAGACCACAGCTAAACTGAGCCACTCGCATCCAACGCCGAGGAGTCACCAGCCTCGCTCTAATTCAGATCAAACCGATCTGCCAATTCATCGCATAGTGGCGTAGTGCGTAAATATGGAGCATCAGCGCGTGCGCCCAAACGCAGCGCCGGCGGGCAACGTGGAGATGGGCCATCCAGCCCCAGCCGTGTACCCGCCGCTGCCGACGGCGCACGGCCAGGCCGTGAACCAGCAGCAGCTCGGCGGGCACGGGCCGAACAACTGGGTGGGCAACGACGCCAACACGCTGCTGGTGGTGGCGACGCTGATCACCACGCTCACGTACCAGCTCGGGAGCAACATCCCCGGCGGGTACTGGCAGGACACGCAGCTCTCTGTCGACGGCAAGCGGGTGCTGCACCTCGCCGGAGACCCCATCATGCGAGACCTGCACCGGTCCAGGTACAGATCGAGTATAGGCACAAGCTGATTTCTAAACTCGATGATGTGTACGTACCTTGACGCGCGCAAGCATGTAGGTACTGGGTGTTCATGGCGGCGAGCTGGATAGGGTTCGTGGGATCGATGCTGATGACGCTGAGCCTGCTGGTGCGCATGCCGGTGGACTCACGCCACGTCCGGTGGTCCTTTGCCGTGGCCTACTCCAGCCTGGTGTTTACCTTCATCGTGTCGCAGCCCAAGACGCACCTGACACTGGACATCGCCGTATGGGCGGCCGTCGTGGCCTTCCTGTGGCTCATGATCAGCGTCCGGCCGGAGCACCGGGCGCGCACCATCCGTTTCTTTTGCTGCGACCGCGAGAATTGACCCCGACTAGTCTCTCCTTGTCCTTGGTTGATTAACATGCCGCTAGCTCTCTCTCTCTCTCTCTCTCTCTCTCTCTCTCTCTCTCTCTCTCTGTGTGTGTGCCTGTGACTCTGAAAGTAAGCAAAGTTAAGTCCTGTTTGGAATATGGAAATTTCATATGATTCTGCAAGAATTGTGCTATTTTAGTTGTTCTCTTCATGTCTTTCTATTAAATCATTTGTTGTCTCGTAATTTGAGGAGAGCGTTTTTCAGTGGAATTGAAGGGTTCAACCAATCATGTGTTTGAAAGTAAATTGTACTATAATCGGGAAAATCGGCAAAGTTCCGGTAAAAGAACCAAAATTTTCATGGGAAAAATGAAACCTAGAATTGTCCAAGCATACATGGCTTATTATATGACTCCCGTAGTTGCATTGCATTTAGCCTTTCTTACATAGCTTACTTTGACCTAAGAGTGGTTGGCAAGCAAATTAAGCAAATCAGAGCGAACAAGTCACTGTTATTAACGCAGAAGATACGGCTGCTGTGGCCCGCTTGCTCTGGCCCAGGAGAGGAACTAGGCCTACGGGAGTCGTACAACTTAGATTAACCAGAATTCTATGGATGGTGTTACATTCATAATAATTCATATTTATGCTTATAATTAGTTGAAACAAATTACTTATCACTACTACATTAATTTATCGCTATATAAAAGCATGGCTAGTCATTACTCATTACCTACATCATGTATTTCATACTTCATCTATATGATGCATATTGTTGCACAATTGCATGATGTTCTAAAAAAAGACACGTAAAGCTTCTGTGTGTTCTAAAAAAATTAATCAGCCAAGGTGACCGTTTGCCACAACATTAATTTAACACCAAAAGGCCGTTGGTAATAGTACCAAGCCTACCAAGAAAATTGCCCCAGTTATATATGCAACAACTAAGATAGGCTTGACCAGGGACCAGCAATGCTGGCCAGACTGGGCCTAGAAAGAGGGCCGAAGCGAGGAGGCCCAATTCGGCCCTAAACCCTACCCATATGTGCGCGCGCTCTCTCCTCGCCTTCGTTTTGGGCCGGCCAAGCCGGCATTGGCCACGGCCCACGGCACGGCAGCATCCATCCCCCCCCCCCCTAACCCTGCTACGCAGCGCTCCTCCCACCCTCACCGACGCCCCGCACGCCGCTCCCCATCCGCCGACCGCCGGAGCGCACGGTTCGCCTCCTCACTCCCTCGCTTCCCCTTCATTCCAGCCCTGATTCCCGTCCAGTTATCGAGGGCGCCGCACTATCGCTGCTGCTTCAAATGCGGGCGGCTGGTGGCCTAGCGGAGTGCTGGAGCTGCGAGGTGCGCCGCGCGAATCGCGACGCTGTTTCCCCGCCTGTACCCTTGTGGTCTCCGTCTGTCGATTCGCGAGCTTGCAGGGGTTGCTAGTTAGTGTATGTAGAATTCCGGTGGCACGGTGCGACGTGTGCTGTAAAATTTTTAGGCTGCCCCCCCCTTGGTTCATGAGCCTTGATGGTTCGTCTAGCTGTTGCCTGCTCGATTTCTTCCTGCTTTTGTAAGGCCACTACTTGTATATTTTTTTAGATAAAGGATATATACAGCCAATACAACCACAAGTTACACGAGCTCTTAGGCTCAAAGCCTCATAACTGAGGAGCAAACAACAACGAAAAAGGGAGCTTAAGGACTATGAAAAAAGCTAGATAGACTACGCTTCAGAACTTCTTCTCCGTCCTTACTTTCAACCAAGACCCTATCCTCAAACGACTGCGCCACCCAAACTTCAGTCTACTTTGCGTGAAGAAGGGCCTCCTAGGCGACGCCTCCAAGGAGACGACAAGGGTCGCCAACGCCGCCCGCCTCACCGAGGCAAGGTTTTCACCTGGAGATCAGAAAACATGAGGGCTGTGGAGTGCCAAGACAACACCTCCAAGAAGGAAAATGGCGCCCGAAGGCGTCATCGTTGTCGGAACCGGTAAGTACACCGGCAAGGCTTTCGCCAGCACCTCCACAGCACCACACGCACTACCACACACAAAATAGACCGCCACCAACACACCGGACGCCTGCACACCTCAAGGTCATGGCCTAGCCACCCTTGAACTCCTCAGAGAGCCGCTTCCTGCAAAAACCGTCTCTGCAGTGTGCTTTTGTTCTTTGTGTGATCCTCTTCCTTGTGGTGAGCCACCACCGGTTCTAACAAATGCATGCTTGCATCGAAGAGAAAAAAGGTATCTGACGGAGAAGACACCCCCGGAGATACCGAAGTCCGCTCCTGCCCCAAATCTGCCACCTCAATCCCCAACAAGGACCTCGGCGAAGAGATACTCTGCTCCGAACCAGAGCAAAGGACCTCCAGCAAGCACTCCGACGAAGCCTGCCGCACCATCCGGCCTCCAGCCAGACCCAGGCCGGCCTCTGGCAACCACCTTCGAACCGGGCCACAGCACCGCCGCTGGATCCGAGCTCGGCCACCGGAGCCGCACGCCGCCAGCCGGCCACCTCGGCGCGGACCGCACGGCCGCCACTGCCCGCCACCAAGCCGGGCCGCAGTGCGCCGCCGCCCCTCCTCGACGCTGCTCCACGCACTCGTCAACGCCGCCCCCACGCCCCCGCACACGCCGTCGGGCCGCCTTCGCGCCGCTGCTTGGGAACCCGCCGCGGCGCCGCCAAGGCCTGACACCAACGAGCCCTAGCAGATCCGGCCGAGGGACGCCCGATCCGGCCACCAAGCCGCTGGATCCACCGCCGACGAGGAGAGCCGCTGCCGGGGAGCTCGCGACCAGAGAAACTAATCCCCACCAAGCAAAGCTGGGGAAGGGGGAAAAGAGCCCCGCCGCCACCCTCCTTGCGACCACCGTCGTCCGGTGGCGCGCTCCGGCGACGGCGAGGAGAAGGGACGGACGGGGGTGGAAGGTGAAGGGACGGACTTTTCAGAGAGAGGAATGAAGAAGCGAGAAGCGGTGGAAGGGCTGGAGAATTTAACCACTACTTGTATATTGTAGTGATTAAATTAAATTGTACAGTTAGTGCACATTATTTTTGTGGGTGGTCGCTAATCTGTGGACATCCGATCGCATAATGTACGTTGTGCTCATGGCATTGATTATCTCCGTGCGGAGTACTCACTCATATTGTTAATGTTTGGTAGTTTTCTGTTTTCCTGTCTTTTTTGCTTGCTCTTGATGTACTTTTTTTTTTTTGCTTAGGAGGGTTGAAAGATCATCGGTTTTAGGCTGTTCAGCTGTTCCTTGAAATGTTGGCGCACGGTCTAGCAACCAATCCCTCAAGGGCTACTCGATGTCCAGTTACTTTGAGGGTGTCGAGTGCACCGTTGGGACTCATCTCTTCCTTGGGCTTCAACAGTGGATGTAAGGAAAAGGTTAAACTTTTCATTGATGTGGATAGGTATAACACCTTATGTTTCTCCTGGCCTCACCAACTCTCTGCCAAAGGCAGCGTATCTAAGTTATGCCGTGAGAGACCATACTTCAATCCTTGAATGCAATTACACAAAGTATAGTTCGCATTTCTGTTATACACAACGAAGTTCGAGAATCACACCACTCGCATCTGCATGATTTGGTGACACAGCCAACACTTCAGCCCGTAAGTATTTAGCTGCCTATGTCTATGACAAGAAAAATCGTAGATAGCTAGTCTAGATTCTTGAGATGTATTAACTGCTTTTGTCATATTGAATTATAGTAACCCTGAAGTATGTCGTACTACGGAACAGTTGATATGTGTTCACCAAATTACTTGTTTGTTTTTCAGACATGATTGATCTTAGATGGTAAATATAAACAATTAAACATTGAACAACATTGTGGTCTTGTGTAGCGCGTAGGACACATTTTGTATGTAGAGAACCAAGTAAAGCCAAAGTCACCTCATATCAACCACTAATTCATTTTCTGTTGCAATCTTGTTTTATGAAAAATCACATGTAACCTCTGCTTGCCCTGTCAGTTTTGTGTGTGTGTGTATATACACGGTAGCACTATTCTGTGCGTGCGTGTATTCTGCGCACAGTTTTGCACTCCAGTAAATTATCACTAGTTCAAAAGTTATCATCGGTTGTGAAGAAAGTTACCACTGGCTACGTACTATGAGCATTGCAGTAACTTCACTCGCTACCGATGATAACTTCATGCATAACCGATAATAACTTTCAGCACTGTGAAGGTTTGCCAATAACCTCATTTAGAACCGATGGTAACTTTATTCAAAAATGTCAGTAACTTGTCCACTAATCCTCTCGAATTCTTTTTAACCACTTAATTTCTTGAGCCATCTTTCCTAGAATCCATGTGAAGGATCCATATCAGAGACTTGGAATGAACAGGGAAGCATCTGAAGAAGAAATTCGAGCTTCCAGGAACTTTCTGGTAAGCAACCATGCAGGCCATAAGCCAAGTGTTGATGCAATTGAGTCTGCCCACGACAGACTCATCATGCAGAGTTTCTTTGATAGAGAAAAACCAAAAATGAATCTCAAGAAAAAATTTAGGGAACTTAGTCAGTCACATGCAGTCAAGGCTATTCAGGGCAGATTTCAGACACCATCCAGCAGAGTCATTTGGCAGACAGCAATAACTTTTTGTCTTGCTTGGAGTGCTTACCCTTGTTTTCCCTACTGAAGAAGGGCCAACTCTCCAGGTGGCCATCTCTTGTGCAGCAAATATCTATTTCATCTATCAGAGGTTCAGAAGTGGATGGAAAGCATTCTGTCAGGGGTATACTTTCTTCCTCTTCCATTATTTTATTTTGGCTTTTAGGTTATTGATTAGTCTATGATTAATTGATTAGCTCCATACAGTAGTGTTTGTTTGGGACTCATATGCTCTGTACCCTGTAATGTACTAATGTATACAGACCTTTTGGTCTACTATAGTAATATACTGGTGCACATCCCAAATACATTACACTGGAGTCATACAACCCAAAACTCTAAGCATAGCAGCCACCACTAATCCTTGCTATCACCACCTCCAGGACGAATATCTGTGTCCTGAGAATGGTACCAAGAACATCTGCTCTGGCAGCGCTGGGTTCCTCCTCTTCCAGGGCACACCATTTTCCTCCAAGCCACTGCCACTACCGTCTCCAACCTCTACAAACCAGATCCACTGTGCTGCATAATTTCTCAACACAGATATGTACAATACGCCCGACTTCTTCATTCTCATATTCTGAAAGCAAGCACATCTGATATCTTTATCTCATCGATGTCTGGTGTCAGTTGTGACACACTAGCATTGTTAGATGTCCTCATGTATGCATCCTTCAAAATATGCTGGGTGCTATTTTTTATCCTGTGCATACCTTATTGTAGTGGGCAAGGGTAGATCTTGAAGCTCTGATTACAAGGAGTGGGGTGTAATAGTCCACTTGGGATTCAATCTATGGTTGCTTGGTAACCTGTAAACATCTACATTTTGCATTGTAGTTTAACAATACCTGTGGAGCTGTTGCAATTTTGATATTTAGAAGTAAAGAGCTTGCCTCTGATATACATAATACAAGATTTCGTTCTGTCATGCGAGGAGTAAAGCACAAACTTGTTGTCCTTGTGGTGTAATCATACTTCTCTGATCGTCACGTTTAATCAGATTCTATTATGATATTAAATACTAATGCAACCAGTTTTCTTAATCTAAAATAGTGGTGGAGAACCTCTTTCCCTCTGTTGTTTGATTCCAGACAGTCACTTTGCTAGTTTACATTATGATAATAATTATTCATTGACCATCACAATAAAAATTGCCTGGCTGGCTACTGGCTAGTGTTAGTTGCTCACCAAATGTTCTGGGGGTGGGAGCTTCCACATAATGCCAGTTAGTTGTTCAATTAATAAATCACTAAATCAGACTGCTGATCACACAAAAATTGTGTGCAAATGCTAAAACTTGGCCCAAGCATTCTGCATGTCAAGCTTATCTGTTCCTTGTAGAAGGCTTCTTGAGTTGGAATTAGGGCTTCAACCTCTTTTTTTGGTGTGTGTGCGCGCACGTGCGCATGTGCATGGATGTGGGCATGAAGTGCAACACACACACACAATTTAGGCCATGCTTACTATTGCAAGTTATATGTTCTGAGACAGTTGGCCAGATGGACCAGAGGGTAGTCACTTGTGAATTGTGATTGCAGACTGCAATTTTGTGAGATATACTAGAAACACTTCAGCTTGTGTTTACTAGGATTGGGTCATTTAAAGCCTGTAATAACTTTTTGGCCTGGTAATAGAGATTAAGAAGCAGAATGCAACGTTCTTGACTAATACCAGCATGTTCTAAGTGGGGGTGCTCTAAATTTCATTTCAATTAAATAGAAATTATAATTTCTCTGATATTACTATTTTGCTGTTCTTGATGCTTTAGGTGATCAGCTGATTATAAACCTTCTATGTACATTCTGCTTTAAAATTTACAAAAGGAGGTGCATAGATGTGATCAATTATGGGCCATGCTTGCAAAGTTGCAAACGCAAGTCATATGTTCTTGTACAGCTACCTAGATGGGCCAGAGGGTGGTCATTTGTGATTGCAGACTGCAATTTTGTGTGATACTAGTAACTCTTCAGCTTGCGTTTTAAGGATTTATTTGATTAGGATTGGATCATTTAGAGCTCACCATAACCTTTTGTCCTGGTGGTACAGGTTAAAAGTCAGAATACAACGGTGTTGACTGATACATAGCATGTTCTAAGTGGAGGAGGACACATTTCATTTCATTCAAGTAGAATTTTGCATTTTATCTTCAATTATCATTTTGCTGTTCATGATGTTTTATTTGAATAACCTTTTATGTATGTTCTGTTTTAAGATTTACAAAAGGAGGTAGCCTCTGGCTCCCAGAAATGCATAGGTGTAATCAATGGAGATCTGGTTCGATACATTAAATCGTTCTCAGCCGTCCAATACAGTCTATTGTACGTCTCTGATAACGCTGACATCACAGATGTATACAAGTGGTGCCTAGGAGTGGTGCTAAACGAGAAAGACATACAGGTAATTTCATCGGAGTAGTTGCAAATTTTATGACAGTTGCAAGGAGGCAGTTGCAAATTTTACCATGTTCATTTTATGGCAGTTGCAAATTTTATGACGATCCTCCTTTCACAATACACAGGAAGCTGCTTGTGGCTGGAATAGTAGCGTATATCTTCTAAGCATTACACAACCAAATTTCGCTTTTTTCCGTATCAACGCTTAACAGTTCAAACGTGTAATCATAGTATCATACATGCACTTGTAATTCCGTACTCCAAGAAGGTACAAACACTGAGCCTGCCTTGTCGCAAGCTTCAGCAAGTTAATGTCATGATGTGAGTTAGTACGACTGAAGAAAAGATGCTGAGTTCTTGCTTATTTTAATAACCCAATACATAATTACATATTCCAATTTGTTATAGAAGTCGCTGGCCCACAGCACTTGATGCCCCCCTTTTCGTGGTATATATATCACATAATATGCTACATTTTGGCTCCAATTGAATGAGTTATAAGGAGTATAGAAAAGAAATGTGAAATAGCAAAACCCAAAAGAAAGAGAGATAATACAAGTCTTCTGCACCTCTCAAAGCTTTGGCCTTGGGGTTTGTCCTGGCATCTGTTTTCTGCACCTAATTAGCGTCTCGTGGCATCTGTTTTCTGCACCTAATTAGCGTCTCTTGGCATCTGTTTTCTGTCGAGTTGTGGCTACAGAAATTGCTCGTAGGCTGGACTGAACTAATTTCACCGTGACAAGTATAGTTATGTCCCTACTTAATGGATGGTTAGATGTGCTAGAGATGTCAGCACCTCCCACACCTCTACATGGACCGAACCATCTCTCGTGATCAATTCCTGTTTCTGAGTTTGCTCTGATCTTGCAGGTTCGGATCCTTCTTTGCTTCCTGGCTGCATGGCACCTTCTTGATGGTATCTGTAATTCTGCCTATACTGCCTGGCCCCAGAAACTTCGAAGTGAGCACCACGTGTGTTACACACTCCTTTTTGTATCATCAGCCTTCCTGAAGTAGGAAATCTCTTTGTATAGTCATTTCCATGTTAGCCCTTGGTCTTGCAGCAGTCAACATGGTTTCCTGCTTCCAATAGCTTGTCCAATCCATCGGCGTCTTTTGTTTCTCAGCGGTGGAAATGGTAGTTCTTTGCTGAGTTGCTAGTACTCATGTTGTAATGTGAGATGTAGAACCCTTTTGCCCTGGTCCTCGAGAGAGAGTGTCTGATACCACATGTAGGCATTTTGATTGCTGTACTAAATACTCTGGTTTTTGGATAGATCATATGAGATAATGTTTATGAGGATTGAAATGCAGAAGTAATTCTCTGTTGCAGTCATCATCTTTTGGATCTCACATCGTCACGGTACATTTCAATCCCTTTCCTTTGATTATTGCTGCTCAACTGTCCTGATTGCGTTTGCAAGATGGCAACTGACAGAATATCTTTGGGTTGTTATGCCTGCCTTGTTCTGATCCTGGCAGCTCTGAGTTGTTATTCCTGCTTTGTCGTTTCATCACGTGCCCATCAGCGTGCATTGGCGAATGAATCGTCAGCTATTGCAGAGCTACTGAACCGAGAGATCGGCCATTACTCCAGAGCTGTGAAGCCCGTGACCCAAAGCCAACTAGGCAACTATGCCATTCCAGGAAGAATTCAGAGGTCAGTGAATCAGCCACATTGAAATGCTGTACTGTAGTGCTGGTGGGGCTCTACTATTAAATCACTTGATCCGGTCTGCATAATGTGCCTCTGGAACACAGTTGCCAATGGAGGATTACACATGGTCCATCAAGAGACTAATATTTCTGTGTCAGGCGGTCCTGTTGCATGTAACATGTCCTGATGTCTCGTGCGATGATGATTCCTGATGTCTCATGCGATGATGATGCTGATGTCCTAGCCTTTTGCAGTAGATTGCACAAGTGTCCTAGTCACGAGGAAAGAGCCTCGATTGTCTGCTACTTCAAACGTCTTTTGAGCACTCTAGACGATAAAGAGGATAAAGAGCAGCAGCTACTACAAAATGGTTCTTAATTTGATGAGCAACTTTTCTCACCTACCCACTAATTGTGGTCAAACTGAGGTATCTACAGTACAAGAGGGTTTAAGCCTAAAATATATTCTGATCCATGTGCTCCAAGGCAAATCACTACTTTATTTATCATCCAGCCAAAAAGGAGTGGCTCCTTTCCCCTTGATCCTTACATTCTTGGTTGACCAGTTATGTGTTCAAATCTTCATCACGTCGTCAATGACAGGTTGCGTCGATCAGATTAGCATCTCCTGCATAAAATCTTCAATTTTCCGCTCAGATTGGCATCTCTCGGGATCGCGTCGCGTAGCGTTATACTTACTCCTCACCTGTATCTGATTGTGCGCGTTGCGCGATTTAATTATTGCAGTACTACATCTCAAGAGGTTATGTGCACTCCATAACTTCAGTACTACCACCACTTAATTGGAAGATGGACGCACGTACGTGTACGTGCAAAGAAGATTGTTTGTTTGGAGTAAGCCATAGGTTGAAAAGACGGAGCCGTAATCTTGTCAAGAGGAAGGTTTGCGAAATCGGAGAGGAAAACCGAGCACGTAAGATATCTGAGAGAGCCTTTCGGCATCCCATCTCAGACCGTGTGTGTTTTTTTTCCCAGTGGAGCTCGATGTACAGTCCGAGTCGTATGCCCTGATCAGGCCCGGCTCGGCCATTCCTTTTATGACCCCATTTTAAACCGTTTCTGACTGTAAAAACTAAATATCGTTTGGAACATAGCTTTTTAACGTTGGTTTTTACTTTTCATTATACATAAAGATATAATAGTGTTTTTTTATTTTTGTTCAGTTGAATACTGTAAAAAACTAACAGGTGATATAGTGTCATCTCAATCAAACAATAAAAGCTACGGTTAAGAACCAAGTCATAGCATTTTTTAACGATGTCTATATCTGTCTCACTGTTTCTCCCATTTTCTTTGTGTTGTACACAGAGTACATGCCTCGAGAGATTCATGGCTCAACTGCCGTGGATAAGGAAGTACGCCAGACGTTTAGGCAGTTATCGCATTCGCGTGCTTGCGTTCGTCGTTAGCCGCTGCTAATTTCTCACGTACTCCGTTCCAGTCGCGCAGCCTCCAAGGAACGTTATTAGACTGAACCGTGCCGTGCCGTGTCGCCCTTGGCCGCTGCTAGCCATCACGGCAGCAATTACATTCGGGCTGATTAAGATGCCAAGAAAAGGGAGGCTTCAAGCTGATAAACTCTAGCCTCTCCTTGCTAAATCTTCCAAGCAAAACTCTCTTTAATCAACCGGTCAAGACAGTGATCCCCGAAGCGATTACTCACATTCCTTCCATGACATCATTTGTCCCAGCATCCACGCGAGGTTAAACAAAGCAAGAAGCGTCTGAAAGAAAGAAGTAAACAAAAGAATCAAAAGAACAATGTGATGAGGAGCGAAAGTCCGAACGGTCCAATTACACTCGCAAGTCGTAGCCGCTTTACCATATTCCTTTGGATGTGTCTAATTATTATCTAAATATTTTCTTTTAAATAATTATCTAATTTTATGACACTTAAATTAAGATCTAAATGCTTTTATCCTTCCCCTATTTCCTATGTAACTCATCTACCTCCTAACCCTATCCCTCGACCCGCCGTCTCCCACCCCACGGCCCTCGCTGCTCCTTCCGTGCGCGCCACCTTATACGCTCCCTCGTCGCCGTCCCCTCCCACGGCCTCCTCCTCTTTTCTCACCGGAACAGCTTCACGCGCCTCTCACCGCCACCCCCTCCTCCACCACCCGCGACCAACGGCACCCCCGTCGCCTCGCCGTGCTGCTCCCTACCCCTCTCCGCTGTGCCGTCTCCGTCCAACCTAATGCTAGTACCTTTCGCCGCTGTCACCCTCTGGCACCATCCATTACCCTCCTACCCCGCCCGTCGTTTCCACCGCCACCCACCGCCGGGCCACCGTCCCTCGGTCTCCCTATATGCGGGGGGAAACAGTGAACCCGTCATCGCGGGGGCGGGATTCTCTCCTCAAACTCGCCGGCGAGAAGGAAGAAAGGATCACCAGAGAAGAAGATGGAGGAAACGGCGCATGAATGTTTGTGCACATACAAAAATTAAAAACTTAGATGATTTTTTAAAAAAAACATCTAAATGATGTCTATCAAAAACCCTATCCTTTTCCCTTTGATCTGCTGCATTGTGGTACACAAACTCTGGCGTGCACATCCAAATCGGCGTGCCGGGCTCTCTGCACGCTGCTCCAGATTAGACAAGAGGCGACCAGAGAGGTGCCTTTTGTTCGTGTGCGTGTCTTCCCGCACGCCCCGCACGCGTATACGAGAGAAGCCACAGGAAACCGTTGCAAAAGACGAAGGATAACGCATCAGATACGCACGTCAAGATGTGAACTAGATGGGATGCCGCAACTAACAACTCAGAATGGGAGGCAACAGTGACGCCGCACCTGCAGGCTCAATCAGAAGCTCTGAACATTCTGATCCGCCCGTTCCATTCTCGTCCCTCTATCCGGCTGTGTGGATTGAGGTGGCCAGTGGACCGAGCAGTAGCGCATATCTGCTGCCCGGCCTACTCGAAACTTTAAAAATGTATGTGTTTTTGCTGTTACAACGATTCAGATCGAGGCGGGCGAGATTTCGAGGTGACTGGAATTTCTCAAGAGATCCGTTGCTTTTTACTTGATTTTTTATAATCTGTACCGTCAAATATTTTTAAATTTTATTCACCAATAGATTTAAAATTATTTAGTTAGCTATACGAAAATTATATTATTAGATTTATCATTCAAAATATTTTATAATAGTATAATTTTATTAGTGTATTTTCCTGTAAAATTATAAAAAAAATTACGATCAAAGTTGTATATAAAAACTGTAAAAAATAAAAAATCAAATAAAAAAGGGATTACGTACTACCCTATATTGGAACTGGGTAATCCGATATCCGATCCAACGGTCCACATGCTTCGAAAGGCCGGTGATCCGGTTCCGAAATAATTGCTACCAAACTAGAGATGGAAAAAAATTCGGTACGCATTCTACATGTGGCGTATCAGATGTGAGATTTGCCCACTGTTACTACCAAATAGCACCAAGTGCGGTTGACTTGCGCTGCCGCACACCTAGGCCGAGCACCTGCTCCGGAGAAGAGGCGGTGGGGTGCCTTTTGGTTCTGGAGTCTGTAGTGGGTTAGGCTCAAGATTCTGTGTTGCCGTTCTCAGTTTTTTGACAAACAGGCACGTCCTGTGGCTACTGTCCGTGCCCAATTCAGACGCTACTCGATGTGACGACAGCGATAAGATACGCCATTGATCAAGGAAAAGGTAAGGTTTGACCGTGTGAGACCGTGCTAGTGCCTGCTTGATTTTCTCCTGTTTGGCTAGGTACAGAAATTTCAGGTCCAGTGTACTTGTGACCGTTCAAAAAAAAAGGAACGAGTTTTATCTGTGGATTGTAACCGCGTACTAGTATCCTGGTGCGTGTGCCATGTCAATTCTCTTTTATCGAAGTTCATGTCAAATTCGAGCGCTGCGTAAAGATTTTGCAGACAGTTTCCTCACTAACAAAAGGAATCTTGAGCCTTGGAAATTACTTGAGAGTAGCAGTTGCCTCACATGATTCGCGTGTAATAGGCTGTGGTGCTGCAAAAACTTGATTTGTTTTCTGAGTTCAAGGAAGATACACGAATATATCCTATACGCGCAAGTCTAGAAATATAGGTGTGGAAGATAAATCCGTGATCTCATAAAGTTACCATTGAAGTCACACATATGTGCGTAAAGATAAATATCAGAATTTAAATATGTGCGTAAAGATGAATTTAAACCCAACAGCTTCACTCCCCTGTTAAGAGGCGGTTCCCTACAAAAAAAAAACCTTATATATGCCTTGTATTTAGGAGTTTTGCTAAACAACATTAGGCCCCGGTTAGAGGCATGGCAGCCATCATTTTTTTCCAAAAAAAACTTGAACCTAGGAGCTTTGCTAAACAATAATGTTAGGCCACGGTTACAAGTTACAACGAAGGTTTGGTAAAAATTTCACTATACCGGTCCAAATCTACAGTGTTTAGTACAATTTTTTCTCCTCTAATAAAGGGGAAAATGGCAAACACAAAGCAACTCTTGCAAAAGTGGCAAGCTTTGCCAACAATTTTCCATGTGCCTTCACTTACTCCCTCCCGTGGGACGCGTCACAAGGCTTTCTTGCCTAACCTGAAGGAAGAAGCGCGGCAGCGACAACCCGCTCTGTTTTCGCATGTCTGTGCCGTCGGCGGCGATAAGCATCATTTTCCACCGCCCCAAACTGCCGCTTTCTACCCTCGTCGTTGGGCATTCACATTCTAAAAAACTATTTTTAACCTTTCTACGTTAATTAATTTTTAAATAAATATCGTTTTACAATAAGTCTATAAATTAATTGTAGTATACACTATAATAACTTTATTTATATCGGTTACCATTATCGTGAGTTTCTATTATTTTATATTTTTTCTTACAAACAACCAAAAAAATCATAAGACACAATCATAAACACGCCTATAGCCCTGTTCTTTTTCAGCTTTTGGCTTCTGCTTTTAATTTTTTTTTACAGTAACTATCTTTTAAACAGAGTGTCTTTTGAAAATAGTGTCTACTAACTAATTGTAGTACATACTGTACCGACTTTATTTATGAAAAGCCCTGCTAAAATTCAAAATAAGATTTCTGTGCTTTTTGCTGCTTTTTGAGTGAATTTTGAAAACTTTCCTTTTCGGGAAAGTTTTCCCGGAATGCGCTTTCCCTTTTCGGCCATTCCGTCTTCTCCCTCAGTTGGCGCCCCGCCTCCCTCTCTGCCTTCCCTGCTCTCGCGCGCCCCGCGCTCGCGCTCCCGTTGGCGCCGCTCCCCCTGCCGCCTCTCCCCTCCCGCAGCGCCTCCCTGCCCCTCTCCCGCAGGCGCCGCGCCAGCCCCGCCTTCGCCCCGCGCACGCATGCGCGCAGCGCCTCGCCGCCCCGCCCCGGCGCCCGCGGCCGCGCTTGTCTCCACGCCGCCCCGTGGACCACCTCGCGCCGCGCCGTCCCGACAATCCCCCGGGTCCGGAGGAGTGGACGCTCTCGCGCCACGTCACCCGCCTCAGCTCCGGCCCCACCTGGCGGTCGCCGCCTTCGCCCTCTCTCACGCGCGGACGCGCCCCGCCCACGGCCGCAGCTCCCCTGCTCCCGTCGCATCGCCCGCCCTGTGCAGAGCGTGCGCCACCCCGCCCCCTTCCACTGTGCGGGATTAAACGCCCGCGACAGCGCCCTGTCTCCTTGTCGACCCCGGAGCCCGAGCCGTGCCTTCTCCCCGAAGGAGCTCCTCCCCTCCGTTTGGGTATAAAAGCCCCATCGGCTCCCCCGTCATTCCTTTGATTCCCGAGCTCCCCGAGCTTCCCCTTTCCCCTCCTGCCACTCCCAGCCACCTCCCGGAGCATCCGATCGAAGCCCCGTCGCCCGGAGCGCCGCCGCTCCTCTCCCCTGCGCCGACAAGCTCCGCAAACGGATCTTCTTCTCTCCGCCCCCATCCTTCGATTGCATTCGTCCAGAGCTCCTCCTCGGTGTGCTAATCGCAATGGTGGGCTTGTTTGGACAGGTGTTCGCCCGTGGAGCGCCGTCACCGCAACTCCTCCGCCGACCGAACCTGCTCCCGTGGCCAGCCCTCCTCGAAGCTCCCCAGCTCACGCTGCCGCCGCCAATGTGAGCCTCACCCTCCCCAGATGGTGTAAACGCCCCCGATTTAGCCCTCTCGCCGCCGGTGGTCTTCCTCGCCGCCAAATCCCCGAACACTCCCCTTCAGCCTCCCTCCCTCTCCGCCGTTCCCCTCGCCTCCCCAGTGCCCAAAATGGACTCCCCGCTGTTTTCTCCACCCGCTGGTGCCTTCAGTGGTCGCCGACGAGTCCTCTAGCGGCCAGGCCGCCGTCGCCACCGTAACCTCGCCGCGGGGTTACTGTAGCGGCTGGAGGAGGAAGACGACTCCTCCCCCGCGACGTGGCCTCCGCTCCGCCGTCCATCTCCTCGTTGCCGTCTAACTTGGAGCGTCGGATGACCGTTCCTCCTCGATCGTCTGATGATCATAAACTCAGCCTCTCCCCTCCGTCGGATCTTCCCGCCGTACCGCTTCGCGTCATCCCATCCCGCCGTCCAGTCGAGCCACGCGGCGGACATCAAAGCCGCGCGGACGCGCGTCGGCGTGGGCCGCCTCCCTCGGCCCGCTTCACTCCCGCGCTCGCGCGCGCGCAACCAGGCTGCGCTGGCCTTCGGCCGCGCGGGCCGTTCCCCGGCCGGGCCGCTCTGTGGCCATGGGCCGGCCTTTTACTGTTCATAGATTTTCCCCGGATTTTCCAATTTCCAATATTCCAGAAAACTCAAATAAATCCTAGAAAATCACATAAAATCCCAAAAATTCCCAAATTTCACCACTTTGCTCCAAATATTATTCCAGACCCTCTGGTGAACTCCATTTCCACAGATTCTCCCCAGATAAATTCCTAAAAATCCATTTGGAGTGTTTATGCATTTTATTTCTTTTTAATTAGTTTGTTTTCCCTCGCTTGATTAGTCTCAAGCTGGATTTAATTTATTTTATGTGTTTGCGCTAGTGTCGGAGATTCCGGAGGTTCAAGAGCAGGCTCAGGATCCAGGCGTTTCTTCGTTCGAGCTAGCTGAGATCATCCGGATTGACGGCAAGTCCCAAATCCATTGATCATGTTGTATCCCATAATGTTTAATTATGTTAATATGTTATTTGCATTGAGCTAGTTATGAAATGTTAGTTCGAAAATAAAATAAAATGTTTAGAATGACGTGTTATGTAGATAAACCTACCACCGATAAATGCCCTGTCGTATTTGTAGCCATGCCTTTGTAACCCTAGACATAAGTATCTGTTAATCTAGATAACCGTAGGTTATTACTATCATTCAAAATGTTACACTAATAAGGTTGTGGCTGTGGGCCAATAGAATTCGGAAAACCCGACTCTAAGGTAGGGTGGTATGGGACACCGTATCTTAGAGCGGAGAGTGCCGGCGTGCACAAGGTAGGGTAAGGGTTGGGAAAACCGCGAGACGGTCTTCGCCCATCTTTTACCCTAGGTTTGGAGTAGGGTAAGGGTGTGTGGGAAATCGCGAGGCGGTCTACGCCCACCGCTTACCTTAGTTGGGTCGCGGGCCTGGTGAGGTTGCGGACCATGTGAAAATAAGGACTGAAACCCTTACGCTGAGCAAATGTCACAGTGATCGCTCAACCACAGGAGTTGACTTGTCAACACTTGTCTAGTAGCTGCTCAACTCGATTGAAACTCTACAGGTGTGGCGGTGGAGGAGGTTTAGCAGTGAGGTTAGGCAAGCCGTGATTGGGTGCCTAACAACGGTAGAGTTCACTCGAAGCGGCACCGTTTTCTCTTGTGTGTGTGTGCGCGCGAGCCAGACCCGAGTGAATTCTACCGGGTAGAGCCTATATAAAGAGCTGAGCAGTGAAACGACCTGACTTTCTTAACTCTTTAGCGGGAGTTAAGGGATCGTGTGGGTAAAGCTGAGCAAACTCTGCAGAGTCAAATAAATGGTATTCGAATACGCCGTGCTCCCGGTTATTGGAGCTGTGTCACTTGGGTGATTCCAGCAGCAAAGCTTAAGTAGTTTTGTACATGCTTTAACTGGATTAGTTGGTTAATGAACTTTTCATGAAAAACCCCTGAGATCTTGAGAAGTAGTTTTGGGTCCATTTGATAAAATGATTGCAAATAAAACTGCATCCACTCAAAGTTAATAAACCAAATATATTCCCTTCCTTTGTTATTCCGTGCATGTAGTAAGTTAGGATCCCTTTGGGATTTGCTGAGCCGGTTGTTTGGCTCACGACTTGCTAAATCATTTATTTAGAGGAACAAGACGAAGGAGAAGGTCTCCCCATTGAAGAAGTCCCGGAGGATCTTTTCTTCGACGAGGACCCTTGGCTGTAGGTCTCCGCCGCGCTCGAAGCGGATTCTGAAGTCTTTTGTAATGTAAATATACTTTGGGCTTGCACGCCCCGCTGTGAAAACCTGGATGTTAATCCTTATGTCAAATATATGCTGGACTTTTGTTGTAAGCATGCAATGGTATACTCTTGCGCGACACTCCATAACTGTTCATGCGTGAATAGTTACGGAATGCCGTGTCCGTACGCGCCCCTGGAAACGGGAGCGTTACAATTTATATCGGTAAAAATCAAACGTGAGTTTCTGTTACTTTGTAATCTCTCACATAAATATTCTAAAAGCCAAAAACCGTAGCTAAAAGTCATAATTCTTTGAGCACCCTGTGCTACAGTCACAACACCAGTACTACTAGACACTGGCTAGCACTGTAGTGCAGCGTATCATACGTATCACTTGGCTAGGCGATACGGGAAGCGACAACGCCGTTCTTGACCCCGAGTACGTACGACGAGTAGCAGTAGCAGGTAGTACTGGCGTTAGAAGGATTAAACAAGCGACAGGGCCGGCCGGTCGGTCACGACTCACGACCCCTGTCGGTCACTCACGCCGGCACCGAGAAGCCTCCCCCTTTTCTCTCTCTTTCTTTAGCATTTTCTGTGAGGCCAATGCCAAGGACACATGCAGCCAGCAGATATTAACGTCGCTAGCTTCAGTAAAGCCAGCAAGGAAGATGTGGCATTGCTCCCACCCATGCCGTGTGTACCACCGAAACCGAACCATCACGCCATCATTAACTAGTCGTACTAACGCGTACCAGTTAATTTCTCTCTCCGTCAATTCATTTCGCTCCGACCCCAGGAGAAAGCGCGGATGCACGGCGCCATTATTGCCGTTGCTTGCAAGCTCCAGCAAGCTAAGGCCAGTTCACAAATTGGTTTTGCTGGTGATTTTTTTCTAAGGTTATTGGTTTTTATTAGAATATGTACTATAGCAATTGTTAGATTTTAGTTGTAACATTTAATTAAAAAAATAGGTATATCTCCTCAGACATTGTAAAGAAAAAACAAAAAAACTGCATGTAAAAATCAATATATCTAAAATAGCTTTTGATTTCGGTTTCTGAAAATTAAAATAAAGAAGCCTAAGGTGCTGTTCGGTTGGGCTGAAATAAACTGGTTTATGGCTGAAATTACATTGTAGTTAGCTGAAATTACACTGTAACTGATGGTGACTTATTTAGCGTAACTAAATTAAAAAAAATTGAAAAACAAGTTAACGCATCACGAGCAATGTAAACGAATACAAAAAACGGTAAAAAAAAGCTTAAAAGGCTAAAAAGGATAAAATTTAGAAATAATAAAAAATAAATAAAAAATTTAAGACAAAATAAATCGGACCTAAAACTGTTTTGAACGGGACTGAACAGCATACCCCCAACGCCGGGGCAGAGGAGAAAGATCCACCAACCCCATTGCTGCGCGCCACCTTTTTAGTCGCGGGAGCGGCGACGGCAGAACGGGAGCACGGCACCGCATCCACAAGAAGAAAGAAGATGCCGCTTGCCGCTGCGCGAGAAAGCGAACTGCTTTCGTTTGTGTGGGGGTATTAAACTAGTGCGCTCCCGTTTCGTCCGTCTCCATTTCGCCCGGGAAGCCACTCCAAGCTAGCTGCCGTTTCCTTTTCCTTTCTCACCGCCCCCACCGAGCAACTCCTCCTTCCCTCGGCTTCTCGCTCCAGGCACCACTATTGCGTTTGGGCGAGCTAGTGCACCGAACACCGCGAGTGAGTGAAACCCCTCCTTTTCCGGCGGCAATGGCGGCCGCCGCGCTGCCGCGTGCGGCCCTGCTCCTGGCGCTGCTCTGCCTCGCGTCGGCGACCAACGTGACGTACGACCACCGCGCGCTGGTCATCGACGGCGTGCGCCGCGTGCTCGTCTCTGGGTCCATCCACTACCCGCGGAGCACCCCCGACGTACGTCAGCATCTCTCTCTCTCTCTCTCTCTCTCTCTCTCTCTCTCTCTCTCTCTCTCTCTCTCTCTCTCTCTCTTTTTGCGGCACTGCTAGTCCTCCTCCTCTGTTCTTGGTAATCAGGCTGGTACTAACATTGCCATGGCGTCGCTGGTGGCAGATGTGGCCGGGGCTGATACAGAACGCCAAGGACGGCGGCCTGGACGTCATCGAGACGTACGTCTTCTGGGACATCCACGAGCCCGTCCGGGGACAGGCACGTAGTCCGCTCCATGCTCAATGCCACTAACCTCTCACTCTGATTATTTCTAGGAGTATAGTAATCTTCTCTTTCTGATCATCTCCCGCCTGCTGGCCATCATGTGTCGAAGTTGGCGTTTGCTTCCTTTGCAGTTATTCTCTCCCCCCTAGGCTCTTTGCTTCGCATGTAGTACTGTAGTAGCATATCACTATTAAGAACTTTAAAGCAGTAACATCATTATTATTACTGTTACACAAACAATTATCAATGGGGAGATTGGATCATATACCCTCCCTTTAGTTAGGAAATTCAGGATTTACCCTCCACATCTCAATGACATGTGGGGTCATCATAAGTCACTGACACGTGGATCAGGAGGGTAAATCCTGAATTTCTATCTAGATGGAGGGTATATGATCAATTACCTGTTATCAATACCCAGCAAGTAGTAGTAATTCTGATGGGCAAGAATTGCTGCAACGCGTGCAACAGTACGACTTCGAGGGCAGGAAGGACCTGGTGAGGTTCGTGAAGGCCGTCGCCGACGCCGGCCTCTACCTGCACCTCAGGATCGGGCCATACGTCTGCGCCGAGTGGAACTACGGGTCAGCCTGCTTATTATATATTCTCCTTGTCAGTCGATCGGTTGCAGAAGCTCGTTACTTACGCGAACTGATGGTGATTGCAGAGGCTTCCCGCTATGGCTGCACTTCATCCCGGGGATCAAATTCCGCACCGACAACGAGCCATTCAAGGTAACATTTCTGATCTCTTAACTCTCCGTTTTCTTTCTCCCCTTATTACGCATTAACGCATAGGTGACAATAACATAAATAAGAGCTGCGTAATATGTAGCAGTGGTGTGCAATGCAACTTGATCGATCAATCACTTAGTCTAGCCCTGACCAAATGGCCGCCTGGCACGGCACAGCACGGCTCAAAATCCGGATAGAACCTGATTTGGTCCGGCATGGCTGGCCTGAAAAAGTTATTATGCTATGTTGTGCTAGCCCACGTGTCTATTGTTTGACCCAGACACGGTACGAAAAGGGATTATATCGGGTCGGCTCAAGTAGGCTTAGCTAAATAAGGCACCAATGACTTGATTTTACTATCAGTCACAAGTAATTTTACTATAAGTCGCAATTATTTTTACTGTCAGTTACAAGTAATTTTATCGCCAGCCGTAAGTAATTTTGCTGCCAATTCGCTCGTCCGCACTTAGAAGAGTACAGTAACTCTACTACAAATAATTTGACTGTCAATTGTAAATAATTTTGTTACACTATCATAAAAGAGTTAATTGTACGGGCCGAACATCCCATCGGGCCAAGCCAACCATAGCATGTTTACTGTTTCGTACTGTGCCTCGGGCTGGCATCGGCTGGGTCGGCCCTATTTTGCCAGGTCTAAGTGAGGCAATTACCGCTGATGCCGTATGCTTTCCCTGCGTTTGTGCGCGTGTGCAGACGGAGATGCAGCGGTTCACGGCGAAGGTGGTGGACACGATGAAGGGGGCGGGCCTCTACGCGTCGCAGGGCGGGCCCATCATCCTGTCACAGGTCCACTCCGCTTGCCCCTCCTGCTTGCTAGCTCCTTTCCAGCCCCCCATGGTCGTGCCCGTGCGTGACGGTGTCGGTGTACTGGCCCGTACATGCTGTGTACAACTGTATAATGTGTTTTGACGGTGTGCGCACTGGCCGGGGCGTGTGGTGCATGGCAGATCGAGAACGAGTACGGCAACATCGACTCGGCGTACGGCGCGGCGGGGAAGTCGTACATGCGGTGGGCGGCGGGGATGGCCGTCTCGCTCGACACCGGCGTGCCCTGGGTCATGTGCCAGCAGTCCGACGCGCCCGACCCCATCGTAAGCCGACTATCCATATATATCCGCTTGCTGCCAAGCGGCACGTGAACGGACGTCGTGAGCCAACGTTTCTGTGTGCGATGCGACGCAGATCAACACGTGCAACGGGTTCTACTGCGACCAGTTCACGCCCAACTCCAACAGCAAGCCCAAGCTCTGGACCGAGAACTGGAGCGGCTGGTTCCTCTCCTTCGGCGGCGCCGTGCCCTACCGCCCCGTCGAGGACCTCGCCTTCGCCGTCGCGCGCTTCTACCAGCGCGGTGGCACATTCCAGAACTACTACATGGTAACGCACATATGCCACTGCGCTGCACCGCGCGCGCGCGGAGACGAGAGCCGTTCTCGCTCTCCGTTTTCCTCTCCGTCTCCTGCAATGCCCGCCTGTTTCTCTGACTTTGGATCGTTGTCGGCAGTACCACGGGGGGACCAACTTCGACCGCAGCTCGGGGGGACCCTTCATCTCCACGAGCTACGACTACGACGCCCCCATCGACGAGTACGGTGAGCGTCCTCTCGCCTTGGCCATGTCTCGTTTTTGAGCTCCTGGACTGGGAGCTGCATCATCTGGTTCCTTAACTAGTAGGCATGCTTCAGCGTACTTCAGGCATCAGCGTCTACTGGATATTTTGGGCAAGAATGTTTCATGGCCTATATATTGCTTTGATGAAAACAGGGATGCTTGATGAATTCATGTTGTAGACTGAAGCATTTGCCTGAAACTATGCGAGATTATCGGCAAGTTATATATGCAAGACAATGACAGCTATGTTATATTGAAGTAGATTAGATATTTGAGGACCATTGCCATTGTCACATTTAGATGGACAATGGGACAGATTTTTAAATTTTTATTTCCCAATAATGTATTTTCCCATTTTGCAATATGTGTGACTCAGGACTAGTGAGGCAGCCAAAATGGGGCCACTTGAGGGATGTGCACAAGGCAATAAAGCTGTGCGAACCAGCCCTCATAGCAACTGATCCATCATACATTTCTCTGGGGCAAAATGCTGAGGTATGTGATCCTCTTTTCCAAAAGCAACTCATAATTTAACAAAGATAATCCAATTCAACGTTGCGGAAGCAGCAACGTAGCAAATCTTGTTCAGGAAGAATATTTACCGTTATGGTCTGCTCGGGTCATAATGAAATCTGCGTTCCTCTGGCTTCAGGCGCACGTATACAAGGCTGGTTCGGTATGCGCGGCATTCCTTGCCAATATAGATGCTCAATCTGATACAACTGTCACCTTCAATGGCAAGGCGTATAAACTCCCTGCGTGGTCTGTCAGCATCCTTCCTGACTGCAAGAATGTGGTACTGAACACTGCTCAGGTATGTGCATTCCCTGCTCGCACTTGTTAAAACAGAGCTGCATTAGGGGAAAGAACTTTGAATCGTGGACCTGATTCTGATACAAGTGGTTACTCTTTGCAGATCAATTCTCAGGTAACAGCTTCAGAAATGAGGTACCTTGGGTCCAGCACTCAAGCGTCTGATGGTTCGTCCATCGCTCCGGAACTTGCTTTGTCTGGCTGGAGCTATGCCATAGAGCCTGTTGGTATCACAAAGGAGAATGCCTTGACAAAACCTGGATTGATGGAGCAGATAAACACCACCGCAGATGCCAGTGATTTCCTGTGGTACTCAACAAGGTAGAGCATTACATGCGTAGCTGCAATTGTGTGTATAGTAATTAGCAAACTGGAGGTGAGAAGTTTACTCACCGATTCCTATTAAATGTACTTTGTGCAGCATCATTGTTAAAGGGGACGAACCGTATCTAAATGGCAGCCAGTCCAATCTGCTTGTCAACTCACTTGGACATGTTCTTCAGGTCTATATCAATGGCAAATTGGCAGGTAATGCTTGAGAAGACGATGCAAAGTCCTTCAGATGATATTTGAAGTGCTATGTTAATTCTGAACATTGGTCTTCCATACAAGTCGTACTTGTGTGCTGAAATCTAAGTGTTAAAATCTTACCAGGCAGCAGTAAGGGTAGTGCTAGCAGCTCGCTCATCTCGTTGCAAACACCGATTACACTTGTACCTGGGAAGAATAAAATAGATCTTCTGAGTGCAACAGTTGGACTGTCGGTAAGTCAACCTCCACTTCAGAAGAGATACTCTTCTTTCACCTGGAATATTCTGCTCTATTTTGCTGTCCATCTGTACCATTTTAGAATAGTATTCAGAAAAGCAAAAACTATATCTATACTAAGTTGCTAACATTGTTTTCCCTCAACTCGTGTGTTACTTCAGAATTACGGTGCATTCTTTGACCTGGTTGGTGCTGGAATAACCGGTCCAGTAAAGCTGAGCGGACCAAATGGTGCGCTCGATCTATCTTCAACAGATTGGACATACCAGGTAGTCTACACACTACTGTTTCTGAGTTATTTAACTATTGGCAAATGTTGTTTTGAAATCCCTTTATTACAGTGGGTCAACCATAGTTGTAGTGCGGTTGGTTTTTCCTTGTCATAGTTTTTTTCCACTACAGGTTGGACTCAGAGGAGAAGACCTGCATCTGTATAATCCTTCAGAGGCCTCTCCAGAATGGGTCTCAGAAAACGCTTACCCGACCAATCAACCATTGATCTGGTACAAGGTCAGTATGATCCTCTGACCAAGAAATTACGCTACATTTGGCATTTGAGTGCATGCAGTATGACTATGGTTTCAAAAGGCTACATATGTATATTTTATTTGTTTGGCTCTCCATTTACTTGGATATTTACCTTGAGTCAATACGCTAACTACAATGCTCCAAATGCAGACCAAATTTACGGCTCCTGCAGGTGATGATCCTGTTGCCATAGATTTCACAGGAATGGGGAAAGGCGAGGCATGGGTGAACGGGCAGAGCATTGGTCGCTACTGGCCAACAAATCTGGCTCCACAAAGCGGCTGTGTTAATTCATGCAACTACAGAGGAGCTTACAATTCGAACAAATGCCTAAAGAAATGTGGGCAGCCATCACAGACTCTGTAAGAATTCTGAAAAGGCTCAGAACCACCAGGAATATCCTCTCCAGATTTTTCATACTATGTTTTGTGCCCTACTTGCAGAGCCAATTCTAATGTTTTGTATCATTACATGCTCTCATATGGAAAAGGTTTAAGAAATCTTTCGGGGAAATGTAGTATTTAGGTGTTCACGACATTTATCTTTTATTGCAAGATTGAAGTTCTGCTATATTTGTTGGTACTGAAACATGAAGGCCACACAGTTTCAACATTGAATTTATGACCACCATGATGCTGACCATTTTAATTGTGTTTTCTCATGATGCACATGAAATGCAGGAACTGCTAGAATTGAATGACTAATTTGAATTTCCTACCTTGTTAACCAGGTATCACGTACCTCGTTCGTTTCTCCAACCAGGCAGTAATGATCTAGTCCTTTTCGAGCAATTTGGTGGTGACCCAAGCAAGATATCCTTCACGACGAGGCAGACAAAAAGTGTATGCGCACATGTGTCAGAGGCGCATTCCGCCCAAATCGATAGCTGGATCTCTACCCAACGGAAGGTGCAGAGACCTGGACCGGCACTTCGCCTGGAGTGCCCCAAAGCAGGCCAGGTCATCGGCAGCGTCAAGTTTGCAAGCTTCGGGACACCAAGTGGCACCTGTGGGAACTACAAGCACGGCGAATGCAGCAGCTCTCAGGCCCTCGCAGTTGTTCAGGAGGTAACTCCAATCTGTTCCACACTTGTCATGTCTCAATGTGTGTACTGTTTCTCTTGCAAGATGCTGACAATGTTTTGCTGGAAACTCTGCAGGCCTGCGTCGGGGTGAGCAGTTGCAGTGTGCCTGTGTCAGCGAAGAACTTTGGAGATCCATGCAGAGGGGTCACAAAAAGCCTTGTGGTCGAAGCTGCATGCTCATGACATGTTTGATAAATGTTGGTTAGTAGGAAGCAAAAGCAATTGAAACCAGAAACCTTCATTGTGTAGACAAACAGGCAAGGAGGAATAAATGTTCCCAAAATGCTGGTGAAATGGAATAAATATTCGCAAAATTATTGGAGCCATGCAAGCTATTAGAGTGACTTCTACTTGTTAACATGACGAATCTTTATATTTTGCAATTTTTGAGATATACTTTGTAATTCAATCAACACAAGCACACCATTGTCTGTTGAATGTAGAGTTTTGTCATGCATAGAAGTACACCTGAAACTCTAATACTAGCTAGTGTGTGTAGTAAAGCATCTGAAACTCTGCACACACAGCTACTGTGCGTTCTGAGGCACCTGAAACTGTTCGGTTGCTGTACCCTGTAGAAACTTATGCAAAAGCTTTTCTCAAGGAATCGATATCCCTTTGTGTGAATAGCTGAAGAGTGCACCTTGCTGAAGGTCTGAAACTCTCAGGCCCCCATGATGTTTGAGGCACCATGGTTTAGCTTGCAGCACTTAGTTTCAACCTCTTAAAGTGGCTTTCTTTAGGTCCGGCCTTTCATGATAGATTGGAATGGAAAGACAATTTCACGGATTGATGGACAACGCTTAGCGAGACCAGGACGATCCAATTCCATCATATTGCAAAACGTAAATAGAAGAACAGGGATGGGCAGCAAGTTTCGACATACAAGTTGCTAAGGAATAATAGAAGCTCTCAAGAAGAGTTTTTTTACGGTGACATTATACTAATAGTAGAAAAGTGATAGTAGAGATTAAGTTTGGTCATTAATTTATAAAGGTATTCTAGACTCTTTTTTTTGTTGTTGATTTTTTCCCAAGGGTCTTTTGGTGGTGATCGGTTCGGCTGAAAAGCTCATGGTTTATAGCTGAAAATACTGTAGCTGACTGAAAAAAACACTGTAGCTGACAAAGGCTTATTTAGCATAATTAAATTTTAAAAAATTTAAAAATATAAAAAATATGTTAGCCCATTACGTATAATACAAACAAATACAGGAAAAAAAGAACCGGCAAAAAAGCTCAACAAAAAGCCAAAAGTTCAGAAAAAGACGAAACTTATAAATAGTAGAAAATAAGCCTGAAACCGAAGCGAAGTTGATCATGACTATTCTCGTTATCCCCCGTCTTCTTCAGGCCGGACGGGTTGAGCGCCATCTGCGGGTAGTAGTGCGTGTACAGGCGGATGCGCACCTTGCCGATCCTCTGGTCCTTGGCGTCTCCGCCGCCGGGGACGTGGCAGTTGTCGAAGACGGCCACGGTGATGACGGTGCAGAGGTCAAACACATCCCAGGTGTACTGCTCGTTCCACTGCGGCGCGAGCGTGTTGAGCAGCGTGCTCGTGCGCACCCACTTGACGCCGTACTTGGCCACGCAGTAGGGGTACGTCAGCCCCCCTGCTTGGCCTTCATGGGAACCAGATTGTGCGCGCTCAGGATGCCCAGCTCCAGTATCCCAATGGTGCCCTTCCGCAGCTTCTTCGCCGACGGCTGCAGGTCGCTGCTGTAGTGCGTCGACTCGTCCAACACATGGTATGCCGTCTCCAGGCTCAGCCGCAGGCGGATCTTGCTCGCGAACGTCTTGGACTCCTCCTTGTCCATGGCGTCCGTCGCCGGCTCGTCCACCGTCAGCGCGCGCGACAGGCTGAATCACTTGGACTCCACCGACTTGGCCAGGTCGTTGCGGGGCACGTACGACGCGGCCACCGGGATGATCACGCGGCCCACCGGCTCGTCGCGCCCGGGGCCAACGCGCTCCTCGACCGTTACCACCAGAGACTCCTCGAACGGCTCCCCGGCGACGAACATGAACTCCTCGTTCCACGCCGGGTTGGCAGACCCCTGCGGCTGCCCCGGGCGCTTCCGCCCGGTCTGTCCGCCGAGCTGTATCTTGACGATGGTGGGCGCGAGCGGGCGGCCCTTCTCGGCGGGACGAGGTCCATCTGCGCGGAGATGGCGACGACCTTGTGGTAGGCGAGCTTGGGGGAGTAGTACACCTTGGAGCGCGTGTTGGTGAGGCCCTCGAGGGAGACGGAGTGCGCGTCCGAGTGCCAGCCTCCGGGAAGGCCTCGTCGGCCTGGGTGCCGATCCAGATGGCGAGCATGGTCTCGCGGCTCGCCGTGGCGGAGCTTCTCGCCGGAGCGGTCGGCGAGGCGGTACCACTGCGGGCTGTCGGGGGGGAGGGGTGTTTGTCAGGTCTCCGATAAGGATCTCCTGCAATGACCCGAGCACAAGCATACACACGCGAACACGAAGAACGAAGAACTGGACGCAGATCGTCTTTGTGCTGCCAATCAGAGCGCAGCTTTTCTGTTTTCTCTGCTTCTCCTTTTATTATGCAATGTATGGTAACAATTACAAAATAAGAAACCTGGAGCGGAATGATTCTCGCGCCATGATTTCAGGACGTGCGCATCCCCACGCCGCATGACGCGTTTTGCTTCCGCAAGATCAGGCAACCTTCTGCTAACTAAGATTTCATGCAACTAACAGCAAGAAGAACAAAAACAAATAGCTAACAATCAACTAACTAGCCGGTGCATAAGACTTAACTAACAATTCTCCCCCTAAGCCTTGTGCACCTGCTTGACGTCGATGAGACCAATTTTGGACCGAAGCTCGACGAAACGTTCACGTCCAAGGGCCTTCGTCAGAATATTCGCCAATTGCTCGTTTGTGCCGACTGATTCGACTTCCACCCTGCCTTCCTCAATGCATTCTCTAATATGGTGGTACTTCGTGTCAATGTGCTTGCTGCGATCGTGAAAGACAGGGTTCTTGCTGAGCTGAATTGCGGATTGGTTACCAATTCTCAATGTGATGACACCGGCCTCCTCTCCTCTGAATTCAGCAAGGAGCCGTGCCAACCATACGCCTTGGCAGGCAGCTGTTGTCGCGGCAACATACTCCGCTTCACAAGAAGATAGCGCCACCGTCTTCTGTTTTTGCGATTGCCAAGTGACCACACTGTCGCCGTGGAAGAAGAGAACTCCCGATGTACTCTTTCGCGTGTCAACATCTCCCGCGAAATCGCTATCGCTGTAACCGACAAGACTCGCAGCCCTTCTCTTCTTGCGGAAGTAGCAGCCAAAGTTGACAGTACCGACGACGTATCGCAGCACTCGTCTCACTGCTGACAAGTGCTCGGTAGTGGGCTTGTCCATAAATCTGCTGATGTACCCCACTGCAAAGGCCAAATCTGGTCTCGTGTTCACCAGATACCGCAATGCACCAACCAATCTTATATATTATGTAGGATCAACAGCAGGAGCAGTACTCATCTTGCTCAGTCTTAGACGCGACTCCATTGGAGTGTGACTGGCGTTGCATCCAGTCATGGCCGCCATCCCGAGTATCTTCTCAGCATACGCTCCTTGACTCACGGTGATGCCGCCTTCTGTTTGGTTCACCTCCAGACCCAGGTAATAACGCAGAAGACCAAGATCGCTCATTTGAAATGTGCCCTTCATCTCCTCCTTGAAGTGTTTGAGCTCATCAGTGTTTCCTCCGGCGATGACGAGATCATCGACATACACTCCAACCACCAGCCGATGCCCATCCTTTGCACGAGTGTAGACTGCATGTTCGGAGGCACTTCGCTGAAATCCCAGCGACAACAGAGAGGTGTCTAGTTTGGCATACCAGACATGTGGGGCTTGACGGAGACCGTATAGCGCCTTGACCAAACGCAGCACCTTATGCTCTTCGCCAGCCACCTCGAATCCAGGCAGTTGTGCGACGTACACTTCTTCTTGGAGCTCGCCGTTGAGGAATGCGGTCTTGACGTCCATGTGGTGAACGGGCCAGCCTTCACTCGCAGCGTGTGCTAGCAGCAGGCGTACTGACTCAAGTCGCGCCACCGGCGCGAACACCTCATCAAAATCAATGCCCTGCTGCTGAACGTATCCCTTCGCCACAAGCCGTGCTTTGTACTTGGTGATGTTCCCAGCTGCATCTTTCTTGGTCTTATAGACCCATTTGAGTCCGATTGGGCGCTGGCGAGGTGGGTCGACAAGCTGTCAGGTGCCGTTGGACTCGATTGATGCCAGCTCATCAAGCATTGCCTGCCGCCAACACTCATGCTGTTGCGCTTCTTGGAAGGATGTCGGCTCCTCAGCAGTTGCCAGCAAGAGATCTTCATCCAGCTCACGTGCTGCCAGTCCCGGCGGTGTCGCCGGACCCAACACGTTGTCGATTTTGCGGAATCGAAGGGGGCATCGTCATGGTCGTCGTCGAGCACTTCATCTGCATCAGGCAGGGCGACACAAATTCAATCGGTGACATGCTCGAGGAAGCCATCGGACTTGCCATGGGCATTTCAGCCGGTGATGCTGTGGACATGTTGGCGGGAGGCGTTGATGCTTCAACTGCAGGCGTCGGTGGAGCTGTGGCCATCATGCCAGGATGGGCTACAGTAGTGTACTCGATGGTGAAGTCGTTGTCGACGTCTACCACCCGATCGCCGGTCCACTCCCACTGTGCCATCTCGTCGAAGACCACATCACGGCTGATGTGCACGTGTCTTGACCGTGGATCGTAGACGCGATACGCCTTGGATCCCGGTTCGTAGCCGACAAAGATCATGGGTCGACTCCGGTCATCGAGCTTCTTGATGTTGGGTGTGTTTACCTTCACATGAGCCACACACCCGAAGGTTCGAAGATGATGTACGGCCGGCTTGCTTCTAGTCCAGAGCTCATAGTGAGTCTTGCCACCGATGCTCTTGGACGATGATCGGTTTAGGAGGTATACAGCAGTTGTGATTGCCTCCCCCCAAAACATCCCTGGCAGACCCTTCGCCTTGAGCATACTGCGCGCTGTGCCTACCACCGATTGGTTACGCCGTTCAACAACGCCATTTTGTTGCGGCGTGTAGGGTGCCGTGAGCTCACGACGTACACCCAACTCTGCACAGTAGTCGTTGAAGCTTGCCGCCGTAAATTCTCCCCCCTGTCCGTGCACAACGCTTGAAGCTTCTTGCCGCATTTGCGTTCGGCTGCCGCTTGGATACGTTTGATGGCAGCTGGTGCAGCATCTTTGGTCGGCAGCAAAGCAACCCACATATACCGGCTATAGTCATCAACCAGCAGGAGGAAGAGACGGTTGCCGCTGGGTGTTGGGGGCGAAATTGGGCCGCATAGATCTCCGTGCAGCAACTCCAGAGGCTCGGTGCAGCGACTCAACGCTCATTGTGGAAATTGTGCTCGTCGATGCTTGCCGGCAAGACATGCGTCGCATACTTGATCAACTTGTGTCAGCACCGGCAGACCCCGCACAAGCTCCTCCCTTCCCATCTTGCGCAGCGCGGCAAAATTGATATGCCCGAAGCGGGCATGCCAACGCCATGCGTCTTCTCCAGCGCGCGCAGTCAGGCAAACCGGCCGTGCGATGGTGATGTCGAGCACATAAAGCCGGGCTGCACTTCGGTGAATCTTGGCAAGAAGGCGCCGCTGTTCGTCGCGGATGCGCATCACCCCGGCTTCAATCAGGACTTGGTAGCCACTCTCATCAAGTTGGCCAACACTGATTATATTAGCGGTAAGACGCGGGATGAAGAAGGTGTTGACTAGGGCTCGGTGTTCGCCATTCTTGCACGCAAACAACATGGTACCGCTCCCCTCGATCCGGACGACGGAGCCGTCTCCGAACCGCACGGAGCCGGTGATGCCCGTGTCGAGGTTGGAGAATGCCGCCCGGGACCCCGTCATATGGTTGGTGGCCCCGGTGTCCAGGATCCAACGGCGGGGATCCTGCTCCTCCGAGCTTCCTAGCGCCGCATAGGCCCCGGCGAAGGCCTCCTTCTCCATCGGGCCTCCGGGTGCCGCGGGGACTCCCTCCGCGCAGTCAAGCACCACGAAGATTTCTTCAATCTCCGCGCCACCAAGTGCCACGGCGGCCCCTCTCTCCTCCAGTCCTTCGAGCGCCGCAACATCCTTCTGCTCATCCGAGCCGATCGTGCCGCTGGTGATGGCTGATGACGGCACAGATGCTGGTCGTCGAGGTGGCAGCAGGGCCGGAGCTGAAATCGCCGAGGATGGAGCTGAAATCGCCGGCGGAATCACCGAAGTCACCAAGCCATCGCACCTCTCACTGTGTTGGGAATTGTAGTGTGATGCGGTCGGCACGGTTGCACTGGACCCAAGGAAGAGGAGTGTCGGCTCATCATCTTGGGCCACGTGGGCTTGCCCTTCACCCTTTGGCTTAGATTGGCACTCCCTGGCCCAGTGGCCGATCTTTCCGCAAGACCGGCATTTGTTGCCGTTGCGATTCGGCGCAGGACCTCCTCCTTCCGAGCTTCCTCCTCCGCCATGGTTACGCCCTTTGCCGCCCCCACGCTTGCCACGACTACCTGAGCCGCCGGCGCCACGAGAGCTCGTCTGCTCTCTCTTCTTGTAGCGCTCGAGCCATTCCTCCTCCGTCAGGTAGAGCTTCCCGCTGCTCTGGGAGGATGGATGCTCGATCTCGTCCTCGGCCGCCTTCAGCCTCCCGGTGATCTCCTCCACTGACAAAGCGGAGACGTCGAGCAGGGTTTCAATGGCAAGTACTAATTGTTTGTACCTGGGGCGAGCGATGTGCAGATACTTCTCCACCACTTTCTGGTCGGGTTCGGGATCGCCGAGGATGGTCAGTTGCTGGACGATGTTGGTGAGGCGCATGGCGAAATCTTCCACCGCCTCGTCGTCGCGGAACGCGAGTTGCTCGTACTCCCGTCGAAGCTTCTGCGCAGAGGGCTTCCGAATCCGGTCATCACCGATCCTCATCGTCTTGATGCATTCCCACGCCTCCTTCACCGACAGCTTGGTCGCGAGCGTGGAAATCATCTCAGAAGGGACTGCACTGCAGATGGCGTCCAACGCCATTCGGTCTTCGTGGAATTCGACGTCGCCCGACTTGATGGCGTTCCAGAGACAACGCGCCTGAAGTTTGATCTTGATCAGCAACGACCAATCGTTGTAATTGGTCTTTGTCAGCAATGGATAATTCGCCGACCCGCCCGTCTCCTTGACAACACGGTGGTACACTTGGTAGCCACGGTTGTTACTCCCGCCGCTGCCCGAGGCACGGTCGCCGGAAGGAGAAGTGTGCACAGGTGACGCCGAGCGCCGGCGCGGCGAGTGCGTGCGTCCTCGAGGCATGGCTGCTCAAGCGACGAACTCGGGTTCGAGCTCCTGATACCAATTGTCAGGTCTCCGATAAGGATCTCCTGCAATGACCCGAGCACAAGCATACACACGCGAACACGAAGAACTGGACGCAGATCGTCTTTGTGCTGCCAACAAAGCGCAGCTTTTCTGTTTTCTCTGCTTCTCCTTTTATTATGCAATGTATGGTAACAATTACAAAATAAGAAACCTGGAACGGAATTATTCTCGCGCCATGATTTCAGGACGTGCGCATCCCCACGCCGCATGACGCGTTTTGCTTCCGCAAGATCAGGCAACCTTCTGCTAACTAAGATTTCATGCAACTAACAGCAAGAAGAACAAAAACAAATAGCTAACAATCAACTAACTAGCCGGTGCATAAGACTTAACTAACAGTGTTGTCGGTTATGTCGAAGAGGACGCGGCCGGCGAAGCCGTCCTTGAGGACGTCCTTGCCCTTGACGAGGACCTCGAGCTGGTTGGACTGGAGGTGCTCGCTGGAGAAGGCGAACACCTGCCGTCACACCTAGAGCTGTCCAAATGGGCCGAGCCGTGACGGGCCGTACCACGGCTTGGCACTGTAGACCCGGCGCACGAACGGCACGGCATGGAGGCGAGGCGGGCCGGCACGGCGCGGCGGACCGGGCCGTGCCTGGGCCAAGGGCGCAGCACGGTGGGCCGGCATGGCACGGCCCGTTAAGAAATCGGGCCATGCCGGCCCGGCACGGCACGGCGCGCCCAACGGCTCTAAACGGACCGTGCCGGCCCGGCACGGCACGTCTGGCCCGATTAATTTGAAAAATAGCCGTTTTTTTACCGTTGGGTGGTAAGAAATTTGAAAAAAATAGCAAAAAAATTCGAAAAAAATCTGAACATTTTCCTATAAATAGGGGGGCATCCGGCCTCCATCTTCCACACCTCAAATCTCATTCTTCTCTCTCGGTTTAGCTGTGAAAAATCTGAAAGTGTTTGCGCAAATTTGGTCAAAATTCGGGCAAAAAACCGAAAATTCAAAAATCTTCAGATTTTTTTGTGAGAACAGCAAAGGAGGTAATAATGATGTATTATTTTAATTTTTTGGTATTATTTGTTGGTTTAATTTTTTGCTATTATTTGTTGGTTTAATAGTAAGTTAATCGTTCTTTACTATTTCAATTTGCAGTTGATTTAATGGAGAACTACGATTTTCAACTCTCCGAATTCGGCGTCTCGGCGGAGGATATGCAATCGTTTCAACAAGAATATCCATCCGCGGAAGGTCCACATGTACAAACTGGAGATGCCGAAGAAATGATGGCCCCAGTGGCGCAAGGTCCAATCGACCCATCTTCTGCTGGCTGAACAAGTGCATCCACGACCCAAAGCACGGGTGCAAAAAGAACAAGAGCTAGTACATCAACAGTTTGGAATGATTTCGACAAAAAGTTCAAGACCGACAATGATGGAACTGAAGTGAGGTATGCTGTTTGTAAAATTTGTGGTAATGAATTGACTGCAAAATCTTCAGGTGAGACGGGTCATCTACAAGGATTTATAAATGTTTTACAAGTTTTAAGTGAGGCTACCGATTTAGACTATTGTTTATACTTTACATTTGTTAAGGATAAATTATATGAGGTATATAATAAATATGAAAATAAGTTTGGGTCTGTGCGTTTTGGAAAGACCCTCAGTAGTCCCTAGCACCTCTAGGGGGGCTATGCAATGGGGCAAGATTTTTGGTTCTTCGTCTAGTTCTCGTGCAGGTGCAGGTACACAACAGTTAGGAGGAGGAAGGCGACAAAGCCCTGGAGACCTATCAAGCTATCTCAACAGTGATAGCGTCAGCTTCGAGTAGGAGTTGAACATCCTCTCATGGTGGCAAACCCAGAAGGTATCATATCCAGTGCTATCCATATTAGCGCGGGATGTGTTGACTGTTCCTATCTCTACAGTCTCCTCGGAGTCAGCATTCAGTCTTTCCGGAAGAATAATCGAGGAGCGACGAACAAGTCTCTCCAACGAGATGGTCGAAGTACTTCTGACCGTCAAAGACTGGGAACAAGCTGGATCAAGACTCCAACATACTGCAGATAATAAAGATTTAGAAGAATCTTTTGAGAATTTGTATTTAGATAGCAATGAATAGGATTTTCAATATTTTTCTTCACATGTAGTCACTAATGAGCTTTATAGGCTGTACTCTTTTTTCTTTACCAAGGTTTTGTCAAATTGAGTTTTTACTTGGTAAAGTTTTTAATGAGGCAGCCATCCCATGTAATTTAATAAGTTAATAAAGCTCATTATGTCATTGCAAATATTTATTTTTGTGTTTAACAATGTCATCAATTTTCTATATTTTTTCAAAATTTTCTACAGTTTTTTTACAATTTTTCTTAATTTTCTACAATTTTTCTTAATTTTTCATTTTTTTCGGCTAAACGGGCTAGGCGGGCCGACACGGCCCGTTTAGCCTTAACCGTGCCCGGGCCGGCACGGCACGGCACGGCCTCGGGCCGTGCCTGGGTTCGCACCGCGGCCCGCGGGCCGGCACGACCCATTGGACAGCACTGGCCACACCGGTTATCACACAAGGACTCCCAAGTGCGCACAAATTGAAAATTGCTCAATTAATGGGCAGTTGCGGACTCAGATTTTACCAAAGGGTATGTCGTACCAAAATTTTTATTTGTAATTCGGTAAAACCATTTGTCAATTCGGTAAATAATTGTAAAATTTGCACCGCAATTCGGTATACAGGCACTAAATAATATGATAAGTCTTAAATTCAAGGATTAAGTTAGAAATTTGCACAAATTACAATATAAATAGTTCAAACACCATACTAATAGTCTAGCGATATATAATGTACAAAAGATAAGCACACTAAACATAAAGCGAACTATATTTTGCAATCCAAAATCACACATAATTAGAATATAAACATAGTAAAAATACAAAATACAACAAAGATTGTACCTTAGTAATAGATAATGTGCCTTCCAATACCCATAAATATATGTAAGCAGTTATCTGCACATCAAAATTAGCAAACTTAGTGATGAATCAGAAATTGTATTTGTGAATAGTTATAAAGATTGAAAAAAGGATGAAACATACCAGTAATTAGGATTGAGTAGTAGTAGTACAAGTACGAGGCCCTTCATTTCTTGCTGGAATGAGTTCTTCATTTCTTGCAACTCTAACTGGAATGAGTTCTTTATTTCTTGCAACTCTATAAATCAATAAATGACAATAAATAAAATTAAAATACTAAATTAATCACAATTATACAAATTTAAAGTATAGATTTGTGTTTCATACCTACAAAATCAATAAATCACCAGTTCACCACACCAGAATACCAGATTCACCGCCCCTGGCTCTTGTCTTGACAACTGTCGGCAGTCGATCGGCAACACCACAACACAACAACAGCCAGCAGTCAACAGATCGATCACCGTGGTGTCCACCGAACTGACCGAAGAATCAACAAGACAATAATAAAAGCGCACTCGGCTCGGCCGGCACCGCAGGCCACTCCACTCGCGTCTTCACCAGCCGCACAGCCCAGTCCCCACATCCACTCGATCGCTCCCCGCTCGCCCTCTCGGCTCTCGCGCCTCGCCGCCTCGCAGTCTCTGCCTCTCCCTCCGCCCTGCGCCCTCCGGACCCAGCCCCTCCCCTCCCAGCCTCCGCTCTCCTCCGGCGGTCCGGCCTCCCTCTCCTCTTGCGCCTTGGAGCTCGGCGAGATCTGGCCGCAGGCGGCCAGCCGGTCAGCTGCTCTTGTGTCTTGGCTCGGCGCGGCGACAGCAGCGCTCCACGCGTGGCGTCGGGCGTCTTGCCTCCAGATCTGGCTGGGAGGCGGCCGCAGGCCCGCAGCTCTCCAGATCTGGGCTAGGCGGCTGACCGGGAGGCTGCTCCTGGCCTCCTGATAGGCGACGGCGAGATCTAGCGCGGCGGCGATGGCTGCTCCTGCTCGGGCCTTGTCTACTCATGCTCGGTGGATCTGGAAAGGGGATGAAGTGCTGTTGTCTGTTGATGTGGGATTCAGTTCTGAGTATTTCTTGGTGGTCTTTGTTGCGGATTCGAAGACCGAGGCGGCGCGTACGGTAGGCGAACCGGCGGATTGACTGGATCTGCTGGAGGCGCCAGGCGTGTGGAGTACTAAGTTCGGTTGGGCCCCAGGGTATGCCATGGCCCACTCGGCATACCCTGTGGGTCCACCCCTATTAATGGGCCATATCTCCAGACCGAACGATCGAACTGTAACCCCACTACAATTGCGAAATTTAATTCAATGCCACTTGTTTTATTTATAATTTTACTCTGTTAAAGATTGTACTGCTAGTAGTATAGATGGTGGTATAACTTAATCCTAACTAATCTGAACTATTGATTGTAAAGATTGGACGACTCATATTGATTTTAAGGTACCATAAAAAAGCTCCTCAAGAAACCTAAAATTTATATACTCGAATAGTATATTAGTATTAGGGGTGTAAAAAAACTTAAGCTTCGCGAGCTGCTCGAGTTCAGCTCGAGCTCTAAATGAGCTGAGCTCGAGCCTAAGCAAAGGCTTGTAAGCCTAGCAAGCTCGAGCTCGAGTAACTCGGTATAGGTCGAGTAGATGCGAAATATGATTCGTATGTCTCTTTTTACCAGCACACCAAGTCATTTACCTCTTCCCTCCATCAAATTTTTATTTCCCTAAAGCCCAAAGTCACCCATGATCCAACCTATCATCAATGATCCAACCTATCATCAAGCTGAGCTTGGCCTATTCAAATCTAGGATCAAGCTAATCTCAAGTCTAAATCCAAGCTTAGATCTTAACTTAGGCTTGACTGAGCTTGTATCGAGCTTGAGCCTAGGTAGGCAATCCCGCTCCAGTTCACCTCGTTTACGGCCCTAATTAATATACAATATAAGCAGATACCAGTATACCACCGGCTTGGCTCATATTCTCTATCTTATTTTCTTTTTCGTTTTTCCTCTTTTGCGAGGACTCCTATCTTCTTATCTGTGAAGCATAAGAATCAAACTTAGTCTGTCAGCGACTCAATATGCACTGCGTGCTGCATTGCAGCTGTAGGCAAATATTACCTAGCAACTCGTATAAAATAGGCAAGCACCTACAAGCAATAACAGGACCGAACATGAGAATGTGAAGCCTCTATCGATAAAACATAGCTGTAAGCTGTAACTTATCTCTGAACAATAACAAGCTACCTGTTTTACTACCTACACAGATACAAGTACTATTTCCGAGTAAAATGCATAGTGAGTCACTCAATTTCTTCAGATGTATTATCTAGATTATTGTACTTTAAAAATACACATATAGATCACTCGTGATATAAGTGAGTCATAACTCTATCCTAGCTGCTCATGATCGTATTTTTGACACGCGTGGCATATCAGGTAGGCGAATTTCATGTTTTTTTTGCAGAAATTAATACAAAAACCCTTGGACATTTTTTTGGGGATTTAACCCGATCGCCTCGGAGTTGAAAGTACTCGGAGTCACCATAAACAGTAGGATAGACTAATGACCCACTTATATTATATGAGTGATCTAAATATGTATTTTCAAAATACAGTAACCTAAATGACACACTCGAACAAGTTGAGTGACCTCCATACATTTTACTCAATATTTTCCCTGCCCTGATATCTGACCAATTGTGTCCCAGGAGACACACTGCAACGAATAAAAACCAAACCAGTCAACATATAACAAAGCTTCTGGATATATTACCAAGCTGCATCATCATTATAAAGTTAAATCTTACATTGGATGTATGGATAAGTTAGCAGCTCAAAAAATGACAGTTGCCAATGCTATCGAGCATCTAAACATGTGACGACGTACAAGGCGCAAGACAGGCATATGCATGCCGTCAATCAACAGCTCAACACAGAATTCATGCATCATCTAACCTGTGCTACTAGAGGCATCACACTTTCAAATTACCAGATGATAAGAAAAAATAATTGCTTTCTATCTTATGCACAGGAGTACAAGACAATGGCATTAAAGTAGCATGATACAACTGCCAAACAGAGAACAGGTTACACAAAGCTGAAAGATTAATCTGCAATTACTACAACCTAGTTGATTAGTTGTACAGCCTGCTCTAAGAACATACATATCAATATAAAATAAGGATGTCTCCTTTCCAAACAGAAAGGGTTACAAAGCTAGACAATTAAACTACCCCACATGCATTCCACCACCCATAAAATAAGTACTGGTTTCCATATTGGGTCTCTTATTTGCGTCCATCACCTGATCTCTCATATTGAGGAGTCGTTTTGGATGGTAAACTGGCGGGTGCGGATGCATTTGCATGAAATCTGTTGCGGCCATTGGCAATGAGCCACTCTCCAGATTTACATTCACCAAATCGAAAGAGTGCATCCCATTCTGAGCAGTGGATACCATGTTCATATCCACTCTCGTGTCACCCTGTATCAGGTGGGGGGACGCCATGTTCATATCAACTCTCCTGTCCCCCTGTATCAGGTGTGAAGATGCCAGGTTCATATCAACTCTTCTGTCACTTTGTATAAAGTGTGGTGACGCCAGGTTCATATCGACTCTTCTGTCCCCCTGTATCAGGTGCGGGGACGCCATGTTCATGTCAACTCTTCTGTCCCTCTGCATGAAGTGAGGGGATGTCATGTTCATGTCAACTCTTCCCTCTCCATGAATAAGGTGAGGCGTTGGCATTGTGGTGTTTGGTGTCATGGTATCCCCATGAACCAGGGCTGTCGTGTTTGATGCCATATTTGCATCAACCCTTGTGTCCCCCTGAATAAGGGCTGTGGTGTTTGATGTCATGTTCACATCAACTCTTCTATCTGTGGGCACCTGACCAGTCACAGCCATATTTACATCAACCCGTTGATCACCTTGCTGGGTCTGGTCAGGCCTAACTAGTTTGTCCTTCGCTTCCTTCATGGCCGACAACACAAACTCCTTTAGCTCAGGCTCTCTAGCTCCAATGTCAATGACATCTTCTAAATACTCATGGCCACGCACATAGAGATCATCATAAATGCCCAATTCTCTCTCTGATGCCACACAACTGGAGCTTGCAGATGCATGAAGTATCCTAAAATCCTTCCTCCAGCGGTTGAGGATGTACTTTGATGGAAGCATCAACACATTCTCTTGCTTCAGAACAGCAAGAGCATGGCTACAAAGAATGCCCCGTGATGGAAACGAGCGACAAATGCACCAAACATCCTTGTCAGCATTGTTGTACACAACTGTATAGTCAACCTTCTTTCCCTGTATTAACTCACTGGCCATGTAGGTGATTGAATTCCCGCTCCTGTCTACCTCTTTACAAATCACATGCATCAATTGCTTGATCTCATCTTGGAATGCCTGAAACATGGGTACTGTGTAGAGCTCCACAAGTTGCTCCTCAAAGGGCAATCCTGACAGCAAAGTGAGCCTAGAATAATAAGAGCGCAGATCATCATATGCCTCCCTTTCCAGCTTCGCTTTCAGAGTATCCTCATATTGCTCAAAGAAAACTGGTAGGGTAGTTTTAGTTGTCACAACACCATCAAAGTATGGATCGGGTTTTTCAACCTTCCTGATAGCAGAAGTGCCAGCCCAGAATGAATGATTGACGTACGCAGGAGCCCACTGTTTCCGACAGCTGTACAAAGCAGAAAACCATTCATTGTCTTTGAGCTTATACTGCTCAACCATGGCTCCCCATTCTTTCTCGAAGTCGGTAACAGTGACTGTATCATAAACAACCTCTTTAAATCTCAAGGAAATTGCCTCTTTCTCATGTGTATGTCTCACATTTTCTTGGAGCTTCTTCAAGATATGCCAAAAGCAGAAACGGTGCCTTGCATTTGGCAACACCTCAGCCACAGCCTCTGCCACAACATCTGAATAGCTGGTGGTGATCGCCTCTGGTGGCTTGCCATTCATACAGTTCAACCACCTCTTCAGCAGCCAAACATAGTTCTCCATGCTGTCTTTAGAGAGCAAACCACACGCAAGTAGAACGAGGTGGCCATGGTTGTTCACTCCAAGGATTGTGGCCAATGGGAGGCTAGCACGAGAGTGCTGTAAGTACATCACGTCAAGTGTAATGACGTCACCAAAGTAGCGGTATTGCGCCTGGGACCTCGAATCAGTCCAGAAAAAATTCTTCACATGACTTTCCTGATCAAGATCCCAGCTATGGATAAAGTTTGGTTTCTTGCGCTGCATCGTCTCAATGAACTTCTTGAGTGCAATGAGGTCATCCTCCCCAAACCGCTGCACAAAACTGTCACTTCTACTAAACCTCAACCCGCCAACACCAGCTCCACCACTAACACTCCGCTTGGGCCGAGTTGGGAACTTCCTGGTCTCAGCAATCTCGCTCAGCGACTTCTCCACCATCTCATCCATCTCGTCAGTAATCTTGGCCTTCTTCTTGGCTGACTCGGGCATCTCCCTATACGCCTTCAAGAACCTCACCATGTCAGGTGTGCACGGGTGGTTATGCTCCAAGTCAACGAACTCCACCTTCCACCTATCCTCCACCCGCTTATCACGGATGATCAGCATCGCTTTGCATCCCGTCTTCTCAGCAGTGCCACGCCGGGCCCGCTTCTCGTGGGCAGCTGCCCCACGCTTGCTGCGGAGCGGGTAGCGGGTGCCTGGGCCGTCAGAGGAGGTGGCACCAGCACGGGGCTTGCCGCCGTGGGTGCAGGTGAAGGTGGAGCGGTAGCGGAGGCCCTCGTAATTGTGGCAGGTGCGTCGCACGGCGTGGAACCCCGTGCGGTAGGCGTAGGCCTTGTAGAGCGCGAAGGCCTCGTCCACGGAGTCGAACACCGCGCCCACCCGCGGCACGAGGGCCTCCTCCAGAGTGCGCGGCACGAAGCCATCGTCCCCTCCACCGCCATCGTCGTCGTCCTCCTCCCCTCCCTCCTCATCGGAGGCGACGACCACCTCGTCCTCCTCCTCCTCCTCCTCATCCTCCGCGGGGTCGCCGTTCAGATCGGCGGCGACCTCCTCCTTGACCCGCCTGGCCGTCTCGCCCTCCTCAAAGCTAGGGTTCTGCGCCCCGGCGGCGCGGGAGGGAGGAGACCGCTCAGAACCCTCCCCCATGCGTGCCCCGCCAATTTACGCCCACGCCCACAGGCCACGCCTCCCCAAAAGTATTAACACTAGAGGTACAGGGGGGCGAATACCTCGCGGTGAGAAATGGCGAGGGTTCGGCGCGGGCAACGGTACGGGGAGACGGGGAAAGGGGGCCGGCTCGCGGAGGCCGTCGATCTGGCCGGAGCCGGCGGGCCTAGGGACGTCGCCGGTGAAGAGAAGGGCAGTTGGGGGTTCGTCGTGGGACGGGTCGGGCTGGCTGGATACTTTTGGGGGCGGAGAGACGAGAGCGATGGGTGCGGCGAGCAGGAGGGTTCGTTTTTCTGGGTGACTTCCAAGGATTTGTTGCTCCCTGGAGTGGGGTGAGAGAACGCCGGGGATGTGGCTGCCGGATTGCTCCTTTCCACTGCCAAGGATGACTTCACGGATTGTTCTTTTCGGTTTTTAGGTTGATTTTTAGTTTTAATTTTTTAAAAAAATTCACTATTTATCAGACTAATAAGTTATAACTATAAATTATAAATTATCATCTAAAAGAACATATTCTATGAGTAGGTTTTTTTTGTTGATGGTTTATGGCTTAAATATTTGAATTCTAGCTGTTCGTGGGAGACAGTACGCAGAGTAAAATAGTCACATACGATTTTAGCCGGTACAATTGAATTCAGTATAACCCTATTTTAAAAAAATACATCTTTTAAAAATTAATTCCTAAAAACGTATAAGCATAAGTGAAGTTTAAGGCCAAAAGTACCTGGCCTATATGCTGCCCTCCACCGTCTTTAGCTTGGACTTTCCATTTGGCCCTGTAGTTACTAAGCCCACAGCCCAAACGGCCCACTTGAGGCGCCGAGCGCGTTCAATTATTAGCATTCTGCGTTGCATTGTGCGGTATTACATAAGCTTCCAAATCAAAGAAGGTACATGTAATTATGTATTGGTCTTGATCTCAAGGCCACTAGCTAAAGCAGAACAGGGACACCTCTGGTTCCGCTCTAACCTGACCCCCACCACTTCCCACTACAAAAACCTCTTTCCAAAAGCTTAAAAGGAAACGTCAAATTGTTACAAAGTTGACAACTAGCCCCTCCAAATTTCAGGTTAGCAACCGCCATGGGGATTCACGTACGCATGTCTAAGCTTACGATAGTTTTACAGTATCCTCAGTTGGCCTTATTTTCTGTGGTTTATGACTGAATTTTCACTGTAGTTGGTTAAAATTGCTGTAGCTGATAATAGCTTATTTGGCATAATTAAATTTAAAAATAATTAAAAATAGAAAAAAAGGGGTTAGCCCAGCACGTATAATGCAAACGTATACGGGAAAAAACGAACCGGCAAAAAAACTAAAAAATCCAAAAAGTCATAAAAAGACAAAATTTAGAAATAGTGAAAAATAAATTGGAAACCAGAAACCTAAACCCAAACGAGCGGGGCCTTAAGTCATCGGGTCTTTATTAGAAGCTTAGATAAGACGTCGGCCACCCCTAGTATTTGCCGTTGCTCGTTATCTCACTCGAACTTTCATGGTTAGTATGATCGGGTACTCGGTGGTTAGAAGGCCGCCCTACCTCCAAATAATTCCTAGCTGCTGCATCACTCACACTCGCATGTTAAAAACAGGATCCACATGGTGAAAAACATAAGGCCCCCTTCGTTTAGGTTTGTCTTTCTGATTTTTCTAAAAATTAAAACAAACAAGTGTTTTTTAAATGGATTCTTGAAACGGTTTCTTGAGTCTAAAACCATATGTGCAGTTTGCGTCGATATCTCTGCCGTCCATTGTCGTCTTTAAAAACACAGACACAAGCCATCACCTATAGCATAAAATAATAGGGACTAGGTTTATTTCCGCTCACGTTTTTTGGATTTTGTATGGCGCTACAGTAACTCACATTTAAACGATACGTCTTTTAGAGATGGAATATACAAGTCGATTATAGTAGATACTATATCGAATTTAACTTTATCAAATAAAATCATATATAACCGTCTTTCTTTTTATAATCTCACTTACGAACAAACAGGGTTCAAAAAATCATAACCCACGGGCTAAAAAAAGCCCATATGGGGTCTAAAACGTTTGGGACCTAACGATAAATACACATATTCGCGAGTGCCAAAACCTTAACCACGGGAAAAGCATCGGAGGGCGGTTGTGATGCTTTACGCGCAACCTTCCATTATAACCAGAAAAATACAGACCGAAAACTAAGGAGCGCGAGCCCCCGGCGCCCGGGCCCGATCGAATCGCTCGACCTGTGGGCGCGAGGGGATCCCATTGCACTGCTCTCCTTTCAGCTTTCGATGCTCGCGAAGTCGCGAGTGTCCTTCCCAGGTTTTTTTCCCCGATCTTTTTTGGCTCATTGGTCTCGATTTTTCAAGAACAGAAGAGGCCGTCTCCAATTCCGATGATCCCAGGCCCCAAGATCCAATGTTTTGTTTGTTCCCGAGCTCTCCGCGTTGATCTGCGCTAGGAAATGGGTAACACGGGTAGCAACGGTGGAGGGGGCGCCCCTGGTCACCGCCGCCGGGGCTCCGGCCACGGGCATGCCCACCACCACCAGGCGCCACCGCCTCCCCCGCCACCGGAGGCCGCCCCCAACCGCTACGTGTTCGCGGCCGCCACACCCTACCCGCCCCAGTACCCCAATCCCAACCCGCCGCAGTACTACCCGCAATACGGGAACCACTACCCGCCGCCGCCGCCGTCCGTGCCGGCGCCCGTCCCGGCGCCGTACGACCACCACCACCACAGAGCCACGGCGGTGCCGCCTAACGCCGCCGCTGGGGAGTTCCCGCCCTCGGCCCACTCCCACCACTACCCCGGGTGGGCTGGGCGGTACCCCTACGGACTCCAGCCGCCTATGCCGACGCCGTACGTCGAGCACCAGAAGGCCGTCACCATCCGGAATGACGTCAACCTCAAGAAGGAAACGCTCCGGATTGAGCGCGATGAAGAGTGTCCTGGTCGCTTCCTCGTCGCCTTCACCTTCGACGCCACCGTCGCCGGAAGGTGAATCTTTACTTCTTTTTAACATCAAACATATGTTCTATTTTATGTATGCAGATAAGTGTCTTTGCTACTAGTCACTTAGGATATGGGTGGAAAATGTCCTAAATTTAATTGGTTGGTTTGATGTATTGACGTTGATGCTTTGAGGAATTAACATGTTGTAACAGTGATGCTTTCGCTTGCTTGAGGGTGGGAATTTTCATTTCAAATATCTTTGACCTCCATTTGTTTATCGATTGTCAATTCCCTTTCTTGATCATAACGAGTAAAAGAAACTAGCGAAAACTGTACAAAGGGACTTCTACAAAACTACTCATTGTTGTCAGAGGTTCTTAGCAAAAACTCCATGATCGATAACACTGTAATAACTCATTGAGGTCTAGCTAGTCTCACCTTCTGATCAAGTTCCCATGATAAGTGATCATAAGATTGCATATGTGGATCCCATTCATGGGCGGACCCAACGTGGTCCTAGGTTATTCAGCTGAACACCCAAATTTTTTTCATGTAATACTCAATATTTAGTAGGTATATTAGACATATATACTGATAATTAGGTAAAATATTTCATATTTTTACCCCCAATTGACTTCAGCCCACTCCCACGCCTCCCCCTCCCCAATTCGCCTCAAGTAATGCGGCCCAACGGCCCATCCGATTCCCGTTGTAATTGATTAACCTAAATAGCTGCCAGTCTGGAGGCAGAAGTGTAGAACACTACTACATGTTGGGGAGTTCCTGCCTGGTGAAAAGGTTTGAACTTTGATGCCAATTGTCAGGTTTACACTCCCTATTGTCCGTAACTAACACTAGATGTTATTTATGCCCTATTGTCCACCACCCATTTTTCCCCTGCATCACTGCCTGTTCAATTGCCTCAATGACTTGATTGATTGAGATTTGCCCCCATTAAAATAATTCCTTTTATTGCTCTTCCCGTACCCCTAGCCTAGATTGTTTGGCATCAATTATATACCTAAGCTTTTGGCATACATAATCTCTAATGTTATAGTTGGTAGTTAGGTGCTACTGTAGCACCAATATGTATTAGATTATTTAATCAACATTTTTACATCCTTGGAATTACATTTCAAATCGTTAGATCTTCAATTACTCTTCCATTTTCAATCTTTCGTAACACTTTACAAATTGCAATCCATCCATTCTTGGTCAGAAGTGAATAATCTGTCGTCGCCAGATGTTGGTTGTGGCAAGTAAAGCCAGTCTGTCAAGTTTTACTTTATCTGGAAATGATGGCCAAACATTTTTGTTCTCAAAGATTCAATAGTGCTACTAAGTTGATACTGTTCTGCTATAAGCTTGCTTCTGGCTACATTTTTTCTCACAAATAGTTTACAATTTAATGGCCATGGACGTTATGTATTTGATTTCGTTGCAATCTTTCTCCTTTAAATTATCTGGCGGTTGTGGGATCACATTACCCAGCCCAACTAGCCACTAGGCATACGCTTGTAGAGAATTTGTAGTTCGTTGTGCTAAAGCTGCATTTATTATATAGTATCATCGCACTATCAATGTTGCATGAGACAACTGTAGCAGCCAAAATTTCCTTATTACAAACAAAGAAGTCTTATTCTTGCTGTTATGTAAGGTGATTTACCAATTCTTCTTGATCTAATTCCTTCAATAGCATGATGGTTTACTTCTTCGCAAAGGAAGAGCTCAACTGCAATCTAACAGCAGTGAAAGAAGACTTGATTAAGCCTGTTACTGTTAGCTTCAAAGAGGGTCTAGGTCAAAAGTTCAGGCAACCTTCAGGGACAGGAATTGACTTCTCAGTGTTTGATGAACCTGAGTTATTAAAGCAGGGGGACATGGATGTATATCCACTAGCAGTTAAAGCTGAAACAGCATTGCCTGTTGATCAACCATTGGAAGGGGAAGGCCAAAAGACAAAAACTCCAAATTCACAGATCACACAGGCTGTCTTTGAAAAGAAAGAAAATGGGGACTACCAAGTACGAGTTGTTAGTCAGATCCTTTGGGTCAATGGAACTAGGTATGAGTTGCAGGAAATATATGGAATAGGAAACTCTGTGGAAGGTGATGCTGATGTGAATGATCCTGGGAAGGAATGTGTTATCTGCCTCTCAGAGCCAAGGGATACTACTGTCCTCCCATGTAGGCATATGGTAAGTCTCCAACCTATGTAAGGACTAGTTTATGCGCAGCATTGGTGATCCATGATTGAATTAAAATAAGCTATCAATGCTTTTGTTATGGTATTTTAGAAGGAAAAAAAAGGAAGAATATGAACTCCAGAAAGTTACTCTGTTTATGTGATTATACTAATATGCTTTCCAAGCATGATCTTTGACGTTTCATATTCTAATTAGAAATAACGAAAAGTCTACGCTAATTTACTGATTGCAGACATTTCCATGTACTTTGAGCTGTTTGACAACTGACTCTGCATTAGCATCTGTAGTAAACCCTGACGTTTGTTCTTACTGATTGCAGACATTTCCATGTACTTTGAGCTGTTTGACAACTGACTCTGCATTAGCATCTGTAGTAAACCCTGACGTTTGTTCTTTTTGCTTCAGTGCATGTGCAGTGCGTGTGCCAAGGTCCTTAGGTACCAGACCACCCGGTGCCCCATCTGCCGGCAGCCTGTTGAGCGGTTGCTCGAGATTAAAGTCAACAACAAATCTGAAGAGCAGCAGCAGCAGATGCCCCAATCACCGGCACCTCCACCCCCGCATCCGCATCAGGAAGAGGTGTAGCTGCGATCAGAGTTGTCATACAAACATTATAAGCTTCTAGTTTGTGGCCTTCCCTGCAGGGTGTTCTCTCGTTTGAGCATGGGGGATGTGACTGATTTTTAGTAGTGTATGTAATCTTCTGGCATTATATGACTTGCTGACTTCTGTGGGAATCTTTTAGATGCCAATAGGAGTGGATGTACTATGTACATCTCATACATTAATGCCTGTACTATTGGCTACCTGAAGAAGTGTAGGAGGATGCCTAATGCCTGCGTGGCTTCCTTCATTAGGGAAAAGAATGGAACAGAAGGTAGACCTTGATGGTGATACGTTCTCTGTTAGTATCATTGAAGACCTTTTATCCCGCGTACGGAGGTAAAAGAAACTCCCACTGCAAGAGCTGTGCATGGAAGAACTAAGTGGTGGAGCTAGAAAATTTTCATCGGATGTGCATACTGTATGTGTTGTGCCTTCTTTGATGTGCCCCAACCATTGGAGCTGGCACCTCTTGGCGCACGATCTTACAGCTATCGACTTGTCGTACCACTCACATAAATTTTTTAATTGATGTTCTACAATTCATGTTGTCAAACTTTAAATTTGACTGCTAATATATTTAAAACTATCTAGATTTATCACTAAAAATACTTTCGTGATGTTATAATTTTATTAGTATATGATAAGATAAAGTTACAAATAATAATGGTCAAAATCATGTCTTGTAGACCGAGAAAAATAAAAAATATCTCTTAAAAAGAACGAATGGAATAATAAAATATTAGCGCAGGGTAAATCATACGTGGTGAATATTGTATTCACATATGTAAGATCGAGGAGGTCGACTAGAGGGGGTTGAATATGCAGTTTTAAAATTCCCTTCTGATTTTAAATTCAACTTTCTTTTATTTCTATTTGGCTAAAACCAAATATATAATGCGGAAGCATAACTCAATTTAGTCCACAAATGTTAGTCCACAAATCAATTATCATCAATTACCACAACTTTACCATTAACTCATAATAGATGGATTGCATTTTACAATATTTTCTTTTTAGTAATTCATGACAATCTCAACAAATAATGAGATAAAAGTTGTTTTGCGAGTATACAACATATGCACAACAATTGTATACTCTAGGATAAGCTTTTTAAGCAATTAACTCATTTGAGTGTGAGTGTTTATCTTTGAGATTAATTACTAGTAAAGTTTACTCATCCAGTTGTAATTAATCATCCAACCATTAACATATAAGAGAGGAATTAGATGACAACTCGATTATCATGTATACAACAATTGTATACTCTAGGATAAGCTTCTTAAACAATTAACTCATTTGAGTGTGAGTGTTTATCTTTGAGATTAATTATTAGTAAAGTTTACTCATCCAGTTGTTATTAATCATCCAACCATTAACATATAATGGAGGAATTAGATGACAACTCGATTATGAGTATATATGAACTACACAAGCTATATATACTTAAGCAATATGTTTCAAAGTAAAGACTCTTAGTTTGTGGAAAAAGAAATGTAGATCAACACTAATGAAACAACAAAACATAGAGTGAACTCCCTCTAAATGTGTGCATACAAGAATATATAGTGAGAACATATGCACACATTCAACTTAGATTATTGGTGAAGTTCAATCCATATTTTGGATTCGAGGAATGCACTAAGTTATAAGAATGTGATGTCGAGTGCATATATTTGTGATTTTCACCTTTTCATCTAAATGAGACTAAGTAATGTCATAATCAATAAATAAGTTAGTCTCATAATTAGATTTGTCATTATCACCAAAACCAACTTAATAGAGCTTGAACATGTAATTTCCCCCCTTTTAGTGATGAATGACAAATCCATTAATAATAATAGCATTTAGATGAACATGAATATATGATAGAAAATTAAGTTAAGGTTAAATCACAATTATCCAAAAGTTAAAATTAATTTTCTTTTTGGCGAAAATTCTCCCCTTTTGGCATTATTCAGATTTAACTTCCCTTTTGGCATTGTTCAAATTTAACTTTAAATTTAATAAGGATATTAACCATTCTTCTCCCCTAACACATTGATCATAGCTCATAAATCAAATTCTCCCTCTTTTGGCAATTTTAATAATCTTTAACAAAGCTATTCTCCCCTTTTTGGTATTATACACTTCAATAATAATGATATTATACATAATTCTTCCCCTTTTGGTATTGATCACCAAAAAGTAAGGAAAAAGATTTAGCCAAAAAATAGAGTCTTGAATCTTAGTTGATAATTAATCCATCTTAATTTTGGTCATAAAGAGTATGAAAATAGATAATATTGATGTGGCCTATTAACGTCACATATAGCTTCAGAATTTGTAACTAAAATGTCTCATACAAAACATCTTATATTAGTTTTGAAACATTGCACTCGGATTAATGTCACAATGGTTGAAACAAATGGAGAATTGGACACTTGATTTTTTTAGTTAGAAACTAAAAAAGTTCCTAATAGCTAAATAAAAAAAAGCAAAGGAGCCATCTCTTGGTGGCATGGCAGAGTTATAGATGTACGACTCAAACCTATTAAGGTTCAAATCCTGATACTTCAGTAGAAATTTTGTGAGGTTGTGGATTTATCCTGGCCCGTGTCTTTCTAGGCTTGTGCTAAGAGGGTGTACTCGCATGTGTGTGTGTGTAGTGGTGTGTGTGTGTGTGCATGTGTGAGTCAAAATCTAAAAGATGGTATGAAATATAATTTGCATCTAATTCCCTTGAGTATTATCAAATTGTAATGAAGTCCAACATTAATTAGAACATATAACAAGAAAGGGTATGTACATAGTTTTCAAAACTTTTGGGGGTGCATGTGCATACTGGGCACCCCCCCCCCTTGGCTCCACCTATCAAGAACTTCCGACACGACAAATCGTTTGCAATGGATGTGTCCCTCTCTGTCGTTGGCATCATGTTTCTAACTTGCTTTCTGAGTGGTAAAATCAAACTAAACGTGTGGTGAATGGAAGATGTAGCAACCTCCATTACTACCTACTATTCGGCTGGTGGTGGTGGTGGTAGAAATCGACCGATGGGAATGGGAATATGCAATCGTGAATGACGACTTGTTTAGATTGGTCTTGGTTTTTCCAAGTCTTTGCAAGGTGTGGTGTCCTTGGTTGGTAGTTATTACCAGATCGGATCCTACGAATGCATGAGGTCGAAATCTGTAGGATCGTATGGCGCAATCAGAGGGGGTGAATGATTGCCTCCGTTTTTTGATACTTGAAAACAAATCTTAAACCATATAAAAAGCAATCTAAATTACCGGATGTAGATTTTGATAGCAAGTCATCGACTGCTCGCTCTTGACTCTTTTGCATGCTCTCGATGAACACTTCAATCACTCGGCATTCAACCGCTCGCTTCGACTGCTTGCTATGATCACTCGCTTGACCTCCTTTGCATGTAGTCGAAATCTCCCTCCGTTCGAAAGCTTCAGCTGCTCGAACAAGAACACACCAAATACAACACCGTGCTCGTATAATGCAAGATCAAGTTATGTTAGCACACCGACGTCACAGACGTCGACTATCTTTTCTCTGAATAGATCCGATCTATTATTTCTAGATTATGTCCTATGGCTACAAAATGCCCTCACGGCACCCCTAAAACTTTAGCACAAAAAGCCTTTTCAAAGCCACGGCTAAAACCCTTAGTCTCTATCTGCTTTTATATGCTAGAGCCCTGAACCATGTTCACCTCAAACACGGACATCTCAAACCATGTCCTTAATAAACTAGATACGCAATCCTATCTCTTACGAAAATTAAGGGACCTGAAACCCTTCCAAACATGAGTTTTATTCAAACTCTCAATCTTCCCGCTATGGATGCCCACCACAACTCCTAACTCGCCATATGACGAAGCCTCCAGGACAGCACCTCCTGTATCTTCATCACGCATCATCATCTCTCATGTTGAAGCCTCCGGGACCGCACCTCCCGTATCTTCAATAGCGCAATCAGAGGGGTGTGAATGATTGCCGCCGCCGCTCTTGGATCTGGCCTCTTCACTGATCGCCGACTGCCTGAGCTCCGCCCAAGCCACCTCTCGCCATCACCCGCGCCATCTCCTCCCCCGGCCGCCCAAGTCACGCCAGGCCGCCTACCGGTCGCCCGTGCACCCTCGGGTCACTGCCGTCCTTCCCGTGGGGCACCGATGCGGTCGCGCTCCCCTGGTCGGTGGTGGAGAGAGGAAGAGGGAAGGGCAGGGAGAGTGACATGAGAGAGTGAGAGGGTGAAGAGAGAGGAAAGGGATAATATAAGGGGTGAAGAGCTTTCGTTATCCGTATATGAAATATTCCCCTGTAATATCCATTTGTACTCCCTATATATTGTCCATTAGGGTTCTTCAATATACACATAATATTCATAACAGGTGCTTCTTCCAAATTTCATTAATTTTACTGTGACAACTGGCTGTGGCCAAAATTAGGATTCTGCAAATGCATTTCTGATAACCTCTTGCAGAATATGATTGTAGATTATTTCCATGGTTTTCACTAATGTGAAAAGGTTGATTATTACAGGCGCCCAGGTCAGAGCAGAATAACCAACCCGAGAAAGGAGACTGATACTTGCAAAATTCTTTCAGGGACACATGAAGGTACGATGCCTTCTTGGTGAATTTTATTTTGAAATCAGAATGCATGCATGATCTTGTCTCAGCAGCATGACAGAGCTGATGGGTTTCCTGCAAGAATGACCACTGGGACTCCAATTCATGTTGTCATCCCAAACACAGATCAAAGAGGGGGGGTGTAAGTATCTTCTGTTCTTCATATAAATTTTGTAGTAATTATAGCCCATGCAAGCTGAACATTTCGAAGGCCAAGAAATGTTAGTATTATCTTTTTGTTTCATAATCATATTCGTTTCCACAGGATTACAATGAAATGGCTAAGGCGTACAGACCTTCCCATGCGGATGCAACCTATAACTTCAAGTACAGTGTTAGAGCTGTGCAGGTACCTTTTGCCACGTACATATAATAAGCATAGACTAGTTATCACATCGAATAACTTTGCATGTGCCAAATGTTTTGCTTACTTGAATATTTGAATCAAACATCTTTGTATGCCCACTAAATGATAGGGAGGTGGAAGGTCATCAGCAAGAGAAACCATTGGAAGGGTAGCTGCAGGAGCTCTTGCAAAGAAAATTCTTAAGCTCAGATCTGGAGTAGAGGTGTGGTCCTACTTGGCCGTTTTTGACTTTAAATTGTTCCACATTTGTAGTCAAGCATGGTAATTGGCTTGGTTAGTGGTCACTGATCCATAAACAAAGCAACACATATAAAAGAAAACCTGCGTGTGGATTCACCCTAAATATGACCAAGCATTCAAAAAAATTTGTCTTAATTTTCTTATTGACATTTGGCATTTGTTTTTTACAAATGAGTAATGAAACCAATTGGCACAGTTGTTTTCCTGTTACATAGCCCCTCATTTTGCTTTTATCCTGCTTCTTGCTTGACTAAAATATTGAAAATTGTGTTGCTTACATGGTTCAATCCAGCATACTGTTGCAGACAATATTGCAAATATTCTGCTACAGTGAATAGAATGATGGCTTTTACCTTTTCGTTTCCACTGCAAAGAGGGCAAATTTGTAGCTATCTCTCTCTTGATAAAATAATCATCCAGTAACTTAGTGGAAGAATATTTACGTGCAGATCTTGGCGTTTGTTTCCAAAGTGCATCAAGTTGTACTTCCAGAAGATGTAGTTGATTACGAAGCTGTAACTATGGATCTGGTATGTGGTTCCCACCCTTTTGCACTCCAACATTACTAGATAGTCTCAGTAGGTATTTGCTGAATTTTATCTTGTGTTTTGAAATTTTACAGATAGAAAGCATTGTTAGATGTCCTGATCCAGAATATGCACAGAAGATGATCAGTGCAATTGATAAAGTAAGAGTTAGAGGGGATTCGATTGGTGGGGTGGCCACATGCATTGCAAGAAATGTTCCTCGTGTAAGTATTGAGACTCTGCAATTATGTTGATTTTAGTGGTGTGTCCCCTCCAACCTAATAAATCAAATAAACTCCCTGTATGCGTTCTCTTCTGTGATTGCCATGGTTTGGACTGCATCATATTTTTGAAGTTTGATCATTCATTAAAAAAAATCTTATTTGTGTTCTGATAACTGATATGATTGGAATAACAATAATTTGCAGGGGCTTGGCTCTTCTGTATTTGACAAACTTGAAGCTGAACTGGCAAAAGCTATGCTTTCTCTTCCTGCAAGCAAGAAGTTTGAGATCGGTAGTGGATTTGCAGGTAAGGAATTAATTTGCACAAAATTAGTTGTATTGTTTTGCGAATAGTTGAGAGGGTATGCCACCTACTTTACAGTTGACCTAAGCACTAATAACTTGTGCCCAGGTACTGATTTTACTGGAAGTGAGCATAACGATGAGTTCTATATGGATGAGGTTGGAAATGTGAGAACACGGACTAATCGCTCAGGGGGTGTTCAGGTTTTATCCTAATACCCTATCGCTTTGTTGTTACATTGTTCATTTTTGGAACATACATGGTTGTCACGGCATCGCCAAAGTCATCTTGGCGGCTGGAGAGGGACGTCGAGGCTGTTTGTCTAGCCTGCTCCTACCGTTGGCACCGATCTGCAGTCTGCTTCTGCCGCTGGCTTCCCTCTTGAGCCTGCTCCTGCCACCGCCGGCCCTCCACTGCGACTACTGTGCCAATCCTATCCGTCCATGCAGCAAGGAGGCCGAAGGCGAGCTGGCCAATGCAGTAGGTAGAGGGGGCTGGGAGCTGGAGGCAAGAGGCGGGGAGGGGAGGCAGTGGGGAGGGGAGACGGCAGGGAGAGGCGGCTGGGGGGGGGGGGGGAAGGCTGTGGGAAAGGAGTCGAGGGAGAGAGCAGAGGTTACAAGTTATGATGGGACCGACCGATGCTCTTGTATGTAAGTATGCATGTAGCGTATGCCTTGCCGTGGCGTCCTAGCGCCTCTTAGGTGCCGTGGTCGCCTAAGACAACATGACGACCATGAGTACATATATTCAGAAGTATGACAGTGATGATTCAGTATTTGTAACTTGTATGTGCGTGCAGGGAGGGATATCAAATGATGAAATTATATACTTTATGGTGGCTTTCAAGCCAACAGCAACTATTGGGGTAAGATATTCCATTTTAAAAGACTTAAAACTTTCTATTCTTTTTGCGTAAAAAAATTTCTTTGCTTCCTTAAAATGGTGGAACCATTGCCATGCCATTATTTTTTAATGGTAAGCACTGTGATGTTGTGGTGCACTTTGTCACAAATTAAACTTTTCAGCAGCTACCAATCTACCATGAATATTCAAATATTTATTTGGTGCAACGTATCTGACTTTTCGATTGGAGTATAGTAGTGCATTTTGGGTGTCGTTATATAATATGGGTAACATTTCAGGCTTGCTACTTATGGAATAGTTCTATAGTCATTTATCTGAGATATTGATTTCACTTTCCAGAGGAAACAAAACACTGCATCAAGGGAGCATCAGGATGTCGAACTTTTAGCAAGGGGTGGTCGCCATGACCCATGTGTTGTCCCTCGGAGCAACTCCAGCAGGGCCCCTACTTGAGCCCTCATCCTACTTTTGAGGGCCGAGGGGCAAAAAACTCACTCCAGCAGGGCCCCTACTTGAGTCCTCAAAAGTAGGGGCCCCTCAAATCTCCTCCTCGAGCCCTCATTCCTAGGGGGTCTGGAGGGAGCCCCTACTTTTGAGGGCTCAAGTAGGAGCCCTGCTGGAGTGAGTTTTTTGCACCTCGGCTCTCAAAAGTAGGATGAGGATGAGGGTGGGTCCTATGTGTCATCCCCTCTAAGAATGAATTTGAGGGTCCTGTTTTGAGGGCTTCTGCTGGAGTGTAGCCCAAAAAATAGAGCTCTCAAAAGTAGGAAGAACCCTCAAATAAAAAGTAGAGACCCTGTTTTGAGAGCTACTGCTGGAGTTGCTCTAAAGGCTCCTTCTAAATATGCCTACTTTTTTATCACTTTTAATAGTCCATATGGTCTTTTTCCCATCATTACTTCCGTAGCTGTTCTAATGGTGGAATCCATGGCTGCATTGGTCCTCATGGACCAACTGATGGCGCACATTGCTCAATGCGAGATGTTTCCACTGAACCTTGCCCTGAACCTTGCCCTACAAGAACCCAGTTGGCTCTGCCAGCAGCACACCTGCATTGGCAGCAGATCTAGCATAATTGTGTCTTGGAACAACAAGTACCTCTCATGGGTTTTTTCCCCTTCCCAGTTTTCTCTCTCATTGTGGTGATCAGTTAGGCTTTTTTTAGTGGCTTATAGATGAAAACACGGTAGTCGGCTGAAAAAAACACTGTATATTTTATGTGCGACAGTATCCAAGTATTACCAGATGTGCCAAGGATTACAAGATGTAAATCGTGGCGCGGAGAGTACTGGAGGGTGTACTGCTTTTCTTGTGTTATGCTTCGCATCAATCTTTCTGAGCATGGGCAGATTTGGCATGTGAAGCCCATATGGTTACTGCCGCTTGATTGGAGAGTACGATCAAACCTGAAACGTTGGGGTCCAACAGAGGCAATTGTGTGTTAACAACATGCGTTCATTATTGGATGGTGATTCGTTGCTTAAATATGGTCCCGCCTATTTACAGCAGCAGGCGCTAGCTTGGAGCATGATCAGAACCAGATTAGTTTAGTCACTGACAAAATTGCACTAGAAACGTCCTTATTTCGTTTTGTATAATCAAGCTTTTTAAGCACAAATTTGTTGACTTTAGCCTCTAGTAAGAGAGGAGCATTTGATTTTTTTTTTTGCCAGAACAAAGACAGAAAACCTTAGTTTTCAAACGACATATGTGAAGTTTCTCCGGAGATATCTTAATGAATCAAACACTCACAGCCACCAACATTATTGTTTTTTCGTTTGACAGTCAGTACACTCCAGAAACTTTATTAGGACATTTATCATGATTTATGATTTATTTTGCACTGTATCTACTAATAGTTTTTTGGACGTAATTAAATTTTTTTTAAAAAATAAAAAAACAGGTAGCCTATCACAAATAATGTAAACGAATAAAAAAAGAAAAATCCAAAAAAACAAAAAAGATAAAATTAAAGAATAGTAAACTGAAACCAAAAGCCAGAAATGAGTGAGGCTAAGCCACATTCTTTTCCAAAAGCCTTTAGATACAGTGATCATTTATACTCCAGACTACAAGATTTACTATATCTTACAAGGCATCTTCGTCTTGTGTTGGTTTCTTGCTAATAAAAGTCACACTTATTTTTAAGATCATTAAGGGGGTGTTTGGAACTGCTCCACTCTATGTTTTTCAGCTCCGCTCCACGTTTTTTAGCCAAACAGGTTCAGCTCCACGCACTCTATTCGAGGAAAAAAAGGTAGAGTTATGAGAGCACCTAAAGAGCAAGTATAATAATCGGCTGTAAGCTGGCTAAATGCTGACGTGTAGGAGAGAAGGGAGGAGAGAGAGGATAAGCAGGCTGCAAGCTTACAGCCGGCTTGGACACAAGAACCAAGAAACTTTGTGAGAGAGACAGGTGGGCCATGTATTAATGATGAAGAGCTAACTACTATATGGGTGGGCTAAGAGAAGGCTGCAAGAAACCTTACAGCCTGCTTGCTGGCTGTATTATTAGCCTTGCTCAAAGAGATACTCCACAAACTCCAGATTTTTTGTGGAGCTGCTCCACGGTAAAGTTTGTGGAGCAGAGTTTGTGGAGTAATCCCAAACACCCTCTAAAAGGCATCTTCTTTCTTTCTTGTCGAGTACAAAGGTCTTCCATTAAAAAGCAAATCCATCCGGATTCCCTTGCGTTAATGGCTCCTGATGGACCCCACCACTATCTCCCTCGGACTTATCACATCCCCAGTGTTTATCACAGGCAATAAGTAGATAAGCAGATCGATAAGTTCATGGACTTATCACTCGCAAGGTGCGAAAATCTCCATAAATAAAAGGCACAATGGTTCTATATTTCCCCCCTAGTTTCCAAATAATTTCCTCCTCCACAACACCGTTTTGATCTCTCTAATAAGGCGCTTCCTTGCTAATCACGTCGCACCAGAAAGTCAACACCACCACTAGGAGCCCCTTTTTTATTTGGATGTGAAGAAAGAGCATGGATATTTTTTGAGGAGAGGATCCGTGAAATTTGAAATCTTAGGTACTCAGATCTTGGTTCCAAATAAGCCTTATCTTTCTGATGGCCCTAATATGACCGGGTTGAATCGCACTACTTAGATCTCTGATTTCTAGTGTGTGCGCGCGTGGGGTGATTCAAAGGATGGATTCATTTTAGGCTGATGACTTATGGCTTAATCTCATCTCGTACGTAAGCTTTTGTTCTAGTTTAGGAGATCTATTTGATGAGTTAATTTGATTTTAAGCAAGGTAGATCTGTTGATCTAGTGTTTGATGGTGGCACAACAACATATCAGGTAATATTATTTAATAATTTCATCGAGATATAACTTTTAGAACTATCCCTTTTATATAATTTTGCATATTTAGAAAGCTATGTGATAATCATGTATCCTATTCATATGTTTCACCTCATATGAATTACCGCCCTTCTTTTTTATGTATATTAGTATATATGAAATTCGATTATCGCTTTGTCGGCTTAATTAGAAAAATTATGCTTCCCCGAGCCGTCTGATGACTTACCATACTGCCCCTCCCTCACTCTCTCTCATCCTCCCGGCTCCTCCGTTCCTCTCGCGATCGAGCCTGGCCGCCCCCAAATCTTCGCCGCCGAGCCCTCGATCTTCGCCACCGCCGACGTCCACGCCTCCGCCCACCGAAGGTCGCCGCCTCGAATTCTCCCCCCCCCCCCCTATCCCTCTACTGGACTGGCATGGAGCGGAGCGGATAGGAGAGGAGATCCGCCCGGTGCGATTTCTTCTGTTGGTAAGACCTAACTTGCTTGGATCGATCTCACTTTGTTCTAATTTGTTCTGTTATTTGCTGCGACTATGAGCAATCAAAAACTAAATCTAAATCCAAATGTTCAGTGGGGGTCCTTTGCTGTGACCCCGTAGGATAGGGTAGATAGGAGACAGGGTGCATCCACCCCTGGGTGGGTGAGGCCGGGAGGGAGGATGTCGTCTCTGAGCCGGGAGCTGGTATTCCTCATCCTTCAGTTCCTCGATGAGGAAAAGTTTAAGGAGACTGTCCACAAGTGAGTGATTCAAACCAGAAAAGAACAAGAATAATCTCGTGTGCCTGTCCAGTATCCATGTCTTACTCAGTTGGAGCTCTTGTCATTGTTTAGGCTTGAGCAGGAGTCTGGATTCTACTTCAACATGAAGTACTTTGAGGACGAGGTGATCAATGGGAATTGGGATGAGGTGGAGCGCTACCTCAGTGGCTTCACCAAGGTCGATGACAACCGCTACTCAATGAAGATATTCTTTGAGATCCGCAAACAGAAGTATCTCGAGGCCCTCGATAAGTAAGTTTCAGAGGGAAGAGGTTTGTGCAGCAGTTTAGATGCTGGAGTGCCTTGTTGACTTTTTTTTTCACGCCAGGCATGATCGGTCGAAGGCGGTTGAAATCTTGGTCAAGGACTTGAAGGTCTTCGCGTCCTTCAATGAGGAGCTGTTTAAGGAGATCACACAACTTTTGACTCTGGAGAACTTTAGGTAAAGTGGTAGCCTGGCGTTCACATTCGTGTATACATTAGGCTGTTGCCATCATTGTTGTGGCTATAACCGTTGCTGGATTGCTCAGTGAATGGTTTTTGCTTTTGTCTTGGTAGGGAAAACGAGCAGCTCTCCAAGTATGGTGATACAAAATCTGCAAGAGCAATAATGCTTGTTGAGTTGAAGAAGCTGATTGAAGCTAACCCCTTGTTCCGTGACAAGCTTCAGTTTCCTAATCTGAAGAGTTCTAGATTGCGGACACTTATCAACCAGAGGTACCACATGAATAAAAAATGATCTGGGTGCCCCTTGCAGGCCGTGCTCCCAATTATCTGGACATTTTGTTTCTGCTTCTGTGCCACATATTTGTTTACGCTAATGCAAGTTAGGAGTAGATTTACTAGCTGAACATTCTTAAATTCAATTAAACTACTTAAATCTCATCAGAGCACTTTAACCCCGCTAGCTCCTGATTAAAATGGCCCAATGAAAAATGTTATAAGCTAACGGGGTTGTCCCCCACATTCTGTTCTCCTCAAATTTATCTAAACAACCCTTGCCTGGTTAGGAAAAAATAATCTGGCTACATTTATCCTGACTCAAGCAAAACGAGGCACTGAAGCTCATTCATTTTGCCCAAGATGGCAAAAACTTGATGGGTTAAAATCTTGTCCGCTGATCCATTTCTATCAATTTTACATTGTAAATGTGATTTCTTTTCATGATGATTTATATGGATCCTACAGTCAGAAGTATCAATGTTTAACTTCTAGTTATTTGTTTGCGTTTTAATTTTCCATGCAATTGATAGTCAAATAGGGCTTGAAGTTCAAAATAGAAAAGAATCTAAGGATAACTGCTACTACCAAGATTTCTTAACCTGAGAATGCCACTTACCCCTTTGGAATTGATACATGTGTTGATGTCATAAAATCTTTGCAGAGCCAACTAGCTCTACTGTTTCCTTGAAACGTTGCTATTTACTTTTCCATTATTTATTATCTATAAGATTTTGATTAGGTACTCTCTAGTTTATCAGAGTTATTGTTAGCTGATTTGGGTCTAATTGCACATTCACACACTGAGAATCTCGTGATTTATTATGTGTTTTCAATGTAGAGGGAAAGAGAAGAAAAATCATATAATTAAGACCTTAGACTCTTTTTAATATATAACCTTATTATTTTATAATATATGACAGCTTAAACTGGCAGCACCAGCTTTGCAAAAATCCTAGGCCTAATCCTGATATCAAGACCCTCTTTGTTGATCATTCTTGTGGACAACCAAATGGTGCACGTGCTCCATCGCCAGCAAACAATCCATTACTTGGATCTATACCTAAACCTGGAGGTTTCCCCCCGTTGGGTGCCCATGCAGTAAGTTTGTTGAGCATATTTGGATGCTTCATCTATGTGTGGAAGGGTATAATTGTTTAGACCTTGGTTTATGTCTGTTTCAGCCTTTTCAACCTGCACCAACGCCTGTCCCACCTCTGGCTGGCTGGATGTCAAACCCTCCAGCAGTAACACATCCTGCTGTGTCTGGTGGTGCTATTGGATTTGGTACTCCTACGAATCCTGGTACTTATGTTTATTAATGTTACAAAGAATTCTTGACTGGTCTGAATTGGTGGCAGTACATATGGTTGAGTAATGTCATTCTGCTTGTAAATCTTGTAGCTGCTATATTGAAGCATCCTAGGACACCCACAACCGCAAATCCTGCTATGGATTATCCGTCTGGAGATTCTGATCACGTCTCCAAGAGAACTAGGCCAGTTGGGATGTCTGAGGAGGTATTTGTGATCTCTCTTCTTCAAATATCTGTTGCCATTATTGGATCCTTACATTTGACACTTGAATATTTGATAATACTGTCCCATTATGCCTAATCATTCTGTAATGTATACTTGATTGCAATCATGGTGGTCTAATTTTCACAGGTGAATCTTCCTATGAATATGTTGCCAGTGACTTATCCACAGAGTCATAGTTACCCGCAAGATGATTTCCATAAAACTGTTGCACGGACATTGAGTCAAGGATCAGCTCCAATGAGCATGGACTTCCATCCAGTTCAACAAACTCTTCTTCTTGGTAAGTTATTTGATGTCTCATTGCTTTTCCATGATAAATCTGGGTTAATTCCTTCCGTAGCATCTCATTTGTGCTATGTTTACTTGTCATCTGTTTTAGTTGGTACCAATGTTGGTGACATCGGATTGTGGGATGTTGGTACGAAGGAAAGACTTCTTTTAAGAAACTTCAAGGTATGGGATCTTGGAAAATGTCCGATGATCCTCCAGGTTTGTCCATTGCACTATCTAATTCAGTAATTTGGTGTGCTTTTTTAGTAGCATTCAATCTAAGTATGTGCAAAATTTAAATTCTGCAAACAGGCAGCACTGGTTAAGGATCCTACTGTGTCAGCTAATCGCATAATATGGAGTCCTGATGGTACCTTGTTTGGTAAGATGTGTGAGCAGTGGTTTTGCTGTTCTTTTATGCCAGCACTGTTCTAATGTAATTCTCTGTTCAAAAGGTGTTGCTTACTCAAGGCATATAGTACAAATTTATTCATATCATGGTGGTGATGATATTAGGCAACACTTGGAGGTATGACTGCATGTTCTTAGTTCATGCCATCTGCTTGTTGTTTGATGTCTTGTATATAATTGACTACCCTGTTCCTGAATTTGATTATCATTTGCTTTCTTAACTAGATTGATGCGCATGTTGGTGGTGTAAATGATATTGCATTTGCCCATCCAAATAAGCAGCTGTGTATAATTACCTGCGGAGATGATAAGACAATAAAGGTGAGTTTCTGTGATGGTATTAATTCTGGGACTATAGTCTCTTTGTTTAACTGAGAAATATGAAGGCTACAAGAATTGCATACTAGGTCTGGGAGGCCAATAGTGGAGCGAAGCAATTTACCTTTGAAGGTCATGAAGCTCCTGTTTATTCAGTTTGTCCACATTATAAGGAAAATATTCAGGTACTCGTGCAGTTATTATGGCATAGTCATTGCCTCATTGGTACCAAATTATATCCATTTTGTATTGTAGGAGGTTAATGTATTGTAGGAGGCTAATGGTTTTTGCCTCATGTTATTTTGCCTATCATGCAGTTTATCTTCTCGACTGCTTTAGATGGCAAGATAAAGGCATGGCTATATGATAATTTGGGGTCTAGAGTTGACTATGATGCACCAGGTCATTGGTGCACTACAATGGCATATAGTGCGGATGGTTCAAGGTTCATATTCTGAGTTCTTTGTTAACATTTTTTCCGGAATATGTGGGTGTTTGTATTTTGTTTTAACTTTTTTTGCCTCTATGAGTAGGCTATTTTCTTGTGGGACTAGCAAGGATGGTGAATCACATCTAGTGGAATGGAATGAGAGTGAAGGAGCTGTGAAGAGAACATATCAGGGATTTCGTAAGCGGTCTATGGGTGTTGTGCAATTTGATACCACCCGGAATAGGTTTTTGGCTGCTGGAGATGAATTCTTGATCAAGATATGGGACATGGACAACACAAGTCTTCTGACTACCATTGATGCTGATGGTGGCCTACCTGTGAGTTCTTTTATATATGTGTGCTTATATTGGTCAATGGCTGATTGCAACAAATGAAGGATGGAGTTTCCCTCTTGTTCTACAATTATCAGGCAAGTCCACGGATCCGTTTCAATAAGGAGGGTACTCTGTTGGCTGTTTCTACTCATGATAATGGTATCAAGGTCTTAGCAAATGCTGACGGAGTTCGTTTGTTGCGCACACTGGAAAATCGTTCTTTTGATGCTTCTCGTAGTGCATCTGAGACTGTAACAAAGGTAGTTACTTGTAACCATTAAATATTCCGAGAAGAATTTTCTGTATGTATGATCCAATCAATCCTTTTTGATGCAGCCTCTAATAAACCCATTGACTGCTGCTGCGGCTGCAACCAGTTCGGGAACTGCTGCTCCAGCAGCTATAACTGCAATGGTCTGCTATTCATGATTCCTTATTTATTGATCTTTATCTTTCTATCAGAAAAAAACCTATCATGATCCCAACTAACTTGGTCATACTCTGGAAAATAATAGAATGGGGATAACAGAAGCTTGGTGGATGTAAAACCTAGAATAGCTGATGAGTCATTGGATAAGTCAAAGGTCTGGAAGCTTATGGAGATAACTGATACAACTCAGTGCAGATCATTGAAACTGGTGGACAATACAAGGACAAACAAGGTGATAGGTTTTTCGTAAGCGGTCTATGTTGAGTCTGCATCATTTTTTTACAATCTTGTGCATGTACTGCAGTGTAAACTGTCAATTTGGTTGTATAAAATTATTTTGTGTGTTAAGGATATGTGTACAACGGCAGATGTTTTAGATCTTGTTTGCATGCTTGAGATTTGACATTTTTCTTATGGACTTCAATTAAACTAAAGCTGTTCCCTGCATGTTTGTCCTCTAGATTTCCATTTCAGTCAATGATGCATGTCCAATAGAATGGGATGGATTATTATTATTTCTCCATCCAACATGCCAGTATCAACGCTGATTTTTTCACAAGTCTTTTTCAAGAAACTTATCTCTGTAATTGCAGATTTCAAGACTGATTTACACAAATTCTGGTGTTGCTATCTTGGCTTTAACTTCAAATGCCGTTCATCTACTTTGGAAATGGCCACGCAATGATCGAAATTCAACTGGAAAGGTGAAATCTGGATTGTTTGTACATATAAATATTGCTCAGTTTGCTTACTTGCTCTGCACACCAGAGGTGAACAGTTTGTACAGTTGACTATTACTAATTGGTTTAATTTGCTGTGAACTCTTATAGGCTACCGCGAGTGTTTCTCCTCAATTATGGCAACCTCCGAGCGGCATCCTCATGACTAATGACATAACTGACAGTAATCCTGAAGAGGCTGTTCACTGCTTTGCTTTGTCAAAGAATGATTCATATGTCATGTCAGCTTCTGGAGGGAAAATCTCTCTATTCAACATGATGACTTTTAAGGTTGGCAATCATTACGAGGATTTGTAATATATTGATCTGTTATGTAGAAACTGCCCCTAACATGGTAACATTTATGGTGACTGCAGACAATGACAACATTTATGCCTCCACCACCAGCAGCAACTTTTCTTGCATTTCATCCTCAAGATAACAACATAATTGCAATTGGAATGGATGACTCAACCATCCAAATTTACAATGTTCGAATTGATGAGGTATCAGCACCTGACAACATGATTAGCGTTGTTCTTTTCTGCATAGAACAAGATACAATCAAAATATGATTTGTTCATTCTTTGTACAGGTCAAAAGCAAACTTAGAGGGCACTCTAAGAAAATTACAGGTCTTGCCTTTTCAAACGTGTTAAATGTGTTGGTCTCTTCTGGAGCTGATGCCCAGGTTATTTATGGAACTATAAATTCAGACCATATCTACTATTTCTATTCCATTTTTGCTGTTTCTTATTGTTCCTGTTGTAGATATGTGTTTGGAGCACTGATGGCTGGGAGAAGCAAAGGAGCAGATTTTTGCAGATACCATCAGGTCGGCCAACATCCAACATCTTAGACACACGAGTTCAGTTCCATCAAGATCAACTGCATTTTCTTGTTGCCCATGAGACCCAGATTGCCATCTACGATACTACAAAACTAGAACCCGTGAAGCAGGTAAAGTTTCTC